>CM035843.1:100490216-101090216 GCA_020510985.1 Pholidichthys leucotaenia
CACTTAATATTATTTATTTTAATAAAGAAGCACCGGATACAGCTCTCCTATCATTGGACGCCGAAAAGGCCTTTGATAGAGTTGAATGGCCCTTTCTTTTTGAAGTCCTACAAAGGTTTGGACTTGGAAATAATTTCATAAAATGGGTTCAAATAATATACAATAATGCTACAGCAGAAATCCTAACAAATAACAATATTTCAAAACCAATAAAAATCAATAGAGGATGTCGACAAGGCTGTCCACTTTCACCTTTACTGTTTACTATGGCAATTGAACCTTTAGCGATAGCGATACGTTTACATTCACAAATATATGGAATTAAAGTTGGACCAACAGAACATAAAATCTCCCTGTACGCCGATGATATAATTTTGTTTATGTCGAATCTAAAAAAATCAATTCCAACCTTGTTGAATTTAATAAAGAATTTTGGGGAAATATCAGGATATAAAATAAATAAAACTAAATCTTCAATATTAATGCTAAATGAGACCCAGAGAAATTACCCAGCCCCTGAGGCAAATCAATTCAATGTTGTAAATCAGTTTAAATATTTAGGAATCCAAATTATGCCTAAGCTAGAATCAGTCGCCAGCGTCAACTATGAAGCCTTAATGTCAGATATCAATGAGTTAACTCAGAGATGGATGTCACTACCAATGTCGATGATCGGGAGAATCAATATACTTAAAAGTAATATTTTACCTAAAATACTTTATTTATTTCAATACATTCCCTTATCACCACCTTTAGATCTATTCTCAAGAATAAAAAAAAAGTTAGTGGAATTTATATGTAACAACAGGAGGGCTAGATTACGTCTGTCTTTATTATATTTACCATTTGATCGTGGAGGTCTGAAATGTCCAAATTTTATGTTGTATTATTGGTCGGCACAACTGAGGTCTATGACATATTATTTTTCATCAAATGATCTCCCTCACTGGACTGAAATGGAATCATACAATTTACCTTTACCTCTTCCCATATTCATATACTCAGATTCGGCAAAAAAATTACAAAAACAAGTTAAAAATCCATTTGTAAAGCATATGATCAAAATATGGTGTGAAGCTAAAAACTATTTAAAAGAACCACAGTTATTGTCACAATTTAGTCCAATATGGGGTAATCAATATTTTAAACCAGGGAGAGCGGACGCTGTATTTAAAGTATGGAATTTAAAAGGGATACAAAAGATTCAGGATTTATATTTGCCATGTGCAGACAACATAATGTCTTTTGAAGAGCTGAGGATCAAATTTAATCTCAATAGAACACATTTTTTTAAATATCTTCAACTTAGAAACTTTATTCGATCAAATCAAAATAAAGCTCTCACTCGACCTATTTATTCATCCTTGGAAAAAATGATGATGAAAGATAGTAAAAGAAAGGGTATTATTTCAGAGTTTTATAACTCATTGACACTATCTTCAAGTGAAAATTCACTGAAAAGATTAAACTACTGGAAAGAAGATCTGCAAATTGAAATTTCGGAGGAACAATGGGAATTGGCTTGTACAGAAGCTCAAACCAAATCAATAAATGCACACCTTAAATTGATACATTTCAAATGGTTAATGCGGATGTATGTTACACCGGAGGAGTTAAATAGATATAACAAAAATTTACCAGATACATGCACAAAATGCATGGAAAGTAAAGGAACCCTATTTCATTGTTTATGGGAATGTAGATTAATAAGAATGTTTTGGGAAGAGGTGAGGGTAACAATTGAAAAAATAATCTCAAAACAAATCATACTGAATCCTAAACTGTTTTTGTTGGGTCTGTACCCAGAAAAGCATAATTTTAATAAAAGTGAAAGAACATTCATAGACCTCAGTTTGCCTAATGCCAAAAAATGTATTGCACTATTATGGAAAAAGACTCATAGACCAGATGTGACTCAGTGGTTAAGACAGATGTTAACAAACCTTCCATTAGAAAGAATAACATATATACTGAAATCAAAGGAAATTGTGTTTGAGAATATATGGAGACCTTTTATTGATTATGTAAAAAATTTAAACATAACTCTTGAAGAAGAAGGTGAATGATGTGTGTGGACCTTGTAAATTCCAAACTGGTGAACATAATATGTATACTTATGTATTGGATTGTCTAGACTAAACAGAGGAGCATTGTTGAAGACTTGATTTTGTTGGTGGTTGTTGGTGTTTTTAGTGCATTTTTTTTTTTTTTTGTAGTACTTTAGCGTTAGTGTTTGATTGTTTGTATCATGTTTGTTAAAAAAAAAAAAAAAAGGTTCAATAAAGATATTGTGGAAAAAAAAAAAAACTGTCACGGCACAATCTGATAACATAGTTAACAACTCTTGGTCAATTTGCATCAGTCCCTGTGCCGTCTGGGTTTTAATCTTCTCCCGAATCTGCTGTAGGTCCGCTTTGGCGTCCTGGTGGGACCCTCCTGTAAGGAATCTGCAGCTTGGGGAGGAGAGTGGTTATTTGTTCCCTGCAGGGGGGCTGAGTTTTTTTTCTTGGGCGGTCTACCCCGCCGAGGTGCTCTCGCCACCCGTGCAGGTTCGTCTCTCAACAAGAAGGCAGGTTTAAGTCTGTCAATGCTGACTGTTTCTTTTCTGTCCCCTAAATCAAGCACAAAATGCTTATCACCAGGTTCCAGCACTCTGAATGGTCCGTCGTATGGTGGACGGAGGGTTGATTTTAAAGCTTCATGTCTAACAAAAACAAACTCGGCGTTTTTTAAAGCTTGGGAGACAAAAACCCGTGGAAAAGAGTGATGTGCCGGTCCGGGGAGCGTGTCCGGTCCGGTGCTGCCTAAAGGCCTCAGGGCTGGAAGATGCCCAGGCTCTGGGTTCTCTGGTAAAAACTCACCTGGGAGTCTGAGAGGTTGTGCAAAAACTAATTCTGCTGGGGAGGCGTCTAGATCCTCTTTAGGCGCAGAATGCAACCCCAATAAAACCCAGGGAAGTTTATTCACCCAATCTGTATCCGTTAGTGAGGCCCTGAGGGCGGCCTTTAAAGATCTGTGAAAACGCTTGCATAACCCATTAGCCTGAGGGTGATATGCGGTGGTGCGGTGAATTGTCGCCCCTAAGCTGCTGGCCATGGCTGACCAAAGCTCTGAGACAAATTGAGGCCCCCTATCGGACGTGATGTCCGATGGGACGCCGAAACGTGCCACCCAGTTTGTTAAAAAAACGCGAGCGACTTCCGCAGCTGTGGCTGACGCCAAAGGGACCGCCTCCGGCCAGCGTGTAGTACAGTCTATCATTGTTAACAGGTGTGTGAAACCCTGAGACGAAGGCAGTGGTCCCACGAGGTCGACATGAACGTGGTCAAACCTTCTGGCTGGGATTCGAAAAGGCTCTAGAGGAGCTTTTGTGTGTTTGTGTATTTTGGCGCGCTGACAAGACATGCAAGTTTTTGCCCATTCCTTTACATTTTTGCGCAGGCCCAGCCAAACAAACTTTTCCGCGACCATTTTAACCAAGGCGCGCACCCCTGGGTGCGCGAGGGAGTGAACCGAGTCGAAAATGCGGCGGCGCCATGCAGCTGGGACTACCAGGCGAGGACGGCCGGTTGACACGTCGCAGATTAGGGGGGGTACACCGTCACGTAAACCCCTTTCCTCCAGTCTTAACCCTGTTGGTCCAGACAGGAGCGCGCGCACGTCCGCGTCACTGCTTTGTTCCTCTGCCATGGCTGCGTAATCTATCCCTACGTGAATTGGGGCCGCGTACGCGTCCGCGTTGGCGAAGAGTTCTGCGGCTGAGGTAGTATAATCTGTCTCCTCGTGCTCTGGCGATGTCACAGCGCGAGAGAGGCAGTCTGCTACCACGTTAAGTTTGCCTGCCACATGTCGAATGTCTGTGGTGAACTCTGAGATTGCAGCTAGCTGTCTTTGTTGCCTGCCTGACCATGGTTCTGAAATTTTAGCCATCGCAAAAGTGAGCGGTTTGTGGTCTACAAAAGCCGTGAAACGCCGCCCTTCTAACCAGAACTGGAAGTGGCGGATGGATAAATGAAGCCCTAGCAGCTCCCTGCCAAAAGTGCTGTATTTACGCTCGGTTTGGTTTAAAGATTTGCTAAAAAATGCTAAAGGTTGCCAGGTTCCGCCAACATGTTGTTCCACGACTGCCCCTATGGCCAGGTCTGAAGCGTCTGTGGTTAACGCTATGCGGGCCGAGGGATCGGGGTGAACCAACAATGTGGCATTCGCTAGAGCACTTTTTACTTCCGCGAAGGCGCGTTCGCGCTCCAGGGTCCATTCGACCGCGTTGGAAGGCTTTTGTTTTCTGAGCGCGGCATACAGGGGCTGCATGAGTTGAGCTGCGCGGGGGAGGAAACGGTTGTAAAAATTCACCATTCCCAAAAATTCTTGCAGCGATCTGACCATTTGTGGTCGTGGAAAATTTTTTACCGCGTGGACTTTGTCTAGCAATGGGACTGCCCCCTTTGGTGAAACTCTGTGTCCCAAAAAATCAATTTGTGACACGCCGAATTTGCATTTGGCTGGGTTGATTATTAACCCGTGCTCTTCTAGTCTCTGAAAAACTGTAGTGAGGTGTTGTTCGTGTTCTTCCTCTGACGGGCTGGCTACCAGCATATCATCGAGGTAGACGAACACAAAGGGGAGGTCGCGTAATACCGCGTCCATCATCCGCTGAAAGGTTTGAGCAGCGCCTTTGAGGCCAAACGGCATCCGCAAAAATTCAAAAAGACTGAAAAGGGTTATTACAGCCGTTTTAGGAATGTCTTCCGCTCGAACGGGGACTTGGTGATAACCGCGGACCAGGTCTATTTTAGAAAAAATGCGCGCACCCGCCAGATGTAGTGAAAAATCTTGGATGTGAGGAATTGGGTAGCGGTCATGCGCTGTCGCATTGTTTAATCTGCGGTAATCGCCGCAAGGTCTCCAAGAACCGTCGGTTTTCGGGACCATGTGGAGTGGCGATACCCAGGGGCTTTTCGAGCGCCTAATAATGCCTAATTTTTCCAGGGTGGTAAACTCGTCCCGTGCTATGGCGAGCTTGGTCGCGTCTAAGCGCCGAGCTTTGGCAAACACGGGTGGGCCTGCTGTGGGGATGAAGTGTTCAACCCCGTGTTTCGCTACTGTTGCTGAAAATTTGGGAACTGTGAGTGCTGGAAATTGGGTGAGGAGTTGGTCAAACTTACCTCCTGCTGTTGTGACGCTGGCCTGCACGGATGGTGGAGAAACTCGAGCTGAGCAGGGGATAGAAGAAAATGACAGTGCATTAACCAAGCGTCTATTTGCTAGATCGACTAACAACCCATGTGCACACAAAAAATCAGCGCCCAACAAGTTAAAACTCACCGCCGCTACAATAAATGTCCATCTATAGTTGTGGCCGTGGATGCAAAGGGGCAGGTTCCTTTCACCGAAAGTGTCGATGATCGAGCCGTTGGCTGCCATCGCTCCATTTCCCCGGGGACCCATGGCCCGGTCTGCGTGGGAAGGGGTGATAAAACTCAGCTGAGCTCCGGTGTCGATAAGGAACTGTCTCCCGGTGTGTCCGTCAGTCACATAAAGCAGCTTATTTGTCTCGCCAAGAGCCGCAGCTGTTAACAGCTCTCGGCTTTGGCGTTTCCCGAATTTTTGAATTTGCAGGGGGGCATGCATTTGTACGCCCTCTCGGCGAAACGGTGGTGGTAATAGCAGAGGTCGTTCCACCTGCTGCGCCTTGGTCGTGTTGCCGCCATGGTGGGCGGGCTCTGCTTGGTTGTCTGTGGTTCTCCGCTGCTCTGGGCTTCCGCGCTGAGATCTGCAGATGCTGCTGTGGCCATCTGTTCGCCGCAGGCATTGATGAGCCGCTGCGCTTCTCGGGCCAGCGCGCGGAAGTCCTGCTGAGTGCTGCACCGCATGTTGACCAGCGTCCCTCTCATGTGTGGCGGCAGAGTGCTGAGGAAGATATGTTGGAAGAGGAAGTTGTCGTTGTCCTCTTCCTTAAGCTGCAGCATGTCCTCCATGAGGACCTTGGGTCTGCATCCTCTGTGGCCGTAGATCACCAGGATCTTCTCTGCTCTCTCCTCGGCTGAGGGGACGAAGTTCTCAACGATGGTCGCCTTAAGTTCTCTGTATTTGTCATGGGCGGGCGGTTGTTGGATTATGCTCCGCGCACATCTTGACGTGGCAGCGTCGAGTTTGGCGACGATGTGATAAAATTTCGTCTCGTCCGCCGTTATGCCCGCCAGTGCAAACTGAGCCTCAGCTTGCTGGAACCACGAGCTCGGGTCGTCTTGCCAGAATTCTGGCAGCTTGACAGTGACGGCGCTTGTGTGGGCCGTCCCTGATGTGTCCGCCGGGTGAGAACGCCTTTCTTCTGCTCTCATGGCGGAGCTGGGGATGGTGCTCGGTTGAGCCCTCTCTGTAGATTCTGCCGTGGGGGAACGTCTTCCATCCGTTCCCCTGTCTGCATGGGTGCCGGCGCTTGCCTGGGTCGCCTCTGATGAGTTAATCGCGGGAGAACGTCTCTGTTCCATCCTCACGTCTGGTCACCAGTGTAGGGAGCTTGAAATGATGAAGCGATGTGATTTTATAAATCAAGGTGCTTTGAGGAGCTCTGAGACCTGAACTGAGACTTCCTGGTAAAACTGCTCTAAAGTCTTCTGTTGGACACCAGCAAATGTGAGGATTATTTGTGAGACAACTAAGCTGACCGGAGAAGGTTCTGATTCCGTTTCTGGTCACAAAGTCACAAAGTGGATTAAAAGGACGGTGAAACAAGCTGGCACAAGATGGTGGAATCCACGCGTCCTGGCTGGAATGGCTCTGTGGAGGCCCCTGAGGTAAAACGGTCTCGTTTAAAACCTGAAGTATATAAAACTACTAAGGGGAAAATAATTGTTGAGGATGAGCTGCTAAATTTCCTTGCAGTGAAAATTAAGACTCTGAGTCAGGATGAGATCGTCTTATTGGCCTCAAATACTTTTGACTCTGAGTGGATTGAGGCCTCGAAAAAAGTCCTGTTTGAGGTCTGCCCCACTACACAAAGGTGTGTTACACACAAGGGGGCCCAGAAAGATGCAAATAATTTAAAGAGTTGCCTTAAGGTGATGAATGAATGTGGTGAAAAACTACCTAGATTCGTCTCTCATTACCTGGATGATTTGCCGCTGGTTACATTTTCCAGCCTGGACTGCTCAAGCCTACTGAGGAGAATGGAGCAGTTACGTGCAGAGGTTTGTGCCATGAAACAAACCATGCTGTTACAGACTAGCTCCAGTGAGGATCTACGCACGATAACCTCGGATATTGCCCGTCGTGTAAGTGGCCTGGAGCAGTCTGCCGCACGAGCCGTGGATAAGGAGGTGCCCGCCCTGGGAGGGCCTGTCAGCCCCGCTGATGTCGAAGCGGAGGAGGGGGCCTGCCTGATGATCGACTCAAGACCTGGAGACACACGGGAATCTCACTTGACCGCTGGAGAGAAGGCTTTGGATGTGAATTCGGAGCCGGTGGATCAGCCTATAACCGGAGAAAATTCTGGAACAGTAGCCTCTAAACCAGGATCTCCAACATGGAGTCAAGTAGTGAAAAAGGGACGAAGACGATCTGAGCGCGCTGCGGATAAACCCAAGCCATCCTCTGCTTCAAACAGCCGCAGGAATAAAGCCAGCAACGCGGCCCCTGTTGTGGGTACGGGCTCTGGTAATATTAAAACAGTTCGGACTAAGACGGTGAGTGTGTTTGCTACCCGTTTTCATCGTGATTTGGAAGCTGACACTTTATCTGCATATCTTAAAGATAAGCTTGGTCGAGAAGTTTTCTGTCAGAAAATCCTCACTGGGAACGGCAGGGTTAGCTCGTTTAAAGTAACGGCGGAATGCTCTGAGGTGGGGGACATGTACCAGCCAGAGCTCTGGCCAGAGGGCGCATTGGTGCGGCGATATTATGAGCCCCGGGGGGCTGGGATGGCTGGAGCTAGTGGAGCGGCTGCTGTGGAGAACATGTGGACACCCACGCATGATGGTGATCTTTCTTAACTCTTCCTCCTTTTTTGATGGGTATTAAGGTCATGTCTTACAACTGTCGTGGCCTTAAATTGGGGCAAAGTGCTGGGGAGAAAGCTCGCCGGTTAGTTATTGACAATTTATTGAACAATTGTGATATTTTGTGCCTTCAGGAGACGTTTCTTTCAGAACAAGACTTGGAACGTTTGAACTGTCTTAACCCTGATTTCCATGGTGCTGGGGAGTCTACAACTGACCTCAGCAAGGGGATTATCAGGGGGAGGATACCTGGAGGGGTGGCTGTCCTCTGGAGAAAGAAGCTGGACTCCTTGATAAAAGTGGTCCGACTTGGTGTAGATTGGTGTATTGGTGTGCAGTTTAATTGTAATGATAAGGAATTCCTTATTATTAATGTATATACGCCATTTGAGTGTCAACAGAATGAGGATGAATATTTAAATAAGCTTGCCTTTATTAATTCTTATATGCAAGACTATAATAATACTTGTATTTTTATTATGGGGGACTTGAATGCAGACATATCTGACACTGACTCCTTATTTGCAAAACATATGTATCATTTTTGTTATGAGAACAACTTAATCTTGTCAAGTAAGGTACTAATGCCTCCTGATAGCTATACCTATATAAGTGAGGCTTGGCACACTACGTCCTGGCTAGATCATTGCATCAGCACTGGTGATGCACATGCTTCTTTGGGTGGCATGAGTATTTATTATGGGTTAGCAATGTCTGATCATATACCATTTGAGATGATAATTAATGTTGACTGTCTACCTGCACTTTGTCAAAATGTCAGTCAGGATGAGGTGGGAAAATTAGACTGGGACACTCTTTCTGAGGAAGAAATTGTAGAATATTGTGTTCATACAGATAAATCCTTGAGTAAAATATGTCTTCCTAGAGATGCTGTAATGTGCAGCGATGTGAACTGTAGCATTGTTGAGCATAAGAAAGACCTTTGTAGTTTGTACAATGCTATAGTTAACTCCCTGTATAAGGACAGCAAGCCTTATTATAAGAAAATACGTAAAACACATAAGGTTAGACCTGGCTGGAATGAGGCCGTAGCTGTGCCTTATTCTGAAGCTCGGGAAGCATATAAAGCATGGGTGGTGGCTGGGAGACCCAGACAAGGGCCAGAATTTGAGATGAAGAAATGTACAAATGCAAAGTTTAAGTATGCTATTCGTCATATCTCTAAAAATGAGCAGCTAATGAGAAGTAATTCCCTGGCCAAGAAATTGTTAGATAAGAATGTCACAGATTTTTGGAAGGAGCTTAGACGGATTAGTAACAGTAAAACGCCTTTGCCCTGTACTTTGGAAGGCATTTCAGGTACAGAAAATATTGTGGATCTTTGGCGGCAACACTTTTACTCATTATTTAATTCAACTAAGGATGAAACTTATAAGGTAGGGAAAGTAGAAAGGGACGATTCGCTCCTGATTGACACTCATGCAGTGACCAAAGCCATTAGAGAGCTATCAGATAACAAAGCGAGTGGTTTAGACTGTATTTCTGCTGAGCATCTTAAATACGCTAGCTCAAGAATTGCTCCTCTTCTTGCAATCTGTTTCACCAGCTTCATGATTCATGGGATGTTACCAGAATCATTATTGTCTGTTGTGTTGGTACCAGTCATTAAAGATAAAGCTGGCAAGCTGTGTAGCCTGGATAATTACAGGCCCATAGCTATAGCCAATATAATATCTAAAGTACTGGAAAAAATCATGTTTGAAAAATTAAATGTATTCATCAAATCTACTGATCATCAATTTGGATTCAAACCCCATCGTGGAACAGATCTGTGCATATATGCCTTAAAAGAAATTATAAATAAGTACAGAAATCAAAATTCTTCAGTTTTTCTGTGCTTTATTGACGCCTCCAAGGCGTTTGATCGTGTTAATCACAGGATACTGTTTAGGAAAATGATTGACAGGGGGGTTCCCAAGTACTTAGTATGTATCCTGATATACTGGTACGCACATCAGAAGATGCTGGTGAAATGGGGGAAGAGTCATTCATCCCCATTTGGTGTGAGCAGTGGTGTCAGACAGGGCAGTATACTGTCCCCTATTCTATTTAATCTTTACATGGATGAGTTGTCAAAGCAACTGAATGCCTGTAAAACTGGGTGTATAATAGGGAATAAGTTAGTGAATCCTTTTATGTATGCTGATGATCTAGTTATTCTCAGTCCAAGTAGTGCTGGTCTTCAGGAGTTATTAAGAGTGTGTAGTGCTTATGGAGAGGAAAATGACATAAAATATAATACAAATAAGAGTTGTGTGCTGATCTGCCGCACTAAAGAAGATTTGTTAATGAAATTCCCTGTCTTTGAATTGGCAGGCAGGGAATTAATTGTCAGGGATAAAATTAAATATCTGGGACATTTTATTAATGATAGAATGACTGATGATGATGATATTTTCAGACAACGCTGCAAAATCTACATGCAAGCAAATATTCTTGCACGCAGATTTGGTTTTTGTTCAGATGAGGTGAAACTGGTTCTTTTTAAAACCTATTGTACACCTATATACACTGCTCATCTATGGATAAATTATAGGAAACTAAGTACGCAGAAATTACAGGTTGCCTACAATGATGCCTTAAGAATTTTACTTAAAAAGCCTCGATGGTGCAGTGCTTCCGAGTTATTTGTCTCATCACATGTAAATACTCTGCATGCAGTAATAAGGAATTTTATGTATAAATTCATCTGTCGGCTTGATGTATCTAGAAATGAAATCATTCAAGTCATGTCTAGCATTAAGCTCAGTTCTATTCGCTGTCAGTCACAGTTTAGAAGGCACTGGTACAGTTGTCTTTTTAAGTCTTTTTAAAGTCTGTACTGTCTTTGTACTTCTCTTAGCAGTTGTGTCTTAGTGTTTCTTGTAACTTTTTGATTGTTTCAACTGTCTTGTTTTTTACTTTTTACTGTTTACTTTTTTTTGATGGACCTTGAGTCTGGAATAAAGTCTTTGATTGATTGATTGATTGATTGATTGATTGAATATCAGCTTCACTTCCCTAACAAGTCTCATCTCGGTGCAGAAGCAGAATAAGAGGTCAAGCGCAGTCAGACCTTCATACTTATACCCACACTCAACAAAAGACATTGCATATCAAAGCCAACATCCCGCATTAACATAATCCCCCCTCCATTGTCCTCCGTCTCCTCCACCTGACCCTGGGTGGTCAGGGAGATCGATCCGGTCTCCACCGCTGCGACTCCTGTAATGACGAGGCGCACACACACCGGGTGTCAGTTAGAACTTTTACTTGTCACTGCAACTTCAACCAACAACTAACCACACAGTGGCTCATGTACAACTCCTTTTATACTCAGGTCATGGCCAGGGTCATACTGCCCTCTTGTGGTGACTCTATAGGAACTTCACATATCAATACATCTCCCTTTTTTTTTCAAGTAAAGGTCATGTCCAACTATAAACTTTTTTTCTCAAATTTCAATAACCCAAATAACTCCATTTCTTTTTACATCTTTGTCAACCTTGTACACTGAGTCACAACTTTAACATTTCTCTGTTTACAACTCAACATCAACACATTTTTTTTTTTTTTCATTCATCTCAGTACTCCTTACATTTCCTCAATCAATCTTTTCGGTTTCACAATTTGCCTTTGTGAGCATCTCTTTTGTGTCACCTCAGTCTGTTCGTTAGTGTCTGTCTCTATGTTCTGGTTCTCAGCCATTTCTGGTTGTTCGGTTTGGCTGGGAATTGGCATGTCGCTTGTTTCACTGTCTGTGACTCTCAATTTGGTCTGAGGCACTTTCAGTAAGTGACGTCGGTTTCGCCTCATTGTTTTCCCATGCTCTGTGATGACTTCATATGATCTGGGAGTTGTTTCTTTGACCACTTTTGCCAGCGGTCCCCATTCTCCATCACATCTCACTCGCACAATGTCCTCATGTGCAAGTGGTCTCAGAGGTCGTGCTGTTCTGTTGTACAGTTCAGTTTGCCTCTCATCGCGCCTCACATCTCTCTTTTCCATCACCTGAGATGCTGATGGAAGTCGCGTTCTGAGTTTTCTGTTCATGAGCATTTCTGCTGGGGACAGTCCATTCTCCAGTGGTGATGCTCGGTAATTCAGGATCGCCAGATGTGGGTCTTCTGCATTGTCTGCAGCCTTTTTCAGTATGCGCTTCACAATTTGCACCCCTTTCTCTGCTAACCCATTCAACTGTGGGTACAGAGGGCTTGAGGTCACGTGCTTGAACCCATATGTGTCTGCAAAGTCTTTGAAGCACTGACTCGTGAATTGTGGTCCGTTATCGCTTACAACAGTCATTGGAATTCCATGGCGTGCGAACATTGTCTTTGTGTGTGCAATCACTTTTTCTGCTGTTGTGTCACTCAACCCTGCAAACTCTGGGTAGGTGGAATGATAGTCCATGACTAACAGATAGTCCTTGCCCTTAAGCTGAAATAGATCCATGCCCACTTTTCTCCATGGCCCTTGAGGCTTCTCATGGGGCCTCATAGGCTCCTTTGGCTGTTGATACCTGTGGCGCTGGCAAGTCTCACAGCGCTGCACATATGCCTCAATGTCCTTGTGCATGTTGGGCCAATACAAAACATCACGTGCACGTCTTTTGCACTTTTCAATACCCAAATGCCCCTCATGCGCTAATTTAACCATTTCTGATCTCATGGAGGTAGGTATGACTATCCTTGTACCCTTTAACAGAACCCCATCTAACACAGACAGTTCACCTTTAAAGTGTTGGTAAGGCTTGTCAATCATAACCTGTCCTGGTTGATGTATCTGTTCCATTACTCTTTTTAGTTTCTCATCCTTTTGTGTTTCTTTCACTATCTTCGTCCATTTTGCATCTGACACTGGCATGTGTGCCTTAATAGAGTCTACATGTATTTGCACAGCTTCCTCTGTTGTGCTGCTGGTGTTGCTCAAGCTAGCCCTACTCAGCGCATCGGCTACAATTAGTTGCTTGCCTGGTATAAACTCAAATTTCAAGTCATATTTCTGTAATCTTAACATTAGACGCTGGATGCGCGGTGGTGCGTCACCCAGTGGCTTCTGTGAGATAGCAATCAGTGGTTTGTGGTCTGTTTCTAGTATTACTGACCGTCCATACACATATTCATGAAACTTCTCACATCCAAACACTGCACCTAGAGTCTCTTTCTCTATTTGCGCGTAATTTTTTTCTGCGCTTGTCATGGTGCGCGATGCGTATGCAACTGGATACCACTCTGTGTCATGTTTTTGCAATAGCACAGCTCCTAGGCCGGCTTTGGACGCATCTGTGGACACTTTTAGCAGTTTGTCCTGATTATAGAATTTTAACACTGGCTCCTGTATTAGACTGCTTTTGAGCCACTCCCATTCTCTGGCATGCTCTGCCATCCACTGCCACATTGTATTGGTCTCTAACAAGCTTCTAAGAGCTATTGTGTTAGCTGATAAATTTGGGATAAATTTCCCCATGTATTTGACTAGCCCTAAGGCTCTTTGCAAGTCAGTTTTGTCCTGCGGTACTGGCAGCTCTGCTATGGCCCGCACTTTTTCCGGATCTGGTTGCACGCCTGCCCCAGATAACTTCTCTCCCAGGTATGTAATCTCCTGTACCCCAAATTGGCACTTACTCTTATTCAGCTTCATACCTGACTTTTGCGCCTGTGTGAGAACTCTAGCCAACCTTTCGTCGTGCTCCTCTTTTGTTTTTCCCCAGACTACCACGTCATCAAGAAAAACTCCCACCCCTTCTATTCCGTCAAACAATTGCTGCACAGTTCTATGGAAAATTTCAGGGGCTGAGCTAATCCCGAACGGCATTCGTAGAAAGCAATGCCTTCCGAATGGCGTATTAAATGTGCACAATTTAGCGCTTTCCTCATCGAGCACTATTTGGTAAAACCCAGATTTGGCATCTAATTTTGTGAAGTAACTTGCTCCACTCATTGTGCTGGTTATGTCAGATTTTGTTGGTAGCCTGTAATGCTCCCGCTGTATTACTTTATTTAGATCTTTCGGATCTATGCACAATCTCAAATCCCCATTTGGCTTCTCCACTATAACTAGGGAGTTAACCCATTCAGTTGGTTCTTCTATTTTTCTGACCACTCCGTCTGCTATCAGTGAGTCGTGTTTCTCTCAGCCTCTTTTTAAGAGCTATTGGCACTTTTCTTGCTGGATGTATGACTGGCTCTGCATTCTCTTTCAGCCTAATTTTTTGTTTGCCTGGTAGGCGGCCTATTCCTTTGAACACCTCTTTGTATTCTTTCACCCAGTCAGTGTGTTTGTGCTTACTTGTTGTAGCCTCTGTATTTTCTTGTGCTGTCACCTTGTCTGTATCAATGACATTCACCCTCTTGATCAGACCTAGCTGATCGCATGTTTTTAAACCCAAAATTGCTTGTCTATTTCCATCAACAAGTACAAACAATGCATTCACTGTCTTATCTTTGTTTGACAGTGTAACCCTGCACATTCCCTTAGTGGGTATTGGCTTATCATCATATGTTCTCAGATTAATCTTTTTATCTCTTATTTTCGGTTTGTTTTTCAGTCTTTTAAAATCTTTCATTGGCAGGATGTTTACCTGCGCACCTGTGTCGAGCTTCAGTGACATGTCCGTGCCATTCATCTCCAAGCACACTATCCATTCGTCAGCGCTCGTCTCTCCCTCGATGGCGTCCACGTAAAACTGATCCTCTTCGCTGTCGCTCTTTTTCTCCACGAGTTGCACCCTCTTCTTCGAGAAGCAGGTCTTTGCGAAGTGATTTTTTCCGCCACACTTGCGACATTCTTTCCCGAATGCTGGACACTGCTTCGGCGCATGTTGCATTCCACACCGCTCACAGTTCCCGTGCGCGCGCTTTGCATCTCTTTTCCTTGCATACAACGTTCCTGCATCGACTTCAGCAGTCTCTCTTTCCTTGCTGCTAAAAGTCTTTAATTGTGCCTTTGTACTCTCAGACGCTTGGCAAATCTGTATCGCTTTCTCCAGCGTTAAGTTAGTCTCTTTAAGTAATTGCATCCGCAATTTGTTGTCTTGGACCCCAATTACAATTTGGTCCCGTATCATTGACTCACTCAATGTTCCAAAGTTGCATGACTGACATTTCAACCGTAGGTCTGTGACATACAGCTCGATGGACTCTGACTCTTTCTGAAGTCTTTTTCTGAACACATACCTCTCGTACGTTTCATTCTTTCTCGGTGTGCAATAATCGTCGAACTTCTTCATTACGACGTCGAATTTGCCTTTTTCTTCTTCCGTGAAGATGAATGTGTTGAACACATCTAGCGCCGCTCGCCCTGCTACTGTTAGCAGTAATGCTATCTTCCTCTCCTCGTCACGGAGACCGATAGCTAGCGAATAAAGTTCAAAACTTTGCTTGAATGCTTTCCAGTTCTCGTTGACGTTACCGGTCAACTTTAACTCGTCCGGCTGTCGAAGAGCGTTCATCTTCGCCGTCGGTTCGTATCTTTTATCCTGGTACCATGTAATGACGAGGCGCACACACACCGGGTGTCAGTTAGAACTTTTACTTGTCACTGCAACTTCAACCAACAACTAACCACACAGTGGCTCATGTACAACTCCTTATATACTCAGGTCATGGCCAGGGTCATACTGCCCTCTTGTGGTGACTCTATAGGAACTTCACATATCAATACAACTCCGTCTGCTCTTTGATCCTCGCTGGCGGTTGAGACCTCTTGTCCTGTTCTGAGGCGTGAGGTCATTCCACATATGTAATCACTAAACATTCTAATATGTCTATACATATGTAGGTATGGAATATATGATTAATATAAGCCACATTCAGTGTAATATTCACAATGATTATGAATGTTATTGAAAAAGTGGTTATCAGGATCAATATCATTCTCCATCTCTTGTAGTTTATGTTCAGCATAATGGCATATTTTCAGAGTTTGAATTTCCTCACTCTGTGTCAAATGACTTCCTCCAACTGGGGATAATTGATGTCTACTCAAGTCAGTCACAAGTTTTTTTGTTTGTTTTGTTTAGTTTGTTTAGCGCGTCTCTTTTTAAGTAAACCTGGAGTCTCCGGGCCCCTTGAGACTTGCTGCACAAACAGAAGAAGGCCTGCAGGTGTCGCTGTTTCTCCTCTACAGCTTAGAGCAGGCCGCGCCATAGACACACCTCCTCCATCCTTCTCCCTCCTCTGCTGTTCACTGCTGCAGGTTTCAGGAAGCGGAAGCGGGAATGTTGGAGTGTTTATTAGAAAAGTTTGGCCAATTTTGACAGTTTGGCCCCAGAGACGCAAACTGCGACGAAACATGATGGTGAGTGACTGGGGCTGCTCATAAGGTTGTTCTGCTGCTGTCTGTTTGTGTACAGTAGCGTTTGTTTTTAATTATTTTGTTTGTTGTTGTCTTTTTTTTTTTTTTTTTAAACTTTGGCTGCTGTCAGTCCTGTCCTCCGAGTTAAGAGAGCAGGAGCAGCTCGAACAGGCTCAACAAGTGACATGGAGCATGAAGACAGAGCGTTTGGCGGACATTATAAAGGCTTGTTTTTGTAGAGGAGGGTCAGGACAGGCTGGATGGTGCAACGCGAGTGACACGGCAGTGTATGCGGGAGATATTTCTGCTTTTCTCTGCGTGTGTTTGTGAAACTGGCGTGTTGTAGAAACGTGTCGACTTGAGCTGTGGGCTCCACGGCTGAACGCTGCCGATGCAGGTAATTAGCAGAAGGTGAAGTTAATTAACCTAAAATGCCGAGTTTGTGTCTGAGATAAATTCAGCTTTGTATCTTTGTGCACCGCTCTTCTGAGGAAAATGTTGCCATTTAACTGGGTAGAGTTGCCAGAATGAAGTAAAAGTAACGTTGCCTTCTGATATTGATTACCAGAGGTGGGTAGTAACTAGTTACATGTACTCGAGTAACTCTTTTCACAAAATTGTGCATTTGTGCGGGGACGCGCGCAGACATTTTGACGGACTGTTGTTTTAACTTGAAACAAAGGCGGAAAGAATGTTGAGTTTATAAGACAAAAGTCACATTCGTGAGAAAAGTTGCACATTTATGAGAGGGGAAAAAAGCCAGATACAGCTGTGGGGAAAAAATTAAGAAACCAAAGAGAGCACAGCAGAATTATCACTCCAGTCCAAAATGTCATCGTTTAGAGCATTTATTTACAGAAAATGTCAACTGGCCCAAACGACAAAAAAGATTTTACTTTTAATGTGCTTCTAGATCAAATAATGCAAAGAGAACAAGTTAATAATCCTTCTTAAACACCACAGTACTTTCAACTTGGGAAGAACTCATAAATCTGTATTTGTGTAATAACTCTGATTTTTACTCACAGCTTTTATGCATCTTGTTATGCTTAGATGATCCCCTGTTCAGTACCTCCTTAAGTAGATTGAGGTGTCCTTGTGTTTGAATTCAACACATACTCAAACTGAATGGCTGCCATGCATGTAGAGATGCTAATTTATTCAAGATTTTCCACTTGTCTCTAATTTTTTCCAGAGCTGTATGTGCATTACCACTGGAAATCTGTAATAAAATGGGAACAGTTTATTATTATTATTATAATGGTATTGAAAAGAATACAAAACATCACATAATTACATAAAAAATCTATTTTTAATTAAAAATGTTAATAGAAAGACATAAAGGGGGAAAAACAGTGAAGTCACAAAATTAGAGGGAAAAAGGTGCGAATTTATGACAAAAGTTACAAATTCAAGAAAAAATCAGTTCATGAGTGAAAATGCCTTCATTCTCAAAATGTTGTGAAAGTCTTTAATTACAAGAAAAACAAAGAGCGAAATCTCAAAAATGACTACAAAAAAGTAGCCAATTTATGAGTGTTCCACAATCACATATAAAACTAAAAAAATCCAAATTTAAATGGAAAAAAATCTTAATTTACCAAAAACATGCATATTTTATAGAAGAAAGTGTGAAAGATTAAAAGCAGTGTTAATTTTGTCGACTAAAATTGACTAAATTTTTTTTAATCAACTAAAGCTAGAAATTAAACGAAAATTACCATTTTTACATGTTACTTTTGACATCTAATTTTAGTCCAGATTTAGTCTTGTTTAATCTTAGTCATAGTTACTCAGTTTTATTTGTCTTTTCATTATCAGTTGCTTATCTAGTTTTGGCAACAAAAACTATCTTGATGACATTAACAGATCAAAAGGTGTCAGATGCACTGTAATACAGTACAGATGTGAGAATAAAGTGTACAAGATGATGAGACAAGAATAAAACTGCAAATTTACAAGTGTAAAGTGATTTACAGGGAAAAAAAACAACCCCCCCCCCCAAAAAAAAACAAGTTTTACATGGAAAAGTTGCAACCCAACAAATTATTAAGATAAAACTCACAAAAAAATACAACCTATTTGAAATGCTGGCTGGCCAATTTATTTTTCTAATTTGACTGTTTTACCTCCGTTTTTGCTCCAGAGGGGCATCTCAGACAAAGATAGCAAATGGGCTGTTGCCTAGGCAACAATAGCCCATACCTGTGCACATCTGTGCTTTTGTGAACAGTTTTATTGCAGGATACCTTTTTACTTGAATACATTTACAACATACAGCTGAATTTCCCCACTGTGGGACTAATAAAGGCTTATCTAAATTTCATAGATTTAAAAACTAGTCAGAAATGACTATCTTTAATGTTTTTTTTAAGTTTAATTTATAGTTTTATATGTTTTGGATTAGATCAAAGAGTAAATGTGAAAAGTTTATTTTTCTCAGACTAAAACGTTCAAAAGAAAATATCCACAAATTTGTGAGGGGAAAGTTGAAAATTTACAAACAAAACTTGCAAATTAATTTAAAAAAGCTGCAAATTTATAAGAACAAAGTGGTTAATTTATAAGAAAAAATCTCAAATTTGAAATCAGAAATTACAAGACCCAAATGTAAATTTTTGGGGGAAAGTTTGACATTTATAAACAAATAGTAATTTTTCAAAGAAATGGCAACAAATTTAGAGAAAAGCCTCACAAATTGGCAAGGTTAAACTTGTTACCCTAGTACATTTTTTAGAAAATCCTTTCTTACTTTTACTCAAGTAAAATTTTGGCAAATACATGTGCAGTGTTGTGAAAAAGTATTCCCCCCTCCTGATTTATTATATTTTTGCATATTTGTTACACTTGAATGTTTCAGATCAACAGACAGATTTTATTGTTAGGAAACGATAACCCAAGTAAATACAAAATGCAGTTTTTAATTTGCTATTACTTTTTTTTTTTAAACATGGGGCTGGGTAGGTTTGGATAACTTTTTCCCTTAATAAATTAAGTAATCATTTAAAAATTGCAGATTTTCTTTTTTTTTTCTTTTTTTTGGGGGGGGGGGGGGGGTTATTATGCACAGAAGAAATAAACATCAACCTAAACTCAAAAAAGTGTACCCCTGTGATCCAGGTGACATGTGCAGCCCAAAATAAGTTAACTTTTTCTTTGAAATCTAAGTCTACAAGCTTCCAGTCTACATTCATCATGCATGACGTGAAATATTTCATGCCTTTTTATTGCTTCTAAGTTGATGATTATAGCTTTTTGAATTGATTTGTGAACAATGATATTAAAATGTTTGAGATATGGCTGTATTTCATATCAGTAAAAACTAGAGGATAATACATTAAATATAAATTAAACATATTCTGATCCAGAGTAAATGAATAGTGTGCAATAAATTATCAAATCACACACTACTAAAGGTGTAGTAATTTCTGGTAAGCACATGTTGTTATTACAGTATAAACATGCACATTTCTAACCAGTTTTGAAATGGGTGAAATCAAAAGTAACTCAAATGGTACAACCAAATGTACTTGAGTAAAACTTTTGTTTTGTTTTTCTTTTAATTAAATGTAGTCAGGTAAGAGTAAAAAGTGTTGTGTAATAAAGATACTCATTAAACTTAAACTTTGTGTCCAAATTTCAGAGAAGTACTCTTGAAATTTTATACAAATGTGCAGCTTTTGTTCTTGAATATTTGTTGTTGTTTTTTTTTTCTTGTAATTTTTTTTTAAAAATATTTTCCTCTTCCTGGGATTTTTCTTAACTTTTTTCTTCTCATAAATTTGGGAGATGCTTATAGTAAATTTGTGACTTTTTAAAATTGTAAATTAGTATCTTTTTATATTTTTGTACCTTTTATTCTTGCAAACTTAAACATAATTTATATTTATATGGCTGCACTTTTATATTAATTTTGTGAATACCCCCTCACCACTGCCATCCTCTTTGTTTAAAAAATGATAAATCATCTACTGTCTGGAGGTATTGTTAAACGCATATAAAACAATCATTTTTTTTTTTTTTTTGCTACAAAAGAAAACAATATAAACTGTAAGACTGCATGTAAGACAAGGTATCATGAACAAACAAACTTTTTATTTACACGAACAATTCAGAGTATTGATTTACAAACAAATGATGGTCAGAAGCGAAAAACAACACAAATTGCTGCTTGGTATCCAAGAGTTGTTTAAAGTGAGAAAGTAAATATGTGAGAGAAATATGCATGTTCCAGAAATAAAAGATAAGAAATAACCTTATAAAAAGTTTTCCCCATGTGGTTAGTGATGCATAATGGTGATCAATTCAAATTATGCTACATATTCAATTAAAAATACTGCTGCTTCGCCCTGCACGCTTTTTGTCTGTGCATGGATGGTTGATTTATTTTGATATGTCTTTTTTGTTATTGTATACGTACAATCAGAAATAAATAAGAATTGAAAAGATGTGAGAGTATCCAGACAGACAAGGGAAGTTGATGTGAGTACCTCAAGTTAATGATTATGTTATTTGATGCTCTGTTTTCACCATTGTGCTGAGGTGAGATATGCATATATAGTAACTGTTTTATGGTTATTTCCATATTCCTGATTTATTTATCTACATTTATAGACTGGTTAGTAAAATGACGAGTGGCCATGCTTTTTACTTGACCAATAAACCAAAGCTTGAAAATGTTCAGTGTACAGTAATTTATAACGACGAGCAACAAATATGGAAATCTGACACCTAAAAGATTGACATTTGTGAGGAGAAAAAAGTGAATAATCGAATTGCAGGTTCTGCAACATGTTCTACTTTTCCATAATTTTCTTATTCAACTATAAATCTTATTAGGTAAAGTTGAAAAAAGTATGATTATGAGATAACGTAGTTTTCTTTTCAATAAAATGCAATGTTGAAGGTTGTCTTGCATGTCCATGACTATCCAAAATGAAATCTTGGTTTTAAGACTTTAAATGAGTCATTTAGCTTAAGAGCTAACAGTGATACTAGAAAGCTTGCATTTGTATTGTTAGTCTTTAGATTTCATTCACCCTAATAGACGTCATTGTTCCCACCTGGTTCACTAATCCACAGTGGATAATACAGTTGTATCTCAATAAATTAGAATATCATCAAAAAGTTAATTTATTTCAGTAATTCAATAAGTGAAACTCATATTGTATAGATTAATTACACACAGAGTGATATATTTCAAGTGTTTATTTCTTTTAATTTTGATGATTATGGCTGACAGCTCATGAAAATCCAAAATTCAGTTTCTCAAAAAAAATTGAATATTATACAAGATATATTAAAATGGATTTTTTTTTTTTTTAATAGAAATGTTGACCTGCTGAAAAGCATGTCCCTGTACACACCCGATAGTTGGTCGGGGCTCCTTTTGCATGAATTAGTGCATTAATGCTGCGTGGCGTGGATGTGATCAGCCTGTGGTACTGCCGAGGTGTTATGGAAGCCCATGGTGCCTTGACGGCAGCCTTCTTCTTGTCTGCATTGTTGGGTCTGGTGTCTCTCATCTTCCTCTTGACAATACTCCGTAGATTCTCTATGGCAGGGGTGTCCAACCATGTGCCATGGAGAGCCAAGACCCTGCAGGTTTTCTCTTCTACCCAGTCTCTTCAGCAGGTGTTTTCACTTATCAGCAATCAGTGGGAAGAAGTTCACTGAAATCTGCTGTTGAAGACACTGGTTGGAGGTAAAACCTGCAGGGTCTTGGCTCTCCATGGCACATGGTTGGACACCCCTGCTCTATGGAGTTTAAGTCAGGTGAGTTTGCTGGCCAAACAAGCACAGTGATGCTGTGGTCGTTAAACCAGGTATTGGTAGTTTTGGCAATGTGGGCAGATGACAAGTCATGTTGGAAAATGAAATCAGCATCTCCATAAAGCTTGTCAGAAGAGGGAAGCCTGAAGTGCTCTAAAATTTCCTGGTAGACAGTTGCGCTGATTTTAGACTTGATAAAACACAGTGGACCAACACCAGCAGATGACATGGCTCCCCAAATCATCAGTGACTATGAAAACTAGGGGTGGGCAATATGGCCTAAAAATGATATCACGATATTTCTGTGAATTTTCACAATAACAATATTTTTCACGATATTGCAGAATGCATTTTTTTTTCCCTTTTATGCAAAAGGACAGTTTCACCGGCCAGCATTATTTACCTTCAGCATATTCAGGAAAAAACAAAATAAAAGCTCTTATTTCTCCATTTTATAAACAGCAGCTCAGATTTAGTTTAAAACATTTTTTAGTTCGGTATCAAATATTACAAGAAAATAATATCTTACATCTTAATTAGTACACACAGAGGTCGGGTTTTATGCTGAATCACTTTACCTGCATTACTCCCCACGGTTGCATGGACCTGTCCTGGGGCTTTTGGCTCTCGTTGTTGCACTGAACAGATGTTTTTTTTTGCTCTCTCTTCAGTGGTTGAATAAAATCAAATGGAGCAGGCAAAATGGAATTAAAAATCTACAGCCACTTTGAGCTGCACATTGTTCAACATTAATACCGCTCCAGCGGTGTTGACGTGTGGAAAAAATGCAGTCAGATTATCCACACTGTGGCACTGTTTTTTTGTTTTGTTTTGTTTTTTTTAACATGACAGCAGTCTGAAACAGAAAGTGAAACTTAAGCATTTTCACTCAACTGGAGACGGTCTGACTTCGGAGCGGCAGCTTCCCGCCATGTTTGTTTTTTCATTTCTATGCGGTGTGACGTTGTCACACAGCAGACCCCAAATATCACGATATTCATTTTTACACCGGTATCAAAATTTATACCGGTATTATCGTGAAAGATATGATAATGGTACACCCCTAGTGGAAACCACACTGGACCTCAAGCAAGTTTTATTTTGTGCTTCTCCATTCTGCCTCTAGATTCTGGTCCTTTGATTTCCAAAGGACAGGACTTGGCACCTGATTTGGGAAACCATGCCATCTGCTGGTGTTGGTCTACTGTGTTTTATCAGGTCCAAAGTCAGCACAGCTGTCTACCAGAAAATTTTAGAGCACTTCATGCTTCCCTCTGCTGGCAAGCTTTATGGAGATGCTGATTTCATTTTCCAGCAGGACTTGGCACCTGCCCACTCTGCAAAAATTTCCAGTACCTGGTTTAATGACCATGGTATCACTGTGCTTGATTGGCCAACAAACTCACCTGACCTCCTGGTCCACCAGCAGCTGATACCACTCTATAGGGAGGAAGGTTCAGCACAGATTGGTCAGTGCAAGTTTGCTTAATACATAGGGGGTGGCTGTGACGCAGGTGTAGTGTGACCGACTACTGATCGGAGGGTCATGGGTTCGATTCCCACTCTGTCTGCAGTCTGCATGTCGAAGTGTCCTTGAGCAAGACACTAAACCCCCAGCTGCTCCTGGTGGCCAGGCTAGCGCCTGTGTGTGTGTATGGCAGCTCTGCCACCATCAGTGTGTGAATGTGTGCGTGAATGGGTGGATAGCAGGATCTGTAAAGCGCTTTGGTCATCCAGAGATGAGAAAAGGCGCTATATAAGTGAACGCCATTTACCATAAACAGCTAGGTTTTGGTCGAAAGTTCTTCAATCAAAAGAAAAAAGGCACAAAAAGCTTATCTGATTAATCCATTAATTGATAGCTGCAGCCCTACATTTGACATATGTTTCTCTTTGTGTAATGAATCTTGTATACAGTATGAGTTTCACTTTTTGAATTGAATTACTGAAGTAAATTGACTTTGATATTCTAATTTATTGAGATGTATCTGTATATCTTGTCATTCTGGCTTATTTTGTTATATTTTCACTGTGGTGCTACATTGGTAGCACCACCAGGGCAGCTAACTGACACTAGCAGTTTAGCCACTAATCTTTTCTCATTCATGAATGTTTCTGTGCGTATTGTACTTCAGGGACCGGTCATATCTTATTGACCACTGAAACCAAACACCCCTGCTCACCACTGATGCTTCATTTCATTCATTCTTGGAGACAATTTTTCATTAGTGTGGAGATTGTATGGAAAGACGAGGCTGAGTTTATTACTCAAAATCAATTTTATTCACAACACATTCTCCAGCATCCAAAAGCAGAAGAGAGAGACATGCCCCCACAGCTGCCCCTTTATACCCCAGGACATCAAAGTCAACAGTCGCATCGTCTTTACATCCCAAATCACAACGCGCCCCCCTTCAGGTCTCCTGTCTCCACCTGAAGTCCTGGTAGTCTCCCCTTGCAGTCCTGGTGGTCAGGAAATCCTTCATGGCCGTCTCCCTGCATGCAAAAGGCCAGACTTCACATCCTCCTGCAACCCCTAGGAGGTTCAGACCTTTTGTTCCTCTGAGACGTGCAGTAAACAATAAGCATACAGTAACAAGCATGTGAAGCATATGGAAACCACATATGTGCCCACATGACCCCCCCCCCCAAACGTCTAAGATGGAACAACATCACCACAGATTGCATGCCATAATAAAATCACTATATATCAGTCCAAATGCCGCTTAGGTCTCAACCTTCTCCCATATCTGCTAAAAGCAGGCTGTATCACTTCCACGGCGTCTTCCCGCTGTGGATCTGTTGCCTGGGGATGAGAACTGTTAGTCAACCTCTGTGGGTGTTCTGGGGAATGCTCTCTAGGGGGTCTGCCACGCCGAGGAGCCTTCGCCAACTGCACAACTTCGTCAGCTAACACAAAAGCGGGTTTGAGCCTGTTAATGCCAATCCTTTCTTTTCTGCCCCTCAAATCTAGCAAAAAATGCTTATCCCCTGTTTCCAGCACTCTATATGGCCCGTCATAAGGTGGGCACAAGGGCGGACGATAGGCATCATGTCTGACAAAAACAAACTCCGCATTTTTTAAAGCCTTAGGCACAAAAACACGCGGAAAACTGTGATGAACGGGGCCAGGTAGCATGCTCGGGCCCGTGCTATTCTGTAACCGCTGAACCGGGGAGCGCTCTGGCGCTGGATTATCTGGGAGAAATTCCCCGGGCAGCCGCAGTGGCTGTGCGAACACTAGCTCAGCTGGGGAGGCTTCTAAATCCTCTTTAGGTGCAGAACACAACCCCAATAAAACCCATGGTAGCTTGTCCACCCAATTTGTATCCGTAAGCGACGCTCTGAGGGCCGCCTTCAATGACCTGTGAAAACGTTAGCACAACCCTTTAGCCTGCGGGTTGTACGCGGTAGTGCGGTGGATCGTTGCCCCCAGGCTGCGGGACATCGCTGACCAAAGTTCGGAAACAAATTGCGGGCATCTGTCAGACGTAATGTCCGACGGGACCCCAAAACGCGCTACCCACGCCGTTAAAAACGCGCGCGCCACCTCCTCAGCTGTGGTTGAGGACAGCGGGAACACTTCTGGCCAGCGCGTGGTGTGGTCAACCATTGTCAGAAGATGTGTGCACCCTTGTGAGGGCGGGAGGGAGCCTATGAGGTCCACGTGAACATGATCAAACCTTTTAGCCGGGATGTGAAACGGCTCCAAAGGAGCTCTCGTGTGTCTATGAACCTTGGCCCGCTGGCAGGCTGTGCAGGCTGCCGCCCACTCTCTAACTTGTTTGCGCAGGCTTGGCCACACAAATTTCTCTCCTACCATTTTGACCGACACGCGCACTCCCGGGTGCGCCAGAGAATGGATCGAGTCAAAAACGCGGCAGCGCCACGCAGCTGGAACCACCGGACGCGGCCGCCCCGTGGAGACATCGCAGATTAGGGGGGGCATACCGTCTTGCAGCACCCTGCTCTCCAGCCTTAACCCTGTTGGTCCAGACTGGAGCGCGCGCACGTCCGCGTCGCTACCCTGCTCCGCGGCCATGGCTGCATAATCTATCCCCACGCGGACTGGGGCCGCGCGCACTTCCGCGTCGCTAACCTGCTCCGCGGCCATGGCTGTCGGATCTACCTCCGCGCTTGCGGGAGCCCCCACGGCGCGCGAGAGGCAGTCCGCCACTACATTAAGTTTACCCGCCACATGCTGGATATCGGTAGTAAACTCCGATATCGCGGCCAGCTGTCTCTGCTGCCGGCCCGACCAAGGTTCTGAAATTTTGGCCATCGCAAAAGTCAGCGGCTTGTGGTCAACGAACGCAGTGAAACGGCGTCCTTCCAGCCAGAACTGGAAGTGGCGAATGGCCAAGTGGAGAGCTAACAACTCCCTGTCGAATGCACTGTATTTTCGCTCGCTGTCGTGCAGGGTCTTACTGAAAAAGGCGAGCGGTTGCCAGGCTCCAGCTACAACCTGTTCCACAACCGCCCCTGTGGCCACAGCTGATGTCAGTAGTGAGCGCTATGCGGGCCGCTGGGACTGGATGTGCTAACAACGCAGCGTTTGCCAGAGCTGTTTTGACTTCAGAAAATGCGCGCTCTCGCTCCGGAGACCATTCGACTTTATTTGTGGGTTTTTGTTTTTTTTAGTGCAGCATACAATGGTTGCATGAGCTGCTCTGCGCGGGGGAGGAAACTGTTATAAAAATTTACCACTCCCAAAAACTCCTGTAACGCTTTGACCGTTTGTGGCTGGGGAAAATTTGTTACTGCGCGCACTTTGTCAGGCAGAGGGACCGCTCCCTCTAGGGAGACGCGATGGCCCAAAAAATCAATCTGCGTCACCCCGAACTGACACTTCGCCGTGTTAATTATTAACCCGTGCTCTGCCAACCTCCGGAAAACTGCTGTGAGGTGGTTTTCGTGTTCGTCTTCGGACACGCTGGCTACCAATATGTTGTCCAGGTAGATGAACACGAAAGGGAGATTGCGCAGAACCGCGTCCATCATGCGTTAGAACGTCTGCGCAGCACCCTTAAGCCCAAACGGCATGCGCAAAAATTCGAAAAGCCCGAAGGGAGTTATTACTGCTGTTTTGGGTATGTCCTCAGCGCGTACTGGGACCTGGTGATAACTGCGTACCAAGTCTATTTTAGAAAAAACGCGCGCCCCCGCCAAATGAACTGAAAAATCTTGGATGTGCAGGATCGGGTAGCGGTCGTGCGCTGTAGCGTTGTTCAGCCTGCGGAAATCACCACAAGGCCGCCACGAGCCATCAGCTTTCGGGACCATGTGAAGCGGTGAAGCCCAAGGGCTCTTCGAACGCCTGATGATGCCCAACCTCTCCAGGTTGGCGAACTCTTCGCGTGCTGTGGTCAGTTTAGCTGAATCCAAGCGCCGAGCTTTTGCGAAAATGGGCGGTCCGGTGGTAGTAATAAAATGTTCCACCCCGTGTTTAGCCACTGTCGCCGAAAATGTCGGGACCGTGAGTGCTGGGAACTGAGTGAGGAGTGTGTGGAACTTACCACCCGCAGCTGTGACGTTGGCTTGTGCTGTTGGCGGGGCCACTCGAGCTGTACAGGGAATAGAAGAAAAAGAGTGCATTAACTAGGCGTCTGTTAGCAAGATCGACCAACAAACTATGTGAGCCAAAAAATCAGCCCCTAACATGTTGAAATTGACTGCCGCTATGACGAAAGTCCATTTGAAAGTGCGGCCGTGTAAAGACAGAAGCAGAGTCCTCTCACCGAAGGTCTTAATCGCCGAGCCGTTCGCTGCTGACACCCGGGGACCGCTGGAAGGCGCCAGTCGGTCAGCGTAGGAGGGTGTGATGAAACTCAGCTGGGAGCCCGTGTCCACGAGGAAGTGTCTCCCCGAGCGCGCATCCTTCAAGTAGAGCAGCTTGTTCTCCTCTCCGAGGGCCGCAGCCGCTACCGACCCCCGGGCTTGGCGTTTCCCGAGCGCTTGAAATGGCACGGTGGAATGCACTTGCGTGCCCTCTCTGCGAAACGGCAATGATGGAAGCAAAGGACGTCGTCTGCTCCGTGTCTCCCGGCCCTTGCCGCCGCCGTCGTCGGTGTGTCTGGTGCTGCAGCCTCTGGCCCCCTGCCGTCTCAGGACGTTGCGCCTGGCCCCGCAGCCGCAGCCGCGCGTCGTTTACTGGCGTTGATGAGTCGCTGCGCCTCCTGGCCCAGCTCGTGGTAGTCTCGTCGGGCCAGCAGTGGTGAACTGGCCAGGGTCACTCTCACCTCTGACGGCAGGGTTCTGAGGAAGAGGTGGGTGAAAATGAAGTTATCATCTTCGGAGTCTCTCAAACTCAACATCTTCCCCATGAGGTCAGCAGGTCTTTCGCCCTCAAATTCAGTCAGCGCTATGAGCCTCTCTGCTCGCTCCTGCACCGAAGGGGTGAAGTAGTGAATGAGCGCAGCCTTCAACGTGCTGTACTTGTCGCTGTCCGGCAGATGGTTGATCAGGTTCGCCACCCGCTGGGCTGTGTGGTTGTCCAGCTTTGCAACCACATGGTAGAACTTTGTGTCGTCCACCAAAATCCTCCGGAGGTGGAACTGTGTCTCGACTGCGCAAAACCAGGAGCGCGGATTGTTCGGCCAGAAGTCCGGTAGGTGGACTGTGGCTGCACTCGTCTGGCTGGCTCCTGGCGAGCTCGGCTTGGGAGATTCGTCTCCGCTCATTGTACGTCGTAGGGTCACCAGTGTGGAGATTGTGTGGAAAGACGAGGCTGAGTTTATTACTCAAAATCAGTTTTATTCACAACACATTCTCCAACATCCAAAAGCAGAAGAGAGAGACATGCCCTCACAGCTGCCCCTTTATACCCCAGGACATCAAAGTCAACAGTCGCATTGTCTACATCCCAAATCACAACGCGCCCCCCTTCAGGTCTCCTGTCTCCACCTGAAGTCCTGGTGGTCTCCTCTTGCAGTCCTGGTGGTCATGAAATCCTTCATGGCCGTCTCCCTGCATACAAAAGGCCAGACTTCACATCCTCCTGCAACCCCTAGGAGGTTCAGACCTTTTGTTCCTCTGAGACGTGCAGTAAACAATAAGCATACAGTAACAAGCATGTGAAGCATATGGAAACCACATATGTGCCCACAATTAGTTAGCTCCAAGCTAGGATCTAATCAGCTAAAATTAGCAACAGTGACGTAAGAAGGAGGGCAGAGTTTTGATTGATTGATTGATTGATTTTATTTGAACATTCCGACAAAAGAAAAAAAGAATTTAAAACAAAAATCAAGCCAAAAATAAAATGTTCAAAAGGAGTGGGAAGAAGCCAACGCTTATATAATCCCACCCCTTTTCCATACCCAACAAATTACAACATCACTCTTAGTCATCATTCATCCCACAACCACATTCACCATAATACACCCCATAGTCGGATTATGCAACAGAAATGACACAATGATGACAGTCCATATTGACAACAATACCAACATCCAGCAATAATTGTAATGTGGAGTGTGTGAAATCACAAGCAGATTCATTTCAGAATGATTTATTTCACATCTCACGAGCACAGAACAGACTGAACTTTTTGCCAGAGACTCTCCTCTTAAGTTTCACGGCTTACATCACACACAACAGGACATTTGCATCACACTGCATTCAACCCCCTACATCCTTGACTCCTTCTCGCTCTCTCACCAGGAGACTCCTGCTCTTTTGTCTCCCATGTTTATTCACTGTCTCTCGTCTGAGATGCTAGGAATCTGACTCTCCCA
The DNA here is from genome assembly GCA_020510985.1 of Pholidichthys leucotaenia. NCBI lineage: Eukaryota > Metazoa > Chordata > Actinopteri > Cichliformes > Pholidichthyidae > Pholidichthys > Pholidichthys leucotaenia. The sequence continues at coordinate 100,520,017 of CM035843.1, forward strand.
AGGTGCTACAAATACCCCCCCCCCCCCAGCATCTTAGATAGGACAATAGAATAACAGTCCACATGCTGTGATAGAACAGAACATCAGTCCACATGCTGTTTGGGCTTCCGTCTCCTCCCGTATCTGCTGTAACTGGGTTTTACCGCCTCCACGGCGCTGTTGTGCCGGTGGGAGGTTGCTGGGAGGGGGGGGGACTTCGGACTGTCCGTGTGGCTGCTCTGGCGAATCGTTTCCCTGGGGAGCTCTCCGTGGGGGTCTTCCACGCCGAGGGGCCCTAGCCAACAGCACTTGCTCGTCCGCCACAACGAAAGCGGGTTTGAGTCTGTCTATGCCAATTTTTTCCCTCCTACCCCCCAAGTCTAGCAAAAATGCTTATCCCCTGTTTCCAACACTCTGAACGGTCCATCATAGGGTGGGCGCAATGGAGGGCGGTGGGCATCGTGTCTGACAAACACAAACTCCGTGCTCTTCAAAGTTTTAGGCACAAAAACAAGCGGAAAACTGTGGTGGGCAGGGCCCGGCAGCGTGCCTGTGTTTGCGCTACGCTGCAAAAGCTGAGACGCGGAGCTGCCCGAAGAGGGATTATCTGGTAGAAATTCCCCGGGCACCCGTAGTGGTTGTATAAAAACGAGCTCTGCCGGGGAAGCATCTAGATCCTCTTTCGGCACGGAGCGCAACCCCAATAAAACCCACGGCAGCCTGTCTACCCAATTTGCATCCGTCAATGAGGCCCTGAGTGCTGCTTTCAGTGATCTGTGAAAACACTCGCATAACCCATTGGCCTGTGGGTTATACGCAGTTGTGCGGTGAATTGTAGCACCCAGGCTGCGGGCCATCACAGACCAGAGTTCGGAAACAAATTGAGGGCCGTCCGACAGGACTCCAAAACGCGCCACCCATGCTGTTAAAAAAGTACGCGCTACGTCTGCGGACGTGGTTGCCGCCAACGGAACCGCTTTTGGCCAGCGCGTGGTGCGGTCCACCATTGTCAGGAGGTGCGTGCACCCCTGTGATGGCGGGAGGGGGCCCACGAGGTCCACGTGAACATGGTCGAACCTCTTAGCCGGAATACGAAACGGCTCCAAGGGAGCCTTCGTGTGTCTGTGTACCTTGGCTCGTTGGCACGCCACGCAGGCTGCAGCCCACTCTTTCACTTGTTTGCGTAGGCTCGGCCACACAAACTTCTCTCCCACCATTTTGACCGACGCGCGCACTCCTGGGTGCGCCAGAGTGTGAACAGACTCAAACACGCGGTGGCGCCACGCGGAGACATCGCAGATTGGGGGGGGGGGGGCATGTCGTCTTGCAGCACCCTGCTCTCCAGCCTTAACCCTGTTGGTCCAGACTGGAGCGCGCACACGGCCGCATCACTAATCTGCTCCGCTGCCATGGCTGCATAATCTACCCCCACGCAGACCGGGGCCGCCACGGCGCGCAAGAGGCAGTCCGCCACTACATTCAGTTTACCCGACACATGCTGAATATCGGTAGTAAACTCTGAGATCACGGCCAGCTGTCTCTGCTGCCGGCCCGACCACGGTTCTGCAACCTTGGCCATCGCAAATGTTAGCGGCTTGTGGTCCACGAACGTGGTGAAACTGCGCCCTTCCAGCCAGAACTGGAAGTGGCGAATGGCCAGGTGGAGAGCCAGCAACTCTCTGTCGAACGCGCTGTATTTACGTTCACTGTCGCGCAAAGTCCTGCTGAAAAAGGCGAGCGGCTGCCAAGCCCCGGCCACGCGCTGCTCCACGACAGCCCCTATGGCCACGTCTGAAGCGTCGGTGGTGAGCGCTATGCGGGCCGTCGGGTCTGGATGTGCAAGCAGTGTGGCGTTTTCCAGGGCTGCTTTAACTTCCGAGAACGCCCGCTCTCGCTCTGGGGTCCATTCGACCCTATCCGCGGGTTTCTGTTTTTTGAGCGCGGCGTACAATGGTTGCATGAGCTGCGCCACGCGGGGAAGAAAACGGTTATAAAAGTTCACCATTCCCAAAAATTCTTGTAGCGCTCTGACCGTTTGAGGCCGGGGAAAATCCGCCATGGCGCGCACTTTGCCGGGCAGCGGGATTGCTCCTTCTGGAGAGACGCGGTGCCCCCAAAAAATCAATCTCCGTTATGCCGAACTGGCATTTCGCCGGGTTGATTATTAACCCATGCTCCTCCAACCTCTGGAAAACCATCGTGAGGTGGGTTTCGTGTTCGTCTTCGGACGTGCTGGCTACAAGGATATCATCCAGGTAGACGAACATGAATGGGAGATCGCGCAGCACTGCATCCATCATGCGCTGGAACGTCTGTGCCGCTCCTTTTAACCCGAATGGCATGCACAGGAACTCGAATAGACCGAACGGAGTTATTACCGCTGTTTTAAGCCTGTTTTCCACTAGCCCAGCACACCTCGGTACGGCTCGATTCACTTCAGTACGGCTCGGAATGCTTCTGTCTCCATTAGCACGGTGTTGTGCTTGTGCTGTGATGGTTTGTGTTAGGAGGTTTTAGAAGCGGGGCGGCGGCAGATTCCCAGCGAGGCGGGGCCACACTCCCGTGACGTTACGCACCCAACTGAGTCCTTATTTACACGAGACAAAAAATAGAGGGTCCAAGGATTATTGCCTTGCTCGCTCTGTGGTTTTATCTCACAATTAATTTTATCTCATAATTAAGCTGCAACAACACAAGTCACTTTTGTTTTGACTTAACTGCCAAATGACCTAGAAATAATGAGCTGAAACTTGTTTTTATTCGTATTAAATAATGAGACAGTGGCACACTGGCCAACACCAAATTGTATTATTTTTTACATCCTAGGGCATTTTGGATGTACTGAATAAAAAAAATTCATGTTTTTCACCTTCAGGTCAACGTTTGGGACAACAGTATTATTATTTTCCGTTTAGATGATGCTACACTCCTTCTAAAGTATTGTAATTCTCTGAATTTGGAATGCCGATAGAACATTCAATTTACATATACTGTACTTGTACCTACTTTGACTTGGTGCTAATTTTTTATGATATTTCAATAAAAAGAACAGAAAGCTTACAAAAACATTTGTTTTTTGGTCTAGTTAAAAATTACATTACCTTTACAATGGTTGACCCCTGACAGGATGATCAGCATCATTTTGATCAGACTAGGCAATGGAATTTGTATGTAATTATACTGTTTTATAATTCAGTGTTATAACAGACAAACCACACTTTCCAAAACAATTCCATTTTATTATATACAAAATATTAAAATAAAAAAAAAACTTTGCAACACAACATGAAGGTTAATCGACATTTTATACACGCCGACCACTGAGTGCCTCTACACCAGCTTCCCAAACTGGGTCAGCAAGGCTCGGTTGAATGAAGCCGTCTCTGCCAGCTCTGGTTCAGGAAGGCTCGGTTGAATTAATCCGGGCGGGCTGTCGCAGCGGACGCGTGGGATGATTCTACAAGGAAAATGCACACAATAAAATACAGCACGAAAGTGCAAGATATACAGAAAAGACAATAGTTTTTAACAAGATTACATAAGCTTATTTCAGCGTATTGTTCACATGAATAATTAAAATAAAAGCTTTAGTCCGCAGTGTGCTGTGATAAAGCAGCGATCATCATCCACAAATGAACAGCTTTTTTATTGCATAAATAAACTGAGCGTCTTACCGAATATATTTGCGAAAAAACGCACAATTAAAAAAAAATTAAAACTCACCGTTAAAGGACTCCGATGTTGAGACCTCCTATATTTTTTCATTCCGGGCAGCTCCGTTTAACTCGCGCTGGATACGTTCGTCTGACAATGCAGTGAGCAGACACTGCACCTCCTTATTGGTCCATGGAACACCCTTATTACGCGAAGCCATTTTTGATAGAGAATAAATGAAAATAGCACAGCAATACACTGAATGAATGAATGAATGAATGAATTTGTTGAATGAATGAATGAATTTGTTTATTTCGGATAGTACATTACAGGTTAAAAGAAACTGTATAATATAACAACAAGGTCAAATTAGACAAAGACTCCTTCTACTATACAATTCCACGTGAGTTATCCGAAATGGGTGATGGCTGAAGCCGCAGCTTATATTGCCCACCCATATTCCATCCAAGAATTCAAAGGAGAAAAAAGAGAAAACAAGACAAGAGCGATTACAATTTAAAACAAGGCTAAGACAAAATATGACTGAGAGAAAAAGAAAACTGAGCTAGTCTAAGTTAAGCGGTTACTATTCAAAAACAAATCTAAGACATAGTGTCACAGAGAAAAAAGAAAAACTAAGCTATAACACAACACAGGCTGGAAATGGCAATCCTTATGTGAGTTTACATGTCGTTTTGTAAATATGTTTGGAGTATTTCTTCCTTTAGTTTTTGTTTAAATTGTCCAAGCTTTGTACATGATTTTAATTCAGGTCCAAAATCGTTCCATAATCTGACACCTTGCACTGAAATACAGTGTTGCTTGGTGGTTGTTCTCACTGTAGGCTTTTGAAATATACATGTTCCTCTGAAGTGATATAGTTTCTCCCTTGTTTGGAACAACTTTTGGATATTTGCGGGCAGTGATAGATTCTTCACTTTGAACATTATTATTGCGGTTTTAAAGTCGATCAGATCTTTCAACTTGAGAGTTTTTTGTTTAAGAAAAAGTGGGTTTGTTGGTTCCCTGTAAGCTGCTTTGTTGATTATTCTAATAGCTCTCTTTTGAAGCATAAAGAGTGGATATATGTTTGTTTTATATGTATTTCCCCATACTTCATTACAATATGTCATGTATGGGAGTATTAATGAATGATACAAGGTGTATAGGGTGGGTTGATTCAGCAAATTTTTCACTCTGTGTAATATTGCAATTGATTTGGATACTTTACCTTTTATATAATTAATATGTGGCTTCCAACACAGTTTGTTATCAATTATTACTCCAAGGAATTTAGTTTCGGATACCCTTTCAATCTCTACACCATTTACACTGAGTTTGGGTACTGGGTAGTTGTGATGGTTGTTAAAGACTATAAATTTTGTCTTGCTTAAATTGAGCGTTAATTTGTTTGAATCAAACCACAGTTTAAGCTTTCCTAATTCCTTTCCGAGTGTATCCAGAAGTTGTTCCAAATTGTTTCCACTGCATAGCAGGTTAGTGTCATCAGCAAACAATATTAAGTCCATTTTTTCTGAAACTTTACATATATCATTTATATACATATTGAATAATAATGGTCCCAAAACTGAACCCTGTGGGACTCCACAGGTGACCTTCAGTAGCTCTGAGTTTTTGTTGTTAACACATACAAACTGATATCTATTCTTTAAGTAACTTCTTAACCAGGACAGTGCTACCCCTCTAATACCACAATTTTGTAGTTTCTTTAATAATAGATTGTGATCTACTGTATCAAATGCTTTTTTAAGCTCCAGGAATACTCCAACTGAATACTCTTTATTTTCAATGGCTGTTGATATTTTTTCTGTAAATTCCATTAAGGCATATGCTGTTGTCCTTTTGTGTCTGAACCCATATTGCTGCTCACACAATAAATCATTCTTCAGTATGAAGTTGTCAATTCTCTCATAGAATATTTTTTCAAGTATCTTGGAAAATTGCGGTAATAGTGAAATTGGTCTGTAGTTGGAGAGTTCCCCTCTGTCGCCTGTCTTGTAAATCGGAATTACTTTAGCTATTTTCATTGCATTGGGAAATATACCTGATTGGAGAGACAGGTTACAGATATACGTCAGTGGTTTCACTATGCATTCGATAACAGTTTTGACTAGTAGCATATCAATACCATCGCAGTCAGTAGATGTTTTACTTTTGAACGATTTAACAATTTCAATGACCTCTCTTTCGTCTGTGTTCTTTATGAAGATGGTGTCTTTTACAGCAGTGTTATTACATATTGAATCACCTGTTGGCACCGTAGTGGGTATTTCTCGGGCCAGTTTAGGTCCAATGTTAACAAAAAAATTATTAAATTCATCTGCAGGTGAAGCTATATTCACATTCGGAGTCGATTTATTATTTTTTGGAATGTTAGTTGGGTAGCTGGTATTTCTGCTTTTATTTCCAAGGATACTGTTGATTATTGTCCATGTATTTTTAATATTGTCTTTGTTTTTTTCCAGTTCTTTACTGTAATAGTCTCTTTTACTACATCTTATTATATATGTTAACTTATTTTTGTATGTTTTATACCGCTGCTCTGCTTCTTTTGTCCTTTTCTTTATGAAAGCTTTATATAATAAATTTTTCTTTTTACACGCCTTTTGTAGTCCTTTGGTTAGCCATGGTTTGTCAGTAAATTTGTGTTTAAGCTTTTTTTTAACTAATGGGCAGTTTTTTTCATAAAGAGTGGTTACAATGTTTATAAATGTGTCATAGGCTTCATTTACATCTGATACATAGACTTCTGTCCAGTCTTGCTTCAGCAAGTCCTCTTTGAAAGAACTGATTGCGTTTGGTGATTTGTGTCTGAACGATTTTGAGATTTTTTCTGGGTTGGGCCCCGTGTGGCCATGGATAAGTGCAAAGATTGGCAAGTGGTCGCTTATATCATTTATCAATAATCCACTTTCTATTTTCTTGTCGAGAACATTGACAAACAGGTTGTCAATAAGTGTAGCAGAGTGAGCTGTGATTCTACTGGGATGTGTTATTGTGGGATATAGAGTCATGCTGTACATAGAGTTCATGAACTCTGTAACTACATTTTGTTGATGTGGATTAAGTAGATCAATATTGAAATCTCCACAAATTGCTACCATTTTCTTACTAGTAATATTATTGTACAGCTCGACTAATTTATCTCTGAATGTCTCAATGCAAGTTCCCGGCGTTCTGTATATGCAGCTTATGATTAGATTTTTTGTTTTGTCTAGGTCAATCTCAACAGTAACACATTCCAGAATCCCTGGTAGTGCTGAGGACATTTCATTTACAAGCTTACATCTACTGTATATAGGTCATCAATATACAGTGCAACACCACCACCCTTTTTTTGAGATCTGTTAATGTTAAACATCTGATATCCCTCTATTGCCATCAGGGGAGCCTGGTCTGCATTAAGCCAGGTTTCAGAGACTGCTATAGCTGTGAATTTTCTGTTTAGCTGTTTTAAATAGTCCTGAATCTGTGAGAAGTTTTTGTTAAGACTTCTGCTATTGAAGTGTATTATTGACAGTTTACCATCTAATTGCACTTGACTTTTGAATTGCTTTTCAGTGTAATATTCACAGTGGTTATGAATATTATTGAAAAAGTGGTTATCAGGATCAATATCATTCTCCATCTCTTGTGGTTTATGTTCAGCATAGTGGCATATTTTTAGAGTTTGAGTTTCCTCACTCTGTGTTTCATAGTCAGTGTTCATCTGTATTTATCTAAGTCAGTAGCATCTCTGATCATTATACTTTTTGCTTGCTCAGGTGTTCCATTTAGTTTAATCCAAATTCTACAATTTCTTGTCCAGGTTGTCTGTATCTTATTATGTTTCTTTAGCATCCGTGCCTGGCGTGCTAATTCAGCGTTTTTTTTTTTGTCAGGTGTTCATTTAGGTAAACTTGAGTTTCCTTTAGTTTTTTGGCCTGCCTCAGTATGTCATTTTTCACCCTCCTGTTCACAAAGCGCATCACAATTGATTTCTTTGTTTTGTTATCTTTGAACACTGAAAAGAAACCGCCAACAGTGGTTGCATGCTGAGTAAAGGCGGTCGTGAAGATTCTTTTTTTTTTTTTTTTTTTTCAAAAACTTTATTGAGAAGGTCGTGAAGATTCGGTAGAAGAGGAGGAGGAGAGGGGCGGTTACAACCTGACCAATCAGCGGCGACCAGTCTGTTAACGTCATAACACGGCACAGCTCAGCACTGCTGTACCCTGCCCTTCAGCGGGGCTGAGAATCGCGGCTGTTAAACCGTGTTGGGGCTTGTGGAAAAGCGTACAAAGCGTGCTGAGCCGTCCCGTGTCGCGCTAAAGCGTGCTAGTGGAAAAGGCCCCTTAGGTACACTACCGTTCAAAAGTTTGGGGTCACCCAGACAATTATTTTGTGTTTTCCATGAAAAGTCACACTTATTTACCACCATGAGTTGTAAAATGAATAGAAAATATAGTCAAGACATTGACAAGGTTAGAAATAATGATTTGCATTTGAAATAATAATTTTTTCCTTCAAACTTTGCTTTTGTCAAAGAATCCTCCATTTGCAGCAATTACAGCATTGCAGACCTAACATGATTGCACAAGGGTTTTCTAATCATCCATTAGCCTTCTGGCACAATGAGCAAACACACTGTACCATTAGAACACCGGAGTGATAGTTGCTGGAAATGGGCCTCTATACACCTATGTAGATATTGCACCAAAAACCAGACATTTGCAGCTAGAATAGTCATTTACCGCATTAGCAATGTATAGAGTGTATTTCTGATTAGTTTAAAGTTATCGTCATTGAAAAAAGTGCTTTTCTTTCAAAAATAAGGAAATTTCTAAGTGACCCCAAACTTTTGAACGGTAGTGTATGTCCTCAGCGCGCACTGGGACTTGGTGGTAACCGCGGACCAGGTCTATTTTGGAAAAAATGCGTGCTCCGGCGAGGTGAACGGAAAAATCCTGTATGTGGGGAATCGGGTAGCGGTCGTGCGCCGTGGCGTTGTTCAACCTGCGGAAATCACCGCACGGTCGCCACGATCCCTCAGCCTTAGGGACCATATGTAGCGGGGAAGCCCATGGGCTGTTCAAGCGCCTGATGATGCCCAACCTTTCCAGGTTGGCGAACTTCTCGCGCGCTATGGCCAGTTTAGCTGTGTCCAAGCGCCGAGGTCTTGCAAAAACGGGCGGCCCGGTGGTGGTGATAAAGTGCTCCACTCCGTGTTTAGCGATGGCCGCGGAAAACGTCGGGACCGTGAGTGCTGGGAACTGAGTGAGCAGTGTGTGGAACTTACCGCCTGCAGCTGTGACGTTGGCTTCTGCTGTTTGCCGGGTCACTCGAGCTATACAGGGGAGAGAATCGAAGGACAGTGCATTAACCAGGCGCCTGTTAGCAACATCAACCAATAAACCATGTGCACACAGAAAATCAGCCCCCAGAATATGGTAATTCAGTGCTGCTATGACAAAATTCCACTCATATGTACGGCCGTGTAGAGATAAGAGCAGAGTCCTCTCACCAAAGGTCTTAATCTCCGAGCCGTTTGCTGCCGCCATCTCGGGGCCACTAGACCTTGCCAGCCGGTCAGCGTAGGTCGGCCGGATGAAGCTCTTCTGGGCTCCGGTGTCCACGAGGAAATGCCTCCCCGAGCGTGCGTCCGTTAGGTAGAGCAGCTTGTTCTCTTCACCGAGGGTCGCCGCTGCTACCGAAACTTGGCGTTTTCCTGAGCGCTGGAATTGGCACGGTGGCGTACATCTGCGTGCGTTCTCTCTGAAGCGGCGGTGGTAGGAACAGAGTGTGTCTCTCTGGCGCTCCCTGGTCCCCGCTGCTGCTACCGTCGGTGGCTCCTCGCCTCCGGTCTGCTTCCTGGGCCAGCGCACGGTAGTCTCACGCGGCCAGCTGCAGCGAATTGGCCAGAAGCGCTCTCGCTACCGTCGGAAGGTTCTGGAAGAAGAGGTGGGTAAACAGAAAGTGGTCGTCGTCCGTGCCCCTTAACGTCAGCATCTTCTCCATGAGGTCTATGGCCGACTCGTCTCCCAACTCGGTCCGCGTCAGGAGCCTCTCTGCTCTCTCACCGTCCGAGAGTGTGTAGCGCTGGATGAGTGCAGCCTTAAGCGCCTCGTACTTGTTGCTGGTTGGTGGATGATCGAGCAGGCTCGCTACGTGCTGAGCTGTGCGGGCGTCGAGCACTGCGACCACATAGTGGAATTTGGTGTCATCTGCCGTTATCCCGCGGAGGGCGAACTGCGCCTCGATGAGGTGGAACCAAGAGCGCGGGTTGTGCTGCCAGAAATCCGGTAGCTTGACTGCGACCGCACATGCGTGGCTGGAGGTTCCCGTCGAGGTCGGCTCCGGGGATCTTGACTTGTGTTCCATGATACGTCTTGGGTCACCAGTGTGGAGTGTGTGAAATCACAAGCAGATTCATTTCAGAATGATTTATTTCACATCTCACGAGCACAGAACAGTCTGAACTTTTTGCCAGAGACTCTCCTCTTAAGTTTCACGGCTTACATCACACACAACAGGACATTTGCATCACACTGCATTCAACCCCCTACATCCTTGACTCCTTCTTGCTCTCTCACCAGGAGACTCCTGCTCTTTTGTCTCCCATGTTTATTCACTGTCTCTCGTCTGAGATGCTAGGAATCTGACTCTCCCAAGGTGCTACAGTAACAATAATAAATAAATACTTCTGGTATGTTCAACACAAACACAGGCAACACCATCACAATCACCATAACACAACAACACACACAATAACAACCTTTTTTCTTTTTTTTTTTTTTTTTTTTTTTTTTTTTTTGTTACTTATTTGTACCCGTAGGTAGATTTGGTTTGCAGTCTGGTGACAAGCCACCGGCTGCTGGTCGCTGCGTGCGCGAGCGCCTTAAACCTACATGTTTTTGGTATGCGGGAGGAAACCGGAGAAATCCCGGAGTAAACCCACGCAACACGGGGAGAACATGCAAACTCCACACAGCTCACTGTTGGTCGGGGGCTGGGATCGAGCCCACGGTCTCATGATCCCCGCGATCCCCCGGCCGAGGGTAAACTGTGCTGCCACAGTGCTAAACCACTGCCCATTGAAGACACATTGTAATATTACTGCTCTTTATTTTTATATTGCTCAAAAATAATTTCTTTATATGTTGATTTAAATATATGGATGTTTGGACATTGCCTGTGTTTCTCCCCCAACCCATTCCACAATTTTACCCCCCACACACAGACGCACAAAAACCCTTCCTAGTAGATCTTACTAAGTGCATTTTAAATTTTGTGTTCCCTGTAAATTATATTTCCCTTCTCTCTCACTGAAAAGATTTTGTATACTGTGTGGCGAAAGGTTTTTACTGACTTTAAGCATTAATTGTGCTGTATAATAATGAACCAGATCCCGTAATTTCAATAACTTTGAATGTAAAAACAATAAATTAGTATGTTCAAGATACCCGACTTTGTGTATAACACGGACTGCCCTTTTTTTGTAATATTAGCAATGAATTAAGTGTACTTTTATTATTGTTACCCCAGACCTTTATACAATAGGTCAAGTATGGAAGTACTAATGAGCAATACAAGATATGAAGTGATTTGTAATCTAGGACCTGCTTAATTTTATTTATAATTGCAATGTTTTTTGCAACTTTGTTTTGTATGTATGACGTGTGGTTTCCAACTAATTTTATCATCTAGTATTACACCCAAAAACTTGATCTCCTTAACTTTTTCAATAATCACATTATCTATATGAATATGTATATCTTCTTTATTTTTACAATTACCAAATATCATTACCTTAGTTTTATCTATATTTAGTGATAATTTATTACAATCCATCAATTTTTTAAGCTTATTTAATTCATTATTTAGAGTATAGATTAGTTGATTATAATTATTTCCAGAATAAAATATATTAGTATCATCAGCAAATATTATTTTTAATAATTTAGAAACTTGGAATATATCATTTATATATGTATATGTTAACCACTTGCGCTCTGTTGTTCCGCGGGCGGGCAAGTCTCTGCGTCCTATGACGCACGAGAGCGCGCTCGTGCGCCCTCGTGCGCATGACGCATGATAAGGATATTGATGGTGATGATGTAGGTGGTGTGCCCTCCAAGCGCCACTGGGAAAAAAAAAAAAACCTGCAAACACAGCCGCAAACAGATTAGTTCATCTGATTGACCTCTCATTCGACTAATAAGAGCCTTGAATTGGGTTTCTGAAACCTTGAGGAGCCAATGAATGAAAATCTAGGAAGGAGGACCCGCCTACTGTGAACGCAGGAGCCAATTGAAGCACAGAAATTCAGGCTGGGTGAAGCGATATTTACTGCTGCAGAAGGACTCTGTACGAATCTACTACAGACCCAGGCTCACCCAGCAGCATGGAAAACACCCACAAGTGGGACCTGCACTCATTCCAGCAGAATAGACGGAGGCCGACGACAAAAGTCGTAAATCATTCGCCAAAACGGCAATAATGGAATTATGTTGATCGGGATCCACGAGCGGAGCAGCGTCGCGTTCGTCTGACGCGTGGGAAGAGCTGTTCGCCACGACTCTGCTGCTTTGAAGAGGTAAGGTGTTATAAGCTAAATTATTATTTATCCCTGAAAACTCCATCCATCCATCCATCCATCCATCCATCTTCTAACCGCTTTTCCGGAGGTCCGGGTCGCGGAGGCAGCAGTTCAAGCAGAGAAGCCCAGACTTCCCTCTCCCCAGCCACCTGCTCCAGCTCTTCAGAGGGGATACCAAGGCGTTCCCAGACTAGCTGGGAGACATAGTCTCTCCACCGAGTCCTGGGTCTGCCCCGGGGTCTCCTCCCAGTGGGACGTGCCTGAAACACCTCAAGTGGGAGGCGTCCAGGAGGCATCCTAATCAGATGCCCATACCACCTCAACTGACTCCTTTCAATGTGGAGGAGCAGCGGTTCTACTCTGAGCCTCTCCCGAATGACTGAGCTCCTCACCCTATCTCTGAGGGTGAGTCCAGCAATCCTACGGAGAAAGCTCATTTCATACGTCAAACAGGTTCATTTTGTCTTCTTTCAATTATTTTTCCTTTTTTTTTTTTTCCTTTGAAAGACAAAAGTAAAATAGAAAGATGTCTTTACCTTCTTTACATGTTTCAACTGCACTGCAGCCTTCATCAGGTGAAGGCTGCAGTGCAGTTGAAACATGTAAAGAAGGTAAAGACATCTTTCTATTTTACTTTTGTCTTTCAAAGGAAAAAAAAAAGAAAAAAAAAAAAGCTCATTTCAGCCGCTTGTATCCGCGATCTCGTTCTTTCGGTCATTACCCAAAGCTCGTGACCATAGGTGAGAGTAGGAACGTAGATTGACTGGTAAATCGACAGCTTTGCCTTAGAACTAAGCTCCCTCTTCACCACAACAGACCGGTACAACGTCCGCATCACTGCAGATGCTGCTCCAATCCGTCTGTCGACCTCTCGCTCCATTTTCCCCTCACTCGTGAACAAGACCCCAAGATACTTAAACTCCTCCACTTGGGGCAGGAGCCTGTCCCCAACCCGGAGAGGACAATCCACCTTTTTCCGGCTGAGGACCATGGACTCGGACTTGGAGGTGCTGATTCTCATCCCAGCCGCTTCACACTCAGCGGCAAACCGTCCCAGCAAGAGCTGTAGGTCATTGCTGGATGAAGCCAACAGGACAACATCATCTGCAAACAACAGAGATGAGATCCTGTGGTCACCAAGCATGACGCCCTCCATTCCCTGGCTGCGCCTAGAAATCCTGTCCATAAAAATTATGAACAGGACCGGTGACAAAGGGCAGCCCTGGCGGAGTCCAACTCTCACTGGGAATGACTCCGACCGAGTGTTGGCAATGCGAACTAAACTCTCACAACGGTCGTACAGAGACCGAATAGCTCGTAACAACAAGCCCGATACCCCATACTCCCGAAGCACCCCCCACAAAAATCCACGAGGGACGCGGTCAAATGCCTTCTCCAAGTCCACAAAACACATGTAAACTGGTTGGGCAAACTCCCACGAACCCTCAAGAATTCTCGAGAGGGTAAAGAGCTGGTCCGATGTGCCACGGCCAGGACGAAAACCACATTGCTCCTCCTGAATCCGAGGTTCGACCAACGGCCGGACTCTCCTCTCCAGTACCTTGGCATAGACCTTCCCAGGGAGGCTGAGGAGTGTGATCCCTCTAAAGTTGGAGCACACCCTCCGGTCCCCTTTTTTGAAGAGAGGAACCACCACCCCGGTTTGCCATGCCAAAGGCACTGCCCCCGACCTCCACGCAATGTTGCAGAGGCGTGTCAACCATGACAACCCAACAACATCCAGGGCCTTGAGGTACTCGGGGCGAATCTCGTCCACCCCCGGGGCCCGGCCACCAAGGAGATTTTTAACCACCTTGGCGACCTCAGCCCCTGTGATAGGCGTTCCCTATCACATATTCCCTGAAAACTGTAATCCAAAAATGACTTTTGACCGATCGGTAAATTACAACTGTACTGCGCACGAAGTTACGTGCGCCGCGATAAACGGTTCATTTGCCGTGTTCGGACTGTGAAGGCCCCCCCCCCCCGCTGCAGAAGAGGAGCGGGGGGGGCACGGTCCGAACGCTCCCTGGTCCGCGGGAGGAAGCATATCAGTCTATTCCATCATGTAGCGATGGCCCTCTTCTGTAGCGAGGGGGGGGGGGCGTTCACGGTTCCCCCCCCCACACACACACACACAGTAGCGAGGGGGGGGGGAGCCGCTGTGAAAACATGCAAGGGAAAAAAAAAAAAAAAAGGGTGTATTCCGTCATGTAGCGAGGGCCGAATTTGGTCCTTGGTAGCGGGGGGGGGGGGGGGGGGGGGGGAACGCCCACACAGACACAGCCCTGAGTGTGACCTTTCATTAGAGCCTAAAATGAAGATTCTACATTGAATTATTCAAAAGTTACAGACGTTTTTCCAAACTGTGCCATTTGGCACAGTTCCATAACGCCTGGGAACAGCCTGAGAACAAAGCTGTGTAAAATATTCATTTTTTGTGGTATTGTTACCAAATTTGGATCTCAGCTGGATAACACTTGGTTCTACATTTCTGTTGCATTTTCCAGCCGGATCGGACAGCTGTGTGTTATTTACAAGCATTTGTATCCAAAAAAACACTGTCCAATTTTTTTTTCTTCAAGTTCAGTATGTTTAGATGACTGTAACTCAGTGGCCAGAGCACGTAGAGAGATTGTTTTTTTTGCCAAAAAATTCAAAGTGTTTTCTTTTAAATGAGACCAACCCCATGAAGATGCTGCAAAGGGTTGAATAACAGCTTTCGATTTACTTCGGGCATGTTATTTTTTGGCATTTTTAGGAAAATTGCCCGAGTGCAAGTGGTTAAATAATTTAGGGCCCAATACTGACCCCTGGGGGACCCCACAGGCAATTCCCATACACCCAGACAGATATTCTCCCATCTTCACAAACTGTTGTCTCTCAGATAGATAACTTGTAACCCAATTCAGAGCCATTCCCCTAATACCATACATTTGCAGTTTATTAAGAAGTATTGAATGATTTATTGTATCAAATGCTTTTCTAAAATCTGTAAATACACCAATTACATATTTTCCTTGATCTAATGCATTTATTATTTCCTCTCTTGCTTCCATTATCGCCAACGATGTTGTACTCTTGGCTCTAAATCCATATTGGTTCTGATTAAGCACATTGTGTTTATTTAAAAAGTTTTCTTATCTGTTGTTGAAAAGTTTTTCCAGAATCTTTGAAAATTGTTGGAGGAGCGTATTGTGCATTGGTGTTTATTTCCTTGCTTGAATAATGGTATTACTTTTGCTATTTTAATTTTCTGCGGGAATGAGCCAGTTTGAAATGATAGATTACAAATACTGTATATGTGAATGGTTTTAATATGCCATCAACAGTTCTTTTTACTAGTGCCATATCAGTACCATCACAATCAGTAGATAATTTATTTTTACACTTTTCAACAACAGATTTTACCTCTAGTTCATTCACCGCTGTAAGAAAGATTGACCGAGGGTTATTTCCAATCAATGTCTCACTCACGGTGTCTCTTCCTTGGTTTGGAACTTTTGCTGCCAACTCTGGTCCAACATTTACAAAACATTTATTCATTTTATTTACTACCATATTCTTATCATAATTATCACCACAATTATCAGTAAAATACTCTGGATATATTGTTTTCTTAGTTCCATTTTTCCTTTATTTAATATATCCCAGACTCCTTTTATACTATTTTTTTCATTTAACATTTTCCTATAGTATAATTTTTTACTAGTTCGTATTATTTCAGTTAATTTATTTTTATATGTTTTATATCTTTTTTCAGATTCTTTGGTTCTTAATTTAATGAAATTTTTATAGCGATAATTTTTCTTTTTACAAGCATTTTGTAGCCCCCTGGTTAACCATGGGCAATTTTTGTATAACTATATGTTTTTTATTAATTTCTTTAATTGGACAGTTTTTATCATATAATGATTTAAATATATCAATAAATTTATCATATGCCAAGTCCACTTTTTTCTCTCTAAAGACAACATCCCAATTCTGTAACATTAAGTCTTCTTTTAAAGCATTGATTCTATCTTCTGTTCGTATTCTTTTATAGATAATCTTTTTACATGATTTATTATTATTCTTACTGTCATTAGCCCCATAATTAACATCTAAAGAAACAAATACAGGCAAGTGGTCACTAATGTCATTTATTAGTATACCATGCACCATATTATATTCAATAACATTGGTAAAAATGTTGTCTATCAGGGTAGCACAGTGTGTCGTTATTCTCGTAGGTTTTGTAATCTTTGAAAATAAGGTTAAGCTATACATTGTATCTAAGAAATCTTCAGTTGGTTTATGTTTTGTTTTCATTAAATCTATATTAAAGTCACCACAAAGATATCTTTTCATCTTATTTTTGTATAAATCTTTTCCATCCCATTTCTAAATTTTTCCATATCAGATCCCGGTGCTCTATATATACAACTTAATATTATGTTTTTTCTATTTTCCATCGTAATCTCAATTGTTAAACATTCCATACTTTCATTCACTGTTGTCATGCTGTCCACTTTTTTACTTTTTAATTTTCAATCGACCTACAGTGCTACCCCACCACCACTTTTACATTTCCTATTTTGTGTGTACATTTCATATCCATATAGTTCAAAATTTACATCTTTTTCTTCATTAATCCATGTTTCACTTATTGCAGTAATCCTAAATGGTGTGTTAAATTGATTTAAAAACTCCTAATACTATCAAAGTTTGCATAGAGACTCCTACTATTAATATGTATTATTGTCAATGTCTGATCCGAATTCATAATTCCATTTAATTGTTGTTCATCATAATAAACACACTTATTTTTAATATGATTAAAATAATTATTGTCTGGGTCAGTATCTCCTAAAATGTCTTGTGGTTGCTGTTCAGTATTGACAAAGATTTCAGCTTCAATTTGCCCTAATACACTTTCATTATTAAATGAGGAAGGATGATTGGTTAAAGTACTAATCATAAGTTATGTCAACAATGTACACCAAAAGGAAAAAAGGAAAAAGAACACAAAAATCTCCACTCGTAATCTTACTGCACTGTTATTCTTGCATCAGGGCTAAGGTTTAAATTTGTCTAATTCCTCCATTTCAATAATCATTATTACTTTAGCTTCTTCTGGAGTGCCAAGCAGTTTAATCCACACCTTACAGTTCTTTGTCCATGTCGATTGTATTTTTCCCTGTTTTCTGAGAGCCCTGGCTTGTCTAGCCATTTCAGAGTTCTTTTTTGTTAAATGTTCGTTTATATAGACAGCCGTTCCTCTCAGTTTTCTTGCTTGTTGCAGAAGATCAGTTTTTGCTTCCCTGCTGACAAATCGGATGATGATCGCTGGTTTTCCTTCACTGTCTTTTTTAGGTAACGTGTGGCAAGCTGAAATAGTCTGATTGTCCACAACAATGTTTTTAGAGTTGAAAAAATGTAATACCTGCTGCTCAAGAGTGTGTGATTCTGCCAATGTCTCATCCTCCCCATCCTGGTTACCAACTCCAGCTGTCACACGTGCATGGGAGCGGTGTCTGGTGTTAAGACCGCTCACAATGACATCATCCATTCTCGTATACTGTTCTAATTCATCCACACGTCTTTCTAAGAAATTAATTTTCTTGTCTTTTTCCATGACTTCAGCCTTTAATTCACGCACTTGGTCCATAAGGCCAATAAACAGTTTGAAGAAATATCCAAGATAGCAAAACAACAGTCATAAAATTTAGTGAGAGTTTGATCTCCTCCAACTCCTCTCCATTTATCTGATTCCTTTTCGGGGGCATACTAGCTAGACTGATTGGGATCAAAGGCGGCTCACCTGTTGGCTAAAACGGGAGGCGAAGCACGTCCAATGGCTAGTGGAGGCCGCCAGCTGGCCCGCCGTCTCAATTATAGCTGTCACCCGACTGCGAGGTTGAAGTGCTCCCAAGGGCTAGTTAAGATCACCACCAGCTATCACCACCTGACAGCTGAAATCCGCCGGTGAAACCAAGGCTCCCTCGGCAGCTAGCATCGTCCTAGCTAGCGATGAACCCAAAGCAATGAATCCAGTGATAAATCCAAATAGGCGAAGCACGTCCGATGGCTAGTAGAGGCCGCTAGCTGGCCTGCCGTCTCAATTATAGCTGTCACCCCACTGCGAGGTCGAAGCGCTCCCTATGGCCAGTGATGGTTAGTGAAGGTCACCACCGGCGTCACCACCTGACAGCTGAAATCCACCGGTGAAACCAAGGCTCCCTCGGCAGCTAGCATCGTCCCAGCTAGCAGCGTCCTTCATTAATCCACTTCGGCTCAGCTGAACGTCACAGAGTAGAGTCGTCTCTCTCACAGAAAAACACCCGGTTCTTGAAACATGGATTATGCAGGAAAAGTCCCCAAACAACTGGTCCACGTCAGTGTCCTGACAGCAGAATCGCACTTGGCAGCACCACTGATCTCTCGTCTCCACACACCTGAACATCCTGTGGTCCAGGATTTCCACGAGGACGAGTTAAATGTGGCCTTAGAGATTTAAAGCGTGTTGCATGTTTAATTGAGTATTGCTTATTTAATTGAGTGTTGCATCTATAATGTTATGTTACGGAGGAGAGCCAAAGACAAATTTCCACTAAGGTGGTCAAGTAAAGTCATGTTAAGGAGAAGTGCACTGAAACCAGCTGTTCTCGGAAATGCTGCAAAAGATGATAAAGAAGTTAGCTGCAAAATTAAAGAAAATTTTACCAAAATACGTCATAAACATTTAATTAAGATATTGTGAGCTGGTAAATGTGGAAAAAGTACAATGACCCATTTAAGTAATGTATTTTTGAAGGATTTTTAGAATTATAAAAAAAAGTTTCTGTTTGAATTAACCAGTTGTCATGATGGGACTCTTTAATTGACTGAGAAAAAGCAAGAGAGAAACACTGTGTAGGGAGGCAATGTATGTTCAAAGAACAGCAATCAATTCTTTTTTGATATGGAAATTCTTTTGACTCCATAAGATATATCTACTTTTTTATAGAGTAGAGAATGTCATAATGGTGTTTATTTAGAATGTCAAGTATAAAAGAAGAAAATGTAGATGCTGCCTTGTGTATGGAAGCTAAGAGCAAATGTGGCTGCTGTCATCTTTTTTTTTTTTAATTCTGTTTTTTCAAATGCTTTATTGCATTATTGTGGGATGGCAGCTTGTTTTCTTGAGAGAATTTAATAAAAAAGATAGTAGTGACTATGGTCATGCTTGTGCTATTGGAGTACCAAATTTTGTTCTTACAAAATTTAGTTCCTGGTAGTGGTAGTGTTGGTAGTAGTTTCATGGACCATAAGGCCCTTTTGCCCCACATCCCGATCCGTATTGCTTGTCCAGTCGTCAGCCCTGCAGTTTGCATTAAAGATGACATGGGACATGGTTTTATTGGTGCAACTGTGACCTGGAAGTCTGGTTTCTGTCCGCTGACAGGTTAACTTCACACTCAGGTGGGATGTTCATGCAGTCAGTGGGCCATCCTGTTCCCTCTGAGACACCCAGTTTACTGTGAAATAAAACAGAGAGAAGCCAGACGATCATCACACTTAAAAATGGTTTATTACGCAACAGATTTACACCTAGCATCTGCCTTTATCTGATTATAAATTGTTCCATGTTATCTGCACCACTTTCCAAGACTTGTATGTCCTTTGTTGGAGCCGGCTTCTTCTGCGCAGGTTATTTTTGACATTTTTTCTTTTTGCTCTTGTCTTGCTGCAGTTTTGAACATTTTTTTCTCTAAACTTTGGATTTTAAGATTGAGAAATGTTTGATGCTTAGAGGATGTTAACAAAAATCTTTACACAGTATATTTTCTGTTTCAGAGAATTTATTTGATGTGTGTGTTTGCTTTGGTTAAATGAATTAAGCTTCACAAAAAGTATGTTTAACAGGAGATTATTGAAGTAATTGATAGTCTTCACATTGCTCTGTTCCACATGAAACCTAAACTTCATTTAAATGACTGTTAGAGCTCAGTTGAACTATTCCAAAATGACAAGATGAGACTGATTTGCCATTTTTGACTACTTTCCTGACCACTATAAAAGCGTATGTACATGTAGCTCCAGAGTCGGTTGATGACTAAGAACACTTGGGGCCATATTATGATGATTTATACATTATGCTAAATTTGTGAATGCCCCCCCCCTTTTAAAGAAAAAAACTGCTTCCAACATATACTGCATTTAGGACACAGTTCATTGTTGCCAGCTGCAGACTGAGCTGAACCAGCAGCATCAGTGCAGTCTGAGTTAAAGTTTACTTTGGCTTTGTTTCCCAGAGATTGAGGCTGTCTGTATTGTATTTTAAAAAGCTGTGCTTCAGAGAGCCCATCACTGCATGAAAGTTTTCCATTATCATCCTCAGACAGGTGTTTGTTCCGTTTGACAGTTTAAGTGTAATTACTGTTTGATGTACCCCATTAAATCCTGTAATGACTGCTGTTGTCAGTAAAGGGTGACAGTGAAACTCTTGCCAGTGCTGAGTGTTTGTTTTTATTGGTATTTAATGATATATTTACATTACAGATGACTCAGAAGAACCAGCTGATCACTGATTGTGATGGGTGTTGTGTGCTCTTTGTGCATTTTTTTTTTTTTTTTTTTGTTCCTGAGGGTTCACTTTGTTTTGCATTTTCAAAAGAAGTCTAAAAATAAATCTCTCCCTCCCTTGCTTCTCCATCTCTCGGACAGGAAGTTGTTCCGTTGTTCATTCTAAACACTTATTTCCTGTTTCACACGTTCTCTTTAAGATTTGGCTGCATACCCTTTTAGGCTTGTTCTTCCTCCTCTCCCTCATCATCCTCTCTGTACTGACTTTCTATACAGGTACATCTCACAAAATTAGAATATTGTCAAATTTTCCATTTATTTTTCAAAATTAAACTTTCATGTATTTTATATTCCTTACAAGTAAAGGAAAATATTTCAAGCCTTTTTGTTTGTTTTGACAATTGATTTATACCTCATGAAACTCATAAATCTGGTAATAAGTTATTTGGATATTTCATTTTGAGTTTGAATAAATTACTATTCAATCTGTGTAACTACTGCATATAAAATAGAACAATTTCATTTTCTGTGACAAAGTAACAGGAGTTCATCTAATGGCGCTGTATCTCCCTGATGGTTCAGTACACACACCCACCAAAAGGAGAAGACAAACATTTCCAGTCAGAACTCTGCAGGTGGGCAGCGTGGTGGCGGAGTGGTTAGCACTGCAGCAGCACAGCAACCCACCCTTGGCCGGGGGATCCTGGGTTCCATCCCAGCCCCCGACCAACAGTGATCTGTGTGGAGTTTGCATGTTCTCCCCGTGTCTGTGTGGGTTTACTCTGGGATTTCTTCAGTTTCCTCCCACATGCCAAAAACATGCAAGTTAGGTTAATTGGCATCAAACTGGAGATTCTAAATTGTCCTTAGGTATGACTGTGAGAGTGAATGGTTGTCTGTCTCTCTGTGTTGGCCCTGCGATGGACTGGCGAACTGTCCAGGGTGTACCCTGCCTCTCGCCCAAAGATGCTGGGATAGGCTCCAGCCCCCCGGGACCCGAAAACGATTAAGCGGACGAAGATGGATGGATGGATGGATGGATGAATTCTGCAGGTGTAAAATCAAGGCGACTTTGCGAAGGAACTTTCAAAATAAGAGCTCCTGTCCAATCTTGCAACCCTTCAAAATAAGAGTGAGTGGCTTGCTAACTAAAGAACTAATGGAAAGTAGACACATAAAAAAGTGAACAAATTATACTTCTGTCACTTATTAGACCGCCAAATATTAACTGTGTGCAGTGTTTCCTCTGGCTTAAAGACCTTGGCGCGGTGGCAACATATTTTGCCACCACGGGGGGGGAGAAAACACATATGTATCAATATGTTAATTTTATACTATTTATTTATTTTTTAAATTTTGCACAGTAACTTTGCATATAATAATAATGCATCAGATTTATATAGTGCTTTGTCATAGACACTCCATCCATCCATCCATCTTCTTTCGCTTAAGCCTTTTCGGGTCGCGGGGGGACTGGAGCCTATCCCAGCATCTTTGGGCGAGAGGCAGGGTACACCCTGGACAGATCGCCAGTCCATCGCAGGGCCAACACAGAGAGACAGACAACCATTCACTCTCAGTCATACCTAAGGACAATTTAGAATCCCCATTTTGATGCCAATTAACCCAACTTGCATGTTTTTGGCATGTGGGAGGAAACCAGAGAAATCCAGGCGTAAACCCACGCAGACACGGGGAGAACATGCAAACTCAAAGACGCTTTTTACAGATACATTATTCATTCACTCCAGACAGACAATGGTAGTGGCAAGCTACTGCTGTAGCCACAGCTGCCCTGGGGCAGGCTGATGGAAACATGGCTGCCAATCCGGGCCAACGGCCTCTCTGGCCACCACCGAACATTTATACACATTCATACCCAGTGTTATGGACACTGGAGGCAAGGTGGGTAAAGTGTCTTGCCCAGTGACACAACGGCAGGATATCTGGGGAGAGTGGGATTCGAACCGCCAACCATCCGGTTACTGGATGACCCACTCTACTTCCTGAGCCACTGCCATGCATATGGAACTTATAATTTGAAGTATTGTACAACCAAGACTTCAATGTTGGAATATTGGGCCATTTGGGGACCCACCCAGACGTTCTGTATTTAGACTTTTTACTGGTGTGATCTTTCTCTCCTTCCTCTGCTCTCACCTCTTGTGGACCCTCTGCCTGAACACTTTCCTCTCCTTGGCTCCTCTCTTCTGTCTCATCTTGCCCCCTCTGAGCTCTGTCTAATTCAGGTTCTCTCTCTGTCTATGGTGGTATAAAAACAGGTTAGAAAATATCAAGTGCCATACAGTGGGGTAAAAAAGTATTTAGTCAGCCACCAATTGTGCAAGTTCTCCCACTTAAAAGATGAGAGAGGTCTCCAATTTTCATCATAGGTATACCTCAAGTATGAGAGACAAAATAAGAAAAAAAAAATCCAGAAAATCACATTGAAGGATTTTTAATGAATTAATTGGTAAATTCCTCGGTAAAATAAGTATTTGGTCAATAACAAAAGTTCATCTCAATACTTTGTCATTGCCAACAAGGGGTATATAACAGAGGTCAAACGTTTTCTGTAAGTCTTCACAAGGTTTTCACACACTGTTGCTGGTATTTTGGCCCATTCCTCCATGCAGATCTCCTCTAGAGCAGTAATGTTTTGGGGCTGTCGCTGGGCAACATAGACTTTCAACTCCCTCCAAAGATTTTCTATGAGGTTGAGATCTGGAGACTGGCTAGGCCACTCCAGGACCTTGAAATGCTTCTTACGAAGCCACTCCTTCGTTGCCCGGGCGGTGTGTTTGGGATCATTGTCATGCTGAAAGACCCAGCCACGTTTCATCTTCAATGCCGTTGCTGGTGGAAGGAGGTTTTCACTCAAAATCTCACGATACATGGCCCCATTCATTCTTTCCTTTGCACGGATCAGTCGTCCTGGTCCCTTTGCAGAAAAACAGCCCCAAAGTATGATGTTTCCACCCCCATGCTTCACAGTAGGTATGGTGTTCTTTCTCCTCCAAACACGACAAGTTGAGTTTTTACCAAAAAGTTCTATTTTGGTTTCATCTGACCATATGACATTCTCCCAATCCTCTTCTGGATCATCCAAATGCTCTCTAGCCCACTTCAGACGGGCCTGGACATGTACTGGCTTAAGCAGGGGGACACGTCTGGCACTGCAGGATTTGAGTCCCTGGCGGCGTAGTGTGTTTCTGATGTAGCCTTTGTTACTTTGGTCCCAGCTCTCTGCAGGTCATTCACTAGGTCCCCCCATGTGGTTCTGGGATTTTTGCTCACCTTTCTCGTGATAATTTTGACCCCACGGGGTGAGATCTTGCGTGGAGCCCCAGATCAAGGGAGATTATCAGTGGTCTTGTATGTCTTCCATTTTCTAATAATTGCTCCCACAGTTGATTTCTTCACACCAAGCTGCTTACCTATTGCAGATTCAGTCTTCCCAGCCTGCTGCAGGTCTACAATTTTGTTTCTGGTGTCCTTTGACAGCTCTTTGGTCTTGGCCATAGTGGAGTTTGGAGTCTGACTGTTTCAGGTTGTGGACAGGTGTCTTTTATACTGATAACGAGTTCAAACAGGTGCCATTAATACAGGTAACGAGTGGAGGACAGAGGAGCCTCTTAAAGAAGTTACAGGTCTGTGAGAGCCAGAAATCTTGCTTGTTTGTAGGTGACCAAATACTTATTTTACCGAGGAATTTACCAATTAATTCATTAAAAATCCTTCAATGGAATTTTTTGGATTTTTTTTTCTCATTTTGTCTCTCATAGTTGAGGTATACCTATGATGAAAATTGGAGACCTCTCTCATCTTTTAAGTGGAAGAACTTGCACAATTGGTGGCTGACTAAATACTTTTTTACCCCACTGTATAAATTAAAGGAGGCAACCAAAAAATTTCTAGTTAAGGGTACAAAGAGCACCTACTTAAAACTTGAGTAATGACTTCAGTCTTGAAGGTTTGAGGTTTTTCTCCAAAATTTATAACAATTTTCTTAGTTTTCTACTTTTTTCTGTAAATTTATCTAAATTTGAAACCATTTTCCTCAAATTTGTAATTTCCTCTTGTAAAATTGACTTTTCTTGTAGATTTGAAACTTTATTATAAATTTGTGGATTATTTTATGGCTTATTTTTGTCTGTTTTTTTAAAATAAAATTACTGTTTTTTAAATAAATTTGAAACGGACTGTAGTATTTTTTTTGCTTTTCCTTTTAACCATTTATATTTTTGACCATAATTTTGCAGTCAGAACAGAACAATAATTTAACTCTCATTACAAAGAAAAAAATTAATAAAATTGTATTTAATGATTTAAATTAACTTAAATGACCAAGGATGCTGTTATTTCTGTTATATTTCTATATATTTATAGTTTTTTGGGTTTTTTTTTTTTTTTAGAAATCTCACCACTACCAAGAAGAACCTCCCTTATTTTGAAATCCAAATGCTGGCACATTTAGTTTGTCTGAAGGCTGCTGACTGATTAAAGTCATTGACTTCATAAATTTTGGTCATCTTAACTTGCCAGGTACATAATTGGGAACATAACTTAATATTGTAGCGGCTGGTGAAATATATCTTCAGCAATTCAGTAGTCCCCCTTGCCTTTCCCTTCATATGAAGCCGGCTGCATCTGAATTCTAACCACATCTCTTAGCTAAGCGACTCTTCCATTATTGCTCCCGTTTCCAGCTGGTTAACCACTTGCGCTCTGTTGTTCCGCGGGCGGGCAAGTCTCTGCGTCCTATGACGCACGAGGGCGCACGAGAGCGCGCTCGTGCGCCCTCGTGCGCATGACGCATGATGGTGGTGATGGTGATGTAGTAGCGTCCAAGCGCCACTCAGAAAAAAACTGCAGAGACAGCCGCGAACAGATTAGTTCATCTGATTGACCTCTCATTCAACTAATAAGAGCCTTGAATTGGGTTTCTGAAACCTTGAAGAACCAATGAATGAAAATCTAGGAAGGAGGACCCGCCTACTGTGAACGCAGGAGCCAATTGAAGCACAGAAATTCTGGCTGGGTGAAGAGAGATTTACTGTTGCAACAGATGAAAACAAAGGACACTGTACGAATCTACTACAGACCCAGGCTCACCCAGCAGCATGGAGAACACCCACAAGTGGGACCTGCACTCATTCCAGCAGAATAGACGGAGGCTGACGACAAAAGTCGTAAATCATTCGCCAAAACGGCAATAATGGAATTATGTTGATCGGGATCCACGAGCGGAGTAGCGTCGCGTTCGTCTGACAATGGGGGAAGAGCTGTTCGCCGCGACTCTGCTGCTTTGAAGAGGTAAGGTGTTATAAGCTAAATTATTATTTATCCCTGAAAACTGTAATCCAAAAATGACTTTTGACCGATCGGTAAATTACAACTGTACTGCGCACGAAGTACGTGCGCCGCGATAAACGGTTCATTTGCCGTGTTCGGACCGTGAAGGCCCCCCCCCCCCCGCTGCAGAAGAGGAGCGAGGGGGGGCCACGGTCCGAACGCCCCCCGGTCCGCGGGAGGAAGCATATCAGTCTATTCCATCATGTAGCGATGGCCCTCTTCTGTAGCGAGGGGGGGGGGGGGCGTTCACGGTCCGTTCACGGTCCCCCCCCCCCCCACACACACACACAGTAGCGAGGGGGGGGGGGAGCCGCTGTGAAAGCATGCAAGGAGTGTAATCCGTCATGTAGAGGGCCGAATTTGGTCCTTGGTAGCGGGGGGGGGGGGGGAACGACCCCCCGCCCACACACACAGACACAGCCCTGAGTGTGACCTTTCATTAGAGCCTAAAATGAAGATTCTACATTGAATTATTCAAAAGTTACAGACGCTTTTCCAAACTGTGCCATTTGGCACAGTTCCAAAACGCCTGGGAACAGCCTGAGAACAAAGCTGTGTAAAATATTCATTTTTTGTGGTATTGTTACCAAATTTGGATCTCAGCTGGATAACACTTGGTTCTACATTTCTGTTGCATTTTCCAGCCGGATCGGACAGCTGTGTGTTATTTACAAGCATTTGTATCCAAAAAAACACTGTGTCCAATTTTTTTTTCTTCAAGTTCAGTATGTTTAGATGACTGTAACTCAGTGGCCGGAGCACGTAGAGAGATTGTTTTTTTTGCCAAAAAATTCAAAGTGTTTTCTTTTAAATGAGACCAACCCCATGAAGATGCTGCAAAGGGTTGAATAACAGCTTTCGATTTACTTTGGGCACATTATTTTTTGGCATTTTTAGGAAAATTGCCCGGAGTGCAAGTGGTTAAAACCATGATAAATGCCTCCACTGTTTACATACCTCTTCTGATTTTTTTTTTTTTTTCCACGTTTAAAGTACTTTAATAAACTCATGTTTCTGTCGGACAGTCATGCCTTATTATGCTGCATTTCCCCTCTAGTCCGCCTTGGTCCACGTACACTTTGGACGAGCCCGGCACACAAGCGGTGCTGTACGACTCACTTTTTTTCATCTACCCAGGCCAAGCGGTTGACACATGCACACAACCATCATTTGTAGTTTCACTCCCACCCAATAGGTAAGCGCCAAGGCACTGACGCGCCAGGATTTTCACCAACAAAGAAACGGCAGACTTCTTCACAAAGTGTCTCTTCAGATAGAGTCCATTTCTGCTGTTTGTCTTCCTGGTTTTCACTCCTGTTCCACAAAGATGCTGCTGCCGCTAGCGAGACGCTGCCTGCTGACTGACTGGAAAGCTTGTGTGAGCGGGGTGCTTCTAAACTCTGCGCGGATGAAGGCCACGCGCGTTGTTCGTGTGCGCGCTTGCGGAGAGTCATTGCTTCATATATTTTTCTTAAATTCATATCTCCCTCTCGGCGTGGCGGTAATATTTCTGGCTAGGCGGCCCGCCACCGAGAAATGTTACCAGAGGAAACCGTGTGTGTGGTAAACTGAAGCATTTTTACCCATGAGGATAAACTTGATTACTTGATAATGTAAATTCTGTTCAGCAAAGTCAAAAAGACACTTTGTTCAGTTAAATATTGTGAAGAATTTTCTCTGACATAAGTTTTCATTTTTTTATTTAGCTTTTTCATAAGTGAAATGGGGAAAAAATGTATTAAGATTTCTAATATAAATGTAAGTAAAAACAAATTTTAAAGGACATTAAGTACACAAAATGCATATCGCGATATGCATCGTGATGTAGAGAAATTATATCGCAATACTTTTTTTTTTTTTTTTAAGCTGTATTGCCCAGCTCTAAATGGAAGGCTGACTGGATGAAAAAAGTGATAGAAAAAGGTCCAGGAGCAACGGGGGTTACTGAAGCCTTGTCAGGAAAAGTTGATTCAACAAACTGGGGGAGATTCACAATGAGTTTGGTGTCAGTGCATCAAGAGTCACCACATACAGATGTCTTGAGGTTAGCACCTACAACTGTAGTGTTCCTAATACTAAACTATTCTGTGACCATTAACTTTATCAGAAGTATCCTAACTATGCTAAAGAGAACTGGGCTCTTGCTCAGTAGTCCAAAGTCCTCTTTCCTGGTGAAAACAAATTTTGCATTTCATTTGGAAATCAAGGTCCTAGAGTTTGGAGGAAGAGTGGTGAAGTACAGAATCCAAGGTGTTTAATTTACAGCGTGAAGTATCTACAATGTGTGATGATTTGAAGTGCCATAACACTGCACTACTTGATCCACTGGGTTTTATCAAGTCTAAAATCAATGCCACTGTCTACCGGGAAATTTTAGAATACCTCATGCCTCCATCTGCTGAAAAGCTTTATGGAGATGCTGACTTCCTTTTGTAGCACCAAAACTATTATGAAATGGTTTGCTGACCGTAGTATTACTCTGCTTGACTGATTAGCCAAATCACCAGACCTGAACCTCATGGAATCTTTATGGTGTGTAGTCAAGAGAAAGATGAGAAACACCCGACCCAACAACACAGATGAGCTGAAAGCCACAGATATTTAGTCGCAGCAGATGAATGCCCCTCCCTGAGCCTGGTTATGCTTTAGATTTCTTCCTGCTAAAAGGGAGTTTTCCCTCTCTGTCACAAAGTGCTTGCTCACAGGGGATCACCTGATTGTTGGTGTCTTTCTGCAATTGTGGGGTATTCCCCTAAAGTTTGGCCTGGGCCAATACCACTCTTTTGGGAAGAAGGTTCAGCACAGATTGGTCAGTGCAAGTTTGCTCAATACATAAACAGCAAGATTTTGGTCAAAAGGTCTTCAGTCAAAAGAAAAAAGATGCAAAAAAGCTTATCTGATTAATCGATAGTTGCAGCCCTAGTTTGGACATGTGCAGAGGAGGGATAGTGGATATATTGGGCAAAGGATGTTGACGATGGAGCTATCAGGCAGGAGGAAAAGAGGAAGACCACAGAGAAGATTCATGGATGTAGTGAAGGAGGACATGGAGAGGGTTGGTGCTACAGAGGTAGATGTAAGGGATCGGGTGAGATGGAGACGGATGATCTGCTGTGGTGACCCCTAAAAGGATCAGCCGAAAGAAGAAATTTGGTTTTATATTAATCAGTATTTGTATTCAATATTTCTTTTGAGCTGTGACATGAAGAATGATTTAATTTTTAGTTTTAAGTTGAAGGTCTGAAAATTTTAAGCAAGTATATGGTAATAAGTACAATGCTAAGGTCACCATTTTATTTTTAAATTTATTTTTACACGCATCACATTTAAGGTTTTCCCTCCTTTCTTCATGCTGGTGAACATAATGAGTACAACACAAATTTTACAGCCGCTGTGTGTCTGTAATCTCAGCTGGTCTCAGTGTGGGTAACTCGATCATCAATAATAAATACCACTTCTCATCGGTGTGGTCCTCTTGGTAGTCACCGGTATTCATCTTACCCAACTAGAAATTTAAATTTTCCATAGGAATTTTAGGTTCAGTGAAGTTGTTGGCTTTGAAAAAGCGTTTGATTTATAAAAGTATGCTTGAATTTGATAACTAATAATGGTAAGAAATAATGAATATATGAATTTAAACTAGTTATATCATTTAGAAAGGGATATACCCCAAATTTGAAAAATGTTTACATTTTTGCATTCGTAGATATTGATTTTATACTTTTCTGATGAATTTCTGCTCTGTCATTTATCATTAGCCATTTTGTCCACACACCTCTGTGAATTTTGTACTATACCACAGCTGTTTCTGCATTTTTTTTATATAGCAGTATGTTTATGATTTACACATTTGATTTGGATCCCAATAATGCAGCACAATATCCAATTTAGTACTTCTGTTTTGTCTTTAGTGTGTTAGAAATACAATTGTGCCGTTTCATAATGTCTATATATTCTGCCTTCTAACATAAGTCTGTGTTTTTTTTTAACACTGCATATTTAAGCTGTTAGTCACAATCTTTTTTTTGTCTGTCCTATTAAATGAACCAAGAACTAAAAATGTATTTTTTTTTTATCTTTCTCTGCAGATGTGTCGCCTCTTGCTGATGTTGTAATAGAGTTGTCAGTCTTTCCTGACTGACCCTGGCCAAACATACACATATGGAGAGTGGAGCTGTGGAAGCCAGTCCTGCTCTGGGTAGGTCATCTCACTTGTTGTGATATTCTAAAATAAGCAGTTAGAACAGGGGTCTCAAACTCAACTTACCTGGGGGCTGCTGGAGGTAGAGTCTGGGTGAGGCTGGGCCGCATCAAGTATTTCACAAAAAAAAAAAAAAAAAAAAAAAAAAAGGGTTTCAGGTATTACAAAAAAAAAGTACAACCGATTCAATCTTTTCAACCTTTGATGATAACAGTTCAGAACATGAACGATTCTTCAGAACATAGGCTTTTCTTATCTACTCCTTGCTACCAGAGACCTGGCAGCGCTTCCTCTTACACCGCTGAGCCACATTTGGCTTGAGGGAGGAAGCAGTTGAGACCCTCAGTATGGCTTGAAGATGCTCATCACAAAGTTTGGACCTGTACTTCGACGTATGAAAGTTCATGGTGGAGAAGAGCTTTTCACACAGATATGTGCTCCCAAAAAGGCACATGGTCCGCTTGAACATCCTGGAAAGCTCAGGGAAGGTGGGGGGCAATTCTCTCAAAAATTGTCCAAGCTTGTCTGCTTTTCCACTCACCTCCCTGAACTTGGCTTTGAGTTCAGAATTGCACTGAAGGTCAGTTAGCTCCATTTGAAGCACAGGAGGGGTATCTTGCACATCGAAGGAGAAGGAGTCAGGAAAAAATTTGAAAATTGGCTGTGTGTGTCTTGAAGTCTGCAAACCTGTGATCAAATTCCTCCTGTAGCTTTACAATGGTATCGGCATACTTCTCACCACTGAATGGTGTGCCCGCATCCATGAGTGCTTTGCACGCTGGGAAATGGCAGAGGTTTGTCTGAGAGAGCTGGGCTTTCCATAACACAAGTTTTGTGGAGAATGCTCTGACCTTGTCATAGGCAGCTCTGACAAGCTGCCCTTGGCCTTGTAAATTCTTGTTCAGTACATTCAGCTCCTGTGTGATGTCAACAAGAAAAGCTAAGTCCATGAGCCATTTGGGATCACTTAGCACAGGAACAGCCATTCCATCCTTCTCCATGAAGGCTTTTGCTTCTGCTCTCAACTCAAAAAACCTCTTCAAGATGTTTCCCCTGCTGATCCAACGTACCTCAGTGAAGTAGAGCACATCCTCATATGCTGACTCTATTTCCTCCAAAAAGGTGCAGAACTGCCGGTGTTTTAAGCCCCTGGATCTGATATGGTTGATGCATTTCACAATGACAGACATATTGTCAAACTTCAAGCATTTGCTGCAAAGGGCCTGCTGATGGATAATGCAGTGCAGAGCAATAGCCTCTTCCACACCCTCCTCTTCCAGTTTTCTTTGAACAAGTACCCCCAGTCCATTTCTCCTCCCTGTCATTGATGGCGCTCCGTCGGTTGTTATTCCAGCAAACTTCTTCCATGGTAAACCGGCATCCACAATGGTATCACACAGCTGGTGGAATATTTCCTGAGCAGTGGTCTGGCCATGCATTGGAATCACTTTGAGTAGCTCCTCCATCACTTCAAAATTGTCGTCAACACTACGGACATATATTGCGAGCTGTGTTGTGCTCAGTGTTGTCTGTGCTCTCATCAAGAGCAGCTGAGTATGCACTGAAATGTTTGGCTTTCTCACGCAGTTGTTCATATATGTTACCTGACAGGTCAGAAATGTGTTCTGCCACTGTGTTGGCTGAAAGGCTGATGTTGCTAAACTGTCCCTTCTTTTCCAGACAGACTATACTTGCAGCCTGTAACATGCACTTTTTGATTAACTTGCCGTCTGTGAATGGCTTTCCTGCCTTAGCAATCATCTCACTCACCACATAGCTAGCTTTGACTGCCGCATCACTGTCTTTGCTTGCTTTTTTGAAAAAATCTTGTTGCCACAGTAGACATGTTTTAAGATTGGCGACCCGGTCAGCTCTGTCATCTCCCTGGTATTTTGCATACTCCTCAGCATGTGTAGTTGAGTAATGTCGTCTGATGTTGTATTCCTCGTGCACCGCAACTTTCTCTGTGCATATAAGACACGTTGGCGTGCCCCTGTGCTCAACAAAAAAAATATTTCGTCTCCCACTTTTCCTGACATTGTCTGTGCTCGTCACCAACTTTTCTCTTCACGGCATGTTTTGAGAAAGACATGACTGGGGCTGGGTGACAAAAAAGCATTACAGGATATATTTTCCTTTCACTCTGTGTCACTCCGGAATCACGTTTCAACCAAGTGACGTTGCGTTGTCAACAAACACCACCGGAAGCTGTTACGAGTCTGAGCTATGGTATCCCATAAGTGACAAAAAAATACATAAAACACCCAGGGCAACGACTCGTGCAACAGCTCAGCAAAAAGGTGCTTGTGAAAAACGTTGTGAAAAAAGAAAAACGCACAGGCCGCACTAACACTAAACTTTGATGTCAAGTGGGGGGCCACAAATAGGGGGCCTGCGGGCCTCAATTGTCCCGCGGGCCGCAAGTTTGAGACCCTTAAGTTAGAAGGACTAAATCAAGAGTTTAGATATGCAAGTAGAGGTGCAGTGTCCCCCTGGAATTTGTTTAAAAAATGCATGTGTATATCTGAATTTTCAGAGAGTTAGGATTTTTGTCAAATTCACACGCAGATCAAACAAAGCATCACACTCATCACATTTACAAAATGTTGGGGGACAAAATATATACATAGTATTATTAGTTTAACTAATACCAGACTTTCGAAATACATGTGAACATCTTGGTCAGACAGAAATTATATCCGTCAGTTTTTTTCAAAGTGACACTAACGCACCTAGCTAGCAGTTGAGAGTTGAATAACTCCTGCATGTAAGCACCCATCTACCCTAAACTGGTCTAGAATCTCAGTGCGTTGATCCAAAGTTTCCTCCCATGATTGACCTGGAAGATGAACAGCATAACAGAGTTGAAGATGGTGAGTGTAGGATAGCATACATTTAATTTGTGCAAAAATTGCAGCATACAGCACGTAGGAAATGTACAAATCAGAAATATTGTCCATGTCTACTTATTTGCTTCTTGATTGTTTGGTCTTTGGCATAAAATGTCAACCAGAAGGTCCTTTACTAACTAGCTGGAAGGCAACATATTTCCACTTGTCATAGTGGCATCTGACATACTTCAGTTAATAAACTGATTCACATTCCATGCTTTCATACTCGGACTAGAACAGCCCAATTTAATGCTCCAGTTGAGCTATTAAAAGAGCAGCTGTGCAGGACAGCGGTGAAGTGAAAATGGGCTGAATTTAAATCTGGTCAGTTGTTACCTTGAATGCATGAGGTCACATGATTTTTATGCTAGCCTAGTAATGAAGTGTACAACTGACTTAGACAACCAGAATACAAAATAGTTGTTTAAATAATGTGTAGTTGAATGAGAAAGTACTTTGATAGTAAATTGATCTGTTGGGATAACTGTCTTTTTAAGCTGGCTTTTGACAGTGAGTTGTCAGTATCTCTGTCTAGGATGTGCTGTGCCTTTTGCTCTATGAAACATTTAGTAAGTTGGGAAGGGTTAGAAAATTCATCAGGTGGATATGAGTGAAAGGCAAATGGTAACAAATCTCATTACAGCTGGACATGTGGATACTGATTTGGCTTTCAAAAAACAGAATGACAAATCTGATCATGTACTGTTTAATAAGTATCACATTTGCAGATTACTGGACACATTCACAATTTTCACTTACAGTTACAAACGGGACTAAGATACACTTGCATAACTGTGCACACACATTTATAAAATTCTTCTGATTTACAACCCCCATGTGACCCTGACTTTATTTTTATAGTCAAGGTAACTGTTTACATGATTTACCCTCAGACACCAGAGTGAAGCCGGCCAACATGGCCTGTCTGCGTCGTCGGGCCTGGGCCATGAGCAAAGACTCCATACAGCAAGATTCAGAAGCTGAACGCTGTGATCCCCAGGGGCCCCAGCAGAGTCAGAGTAATGGGGAAACACAGAAACCTTCAGAAGAACCAGGTTGGCTTGAGTTAAACGGTCATCACAACACTGCCAGAATTTTGCAAATAAAGATGCACAATGTGACAGCTCTCCAAAAGTGAAGCCTGAGAATCACAGTCATCCTCTGGTGGCTGGCTGCAGAATTGTATTGGTATGTGCATGTGTGCAGTTTGAGAGGACAGATATATTAATATTGGAGTCTGTTAAGTCACTTGTAATTATGAATGTGAATTGTTGTGACACACAAATGTTATGACACAAAAATCAGAATTGAAAAGGTTATTTTAATGTGAACATATAGTGACTTTTGGCTTGAGTGAACTTTTTCTTTTAGTAAGGCTACCAAACTTGCAAGCATTTAAATTTTCTGCATCTTTACCTTGTATCTCATTTTTAGCTTATTCCAGTGAAGTTTAAAGCTGGGTTCACACTATCGCGTTTGGACCGACCTGTACAGATGTTTTGAAAAATCAGAGAAATTAGTCCAGACGTTGGTGAAATTACATTCATGAACAGGTTTTCTCAATCCAGCGCACACCAACTTT
The DNA here is from genome assembly GCA_020510985.1 of Pholidichthys leucotaenia. Taxonomy (NCBI): domain Eukaryota; kingdom Metazoa; phylum Chordata; class Actinopteri; order Cichliformes; family Pholidichthyidae; genus Pholidichthys; species Pholidichthys leucotaenia. The sequence continues at coordinate 100,554,822 of CM035843.1, forward strand.
TATGAATTTTTGCTAGCATTTGCAAATTTTTGCCAAATTCGGCTAGTGTATGTGTAGCTGTTGCCAACTTAGGTTAATTTAAGCAAACAAATACTTGGCGGCGCAGGTCAGCTGACATCAGCGTTGGGCGACGCTTATATAAAGATCAGCATTTGCGGAGGCTTCCTGCCATTCTGGACCTCCTTTTTTGGGTGGATTCACACTACAACATTTGGACCAATTTTACTGACGTTTTGGCAGACGTCTGGCTCTGCTGGCAAAATTTGGTAAAAGTTAATGATGGTTGGTGTTTGTTGGCAAACGCTGGCGAAAGTTGTTCCTAGAAAATTTTCAGCATGCTGAAAATTTGCAGATGTTTGGAAATAAACATTGGTGAAAGTTGTGCTCATTTTGTCAAAGTTCCTGAGCGCTGGGCTATTATGCAGAGTTCGCCTAAGTTGGCCTAAGTTAAACTCCACTGGCGAACGTTGGCTGAAATGCCGGTGGAAGCAGATGTTTTTAGACCGAAACTCACTTCAGACATGCACGGATGAAGGAGAAATGGAGAGAAGGGGGAATTCAATTTAAAAATACATATATGTAATCTCCCAAAAATGTGACAGTCCAAAAGAAAAAAAATTCTCCCTATTGAGAAATTTCCTGTTCTTAATTCTCTGCTCCGTGCATAATCATTCTCCAGGATTTATTGGTGTAGCTTCAATTGTGGGGAATCAGCCAGTGCTGATGTGTCAAAAAGCAAATGACATGTAACAGGATTTTGTTATTTTAATGAAGAGAGTTGTAACAGTCAAATACTACTGGCCACATTTTCAGTTTTTGTTTTTTTGGGTGGAGGATGGCGACCTTGGAAAAGCCACCTCCGTCTGTCCACCAGGGGGTGCGGATCGTTCCCCCGGACAGCACTGTTACTGTGGAGGAGGTGCTTCTGGCTGTGGCCGAGCAGGTGGGCCATGATACGATCTGCTTTGCGTCCCGAATGAATAGAGCTGTAGTTGCGTTTCTGGCTGCTGAAGAGGATGTCCACACACTGGTTGCAAGCGGTGTTGTTATCGGGGAAACGTATGTACAGGTGTCCCCCTTATTTGTCCCATCAACGCGTATCACCGTCTCAGGTGTTCCACCTTTCATCACTGACGAGCAGTTGGCGACGGAGCTCCGCAGATTTGGGAAGTTTGCGGGCCAGTTTAGAACTCTGACTTTGGGATGCAAGGAGACCAAGTTAAACCATGTGAAATCACTCAGGCAACAGGTGTTCATGTTTTTGGACTCGCCAACTGCGACTCTGGAAGTGTCCTTCCGGGTCAAACACGGGGATGGCTCCTATATGGTGTATGCGAGCTCAGGACAGATGAAGTGTTTTGAATGTGGAGACGTGGGCCATAAACAGTTCGCTTATCCGCACAGGCAGCGGCCGGGGAGCTCTGATGGAGCCGCGGCTGGTGCCGGCGGTGCGCCCTCCGCTCACGCTGCTGCTGTGGACGGCGTGGTGGGGCCTTCCGCCACAGCTGAGGCTGCTGCCGCGGCCTCCGCTCCCGCCGCTACTACGGACGACGTTGCGGGGCCTTCCGCCGGTCCTGCTCCGGAGCCTGCCGCTGTGTCTGACTGCCCAGCTGTGGTGCCCGCAGCCCAGCTTACGGCCGGGAGCGTCGCTGGTGATGGCGCCCAAACTGTCACTGATGGTGCGTCAGAATCTCGCTGTGTGACATCAGCGGCTGTGCTTCCGGAGGCTGCTACCGTTTCACAGCAGGGGACGGAACGACGACAGTCAGCTGCTGTGGGTGGCGTCCAGGAAAATGTGGCCCATGATGAATCCACTGGGCCAGATGAACCAAACAGTCAGCTGAGTTGTGCTGACGAGGAAATGGAATCTGATCCCGACACTGTGTCTAATACTGAGTCTATTGAGGCAAAATGCAGTACAAACACAAGTTTGTATTTACTGGAAGAAATAAATGCTTTTCTGGATGAAACCTATAACAAGGCCATTAAAGTCACTGACTACTTCAGTGACACTGATAAATTCATTAAGTCTGTTAATGTGCTAAGAAGGCAGGTTGGTCTTGACCTCCTGGATGAAAGGAAACGTTTTCGCCTCAAGAAACACCTGACAGCCCTGCGTAAAGCAGCAGGGGGAACGGGGGTCAAGCGCGCCCGACAGAAGGAATAAATGGCGGTCGTTCCTCTGCCTGTTTTACACATTCTTGGGATATTGTTCCATCAGACTTTTATATGACGTTTCTAATTGACTGTAATTGACTGTCACGGAACTGGATCTTTACCGATCTCCTGCCAGCGCGCAGCACTATCTTTGCTGCCCGAGGATGGGGACTTGGCCTGGCTTGAAAACGGGAGGCCTGTGGCTCTTCTTTGCACGGACTACAAGGTCACGGTTTACTCGCCTGCAGGGCATGGATGCCCCAACGTTTTCTTTCTACAATCTGGACGAGCCTGCTGCAAAGATGACTTGCTTGAAAATCCCACATGGTCTAAGGACTACAATCCATCTGAGATGAGGAAAATGTCTCTGGGACGTACAACGGAACTGGCTGCGGGCGCACAGTGCTATCTCTGCTGCCGGAGGAAGTGGACTTGGCCTTGCTTAAGAACTGGAGGCCTGTGGCTCGTCTTTGCACGGACTACAAGGAAGACTCGGACTACTGCCACTGGCAATGTGGAATGGGTGGACTGCAAGGAATACTTTGTGTTGTGTGGGGGAGGGGGATGACTTATGTTTGCACTTTTCCAATGTGAGACACTTGGTGGAATGATATTGGTGCTCTTACATTTTCTTGAATAGTGCAATAAAGGCATTTTTTAAAACTCAAACTCTCTCTCTCTTGCTCTCTCTCTCGCTGTCTCTCTGGCATCCTCGTCTCCAAGAGCCGATGGTTAGCACGTCAAGGGTTGGAGCAGCGCCTGGAATGACTATGCAGCCCAGTCCTTCAGTGGCAGCCTTTGGAGCAGATGGTGCACATGCTGATGCTGCACGTTCTCTCTTGGCCGCACGCTTCATCGCAGTCTGGACTCTCGTGTTCGCTTCCATCTTGAGAACACCCTCTTTGACTCTGTGGTGCCAGGTGGCTCGACCTTTGGCAATAACCTCCCAGTTATTGCTGTTTATCTGTGCACACCGTATGTCGCGTTTGCAGACATCTTTTAAAACGCAACAGCGGTCGGCCCACACGGCGGATGCCCACCCGCAGTTCTCCGTAAAGGATTTCTCTTGGCAGACGGTCAGGCACCATGCAGTGCACATGGCCGAGCCACCGGAGTCATCTCTGGCTGAGAAATGCAGGGATGCTTGGCAAGTCAGCACGCTCAAGGACCTCAGTGTTGGGGATGCTGTACTGCTACTTGATGTGCATAAGGCGCCGAAGACAGTGGAGGTGGAACCCGTTGAAGCGCTTCTCTTGCCTGGTATAGGCTGTCCAGGACTCGCTGCCGTACAGGAGAGTGGACAGGACGCAAGCTTGGTATACGAGTAACTTGGTCTTCAAACTCAGCAGATTGTTGTTCCACACACGCTTGTTGAGTTTGGCCATGACAGCAGCTGCTTTGGCAATTCTGGAGCTGATCTCGGTGTCCAGCGAGAGCGTGTTTGAAACAGTGGACCCTAGGTAGGTGAAGGTGTCCACAACCTCAAGCTGTGTGTTGTCAATGGTAATGACAGGAGAGGAGACGGCATCTTGGCCATGATGTTGGTTTTCTTAAGGCTGATCATGAGCCCAAACTCCTTGCAGGCATGAGACAGTTTGTCAACCAGGTGCTGCAGGCCCTCCTCGCTGTGTAATGCTAGAGCAGCAGCGTTGTCTGCAAACAGCAGCTCACGTATGAGGACCTCGTAGACTTTGGTTTTAGCATGACGTCTTGTGATGCTGAGGAGTTTTCCATCTGATCTCGTGTGACGTAGACACCTTCAGGATAGTCGGCGAAGGCATAGTGGAGGAGCATTGAGGAAAAAAATCCCAAAGAGAGTCAGTGCTAGAATGCAACCCTGCTTCACTCCACTGCTGACTGGGAAGGCATCTGAGGTGGCTACATCAAAGCAAACAATACTGTGCATGTCCATGTGGAAGGAGGAGATGATTGCAAGGAGCTTTGGGGGACAACCAATCTTTCGCAGGATCTGGAAGAGCCCACTTCAACTAACTAAGCCAAAGGCTTTGGTCAGGTCCACGAACGCAAGGAACAATGGCTGCTGCTGCTCTCGACACTTCTTCTGCAGCTGACTGAGGGAGAAGATCATATCCACTGTGGACCTTCCGGCTCTGAAGCCACACTGGGACTCAGGATGGACTCGGGAAGCGAGGCTCTGCAAGCGGAACAGGGTGACCTGGGCGAAGACTTTGCCAACTATGCTCAGAAGAGAGATGCCACGGTAATTGTTGCAGTCACTGCAGTCGCCTGTGTTCTTATACAGCGTGACTATGTTGGCATCTCTCATATCTTGGGGAATGTGACCTTGCTCCCAGCAAAGGCAGAGGAGATCATATAGTGGTTGTAAGATGGCTGTTTTCCTGTGTTTCAGAACTTCTGGGGGATACCGTCTTTCCCTGGAGCCTTTGCACAGGCGAGGCAGTCTATGGCTTTGCTGAGCTCTTCCAGCATGGGCACTTTGTCAAGGTCTTCCATGACTGGTAGGCCAGGCAAGGCATCGAGGGCAACGTCTGTCATGATGTTCTGGGTTGAGTACAATTCAAGATGATGCTCGACCCAACACTGGAGTTGTTTGCTCTTGTCGGTGATGGCTTCACCTATCTTAGCTTTGAGCGGTGCTGTTTTGATGCTTGTGGGGCCGATAGCTGTTTTGATGTCCTCATATATTCCTTTGGCGTATCCGCAATGGCAGCTACCTGGATGCTGGTGCACAGGTTCTGCCAGTAGTCATTGGCGCAACGGCGGGCAATCTGCTGTGCCTTGCTCCTTGCTGCTTGAAGGATGTTGTGTGTGCCAGGACGAGGGTTCTGCTTGTGAGCCAGCAGTGCTTCTCTTTTGGCCTCTGTGACTGGCTGCATTTAGTCCCAGTGAGCCTCAAACCAGTCAGCATTCTTGCGTTCTTTCTTTCCGAATGCGGTCATGGCGTTGCGAAGGTGGTTCCATTTGGCGTCCGTGTTCCCTGGGATATCGGACTGGAGGTGCGCTTCAAGTTAACTCTGAAAGCTGTCAGCGAAGGTCTGAGCCTTGATCGGATCGGAAGTTCCACAAGCGTTGATGCGGGGGCGACCCTTAGTCTTGGCATGGTGGATCTTCCTTGGCTTCAGTCTGACCTTACTGGCAACAAGGGAATGATCTGTATCACAATCAGCGCTGTGATAGCTTCTCGTGTGAAGAACACTGCTAAGGTCCGCTCTTCTGGTGATGACTGCATCGGCTGCACGGTGGCGCAGTGGTTTAGCACTGTGGCAGCACAGTTTTACCCTCGGCCGGGGGACCGCGGGGATCATGAGATCGTGGGTTCGATCCCAGCCCCCGACCAACAGTGAGCTGTGTGGAGTTTGCATGTTCTCCCCGTGTTGCGCGGGTTTACTCCGGGATTTCTCCGGTTTCCTCCCGCATACCAAAACATGTAGGTTTAGGGCGCTCGCGCACGCAGCGACCAGCAGCCGGTGGCTTGTCACCAGACTGCAAACCAAGTCTACCTACGGGTACAAATAAGTAACCAAAAAAAAAAAAAAAAAAGATCTAGCTGGTGCCAGTGACAGGACCGTGGGTGTCTCCAATACACTCTCCGCAGCTCTTTACACTTGAAGTAGGAGTTTGTAACGTAGAAGCCGTGATGACAACAGAATTCCAACAGCTTCTGTCCGCTCTCGTTCATCGTGCCTATGGCAAAGTGGCCAAGACAGGATGGCCACACTTGCCAGTCTGCTCCGACGTGAGCGTTGAAGTCGCCTAGCAAAAATAAGCCTTCAGAGCAGGGGATTCTAGATAGCACTTCCTCTAGAGCCTCGTAGAACTGATCTTTGGCTTCTGGAGTGGATGTGAGGGTCGGAGCATACACAGAAAGGATGTTCACAAAGCCCGACGATGTCTTCATGCGGAGTGCAAGGATTCGTTCGGACCCTCCTGTAGGGGTTTCTGTGGTGGCGATCAGCGAGTTCCTCACTGCAAAACCTACACCATGCTGCCTGGACTCATCCTGGGACAGGCCCTGCCAATAAAAGGTGTAGTCTGATTCTCTAAGATAACCGCTGTGGACCAGGCGGGTTTCCTGAAGGCAGGCAACATCGATATTAAGTCATGCCAGTTCCTTATTGATGATGGCGGTCTTGTGAGAGTCATCCATTTGTTGGAGATCAGCGGTAAGTCCGGGGCACATGGTGCGAACGTTCCAGCTTGCAAATCGAAGAACTGGAGTCTTTGTATGTTCCTCCTTTTGACTGCCTGGTGCAGATTGACGCTTGCTTGTCGGGAGAGACCCCTAAGCTCTACGCACCCAGTAGAGCAGGCAAGCCATGGCGGGGCGGCACCTTACTGGCTGGGGGCTGCCCAGCTTGAGGCGGGCAGTAGCTGCCCAATGAAGCTGCGAAGGCTTCTCCCACCATCGGACGAGACCCCTGGCACTCCTCCCTATGCCAGTCGGTTGGAGCTTATGACCGGTAATTGCCTCGTCCCGTGTTGTGCCGGAATCTTGCAACGCCGTTGGAGTGGCCTCTCCAGTTTGCGCTAAAAAGCCTGGGTGGGGTAGTATGGAGACACTGGGCTGCCCATGCGTCAGTGTTCCCCTCTCGGTGTCACTGGCTGAGTCCAAAGAAAAGGATGATCCATTACAGTTTGGGACCGGTTCCACTACAGGAGTTGCCAAAAGTAGTGCTGAGCATCTGCCAACTGCTTTAGGGCTCCACTCCGGATTTATCTTCGAGGTTTACTTCCGAAACCTTTCCTGTAACCAGGTGTAGCCACAAGGCAGCGGAGGTTTGGAATCAGAGTTTACATTCTCCTAGGTAGTTTGCCAGCCAAGGCTAAGGGGCACCACCTTCCATCCATCCATCCATCCATCCATCCATCCATCCATCTTCTACCGCTTTTCCGGAGGTCCAGGTCGCAGAGGCAACGGTTCAAGCAGAGAAGCCCAGACTTCCCTCTCCCCCGCCACCTGCTCCAGCTCTTCAGAGAGGATACCAAGGCGTACCCACACCAGCTGGGAGACATAGTCTCTCCACCGTGTCCTGGGTCTGACCCGGGGTCTCCTCCCAGTGGGACGTGCCTGAAACACCTCAAGTGGGAGGCGTCCAGGAGGCATCCTAATCAGATGCCCATACCACCTCAACTGACTCCTTTCAATGTGGAGGAGCAGCAGTTCTACTCAGAGCCTCTCCCGGATGACTGAGCTCCTCACCCTATCTCTGAGGGTGAGTCCAGCAATCCTACGGAGAAAGCTCATTTCAGCCACTTGTATCCGCGATCTCGTTCTTTCGGTCATTACCCAAAGCTTGTGACCATAGGTGAGAGTAGGAACGTAGATTGACTGGTAAATCGACAGCTTTGCCTTAGAACTCAGCTTCCTCTTCACCACAACAGACCGGTACAACGTCCGCATCACTGCAGATGCTGCTCCAATCCGTCTGTCGATCTCTCGCTCCATTTTCCCCTCACTCATGAACAAGACCCCAAGATACTTAAACTCCTCCACTTGAGGCAGGAGCCTGTCCCCAACCCAGAGAGGACAATCCACCTTTTTCCGGCTGAGGACCATGGACTCGGACTTGGAGGTGCTGATTCTCATCCCAGCCGCTTCACACTCAGCGGAAAACCGTCCCAGCAAGAGCTGTAGGTCATTGCTGGATGAAGCCAACAGGACAACATCATCTGCAAACAACAGAGATGAGATCCTGTGGTCACCAAGCATGACACCCTCCATTCCCTGGCTGTGCCTAGAAATCCTGTCCATAAAAATTATGAACAGGATCGGTGACAAAGGGCAGCCCTGGTGGAGTCCAACTCTCACTGGGAATGACTCCGACCGAGTGTTGGCAATACGAACCAAACTCTCACAACGGTCGTACAGAAACCGAATAGCTCGTAACAACAAGCCCGATACCCCATACTCCCGAAGCACCCCCCACAAAAATCCACGAGGGACGCGGTCACATGCCTTCTCCAAGTCCACAAAACACATGTAAACTGTTTGGGCAAACTCCCACAAACCCTCAAGAATTCTCGAGAGGGTAAAGAGCTGGTCCAATGTGCCACGGCCAGGACGAAAACCACATTGCTCCTCCTGAATCCGAGGTTCGACCAACGGCCAGACTCTCCTCTCCAGTACCTTGGCATAGACCTTCCCAGGGAGGCTGAGGAGTGTGATCCCTCTAAAGTTGGAGCACACCCTCCGGTCCCCTTTTTTGAAGAGAGGAACCACCACCCCGGTTTGCCATGCCAAAGGCACTGCCCCCAACCTCCATGCAATGTTGCAGAGGCGTGTCAACCATGACAGCCCAACAACATCCAGGGCCTTGAGGTACTCGGGGCGAATCTCATCCACCCCCGGGGCCCGGCCACCAAGGAGATTTTTAACCACCTTGGCGACCTCAGCCCCTGTGATAGGCGAGTTATCCCCCTCATCCCCAAACCCTGTTTCCTCTGTGGAAGGCGTATCAGTGGGATTGAGGAGATCCTCGAAGTATTCCTTCCACCGCCCGACGATATCCCCAGTCGAAGTCAACAGTGTCCCATCCGCACCATACACAGTATGGACGGGGAGCTGCTTTCCCCTCCTGAGCCGCCGGACAGTTTGCCAGAATCTCTTTGAGGCCGACCGAAAGTCTTGTTCCATGGCATCACCGAACTCCTCCCATACCTGGGTTTTTTCTTCAGCAACCACCCGAGTTGCACTCCGCTTGGCCTGCCGGTACACCTCAGCAGCTTCGGGAGTCCCACAAGCCAGCCAAGTTTGATAGGACTCCTTCTTCAGCTTAATGGCCCCCCTCACCACTGGTGTCCACCACTTGGTTCGGGGGTCGCCACCACGAGATGCACCGACCACTTTGCGGCCGCAGCTCTGGGCCGCCGCTTCAACAACAGAGGTGGAGAACATGGCCCATTCAGACTCCATGTCTCCAGACTCCCTCAGAATGTGGTTGAAGTTCTTCCGGAGGTGGGAGTTGAAGACATCCCGGACAGGGGCCTCAGCCAGACGCTCCCAGCACACCCTCACTATACGTTTGGGTCTACCAGGTCTGAATGGCTTCCTCCCCCGCCATCGGATCCAACTCACCACCAGGTGGTGATCAGTTGACAGCTCCGCACCTCTCTTTACTCGGGTGTCCAAGACATACGGTCGCAGGTCTGATGATAAGATAATAAAATCGATCATCGACCTGCGACCTAGGGTGTCCTGGTGCCAGGTGCACATATGGACACCCTTATGCTTGAACATGGTGTTCGTTATGGACAGACTGTGGTTAGCACAGAAGTCCAATAACTGAACACCACTCGGGTTCAGATCTGGCAGGCCGTTCCTCCCAATCACCCGCCTCCAGGTTTCACTGTCGTTGCCCACGTGCGCATTGAAGTCCCCCAGTAGGACAATGGAGTCTCCAAGAGGAGCACCCTCCAGCACCCCAGTCACAGACTCCAAAAAGGGTGGGTACTCTGAAACATCATTTGGTGCATAGGCACAAATGATGGTCAGGACCCGTTTCCCAACCCGAAGGCGCAGGGAAGCAACCCTTTCATCCACCGGGGAAAACTCCAAGATAGAGGCAGCAAGGTGGGGCGATACAAGAATACCCACCCCTGCTCGTCGCCTCTTGCCCGAGGAAACTCCAGAAAAGGCCAAGCTCCAGCCCCTCTCCAGGACATTGGTTCCGGAACCGGAGCTGTATGTTGAGGTGAGACCGACTATATCTAGCCAGTATCTCTCAACCTCGTACACCAGCTCAGGCTCCTTCCCCACCAGAGAGGTGACATTCCACGTACCAAAAGCCAGTTTAGAAAGCTTGGGATCAGTACGCCAAGGTCTCCGCCTTTCCGGATTTGAAATCAGAGTGGTCCTTCTCCTAGGTGGACTGACACCCAAGTCTGACGAGCCCCACCAACCCGGAGCAACCTGGTTATAGTGCCAGAGACTCGCTGACACCCTCTGTCATTTAGTGAAAACAGGGTCGGCACGAGAAGCCAGACAGTAGGATTTGGTTAGGAGAGGCTATTGGAGAGACACTGTGCTATGAGTGGGGTATTTCAGTGGAAATGTAGGTGCTCATTTCTGCATTCCACCCCAGCACGCCCTAACCCATTTCGACACCCATTTAAACTGCCTTAATGTTTTAATGTTTTTTTTTTTATTCAGTCCTTTTAATCTCAACCATCACAACATTCCTGCTGAGGAAGGAGACTTTATTCAAGCGAATGCAGCCTCAATTGCCTAATGGATGAATGACTATGCTAGAGTCATCACTGACATCCATCTAACACATTATCAGCTACCATTAATACCAGTAAAGAATGAAAGTTGCTCCTACAGACTTGTTATTTTAAGGCCTCACCTCTAACCAGGGACCCTGATGATAAGCCCTGTGCTTCTTTACACACACAGCCCCCAACTCACCGTGTCCCTTCTGTCCATGGCTCTCACATGCCGTACAGTGGTCTTTGTTGTCTGACTGCTTGCCTTTTCCTGTCATGTCCTGCGGCACCACAATCCCCACATTCTGTGCCATGTGTTTTCAGACTGGGAGAGTGCAGGGAGGGACAACAAGAAAGTTTTGACAAGATGTCCTTAACTCCCCCCAGTATGCTTCCCTATTGTATTACTATTATGACTTTTAATTCACGAGGTAAAAGATGTCACACGGCAGCAGAGGATGGACATGTGCTTTGTTCACAGTATTTCAGTCTTGCAGAGGTAAGTACAAGAAAAAAATAACCTCTTGTACATCACTTTCTTTGCTCACTGAAACCGCCTTTAGCATAAGCACTTAAAGGCTTAGCAACAACTTATGCTAAAACTAGATATATATGCTCAGTATATATGCTAGATATATATGCTAAAACTGTGTGTATATACAGTGGGGCAAAAAAGTATTTAGTCAGCCACTAATTGTGCACGTTCTCCCACTTAAAAGATGAGAGAGGTCTCCAATTTTCATTATAGGTATACCTCAACTATGAGAGACAAAATGAGAAAAAAAAAAAATCCAGAAAATCACATTGAATGATTTTTAAAGAATTTATTTGCAAATTATGGTGGAAAATAAGTATTTGGTCACCTACAAACAAGCAAGATTTCTGGCTCTCACAGACCTGTAACTTCTTCTTTAAGAGGCTCCTCTGTCCTCCACTCGTTACCTGTATTGATGGCACCTGTTTGAACTCGTTATCAGTATAAAAGACACCTGTCCACAACCTCAAGCAGTCAGACTCCAAACTCCACTATGGCCAAGACCAAAGAGCTGTCAAAGGACACCAGAAACAAAATTGTAGACCTGCAGCAGGCTGGGAAGACTGAATCTGCAATAGGTAAGCAGCTTGGTGTGAAGAAATCAACTGTGGGAGCAATTATTAGAAAATGGAAGACATACAAGACCACTGATAATCTCCCTTGATCTGGGGCTCCACGCAAGATCTCACCCCATGGGGTCAAAATGATCATGAGAATGGTGAGCAAAAACCCCAGAACCACACGGGGGGGCCTAGTGAATAACCTGCAGAGAGCTGGGACCAAAGTAACAAAGGCTACCATCAGTAACACACTACGCCGCCAGGGACTCAAATCCTGCAGTGTCAAACGTGTCCCCCTGCTTAAGCCAGTACATGTCCAGGCCCATCTGAAGTTTGCTAGAGAGCATTTGGATGATCCAGAAGAGGATTGGGAGAATGTCATATGGTCAGATGAAACCAAAATAGAACTTTTTGGTAAAAACTCAACTTGTCGTGTTTGGAGGAGAAAGAATGCTGGGTTGCATCCAAAGAACACCATACCTACTGTGAAGCATGGGGGTGGAAACATCATGCTTTGGGGCTGTTTTTCTGCAAAGGGACCAGGACGACTGATCCGTGTAAAGGAAAGAATGAATGGGGCCATGTATCGTGAGATTTTGAGTGAAAACCTCCTTCCATCAGCAAGGACATTGAAGATGAAACGTGGCTGGGTCTTTCAGCAAGACAATGATCCCAAACACACCACCCGGGCAACGAAGGAGTGGCTTCGTAAGAAGCATTTCAAGGTCCTGGAGTGGCCTAGCCAGTCTCCAGATCTCAACCCCATAGAAAATCTTTGGAGGGAGTTGAAAGTCCGTGTTGCCCAGCGACGGCCCCAAAACATCACTGCTGTAGAGGACATCTGCATGGAGGAATGGGCCAAAATACCAGCAACAGTGTGTGAAAACCTTGTGAAGACTTACAGAAAACGTTTGACCTCGGTCATTGCCAACAAAGGGTATATAACAAAGTATTGAGATGAACTTTTGTTATTGACCAAATACTTATTTTCCACCATAATTTGCAAATAAATTCTTTAAAAATCCTTCAATGTGATTTTCTGGATTTTTTTTTTTCTCATTTTGTCTGTCATAGTTGAGGTATACCTATGATGAAAATTGGAGACCTCTCATCTTTTAAGTGGGAGAACTTGCACAATTGGTGGCTGACTAAATACTTTTTTACCCCACTGTATATATATATATATATATACACAGTATATAATATGATCACACCCTAGTTTTTTTTGTTATTCCATCCACATTCACATTTTAATTGCAGTCTTACTGTTGGAGTTTTTAGATGGGCATTATTGTATTTTTTTTAGAGAAATGAATGAACAGGGGAAAAGGGCATGTAGAAGTAAGTATATAGGAATATAAAATAAAAATAAAAACTGAAACGTATGCCCAAGGGAGATGTGTTCACTCCAAAAGCAGGTCCAGAATGGCTGGAAGCCTCTACAAACACTGATCTTTATACAAGCATCACCTGATGCTGATGTCAGCTGACCTGTGCTGAGTATTTGTTTGCTTAAGTTAACCAACAACAGCCACACATATGCTAGCCTAAGTTGGCAGAAGTTTGCCAACGCTGAATGCAACACTGGCACATGCTAGCAGAACAAAGGTTTGTAAAAGTTGTGTGCGCTGGATTAAAAAAACAAAAAAACTGTTCATGAACATAATTTCACAGTCGTTTGGACTAATTTCTCAGATTTTTCAAAACATCTGTAAAAGTCAGTCCAAATGCTATAGTGTGAACCCAGCTTTAACTTTCGAGAATGGACATAAGGCAGGTGTTGTACTTCTGGATCTAACAGCAGCTTATGACACAGTATGGCACCAGGGCCTGACCCTAAAGCTCCTAAAAACCATCCCTGATCGTCAGCTTGTCCAGTTCATCAGTAACATCATCTCCAACCGCAGCTTTATCCTTAAAACAAGCAACAGAGAATCCAGCAGACCACGTCGCCTTGGGTGCGGAGTCCCCCAGGGCTCAATACTGGCCCCAATGCTTTTCAGCCTGTACATCAGCAACCTACCATCCACAACATCTCAGCAGTATGGCTACGCTGATGACCTTGCCCTGCTTTTTTCTGATCGAAGCTGGGCAAAAATGGAGGATACACTGACTGCGAACATGGCACAGATAGCGGAGTACCTCAAGTCTTGGCTGCTAAAGCTAAGCATGGCAAAAAACACATCAACGGCCTTCCATCTCAACACCAAGGAGGCATGCCATCAGCTTATAATATCTACCTTGATGGGACACCACTGCCCTACAACCCATTTCCAACATACCTTGGCATCACACTTGACTGACAGCTAACATACAGGCAACACATAGAATCCTTATGTGTCAAGTTCTTTTTAAAGAACAACCTGCTACGTCGACTGGCAGGCTCATCATGGGGTGCTTCTACATCCACTCTACACACCAGTTCCCTCACCTTAGTGTACAGCGCCACGGAGTACGCCTCCCCGGTATAGCGTCGGGGCTCACGCACCAGGAAGTTGGATACAGTCATTAATGAAGCCATGAAACTAGTCACTGGCTGCCATCATGCTACCCCAATAGAATTTCTGCTAGTGCTGTCAAGTATTGTACCCACAGCCCTGCGAAGGGAACATCACACATACAGATTAGCTACCAAGGGTCTCCAGGACACTGAACACCCATTGCACAGCACTGTTCAGGAGTCACAGCATCTTGGAAGACAGAGGTTAACATCTCGCCAGCCTTTTTCTCATCAAGCAGCCACCCTATTGGGCCTCAATTTCGATGTCCTGCAAAGATGGATAAGAACCTGGCAGCACACCCCCAGACCAGCTCAATTTGATGCGACTCCTCAGATGAAGCTACCACCAGGGGCAGAGCTACCTAGGAGAGAGTGGGTCACTCTCAACAGATTACACTCTGGAGTAGGCCACTTCAATGCCGATATATTTCACTGGGGGCTACGCCCATCTTCAGCTTGCACATGTGGTGCGGCGCAACAGACAGCTCGACATATCATCCACAACTGTCCTGTCTTCAGCCCGTCGTCTGAGCATCTGGACTTAAACAAACCTAACCCTGCCACTAGAAGATGGTTCCAACTGCTGCACAACGCTGTGTAGTTTCTCATATGCAAGAAGAAGACTTAAGCTGACTTAGGTAAACTCTGCATATCAGCCCAGCACTCAGGAACGTTTACAAACTGAGCACAGCTTTCATCAATGTTTATTTCCAAACATCAGCAAATTTTCAGCATGCTGAAAATTTTCAAAGAACACAACTTTTGCCAGCGTTTGTCAGCAAAAACCAACTATCATTAACTTTTGCCAGCAGAGCCAGACGTTTGCCAAAAGGTCAGTAAAAGTCAGTCCAAACGTTGTGGTGTGAATCCACCTTAAAGGAGCTAATACGATAACATGGTGTCTATCTGTGCACCTGTCTGTCTGTCAATCCACACTTCACGGGAATTGCTTCTCCTTCTAGGCATTTGCCCCGATGCGCACCACACTCACTCAGAATGATCCTTGTGCTCAAGATCAAATTCAGGAGATCTGGGCACTTATATGATTTCAGAAAAATTGCTACTCCCAAGAAATTGCCTGGATGCTTGCCAAATTCACTCCCATTGACCCTTAAGTGGGTTTGCATCCAGGTCGTGCTGAAGGTCAAGGATAAAGGTCAAAGGACAGGAGATCTGGGCACTTACATGATTTTAGGAAAATCCCTAGTCCTCCTAGCCAGTTGCCTTGATTCTCACGAAACTCATTCACAATGACCCTCAGGTAGGTCTGCATCCAGGTGGAGATCAAGGTCCTTGTCAAACGTCAGAAGATCTGGGCATTTGTGATGTCACAAAAATGTTACTCCTCCTAGGCCACTGACCTTGACTTTAAGCACATCCAAGAGGGGGCTGCATCTAGGCTGTGCTTAAGGTCAGCGGTCAGGAGAGCTGAACACTGGTTTCATCAGGCCAGAATGAGCTACTCTGACATTGATGGTCTGGTTATTAAAAGTTGTGGCCAACTTCCAACATTGAGAGAACCATCCAAAATATTTGTGCTCTGCGCCATTGACTGCATTTTAATGCCTGCTATTTCTGTAGCTAAGGATTCCTGATAAAATAGAGCTTATAACCGAGATATCAAAACAGATAATTCCTAAGCTTTTCTCACAATGTTTAAAAAAGTAATCAGTGGAAACAGGCCATGTTTATTCACTTGTGTGCAGACAGCAGAGTATTGGCATAGCTCAATATGAAATGCATTGAATTAACGACTATTTGAAGACACTGCAGTGTGACCAGGAGCTTTATATGGATCATGTAAATGTACATAAACTGTAATTATATTATTCTATTGACATCATTACTGTAATCAGCTGAGCTATTGGGTTATGTTGTAATGGCTTTATAGCATGTTCTTATCCATGGACTGTGCAACATCTGCTGCCTTTACTGCTTTTACATGTTTGTGTGTCTTTTTCTGCCAGGGCAAGTTCCTAATAAGATTGCAAGCTGGCTGAACGAGTGCAGGTACAGTATCTATTACCATGATATTCATCCATTTACCCCAGATTTTTTTTTTTCAGAAATTGTGATAAAGCAGTGCTATTCAGATAAATTTACAGGGTTATCATATAAAACTGACCAAATATGACATTCCTGTTTGCCTTTATCAAAGACAATATTTAAAAAACAAAAAAAAGGGAACCCACCAGTATACTGTAGAAAAAATACGGGTTATGGACTAATTAATCAGCTGGGTCTCAAATAAATTTAACATATTTACCTTTTAAAATTCTTACTGTTTGTGTGACAAATGAGTTAACTAGTTTTTCATGTCATTGGCATTGATTAATTTTCCTGACGTCTGAAAGTGCCCGTGTTTAGCAGTAGCTCTGTGAGGCGCTGACATAATCCACACAAAGGCAGCAGACCCACACCCCGATATAGGGCACATGGCGCTGTTGAGATGAAACTGAAAGATTCAGGAAGAGGCCAACATAAGAAGGAAAGAGAGGCAGAAAAAAAGAATGGAGGGTAAACAGAGGAGGGGTTCCTCCTGCTGAGTCAACACTGTTATCACACACATGCACAGTTTTTGAGCGCTGTCACTCAAACTTCCACAGTGGGCTGACATGTCGCCACAGTTATAAGACCGAAAGAAACTGCATAAAGGGTTACTATAGCAACAGCTGCTGGGCAGGGCCCGGGGCCAGTATGACTGCTGTTGGAAAGGGGAGGATTAGCTAACATTTTGATGGCACACACTATTACACAACCCCATATATATGTGTGCTGAATGGTGCCATGAAGTTTGTCCTGCTGATAACAGCTGCAGGTTGGGTAATGGCTCGGCGTTTTCAGCGTCCGGCTGCCGAAACGAGTACAGAACCCACCACCACTCTGCTGCTGCACCTAGGCCGATGTCTGCAGTTAGCCTGCAACAAGTAGACTGGTCAGTAACTGGAATGGGTTGAAAAAGCTGTTTGGCTTGGGTTGTTTAGTCTAGGTCAGTGCATGACTGAAAGTTTAAGGCAGTTTGTCTAGTGTGGGTGAGTTGGACTCAACAGTGGAGCAAACTGCAGCTGTCCTGGGATAATCAGCCTAGTTTATTAGAGATTAACCCAAGTTACCTAGTCTCAGTTTGACAAGAAGTTAGCACTGGCATAGGTATCACCCTTTGCATGTTTTCCCCTGGCAGCAATGCTGTAAAAGTTACCCAGCCTTAGACTACCAGGCACTAATATTGCCATGGTTGATTACTCAGGGTTACAAAAATAATTTTTTTGTTAGTTGTCTGTGTTTTTTTCAACTGATTTAAGACAATTTTGCACCGCTGAATCTGAAAATGACATCCGTTTCTCTCGATCAGGTGCTAAGTAAAAACCTGTACTTACTTAGTACTGTGCATAAGGTAGGTACATGCAAATTGAATGTTATGTCATCATTGTTCAAAATTCAGAGAATTTCAAGACACAAAAAAGAATTTTGCATCCATCCATCTTCTTCTGCTTAATCCTTTTCGGGTTGTGGAGGGGCTGGAGCCTATCCCAGCATCCAAATTTTGCATCATATAAAGTGAAAATGCCCATACGTGTAAACAAAATGTATAAAACAATGTGGCCATAACTCAAAAAGTTGACCGGATTGAGCAAAACCAATGTGATTTTTGGATTCAGCACATCAAAATTGTCCTAAATCAGCTAAAAAAAACTTAGACAATAAATTTGGTGTTGACCAGTGTTATCTTTTATGAGACCGTAGATCTTCAACTTGCGGCTCTATAGCCACATGTGGCTCTTTTTGTCCATAGTCACTGGCTACCTGTGGGTTTGACAAAACCCCCCAAAACAACCTAACAAATGATAAAAAATAAAAAGTGAAAAACATAAAAAAAAATTTACAAATTTAAAAAGTTGCAAATTTATGATTAAAAAATAGCAGTTTCAACCAAAATGTTGCAAAGTTGCAAGTAAAATACTGTATAACTTATGAGGAAAGTTTTAAATCTGTGACAAAAAGTCTCAAATTCACGATAAAATTTTGAAAAAAAAAAAAAAAATCCTTAAAATGTATATGGGAAAAGTCACAAATTTGAGACACCAAAAAAAAAAAAACCCCTCAAGAATTGATCATAAAAAAAAAGATTACAAATACAGTAAAAAGTAGCAAATATACATGGAAAAAAACAAGGAATTTAGAAAAGCAGAAACTTTTGCAGTAAAAAGCTGTGAATTAATGACAAATGCATTTTAAAACATAATTACTCAAATTTGCACAGAAAGTTGAAAAAGTACAAATTTAATGAGGAGGAGCAAACTTCCAATTAAAAATATTTCATGAAAAAAAGTCAAGAAAGAAATGACAAATTCATGAGAAACTGCAAATTTGAGAGACCTCACTTTTACATAAGACAAATATTTGATTTAGAAAAAAGTAATACATTTGCAAAAATAATTAGCAGTTTGAAGGGAAAAAGTCTTAAATTTGTAAATATTAGTGGTAGCAAACATGACAAAAAAATTAAAGAAAATTTGATAGATCAGAGGACAAAAGTAGTACATTTATTAGAAAAATCAAACTTAATTTTTTTCAGAAAAACTTTGCAATTTTTGAGGAAAAGAGTTGCAAATTTATGAGCAAAAGCTGATTTCTAAGACAACAGCATCATATATAAAAAGAAAAAATATATTTTACTGCTCCGTGCAGATTTTCTGGGACAAAATTTGCTTAAAATGGCTCTTTTCATAGTTACTGACCCCTGTACTAGACTGCAAAGGTTTATCATTGTAAAACTCTGACAGTCAGTTACAGTACCTTGTATGCTAGTTGCCCTTTGCCAGACAGTTGTGATAGTATCTTCCTTCAGCTGTACTTAAAGTTAATGTGAAATACAACAAGAGTCAGTCTAACTTGAGCTAGTTTTTTTTTTTTTTTTTTAAGATGGAGTTGATTAGGATTTGCACACATTTATAGGATGGCCTCAGGTAGGAATTTCTTTAACTGTCAGAGTAAAGCTGTGATAAGATACTGAGATTACACAAGAGGACAGTTCAGGATAATACACATAAACATGCATTTTTTTTTTCCTACACAAGTTCACACACGGCTGACAAGAAAAAAGGTAGGTTGTAGCATTGTAGTATATGATATCTCTAATTGCAGCGTGCATGTGATGTAGCTGGTTTTTACCCCTCAGCCTCTAGTATTGTTGTCACCCCGCTGGGTGGATGGTCGGCAGCAGTGGTGGTGGTCGCGTCACCAGCTACCTTGTGAATGCCATAATTAGAGAAAGAAAGGATGTGGGGTTCAAATTGATACGATGGGGTTATCTATGAAAAATCTCAGATGAGTTTGAATTTGGTTGACCATTGACCTTTAGGTCAAGGTCGGAGGTCAATTTTCCCAAAATCTCGTGAACGCGACAACTACACAAAGGAATGATGTAACCTTTTGAAATCAATATCATCCTGTCTAAGACGAGTCTTGGACGGCTTAGACCCTGCTCTCTAACTGTGGGTTCGGGGTCAAAAAGTCAAAGGTCAATGTTAACATTCCCTTTGAATTATTGCTATAGAATGAGTAAAGCTAGGTCACCAAACCTGGTACACATGTTGACCCTTTAAACCCTGACCTCTGACTATGCCTTTGGGGTCAAAGGTCATGGTTAGCTTTCCCTATGCCCTATTGGTATAGAGCAAGTAAAGCTAGGGTCAAACTTGATATGGTTTCACCTTGGGACCTTAACCCACAACTATGGGTTTGGGGTCAAAGGTCATGGTTAGCTTCCCCTATGCACTATTGCTCATTTTTGTCGGCCTCCGTCGGTCTATGATGACCATGGAAGAGAATCCTAAACGTCTACTCTGCTGGAACAGCACCGCCTGTGGCTGAACAGGCCGGTGCGCGAATGGCAGTCCCTGTCACACAGGTCGCACTTGTGGGTGGTCTCCGTGCTATCTATGCACTACTGCTATAGAACAAGTAAAGCTAGGGTCACCAAAGTTTGTACACCGGTTCACCCTGTGACCTTGACCTCTGACTATGGTTTTGGGATTGCAAGGTCAAAGGTCAAGGTCAAATTGCCATTTAAACAATATCTCAACAACAAAGAAAGCTAGGGTCTCCAGACTTGGTACACAGGTTAATCTTGGGACCCTCACTTACAGCTATGGGTTTGGGGACAAAAGGTCAAGGTCAAAATGTCCTATAAACTATCTCATCAACAATGACAACTAGGGTCACCAAATTTTGTACGCCTGTTCACCCGGAGACCCTGACCTCTGACTGTGGGTTTGGGGTCAGTAGGTCAAAGGCCACAGTTAGCTTCCCTTATGCCCTATTGCTATAGAACGAGTAAAGCTAGGGTCACCAAACATTGTACACAGGTTCACCCTGACCTCTGCCTATGGTTTTGGGATTGCACGGTCAAAGGGCAAGGTCAGAATGCCATATAAAGTACATCTCAACAACAAAGAGGCTGAGGGGTACCACTGGTAGCTGCCAGTATTTTTGTTCTTTGTATAGTCATTGCAGCAGACTTGACAGCACTGCTGATCATTTTACGAGTTAGCTAAATGTATAACCTTCTGTTTACTTTCTCCAGGACTCCCCTTGGAGCCTCTTTGGATGACCAGAGTCCTTTTCCCAGCAAAGGTAATTGATTTCATCCATTTTCTGTGTGTGATGTTCAAATGTGCGTTTACTTTGGGGTCCATGCTGGGATGTTGTGACCGCCTCCACCATCTGACAGCCTATCGTCAAAACTTGTTTTAAAGTTTTTAGGTTGGTTTGTTTTGTTTCTACCAAAAGGATTTGGCTGCTTACCATTTTTTGTGCCTGTATGATTGTGTGAGAACAGGAGCACAGAGGAACGGCTGCAGCTTTGAAGATGACCTTTCACTGGGGGCTGAAGGTCAGTTCAGAGAAAAACGCACATAATATAAACAAGATTAGTGATTACTGCTCATTGTTAGGAGTTTCCTCTGTGTTCTGTTACTAAAACACTTCTGGACCTTGGTTAATTATAGACATGATTATTTTTTTTTTAACTGGTTATTACATACCATAATAAACAGGAAAAACAAGTTTATGCTTAAGTGTTTAATAATCATTCGCTACCCGGTCATAGAGATGCAATCTGTGCCTGAGCCTGCACAGGCAAGTGCTACCTGAGTAAAGGTTCAGCCCTGCGTGCATACATTAATACAGTAGAAGGAGCCTGGTCACATGTGTGACAAACACAACAGTGTTCAACATCTTGTGATACTCCATGGTCATTCCTCAGTCTTGTTTCTTCACGAGGGAAAAGTCAACATTCCTACGTGTGAGAAAACACTGCATGCATGGCTACCATCTCTGAGTGCGTGAGCGTGCATGTTTTCATCATTCCTGTGATCTGCTATGAACACATCAGTGATGGTTTGATACCGAGAGAATGCATGGGTTATTGATGGAACAAAAGACTGTAATGACTTTATGTTGCAATTGTGTGTGGTCGGAGGTCAGCTGTTGGAATCTGGTGCTGAATGGACCTTGATTAGTTGATGCTGAGAGCTGCTTGTGTAGATTGGATCTGAAGACATTCTGTGCAGGAACATCAGTCTTGGATGCATTTCAGTTAAACCATAGATGGTTATAAACTTTATTGAAGTTTGTACAAGCACAAAGCCAACTTCACAACAACTGCTTCACCAGTCCATATTTGACAATGATTTGCATCTTTTTAAAAGCAGATTTTCTTTTGATGTTTCACCTTAAATTAGAATATAAACTGAAACATTTAGACAGCTTTACTGTGGGCAACAAGGGGGCTGGAACCTGTACTAGTTCCAGTTTATAGACAGTTCTACCTTAGTTAAATTAAGTAGAGTTTTCTTAAGTGGAAATATTTATTGCTAGGTAATTTCTGCTTTTTTTTAAGTGAAATGATCTGCTTTAAATTTGCTTAAAACAAACTATCTCGAAGTGAAAAATTTTTACAGAAAAATGCGCAGCTACAAGAATTATCTCATCAGACAAAAAATGGCATACGTATATAACCTTGATTTATGATATTTTGTCATACTTGGATTTCATTTTTTGTAGTGTAGTGGACATTTTTTTTTCTTGATTATTTTGTGCCACATCTCTGGATACTGTTACAATAGTGGATGTTATTGAACATGACCAAAATTTAGAAATGCAAGTCATCCTATATTTAAGTAATTCTGTGAGCCAAGAATTTTTAAAGGCGTTCGAATAGGAACCATAAACTGTTCTTTGATTTGCAAGATTTATTTGCATAACAGTGCTCTTCTTTAGCATTCAATCACTCGAAAAAGAAGAAGATAACAGATAATTGACAGCTCTCCTCTCCCACATCCTGCTACATCTGTATAAACATGGAGTTGCACCTGATTGGACGATGCATGCATTTCTTCCAAAGAGTGTGCTACCAAATATTGACGATGTCCAGTCCAGCTTTTAGAATTCTCTGTGGAATGTCCCTGATTTGGCTTTTTCCCTCTGCTTTTTTGTGTTGGCCCATTGCAAGCAAAAGAAATAAACAGGAATGGTCCAAAGCATTTGTAATTGCAGCAGTTTTCTGGGAGAAGTGTGGTGTTATCTGACTGAAATGCAGGGGTGCCAGTAATTACAGGCATGACTTGTCCTTGTGGACAGTCTGCTCCAAGATTGCCAGTCATGCCCAACGCTGTGGCTTTCCTCTTTGTCTTGAAAGCAAAGGAGCAAAAAGTGTTTTGGAAAACATTTGAGGTTTTCTTAAGATTCATTTTTGGGCATTTTTGTCTTTATTGCACAAATGGCAAGAAGAGAAACAGCAAATGGGGGTGAAGAACAGGGAAGAGACATGTAGGAAGGGTTGCTGTGGCCAGGGAACAAGATGCTGTTGTGGTATGTGTAGCAAAAATTAGGATCCTGGGAGGTAATTTCTAAACGGCAACAAAGCTACACTGGAGTGAAAAGGTGTTTGCCCCCTTCCTGATTTGTTTCAGATCATCAAACAAATCTTGATATTATTATTGCTTGTGAAATTGAACTCAGCTTTCCAAAAAATGTGATTAATCAGTCAATTCATGGTGGAACAAGGGGGACAATTACGTTTTTCACATAGATAGGTTTGGATAGCCCCCCCCCCTTTAATAAATGAAATCATCATTTAACAAACTGCATTTTTTATTTACTTGGGTTCCATCCATCCATCCATCTTCTACCGCTTTTCCGGAGGTCCGGGTCGCGGAGGCAGCAGTTCAAGCAGAGAAGCCCAGACTTCCCTCTCCCCAGCCACCTGCTCCAGCTCTTCAGAGGGGATACCAAGGCGTTCCCAGACTAGCTGGGAGACATAGTCTCTCCACCGAGTCCTGGGTCTGCCCCGGGGTCTCCTCCCAGTGGGACGTGCCTGAAACACCTCAAGTGGGAGACGTCCAGGAGGCATCCTAATCAGATGCCCATACCACCTCAACTGACTCCTTTCAATGTGGAGGAGCAGCGGTTCTACTCTGAGCCTCTCCCAGATGACTGAGCTCCTGACCCTATCTCTGAGGGTGAGTCCAGCAATCCTATGGCGAAAGTTTATTTCAGCCGCTTGTATCCACGATCTCGTTCTCTTGGTCATTACCTAAAGCTTGTGACCATAGGTGAGAGTAGGAATGTAGATTGACTGGTAAATCAACAGCTTTGCCTTAGAACTCAGCTCCCTCTTCACCACAACAGACCGGTACAACGTCTGCATCACTGCAGATGCTGCTCCGGTCTGTCTGTCAATCCCTCGCTCCATTCTCCCCTCACTCGTGAATAAGACCCCAAGATACTTAAACTCCTCCACTTGTGGCAGGAGCCTATCCCCAACCCAGAGAGGACAATCCACCTTTTTCCGGCTGAGGACCATGGACTCAGACTTGGAGGTGCTGATTCTCATCCCAGCCGCTTCACACTCAGCGGCAAACCGTCCCAGTAAGAACTGCAGGTCATTGCTGGATGAAGCCAACAGGACAACATCATCTGCAAACAACAGAGATGAGATCCTGTGGTCACCAAGCATGACACCCTCCATTCCCTGGCTGTGCCTAGAAATCCTGTCCATAAAAATTATGAACAGGATCGGTGACAAAGGGCAGCCCTGGCGGAGTCCAACTCTCACTGGGAATGAGTCCGACCGAGTGTTGGCAGTACGAACCAAATTCTCACAACGGTCATACAGAGACCGAATAGCTCATAACAACAAGCCCGATACCCCATACTCCCGAAGCACCCCCCACAAAAAAACCATGAGGGATGCAGTCAAATGCCTTCTCCAAGTCCACAAAACACATATAAACTGGTTGGGCAAACTCCCACGAACCCTCGAGAATTCTCGAGAGGGTAAAGGGCTGGTCCGATGTGCCACGGCCAGGATGAAAACCACATTGCTCCTCCTGAATCTGAGGTTTGACCAACGGCCAGACTCTCCTCTCCAGTACCTTGGCATAGACCTTCCCAGGGAGGCTGAGGAGTGTGATCCTCTAAAGTTGGAGCACACCCTCCGGTCCCCTTTTTTGAAGAGAGGAACCACCACCCCAGTTTGCCATGCCAAAGGCACTGCCCCCGACCTCCATGCAATGTTGCAGAAGTGTGCCAACCATGACAGCCCTACAACATCCAGGGCCTTGAGGTACTCGGGGCGAATCTCATCCACCCCCGGGGCCCGGCCACCAAGGAGATTTTTAACCACCTTGGTGACCTCAGCCCCCGTGATAGGCGAGTCATCCCCCTCGTCCACAAGCTCTGCTTCCTCTGTGGAGGGAGTGTCAGTGGGATTAAGGAGATCCTCAAAGTATTCCTTCCACCGCCCGACGATATCCCCAGTCGAAGTCAACAGCATGCCATCCGCACCATACACAGTGTGGACAGGGAGCTGCTTTCCCCTCCTGAGCTGCCGGACAGTTTGCCAGAATCTCTTCGAGGCCGACCAAAAGTCTTGTTCCATGGCCTCACCGAACTCCTCCCATACCCGGGTTTTTGCTTCATTAACCACCCGAGCTGCACTCCGCTTGACCTGCCGGTACACCTCAGCTGCTTCGGGAGTCCCACAAGCCAACCAAGCCTGATAGGACTCCTTCTTCAGCTTAATGGCCCCCCTCACCACTGGTGTCCACCACTTGGTTCGGGGGTTGCCACCACGAGATGCACCGACCACCTTGCGGACGCAGCTCTGGGCCGCCGCTTCAACAATGGAGGTGGAGAACATGGCCCATTCAGACTCCATGTCTCCAGACTCCCTCGGAATGTGGTTGAAGTTCTTTCGGAGGTGGGAGTTGAAGACCTCCCGGAAAGGGGCCTCAGCCAGACGTTCCCAGCACACCCTCACTATACGTTTGGGTCTACCAGGTCTGAATGGCTTCCTCCTCTGCCATCGGATCCAACTCACCACCAGGTGGTGATCAGTTGACAGCTCCGCACCTCTCTTTACCCGAGTGTCCAAAACATACGGTCGCAGGTCTGATGACACGATAACAAAATCGATCATCGGCCTGCGACCTAGGGTGTCCTGGTGCCAGGTGCACATATGGACACCCTTATGCTTGAACATGGTGTTTGTTATGGACAAACTGTGGTTAGCACAGAAGTCCAATAACTGAACACCACTCAGGTTCAGATCGGGCAGGCCGTTCCTCCCAATCACCCCCTTCCAGGTTTCATTGTCGTTGCCCACGTGCGCATTGAAGTCCCCCAGTAGGACAATGGAGTCTCAAAGAGGAGCACCCTCCAGCACCCCAGTCACAGACTCCAAAAAGGGTGGGTACTCTGAAATATCATTTGGCGCATAGGCACAAATGATGGTCAGGACCCGTTTCCCAACCCAAAGGCACAGGGAAGCAACCCTTTCATCCACCGGGGAAAACTCCAAGATAGAGGCAGCAAGGTGGGGGGCTACAAGAGTACCCACCCTTGCTCATTGCCTCTTGCCCGGGGCAACTCCAGAGAAGGCCAAGCTCCAGCCCCTCTCCAGGAGACTGGTTCTGGAACCAGAGTTGTGTGTTGAGGTGAGGCCGACTATATCTAGCCGGTATCTCTCAACCTCGTACACCAGTTCAGGCTCCTTCCCCACCAGAGAGGTGACATTCCACGTACCAAAACCCAGTTTAGAAAGCTTGGGATCAGTCCGCCCGCCAAGGTCTCCGCCTTTGACTGCCACCTAATCCACATAGCACCGGACCTCCATGATCCCTCCTGCAGGTGGTGAGCCTACTGGAGGGTGGACCCATGTAACTCCTTCGGGCTGAGCCCGGCCGGGTCCCATGGGTGGAAACCCAGCCACCAGACGCTAGCCATAGAGCCCCTCCCCCAGGCCTGGCTCCAGGGTGGGGCCCCGGTAACCCCATACCGGGCGGGGTACACTGAATCCTTGATGTAGAATTTATCATGAGAGTCTGTAGGATCGTTCTTAGTCTGGCCCTTCACCCAGGACCAGTTTGTCTTGGGTGACCCTATCAGAGGCAGATTGCCCCGGACAACATAGCTCCTGGGATTACTTGGGCACGCAAACCCCCCACCACGATAAGGTGACGATCCATGAGTTTAAATGTTTAGGTGGAATAACTTGTTGCTGTTGCCGTCTGCCAGACACCTCATTTGCAAACATTAGCAGAGACCTGTAGTTTATGCAAATGAGGTGTGTGTGTGTGTGTGTGGCTCGCCACTTCATTTCTCAAAATGCAATGCACTGCCGCTACTAGTATCTGTTGCAATGTGGGATATGTGCCGGATTAAAAAAAAAAAAAAAACAGTTGTTAATGTAGCAGTTTAAATTAGCTTTTCAAAATTTTCTCAGGAGTAAACCTATATCCCCTGTCTTTGAATGTGTTTGTACAGTTGAGACATTAGACTGAGAAGATAATTACACTTCAGTCCGAGTGTCTCAGTCTGCTTGCTGTGCTGGCAGTAAGTGCCTTAATTATGCTGAGTAATATTTGACAGATTAGCCGATGTCCTCTGTAGTGAAAAAGATTTTGAGATGTCATGTATGAGCACATACTTATAAGCTGTTAGGCTGTCAAACACTATTAGGGCAGGACGGCAGGGGATTTAAAGTGTTACTGAGTAGGATGGAAGTGAATTAGGAGAATTAAATGGTTCAGGGTGAACAGGATGGAAGTGATTCCATGAATTGTTGTATGGAGTTGAGCTGCTGTCAAGTTGGGCTCGTTTAATCTAGCGCTATGTCAGATAAGAAAACACTGCGGACTGCAAAGAAATTCACCAGAAAGGAGGTGAAATCAGGAGAGACAGGACTGGCACAGATGGTGGCAGGCTGACGGGTCTCAACAGGCTCTTATGAAATGGAAAAGAAAACAGTCACACCTACGGCAGTTCATTTTAGAGAATGGAAGTTAATGTGTTTCAGTGTTCAGGGGGAACAATGGCAGCAAACTGAACCGTGATACGTGTTTGAGTAACTGGTTTTGTTTTCGGGACAAATTAGAAAAAAAAGTTGCTACTTTTTAAAGGTCTCATATTGTGCAAAATGATGATTTTTGTGTTCCCAAAAATTTAAATCTATAGGATACATTTATACTGCATTTATACTATAAAGTTCTTAGAGTGGACATATGATGCATTTTTTCTTAATAAATTTCTTTGGTCAGCATAAATCAGGTCAAATCATTTCAGCATCATTTTCAGCCCGTTTTGTCAGACTTCCTCAATTCAATTCAATTCAACTTTATTTATATAGCGCCATTTCACAACAACAGTCATCTCATAGCACTATCAACTGTAGGGGGGGCCCCCACAGTTGCAGAAAGACCCCAGCAATCAGGCGATCCCCTGTGAGCAAGCACTTGGCGACGGTGGAGAGGAAAAACTCCCTTTTAACAGGAAGAAACCTCCAGCAGAACCAGGCTCAGGGAGGGGCAGTCATCTGCTGCGACTGGCTGGGGGGTGAGGGGATAGAGAAGAAGAAAAGAACAGACATGTAGAGAGCAAACAGCACGATGGGGACTCAATCTATGGGAGAGAACAAACAAATGTTAATGACCAGCAAAAAAAAATATTTCATAGAGAGTGAGGAAAGGAGTGAGGCCCAGTGCATTACTGGAGGTCCCCCGGCTGACTAAACCTATTAGCAGCATAACTAAGGGAGGGTTCAGAAACACATGATCCCTCCCTAATTGTAGGCTATATCAAAAAGGTAGGTTTTAGCCCTATTCTTAAAAACAGAGATCGAGTCTGACTCCCGAATCCAGATTGGCAGCTGATTCCACAGGAGAGGAGCTTGATAACTGAAGGCTCTGCCTCCCATTGTACTTTTGGAGATTCTAGGTATTACAAGTAATCCTGCATTTTGGGAGCGTAGTGCTCTGTTAGGATGATACGGTAGTATCAGATCTTTTAAATAAAAAGGAGCCTGATTGTTTAGAGCTTTGTAAGTAAGAAGAAGGATTTTAAACTTAATTCTAAACTCTATGGGAAGCCAATGAAGGGAGGCCAGAACCGGAGAGATATGATCTCTCTTTCTAGTACCTGTTAAAACTCTTGCTGCAGCATTTTGGATCAGCTGAAGACTTTTTAAAGATGTTTTAGGACAGCCTGATAATAAAGAATTACAATAATCTAATCTCGAGCTAACAAAAGCGTGGATCAGCTTCTCAGCATCACTCTGAGACAAGATGCTCCTGATCTTGGCAATATTACGCAAATGATAGAAGGCAGTCTTAGAAACAAATTTAATATGTGAATTGAAGGACAAATCCTGATCAAAAATAACTCCAAGGTTCCTCACAGAGCTATTAAGAGAAAGAGTAGCTGCATCCAAACTGAAAGTTTGATTTGGAAAGGAATTTCTAAGGTTTTTTGGACCAACAAGAATGACTTCAGTCTTATCTGAATTTAATAGCAGGAAATTACAAGTCATCCAAGCTTTGATTTCCTTAAGACAGGCTTCTAACTTGACTAATTGATTAGTATCATCTGGCTTCATTGACAGGTATAATTGTGTGTCATCTGCATAACAATGAAAATGTATACAGTGCTTTCTAATAATGTTGCCTAACGGAAGCATATATAAACTAAAAAGAGTAGGGCCTAGCACAGATCCCTGTGGAACTCCATGACTAAGCTTTGAGCTGAAAGAAAACTCATCATTTACATGAACAAACTGGAACCTATCAGATAAATAAGATCTAAACCACTGCAACGAAGTTCCATTAAGTCCAACATAGTGTTCTAATCTATCAAGTAGAATATTATGATCAATAGTATCAAAAGCTGCACTAAGATCTAAAAGGACAAGTACAGAAACTAGTCCATTATCAGATGCAATGAGGAGGTCGTTAGTGACCTTTGCTAAGGCTGTTTCAGTACTATGATGGATTCTAAACCCAGATTGAAACTCTTCAAGTAAACCATTTCCCTGCAGGTGGTCAAATAATTGCGTAGCAACAACTCTTTCTAAGATTTTTGAAATGAAAGGGAGATTAGAGATTGGTCTATAGTTAACTAAAGCTCCTGGATCTAGCGTTGGCTTTTTGAGTAAGGGTTTAATTACAGCCGTTTTAAAAGCCTGCGGTACATGGCCTGAAGTTAATGAAGAATTGATTATATGAAGAATAAAGCTACCAATAAGTGGGAAGACTTCTTTAAATAACCTGGTAGGAATAGGGTCTAAAAGACAAGTTGAAGGTTTGGATGAGGAAACTATTTTGTCTAACTCACAAAGGTCGATTGGAGTAAACTCATCAAGACAGACATCAATAAAAGGAGTTGTAGTAGTTGCAGTATTTAAGTTAACTGTGGGAAGAATCTGATTGATTTTATCTCTGATGGATGAAATTTTATTATTGAAAAAGTTCATAAAGTCCTGACTAGTAAGCTCTAAGGGGATGCTAGGATTGACAGAGTCCTGACTCTTTGTCAACCTGGCTACAGTACTGAAAAGAAACCTGGGATTATTCTTGTTCTCTTCTATTAATGCAGAGTAATAACTCGTTCTAGCTTTTCTAAGAGATTTTTTATAAATTAAAAGATGATTTCTCCAAGCTAAATAGATTTCATCTAAATTAGTAGAGCGCCATTTTCTTTCTAATTGACGAGTCTTCTGTTTTAAGCTACGAGTTTCTGTGTTGAACCAAGGAGTTAAAAATCTCTGATTAGACTTTTTCTTTTTTAAGGGGGCCATCAAGTCTAGAGCCTGATGCAGAGAAGCTGAAACACTATCCACCATGTTATCAATTACAGAAGGAGCAAGCTGTCTATAGCTTACTTCCGTTGTGTTGACACATGGCATAGAGGAAACAATCTGCATAAATTTGGAAACAGCATCATCTGAGAGGCATCTACTGTGATAATATTTTTCTTTAGGAGCCAAATAGTCAGAAATAGTAAAATCAAAGGTTAACAGACAATGGTCTGACAGTACAGGGTTATGAGGAGACACTACAAGATTTTCTATTTCTATGCCATATGTCAGAACAAGGTCCAATGTATGGTGGAGGTAATGAGTAGAATTTCCTACTTTCTGAGAAAACCCAATCGAGTCTAATATTGAATTAAAAGCCACATTAAGGCAGTCACTATCTACATCCACATGTATATTAAAGTCCCCTACTATAATTATTCTATCAGATTTCAGCACTAAATCAGCTAAGAAATCAGCAAATTCGGATAAAAATTCTGAATAGGTTGATGGGGGACGATAAACTATGGCAAATAAAATTGGGTTTAACCTGAAATTGCTAAAGTGCCCAACACTGAGGACCAGGCCCTCAAAGGAATTATAACATGTTTTTTGCTTTACATTAACTAGTAATTTGGAATGGTAAATTGTTGCTACTCCTCCTCCACGACCAGAACTTCTGGGATTTTGACAGTTTAAATAACCAGAGGGAGTTGATTCATTTAAACCAACATAATCCTCTTGCCCTAACCAAGTCTCTGTAAGGGAAATTAAATCAATCTGATGATCAATTAACAGGTCATGGACTAACAGAGACTTGGGAGTTAGAGACCTAATATTTAATAAACCACATTTAATTTTTAAATTATGAGGAGGAACAGAGGCCAAATCATTCAATTTAGAGGCTTTATGTTTAATTTGAGTTTTACCAATATTTTGCTTTATCACTTTGGGATGCTTATACATTATATTTTTATTTACTTTGGAGGGAGCAGACAACGATTCTCTGATGGGGAAGACAGGGGCTAAGCTGAGGGGTGGCGGATGAAGAGGAGCTGCAGAGAGGCGTGTAAGACTGTGACTCTGCTTCCTGGTCCCAACTCTGAGTAGTCATGGTTTTGGAAATTTGGATAAAAAAGATGCCAGATTGTTAGATAAATGAGAAGCACCATCCAAAGTGGGATGAATGCTGTCTCGTCTCATAAGACCAGGTTTTCCCCAAAAAGAGCTCCAGTTGTCAATGTAGCCCACGTCATTTTTAGGACACCACACAGACAGCCAGCGGTTCAAGGATGACGAGCGACTAAACATGTCATCACTGGTCAGATTGGGGAGGGGCCCAGAGAATACTACAGTGGCAGACATCGTTTTTGCAAAGTCACACACCGATTCTATATTAAGTTTTGTGACTTCCGACTGCCGGAGACGGATGTCATTAATGCCGGCGTGAATAACAATTGTAGAGTATTTACAGTTACTTTTAGCCAGCATTTTCAAATTTGACTCGATGTCGCCTGCTCTGGCCCCAGGAATACATTGGACTATGGCCGCTGGAGTCTCTAGGTTCACGTTTCTGACTACAGAGTCGCCAATGATCAGAGTTTTTTCCTCAGCGGGTGTGTCGCTGAGCGGGGAAAAACGATTAGAAACGTGAACAGGTTGGTGGTGAACCGGGGCTTTGCGACTAGGCTTCCTTCTCACTGTCACCCGCCCAGTCTCCTCGCTGCTGAGGAGAGCCGGGGAACCGCTGACAAGGGGGCCTAAGCTAGCTAGCTCCGCTGCAGCTAATGGGCGTCCGTCGAGATTAACTGGCGCAGACGGTGTTTCAATGCAGCGGAGCCGGGATTCCAAATCAGACAACCTCGCCTCGAGCGCCTCAAAAAGACAACATTTATTACATTTACCGTTATCACTAAAAGAGGCAGAGGTGTAGCTAAACATCTGACAGAGAGAGCACACCAGAGGAGGAGAGGAAGGAGAGCTAGTAGCCATAGCTAGTGGCTGGAGAGCTGGAGAGCAAACCACACAGGCAGACAGCAGAACAGGAAGTGACGATACGTTACCACAAGGAAGTGACGATCCCGTCACTATGGGTTTAGAGTCCTCAGAATAACTTGTTTCAGTGCATGTTCCTTTAAAGGATCATGAGCCCCAGTTCACCCCACCCTTCCTCTTTCGTCACCACATCAAGTTAAACTGAGGTGGGGCAGGTGCAATTTTGAGGCTAATGTTAGCTGTTAGCTCTGGATGGCAAAGACAGACAGCGCTAAACTAAATGACGGATGGATGTGGTTATGTAAAAGCACAAATAAAACATTACTGGCGACAGTGAGGATATGACTGGTCTTTGACATACAATAAGCACAGAAACAACCCTGAACGAGTGAATGACTAACTGCTAATACAAGGCAGGTGAATCTATCACCCTTTCTCCACCTCGGCCAGAGGTCTGCAACCTGTGGCTCTTTTGCCTGTAGACAATGGCTCCTTAAGGCCTTGACAAAAAAATCGAAAACTTTCAGTAAATAGATTTCAGGAAAAATTATGAATTTACTAGGAAAATAAATTTATAAGAAAAGCAGGAAATTTATGCCAAAAACTCTAAACAGATTTTCAAGAAATATTCACAAAATTTCTTGGGGGGCGGGGGGGAACCCCAGAAATTTACTGGAAATGTTGTGATTTGATGTTACAAATTTATGTGAAAAGTGCTGCAACTTTACCTGAAACGGGTAGTACATTTACAAGGGAGAGCAGAACAAATGTATTAGAAAAGCAGAAATTTTATGCCAGAAATATCACAAATTTAGAGGGAAAGTTGCAGTCTTGTGCAGAAAAAAACTTGCAAATTTCCAATAAAAAAAATTTACAAAGTTTCTGAAAAAATCTCAAACTTACTGGAAACATTGCATTTTTACTAGAAAAAAAATGTCACATTTAAGTGGGAAGAGGCTGCAATTTTACCTGAAAAAGCAACGGTTTAAAAAAAGACATTAGAAAAACAGATAATTTAAAAAAAAAAAAACCACACACAATTTTTCAGAATTTTTGGGTGTCTATAGATCCCATGCACAACAACGGCAAATTATTTGCAATTTTTTTGACCAATTAACAAGGGAAATTGGATAATTTCCCACAGAAACCTGAACATACCAGGGCAACCTAGTTGAAAAACACTGCTTTAAGTTATATTATGACTTTACTTCACTTCATAGCAGTCTGTTTGGGGCGACGATGACTGTCAGAAAGCAACTCTTACCGGCTCGGAAGTTATATTATAAGACAGGTTAAAATGGTTTCTGTATTTGATGTTTAAAGGGTACCTGTAAGTGAATTTTAATCAAAAGCTATTTCAAAGGATCAAATATGATACTAGTGGTTCCATCCAGTAATTTTGGTCATGATTCCTTCTCAGATACCCACAAGTTTCAAGTCACTGCTCTGTCAGTCGTGGTCAGCGACATCTTGCCTCCTCCATGGCCAGTTTCAGCACAGTAGTGACGCACAGTCATTGCTTTGTGCGATTGACTGGGCTGCAGTACAGCAGTCAACAAAGTTTCTGCATCAGAATTTTATGTAATTTTTTACAACCACGTACAAACAAATCTACCTGCATGTAATTTAATGAGATAAAATTCTAGTATATCAAGATTTATTCAACGTGTTCTGAAGTTACTTGACTGGGAACTTGCCTGTTCATCAGGTCCCCTTCAGCTGCCGGTCCCTGGAGGTAACTGCAGATCATGCTGTCAATGAAGGCCATTTCCAATGATGGTTTGTGCAGTATATATCTGTGCAGATTTTGTGCCA
Organism: Pholidichthys leucotaenia; assembly: GCA_020510985.1. Lineage (NCBI taxonomy): Eukaryota > Metazoa > Chordata > Actinopteri > Cichliformes > Pholidichthyidae > Pholidichthys > Pholidichthys leucotaenia. Next base: position 100,588,703 of record CM035843.1, read on the forward strand.
TTTTCAGCTCGGATCTCGACCCACTGAGCATCTGCTGAACACATTTACTCATTCGTGGTAAAGCCGGAAACAACGATTGTGCGCCACTTCTGGCTGGTGATGGCTGCTCCCCATTGGTTTTGACCAAGCGGTTTTCATGGGATAAAATTATTCAGTATACTGACTCTAGGGGGATATTTTTACTGAATAAAAACATTTTTGGTTAAAAGTAATACCTAAAGCGGGATTAATGTTGTTACAAAGACCAATACAGGTTTTCTTTAAATTACACACAGTGACTTGTTCAGATTTTGTTAGTCTCAAAGTAGTTGATTCCTTCTGGTTGATATTACTTGCAAAACTAATTCAGATTAACTTGAAGCAGATGCTGCCAGAATAATTTGTATACGAGTAATCATTTTTTTTTCTTTTTTGCAGCCAACCATCTTCGTTCTAGCAATGATAATAACGAAACAGAACCCTGGTGAGTTCACTTCTTTGTCTTTTTTCCACATTCCTTAAATAAAGTTACAACTTGTTCATAACTCAACTTTAAAAAAATATATTATATTTATCCTAATGTGTCTCTGTAGTTTTGGTCTTGCAGCAGAACAGAAGAGGAGTCAGTACAAAGAGCGGGGGAGGAGTGTGAACTCCACAGGATCAGGGAAGAGCAGCACCGTGTCTAGGTTAGTTCACCTCACCAGCCCACAGACCCATAAAGATTTTCCACAGGAACTAATGCTGTCCGCATAGACACAAAGGCTGCTGATTTAATTTTGAACCCATTAAATGACACCCAAAAGAAGGGTTTGTGTGTAATATGTTGAGAGGCGGAGGGATTTTATTTTTATTACATCACAAAAGATCTGTTCTCAAAAACCATTGAGTGATATAAGAATGAATTAGCTTGTGCATAGTTCGGCAGAAATCTTTGTGATGAAAGTCCTACTTCCTCTAAAGTTGTTTCAAAAATGGGAGAAATCCAATCTCTTAAAGATAATCCCTCTGATGGAGTATCCTTTCCCGGTGCAATTAGAAACACTTTGCAGAATTGAGTTTCCTGCTGTTATACAAGTAGATCCATTTTGAAAGATGTCTTATCCAAGGCTCTCTCAGACCTCGTGCTGTATTTTGATTATGTGTTGAAACAAACATACTGTATGTCCATAGAGGTTAAGATCAAAGGAAGTTGTAACACTTAATAATACATCCTGGAAATGTCTTAGTGTTTCAAGGGATAATGGCCTGTTTGACTTGTTTTTTTCTCAGGAGGGATTTTCCTAGTCAGTTGCTGGAAGTTGTCAAATGGCTCACCTTCTGAAGTACGAGTTCTGACCATAAATGTATTCCAGCAAATTTTCACTAAGTTAGAAAACCAAGATAGAAGACCCCACGAAAGCCGCTATTGTGTTTGCTCTGTTGGAAATGCTAACAAATAAAATATTACATTTTACTTGAGCTTCTACTTCCTGTCAATACTGGGTGCAGTCATTTTTAAGGTCAGTGTATCTTTATTATCCCCATGGGGTAATTTGGTTTACAGCCAGCAGACACAAAGAAACATACGTGACAGTACAAGGCAAAAACTTAAAAACAAAAATCCAAAGGACAGAAGCAAGTCAAATACAATTCATCATTAAAGAGAACCATTTACTAGGCTAACAGCAGCAGGAATAAATTATCTTTTTTTTCTTTTTATTTAAGTTTTTGTAAATGGTATACATGTCATTACAGCATTGCATTGTTTACATTTTCATCACATGTTCCCTTTTTTTGTTGTTTTTTTGACAACATTGGAAGAATAATTATTGCAACACCCCTTTTTTTTTAAGTGAAAGAAAAAGAGAATTAAAGAAACAAAAACAAAAAACCAAACAAAAAACAAATCAAGAAAAAACAAAAACAAAACAAAAGAACACAAAAAAATAAATAAAAATAAAAGAGCATCTGAGTAGCATTGGAACAAAGAGAGGTGCCATTATTGAAATGGTATTTGTCAAAGATTAGATCTAATGGAAGACAAGCATGCGATCCAGGGTTGCCAAAAGTTCAAGAACCCATCCATGTCCTGTCTCAGTGCGAATGTCAACTTTTCCATCGAGTAAATGTCTTGAATCACGTTAATCCAATCTTCAGGCGTAGGACAATCCTTCAACATCCATTTTTTAGTTAGAGCTTTTTTACTTGCCAATATTAAAACAATGAATAAGTATTTTTCTCCTCGTCCTTCCAGTGATTCCGGTAGTAAACCCAAATACAAAATTACAAAAGAAAAGGGAACTGTTATTTTGAATATTTTCCCCAATATTGTCTGTACATTGGTCCAATATTGGTGGATAACTGGGCATGATCAAAACACATGAAAATGATTTGCAGTCTCTTCACCACACAAGCGCCAACAATTCAACCCCTTACGAGTAAATTTGTTTTGTGCAGGTGTTCTGAAAAATCTTGCCAAATTTTTCCATCCAAATTCTCTCCACTGCAGGGATGAGGTACTTTTCCATTGTTGTTTATTTAGCTTTTCCCATATTTCCAGTTGTAAAGTGAAATTCCCCTCTTTTTCCCATCTCTCTTTTATATATGATGTGTTGTCTTCTTTTAAGTCTTGAAGACCTTGGTATATTTTAGAAATGTATCTGATCCCTGGGATCCCTTTATATGCCATTAAGAAGACCTTCAGAACACCTGACTGGGCCCTTTCCAAAATCCTCCTTTTTAAGTATTTTGTTTATGTGGTGTCTAAGCTAAAGAACCTGTAAAGGTCTTGATTTATTAGACCTTGTTTTTTCAAATCTTCAAAACTTCTTAAAATTTGCCCTTTAAAAAAATCGTAATATTTTATCAGTCCGTTCTCTTTCCACTTTTTAAATCTAGTGTCTGTTTTATTAGTAGTAAAGTCTTGATCATAGGCAGTCCATTGCAGTAATCGATAGGGTTCTTTAGTTTGATTCTCTCTATCTTAAACCAAATTTTTAGCGGGGTCTCTATCCACGGGTTAGTGTTATTCAAAAGTTTAGGTAAGGCATTGTTCCCTATTATCGCCTGTAGGGGGATGTCACTTATTTGGCATTCCATCTCCTTCCATTGTGCAGTGTAGACTGGGTTGCATATCTCTACTAAAGTTTTAATTTGTGCGGCTTTAAAATAGTATCTGAAATTTGGCAGCGCAAGCCCACCTTTGTCTTTGTTTAGCTGTAGGGTTCTATATCTGATTCTTGGTCTCTTGCCCTGCCATATGAATCTTGAGATCCTTCTGTCCAGTTCTTGCCATGTTTTTTTGGGAGGTTCTACCGGTATTGTTTGGAAAAGGTATAGAAGACATGGAAGTATATTCATTTTGACTGCTTCAATTCTTTGTGCGGTACCCAAGAATGGTATCATATTCCATCTTGCTAGATCAGATTTTATTTTTTGCCATCAGTGGATCATAGTTCAGTGTTATAATTTTGTTGAGTTGTTTCGGGATATTGACCCCCAGATATTTCATAGATTCCATCTCCCAGTTAGTTTTGAGTTTGCTTAGTAAATATTGATTTGGGTCATAGTTGAATGTTAAAACTTGGGTTTTTTGCATGTTTAATTCGTACCCCGATAGATCTCCATACTCTGCAAAAACTGAGATTAGTTCTGGAAAAGAGGTGTCCGACTGCCCCAGGTATATTAAAATGTCATCAGCAAAGAGTGCCATTTTGTGTTCCTTCTGACCAAGTGTAATACCTCGAATTTTTTGATTCTGTCTTATCCATTGGCTCAGAAGTTCTATGAAGATTGCAAAGAGCAGTGGAGACGAGGGGCAGCCCTGACGACATCCTCTTTCCAGTTCAAAAGATGATGATAATTTACCGTTAATCCTTATTTTAGCTGTTGGTTTTTTATATAATGCCTGGATAGTTCTAATGAAGTTGTTATGAAAATTGAAATTGGATAAGATTCTATATAGGAAAGACCAGTCAACCGAATCAAATGCTTTTTCAGCATCTAATCCCAATATGGCTGCATTTAAGTTATATTTTTTTATATGATGAATTATGTGTAAAGTGCGTCTAATGTTGTCGTGTCTGTCTTTGTCTTATAAAACCCGTTTGGTGTAAATGAATTAAGTCTGTCAGTATATTTTCTAACCTTTTGGCAAGGATAGTGGTAAAAAGCTTATAGTCCTGATTTAACACACTGATTGGTCTGTAGTTGGAGCAGTCTAGTTTGTCCTTTTCAGGTTTAGGTATGACAGCAATGACCCCTTCTCTCCAGGTGGGGGGGATTTCCCCTGAGTGGAGGACATAGTTAAATGTTTTCAGGAGGAGAGGAGATAGTTGCTGTTTAAAGGTTTTGTACCACTCTGCTGTATAGCCATCTGCTCCTGGGGATTTGTTAGCTTTAAGTTTCATAATTGCTTTTTCTAATTCTTTAGGTTGTATTTCTGACAGTAGTGTTTTATTTTGTGACTCAGTAAGTTGGGGAAGGTTTAATGTGTTTAGGAATGTTTCGGATGCGTTTTTATGTTTTTTGAGGGAGTACAAGTTCTTATAGTAGTTCTCGAAGCTTTTAGGAATTTCCTGAATTCTAAATTTTATTTCCTTTGATACTGGGTCTCTGATTTTGTAGATTGCTCTCTCCGTTTGTTGTTTCCTCAATTTATAGGCTAGCAATTTTGCCGATTTGCTACCTGTTTCATAGTATTTTTGTTTCAGAAATGTAAGTTTCTTCTGGATTTCTATTGTGTAGATCTCATTTATTTGTTTTTTAATTTCCTTAATTTTGAGCGAGTCATTAGAATGAGTGTTGTCTTTGTGCTCTTTTTCTAGTTTCTTAAGTTCTGACTCTAATGTGATTAGTTTTTCTTGTCTCAGTTTCTTTTGGATTGCCAGTTTTGCGATAATCTTTCCCCTTATTACAGCTTTGCATGCGTCCCACAGTATTAAAGGGGATACTTCTCCATTATCATTTTCTTCCAAATATCTGAGAATATCTGATTCCAATTCATCTTTCAGTGGTCCTTTCAGCATTTTTGAATTTAACCTCCAAGAAAATGTATTATTTGTGTATTTTTGGATACTTAAGTCCATATAGATCGGACTGTGGTCAGAGAGATCCATCAGTCCTATTTTACATGTTTTTACTCTTCCAATGTCTCTATTAAACATAAAAAATAGTCAATCCTTGAGTATGATGAATGTGGTGCTGAGTAAAATGTATAATCTTTTACACTGGGGTTGAATTCCCTCCACACGTCACAGATTCCCATTTCTTTTAGTAGCATCTGAGTTTTTCTACTTTGAGTGTTATTTTGATGTGGAGAATTACCTGATGCATCCCAGTATGGATTCAGTCTTAGATTGAAGTCTCCACCACATATCACTAAACCTTGGGCTTTAGTTATCATTAGGTCAAATACATTTTTATAAAATTTCCAGTTAGCCCCCGGAGGTGCATATACATTCAGCAGGGTGATATCTTCTCCCTCTAGCCGCCCAAGTACCATACTGTATCTCCCTTCTTTATCTTTGTGTTCTGATTTTTTTTTTTCAAATATAATTTTGGTTGAGATCAATGTCGCTACACCCCTGACTTATATGAAGATGAAGAGATCATTTTAAACCCTTGTCTATTAAGTTTAGTGTGCTCCACTTCTGTTAGGTGGGTTTCCTGTAAAAATATTATTCCTGTTTTGTCTTTTTTCATTTTGCCTAGAATCTTGGATCTTTTAACTGGATTCAGGATCCCTTTTACATTATATGAGATTATTTTGGTTACACCCTGTTTCTCCATTGTGTTGTCTTATTTAGTATAACAGTGTGGTGGCCCTCTTTTATGCTACTCAGAAACTGAAAGAACATTAAGAACATAAAAAACATTAAGAACATAGTATATAAAACTTTAAAACAAAAAACTGACAAAAGATCTTCCTGAGCTGAGGTCTTTTTAGTGACCTTAGAAGAGCCATGATGGTGTGTTGGCTCTGAGGGAAATTCCTCAGATTCCGTTACGTGCTGAGGGCCCTCTCTTACCCCTGTAAGTTGTCCCATGTTTTTAACGTGAATTTCAGGTCCCAATCCGAACTTGGAATGATTTTTTTTTTTTTTTAATGCCTATACCCTATGAAATTGTGCGCAACCTCCCACCACCATCACAGCAAACAGTCACGTTAATACAGTATTTGTTAGTGTGGAGAGATCATGTGGTTCATTGTCACATTTCTATTTTAACAAGGTTTTTTTTTTTTTTAAAGACTTATTTGTTTCTAATATTGTGTCTGTTCCATAAAATGCTTTACCACTTGCTGATTCTGCATCTCCTTTAATGTTTGTTACCTTGTAGGAGGAGGGTTGGATGCACAGATTGACTAAAAATATCGTTATTCCCTCCTGTAAACGGCCAGTTTTTCCTTGTAGCTCTGGCGCTGGGTTTCCCGCTGCTGGGCCATGGATTTTGAGGGCCTCTGTGTGGACCACGTTTGAGCTTTGATTCTTTCGATCGGGTCTGCTGCGGGTTTATACACCGGTACCGGGAGTCCTCTTCTCGCCATATCCGTGGTTGCTTCTTCCGCCGAGTTGTAGAGACACGTCTCATCCCCGTAAAAAAACCCTCAGCTTCGCCGGAAATTGAGTCTGAAAGCGCAGTTTCTTCTCTCGTAGTATCTTTTTAGCGTCGTTGTATTCCCGACGCTTTTTAAGGACCTCCGGAGCGTAGTCATGTTCGACGAAAACTTTTCTCTCTTGGTGCATAAATCCTTTTTTCTGCCAAGCCAGTCTTACAACCTCTTCTTTTATTCTGGAGTTGGAGAACTTCACCACCACCGATCGTGGAGGCGCTTCCGGCACCGGCCTAGGGGCTAATGTACGGTGCGCCCTTTCTATCTTCAAGTCGGTGGTTTGGGGAATATCCAACTTTTCTCTCAGTAAGGACTCCACACATGCCGCCATTGTGGTGAAACCATCCTCGACTCCTTCTTTCAGACCATGAATTCTTATGTTGTCTCTTCTTAGTCTTCCTTCTTGGTCGGTTAGCTTAGCCTCCAATCTTGACTGGCGTTTGTGTAGTTCCAACACGGTATCTTCCAGCCCTTTTATTCTTTCCTCTGCTTCCAAGATTCGGTCCTCGGCCTGGTCCACTCTGCTGTTTGTCCTTTTTATTTCGTCTTTGATTTCACGAAATTCGGCCCAGCACTCTCGGCGAAATCGTCTTAATTCCTTAAGTACCATTTTTAAGCTAACCTTGTTGCTAGCTTCATTCAGCTCCTCGTCTTCTGAATGGAAATCCTCCGGATCAGATTCTCCGGCCGATGCGTGTGCTGGCCTGGTAAATGTCGATTTCTTCTGTTTTTCTTTAGGCATTATGACTGTCTTTTGATTTTCACTATTCCAAAAATCCGTTAAATCTGATTTTCAAGGTATTTTCCTGGATTGGGTCTGGGAGCTTCAGCGTTAAGCTGCTATCACCATGGTGTCCAGACCGGAAGTCAGGAATAAATGATCTTTTGAATCAGTTTGTCCTGCATTGTGGGACCGCATATCTGCAACAATCTAAACTCAGCCCACAAGGGATGGCTCTGATCTACCAAGATCGATTGAGCTTTCTTTCTTTACTGAACCTTATACGAGTCATGGAGGCCAAGCAGGGATGTGCCAGCAATTGAAGCCAACTTGTCATTCAATCCATACACCCAATCATGTACAGTAGAACGAAATTACATTTTTCGTATCTACAATGTTAATCACATCTAGAATCAGAGGGACCACTGCCATCCAAGCGCCGCCACAAACAACTTTTTTCCTTCCCCCATTCTATTATGCTGAGCACCAAGCTAGAAGGCGGGAAGTACCATTTTTATATGGTCTTTGGTATGACCCGGCCAGGGCTTGAACCCACTACCTCCCAGCTGCGGGATGGATGCTCTACCACTAGGGCACACACCTTCACAACACCTTCTAAAAAGTTTTTGTGCTTGGTAGAGAAAGCTCCATACCAGCAGATAAAAGGTAAGAACGGATTCAATAAAACAAGAATAAAACATTTTCATAAAAGTGGTGTCACCATTAAAACTACAAAGTTTTCTACGAAAGTGCATTTGCTGATGTGCCTTTTTACACACAGTGTCAACTTGAGATTAGAAGCACAGTTTGTCATTCACAATTCTGAGATACAGTCATGTGGAAAAAATTAGGACACCCTGTATAAGCCTGTGTTTTTATACATATTTGGACATATGGATATTTAATATCAACATTAAAAATACTGGGAGATTCACGTAATACAACTAAACAATTAAAAATGAATTAAAGACTTTTTTCAGATTTTCTGTAAAATGTAATTCTAAACAAAGGGTGAGGAATAAATGAGGACACCCCACATCTTTTTTTATGACACCCGCACATTCATTCCCACTTACAGTTGCTAAAAAAAAAAAAAAAAAAAAAAAAAAAAACAAGGTTAGACATAGATACGTGAACATTTCTTAATAATGAACTGAATATTTAAAGGGGTGTCCAATTTTTTTCACATGACTGTATATGTGCTACTGCACCAGTTCCCTCAGAATCTAAAAGGCTGAAGGGGTTTCGTCGTCACCCCACCGGATGGATGGGCAGCAGTGGCATTAACACCTATCTTGTGAATGCAGTAACTAGAGAAAGAAATGATGTAGGCTTTTCAAATCAATACCATAAGTTGTATCTAAGAAAAATCTTGGATGAGATTGATTGAGTGACTTTGACCTTGAGGCCAAGGTCAGAGGTCATATTTTCCATAACTCTTGTAAATATGATAACTCAAGAAGGAAATCAGGGAGGCTTTTATATTGATACTATAGTTGTATCGGTGATAAATCTTGATTGAATTGGAATTTGGGTGAACTTGAACTCGGGGTTGAGGTCAGAGGCCAGTTTTTCGAAAAGCATTATAAACATGGTAACTCAGAAAGGAAATTGCATGTTTCACATCAATACCATTGTTGTATCTTTGAACAATTGGATTTCGAATTGAGTTTGAATTAGTTTTTTGGCGACCTTGACCTCAAGTTAAAGTCAGTGGCCAACTCTTAAAAAACCTTGTAAATGTGATAACTTGTCAATGAAATGACAAAGGCTTTTCAAAGTGATCCCATAGTTGCATCTATGACAAATCTGGGACGATTTTGATTTCGGGTGACTTTGCTCAAAAATTCAGCCAGACGATACTCTTAATGCCAGCAGACTGAGAGGTACCACTGGCAGCCACTAGTGTTTTTAATCTTTAACTTCTCCAAAAATTGGGTACAGTGCTGGCTTCCTGACTTGTGCAGTCAAAAATCTGACTACACAGGGTGGGCCATTTGAGAACTACTGGCAAGTGACCTAGAAAATCCTACCTCGGAAAATTCCTCAAATGGGCCATAAGTATTGCACATGTATGAGGAAAGTATGGGATAAATGCACTGCATGTATTTAGGTGTATATTGTATTCTTCCTCAACTTTGATCAGGCAAAATGACAGTAGAATTGCAGTGTAAATGTGGTGCAAATATGACGGAACTCCAGCGTAAGTTCAGCATAACCACAGTGTAAGTATGACAGCATGTGCATATTCTTCCTTTCTTTGATCAGAATCATTTGTCTAATATCCATATAAATGCACCTCAGATGTGATGCAAGTGCAAAGTAATTGTGTTGGGCGTATTTTTCCCTCAACTTTAATCATCATAATTATAAGATAAGATAAGATAAGCCTTTATTAGTCCCACAATGGGGAAATTCCAGGATTGCAACAGCACAGGGATAGCAACACTCAGAGCAACAATCAGAAGGCAAGAAAAAACAAGAGCAGCTAGTATACATATGTACATATTACTATATATATATATATATATATATATATATATATATATATATATATAGACACACAGTGCGGAGCATTGTGGTTGGTGGATGTGCAGCAGAAAGTCTAAGCTCTCTCTCCGCGGATGTGGCGGGCCAGCTGGATGTCTTTGGGCATGATGGTGACCCTCTTGGCATGGATGGCACACAGGTTGGTGTCCTCGAAGAGACCCACCAGGTAGGCCTCGCTGGCCTCCTGCAGAGCCATGACGACGGAGCTCTGGAAGCGCAGGTCGGTCTTGAAGTCCTGAGCAATCTCCCTCACCGGGCGCTGGAAGGGCAGCTTACGGATGAGCAGCTCCGTGGATTTCTGGTAGCGACGGATCTCTCTCAGAGCCACGGTACCGGGCCTGTAACGGTGAGGCTTCTTCACTCCGCCGGTGGCCGGAGCGCTTTTCCGAGCAGCCTTGGTGGCTAGCTGCTTCCTGGGGGCTTTTCCTCCAGTAGATTTATGGGCAGTCTGCTTGGTACTTACCATCGCTCTTTATTATTCTGTCTTATATTTCTTGCACGCTGCCTAAACTCCAGCCCGGCACCCGCGTTGTTTTCGCTTCAGTTCCCCGGTATGTTGAGTTTCTCCGTTAGCACCGGGTGGCGGTTCAGTGCTAGCTAGCTTTTCCCTGCTGTATCATCTCCTGCTGTAAACAGTGGCTCCGTCCGCCGACTCGAGAGACCTTTGGGGCAATCTCTGTGTCCGTGATATATATAGAGTGAAAGGTGTAGAAAGAAGAAGGAAGATAAAAGAAGAAAAGAAGAAACAAACAAAAAAAAGGGCAGTTGCAAAAGGCAGCCAACTCGTGCGGCGCTGGAACCGGAATTATGCTTTACTTATGCTGTTGGTGACAGTTTTTGCACTTTATAATAAAGTGCTACCCAAAGTTACAATTTAGCAGAATTATGAGTTTATTGGAAGTTTATGTACTTGGCCTGTCATGATAAAAGATTAGAAGATGGATTTAGTTATGTTTGATATGTCTACAAGGAAAGAAAATGTTAACAATCTACTGTACATGTTGCACACACGGTACAACATCAAATTTTATTCTGAATTCCCTCTCATGGTTCAGGGTGGTCTGTGGTTATTAATATACGTTTTTCTTTTCTTGTTATAATAGCTACCATATAACTTGTAATTGTCCAGACCTTCATTTCTAACATTTATACCTTTAAAAAATAACATTAAGTTTTTTGCTTTTTAGTCCTGTAAATTGCCTTCATACACATGGGGGGATTCACGGGAAATGACAGCACATGCACTTTAATGTTATTGTTTCTAATTTTATCCCACTGATATCGCCTCTCTGTTTACTGTCCACACTCCTACACTTGTAGCAGAACTCTGTTTAGATACAGCCAAGGGTAACCCAATATTTACAACTGCAATGTCCTGCAGTAAGCATATATGCAGTATAGGTATTATGTAATGATTTAAAAAAAAAAACAAAAAAAAACAGTCGGCTTGCAAATGCATTGGTGTTTGTACTATATTTACTTTGTTAAAAGTAGATACAAAGGGGTCAGTGTGGTGTAGAATATTAATCTGGTAGAAAAAGCCAAGAAAGTCATTGCTAGATAAGAGAGGGTCATGGAGAAACTTCTGCTAAACTTCATCATTGGAATGGCTGAAATGAAGTCCTTTGTTTAAGATAAAGAGCTTAATTCTTGGTTTAAAATAAACATGATGCCTAATGTAAACTCGTTGCTGCATCACACAATCCCTCAAGAGATCTGTGGTCATAAATTAGTTCAGATTCCAGCAATGAATGCAGTTCATATACCATTTTATTTTTCTCAGTTGTTTATATACAAACCCCAATTCCAGTGAGGCTGGAACATAGAATAGAATAGACCTTTATTACCTCCACCAGGCCGCAGGCCGCTATGTTTTTGCCAGCGTTTGTCTGTTTGTCTGTTGGTTAGCAAGATAACTCAAAAAGTTTTGGACAGATTTCCATGAAACTTTCAGGCGTTGTTGGAAATGGTACAAGGAAGAACTGATTAAATTTTGGGGATGATCCGGATCACCGTCTGGATACAGGAATTTTTTAAAGGATTCTTTAACATTGTGAGATACAGCCATTTTCAACATGTGTGCAGGCGCAATGGAGGGCGCTGGTCGTCGTGTCTGACGAACACGAACTCCGCGTTCTTCAAAGTTTTAGGCACAAAAGCACGCGAAAAACAGTGGTGGGCCGGGCCCGGCAGCGTGCCTGTGTTTGCGCTACGTTGCAAAAGCTGAGATGGGCAGCTGTCCGGCGCGGGATTATTTGGCAGAAATTCCCCGGGCAGCCATAGGGGCTGCGCAAAAACGAGCTCTCTGCCGGGGAAGCTTCCAAATCCTCTTTTGCCGCAGAGCGCAACCCCAATATAAAACCCACGGCAACCTGTCTACCCAATTTGCATCCGTCAGTGAAGCCCTGAGTGCTGCTTTCAGTGATCTATGAAAACGCTCGCATGACCCATTGGCCTGTGGGTTGTACGCGGTTGTGCGATGAATTGCAACGCCCGCAGCCTGGGAGTTTGGAGATGGACACAACAGCAACACTTCAGTTTAGTACCTCCGCCAAGGAGGTAATGCTTTTACTACTGAACCACTAATCCTATCATTGTGAATCCAATTGCTAGTCATATGTTTTCATGGTCAAGGAATCTGAAAACGTACACACAAACACTGTATGGGGGGGAACTGTGGCGCTTGGCGGAGGTCTGCGCTCTCAGAGTGCTTTTCTAGTTGTCATCGTTACATGCACGAAAATCGGTTTAGCAGCTCTGTTCTGTTTAGCAGCAGATTCTTAAGGTGCAGAATAAAAAAAAACTATACACAAACACTACTGTATATAAAACAACTATCACACAATATGAGAACACATGAAGATTAAAAACAAGGTGTAGGAGTCAGTGAATATTGCATTGCCCATTAGACTGAGGGTGGATGGGAGTGGGTGGAGGGGGGGGGGATGCATTTGACTGTTTATGGGTAGAAGGTGTTTTTGAGTCTGTTTCTTTGTCCTGAGTTTCTTGTATTTTCTACTGGAGGGGAAGGGGGAGAAAAGGGAGTGTCCAGGATGTGAGGGGTCTCTGATTGTACGACCGACTTTTCTCTGGAGTCTGCCAGTGTAAATGTCACTGATGAGGGTTAGTGCTGTCCCAATCACCCACTCTGCTGCTCTCGCCACCCGCTGCAGGTCTTTTCTGTCTTCCGCAGTACGGCAGCCGAACCACACTGAACAACAGTAGGTCAGGAGGCTCTCAGTGGTGGAGCGGTAGAAGGTCCTTGTGTAAAACATGAATAAAACAAAATACAGTGACTTAGAAATCCTATTTAACCTATGTTTAATTGAATACGCTACAAAGACAAGATATTTAATGTTCAAACTGATAAACTTTGTGGGGTTTTTTTTTTGCAAATATTCACTCATTTTGAATTTCATGCCTGTGACACTTTCCAAAAATGCTGGGACGGGGATTTTTACCACTGTGTTACCTCACCTTTCCTTTTAACAACACCCGATAAGCATTAGGAACTGAGGACACTAATTGTTGAAGGTGGAATTCTTTCCCGTTCTTGTTGATGTACGACATGAATTGCTCAACAATCCGGGGTCACCGTTGTCATATTGCACTTCATAATGTGCCACACATTTTCAATGGGAGACGGGTCTGGACTACAGGCAGGTCAGTCTAGTACCTGCACTCCTTTTACGACGAAGTCATGCTGTTGTAACATGTGTAGAATGTGGCTTGCCGTTGTCTTGCTGACATAAGCGGGGACGTCCCTGAAAAAGATGTTACTTAGATAGCAGCATATGTTGCTCCAAAACCTCTATGTACCATTCAGCATTAATGGTGCCTTCACAGATGTGCAAGTTACCCATGCCATAGGCACAATCACCCCCATAACATCACAGATGCTGGCTTTTAAACTTTGCACTGATAATAACCTGGATGATCGTTTTCCTCTTGTGCCCAGAGGACACGACGTCCATGATTTCTAAAAAACGATTTGAAATGTGGGCTCATCACTTTTCCACTTTGCGTCAGTCTATTTCAGATGAGCTCAGACCCTGAGTATCCGGCAGCATTTCTGGGTGTTATGTGGCTTTCACTTTGCATAGTAGAATTTTAACCTGCACTTGTAGATGTAGCGACAAACTCCATTAACTGACAATGGTTTTTCAAAGTGTTAGGGTTAATATTGGGTTTTTAATGCAGTGCCGCCAGAGGGGTCATGGTCATTCAGTGTTGGTTTTTGGCCTTGCCACTTAAATGCAGAAATTTCTCCAGATTTTGACTCTTAATATTATGAATTGCAGATGATGAAATCCCCAAATTCCTTGCAATTGTACATTGAGAAACATTGTTTTTAAACTGTTGGAGTATTTGCCCACACAGTTGTTCACAAAGTGGTGAACCTCACCCCATCCTTGCTTGTGAACGACTGAGCCTTTTGGGGATGCTCCTTTTATACCCAATCACGACACTCCCCTGTTTCCAATTAACCTGTTCACCTGTGGAATGTTCCAGAAAGTTGCTTTTTGAGCATTTCTGAACTTTTCCACTCTTTTCTTGCCCCCTGCCCCAGCTTTTTTGGAACGTGTTGCAGGCATCAAATTAAAAATAAGTGAATATTTGAAACAAAACAAAACAAAACAAAAAAAAAACAGTTTATCAGTTTGAACATTAAATATCTTGTCTTTGTAGTGTATTCAATTGAATATAGGTTGAAAAGGATTTGCAAATCATTGCATTCTGTTTCTTAAATTTTACACAACATCCCAACTTAGAATTGGGGTTTGTAGTTGCTAATTGCTACTAATCTTCCAATTATTGTAACTTTACTGTGGAAGGGTGTTTTTCCCCCAGCGTGACTCCACCTTTTAACCCCCACACAATGCTCAGATAAGACATCTGCTTGATGAAGTCCAATATTACTTGAAGAGAATATTACTTGAGCTCAGTGTTAATGATATTTGTATAATAAACTTAATTCAGGAAAAGTATCATGATTATAATTTACCATAATTACACCATAAATATAATTAATATTTCAGCTGTTTTGCACGTGTGGTTAGAAAATTATAATATTGCCAGATTGGTTGGAAAATTCTTCTAGTGTCTGCCTCCTCCAGGTGGGTTGTTTAGAAATGAGGTATAGGGCTTCGTTTTCTTTGGGGAGACTAACCTCCAGCTATTAAACAAACTAAAAAAAAAATAATAAATGGATTAAACTACCTCATTGTTTCAGCCTGTGGAGACCCTCTACTCTACATCATCAGACTGATGACTGACTCACAGAGCTGTAGAAAATGACACTTTCTCTCTGTCTATTTAGCGTTTCGGAGCTCCTGGACCTGTACGAGGAGGATCCAGAGGAAATCCTACTAAATCTGGGCTTCGGTCATGAGGAACCCGACCTCTCCTCAAAGATTCCCTCCCGATTCTTTAACAGCACCTCCTCAGCACGAGGCATTGACATCAAGGTATGATGAGCATCAGCACAAATATTACAGTAAAGAAGCAAAAAAAATTTATTTTTTTTTGGCAGCCAATTGATCCCTTAATCAACCCAGATTTTAATAAACCACAAACCTGCCACCCAACTCTCTATGTGAGAGTTTTGCAGACCACTTCAGGTGCAAGGTTGATTCTATTAGATCTAAAATTTTATCTGACCAGAAGACTCTTTTTAATGGAATCTTAGACATGCTTTTAGCTGAGGAAACACTGGACTGTTTTGCTCTGGTTGATGCTAAGATGCTTGGTAGAGTTTTCTCCCAGGTTAACTTGACCTCCTGCCTTTAAGATCCGATTCCCACATCACTTTTTATAACATTTTATGGATTCTTTGAACATGAGATTTTAAATATTGTAAATTGCTCTCTTCGGACTGGTGTCTTCCCCACTGCCTTTAAAACAGCTGTGGTGAAGTCCCTTTTGAAGAAAAGCAATTTAGATCCTGACATCCTCGGTAACTATCGATCTGTATCCAACTTACTGTTTTTAAGTAAAGTTTCAGGAAAAAAAGTTTTTATCCAACTAAACAATTTTCTTATCAATTACAACATTGTTGAAATATTTCATTTTGGTTTTAGGACAAACCACAGTGCTGAGACAGCCGTTTTAAAAATTGTTAATAATATCAGGTGTAATATGGACTCCCACAAACTGTCAGTCCTGGTGCTGCTGGATCTCAGCGCTGCCTTTGATACAGTAGATCACCACATTTTATTAAGTAGACTCAAACACCTGGTGGGCCTCTCGGGTACTGTTCTTGAATGGTTTCAGTCCTATCTCACAGATCATCGCTATTTTGTAAGTATGGATACATGCTCTTCGGGAATCCATGAAATCAAGTGTTGGATTCCCCAAAGTTCAATTTTAGGCCCAATACTTTATAATCTTTACTATATGCTACCACTTGGGGATGTTACCAGGAGACACTGCATCAATTTTCATAGCTGTGCTGATAATACACAGCTGTACATTGCCATGTCTCCTGATGACACAAAACCAATTAATGCCCTTTTGAACTGTATTTTAGATATAAAGTCATGGATGGCAGAGAATTTCCTACAGCTCAACCAGGTTAAGACAGAAGTTTTAATCATCGGTCCTAAGACGAGAAACTTTTACCCAAATTGCTAGGATTAAAACCTACATGTCCTTCTAGACTCTGACTTTAATTTTATTTCACACATTAATAATTCAACAAAAATTGGATTTTACCATTTTAGGATTATAATCAGTCTGCCCTTTTCTCTCCCTTGCCAGCACGGAGGTCTTGATGCATGCTTTTATTACCAGTCGTATAGAATACTGTAATGCCCTGCTCTCTGATCTTCCCCAAAAAAGGATATCACATCTCCAACTGCTCCAAAATTCAGCAGCATGAGTGCTGACGAGGACCAGGGGCTGGGTGCATATTACACCAGTTTTAAAATCGCTGCATTGGCTTCCTGTGCATTTTAGGATCGATTTTAAGGTTCTCTAGTAGTTTTTAAATGCCTCAGTGGTGTTGCGCCTTCTTATCTACGCCACATTCCAAATTATTATGCAAATAGGATTTTAGTGTCACAAACAGTCAATTTTTTGTTTTTCCAATTAAACTCATGGATGGTATTGTGTCTTGGGTCTCTTTGGATCACTGATATCCATCTCAGACATCTGTCATAATTTGCCAGGTGAGCCCAATTAAATGAAAACTACTTAAGAAGGATGTTCCACATTATTAAGCATGCCACAGGTTTCGAGCAATATGGGAAAGAAAAAGGATCTCTGCTGCCGAAAAGCATCATATAATGCAATGCCTTGGACAAGGTATGAAAACATTAGATATGTCACAAAAACTTAAGCGTGGTCATCCTACTGCAAAGAAATTTGTGGCTGATTCAGAGCACAGATGGGTTCGTGCAGATAAAGGCATATTGAGTAAGGTTTCTGCCAGACAAATTCATCAGATTAAGAGAGCAGCTCAAGTAGGTTCATTTTGTCTTCTTTTAATTATTTATCTTTTGTTCTTATTAAAGACAAAAATAGAAAGATGTTTTTACCTTCTTTACATGTTTCGACTGTTCACTGCAGACTTTGTCGACGAAGTCAATTTGTTTTTAGATTTTCTCATCTCTTTTTATTACCGCCGCCAAGGGAGGAGGTAATGTTTTTAGTGGTGTTGGTTTGTCTGTTGGTTGGTTGGTTTGTCTGTCTGTTGGCAACATTACTCTAAAAGTTATGAACGGATTTTGGTGAAATTTTCAGGAAAGGTGTGCAATGGCATGTGGAACAGATGATTAGATTTTAGTGGTGATTAGAATCACGATCTGGATGCAGGAATTTTTGAATAATTTATATATCTATTACTAGAAAAGCACTCGGAGAGCGCAGACCAGGCGCCACAGTTCCCCCCATACAGTATTTTACATCATAAATATTAATCCTACATTTATTGTGTACGTTTTCAGATTCCTTGACCATGAAAACATATGAGTAGCAATTGGATTCACATGGATAGGATTAGTAGTTCAGTAGTTATTCAGGAAAATCGCATTTCGCATAATGGCGGTTTTCCGGATCACCACCAAAATGTAATCATCTGTAGGATACCCCATTTCTGACAATCTGTGAAAATTTTATGAAAATCCGTCCATAACTTTTTGAGTTACCTTGCTAACAAACAGACAGACAGACAAACCAACGCCGATGAAAACATAACCTCCTTGGCGGAGGTAAATATAGCGCTTTCATGTACTGCCCCTTTAAGATGTGTCCACTCAGTTACATGCGTGGTCACACCATAGGGCCATGCACCTCGGCAACCCGGAAGCCAAACACTGCAGAAAACGTATTGGGGGCGTGTCCACCAAACTCATTTTTTTATGCTGTGGGCAAGTATTTTCTATTCATTCTCTATGTAGTCCAGTGTTTACAGTGCTGAACGCCCTCGGCGCTGAAACGCTTTGAGTGATGGCCGCATTTTGTCGCGGCGCTTAGGGCTGAAAAAAGTTCAACTTTTCAGACTACTGTACAGCTGCGCTCATCAATGTCAGACCTTTCTAAGCAGCCAATCAGAATTGAGGAAGGGCGGGACATAGAACAGCAGTACAGGAAGACGACAATGGTAGGTGACAGACGGTGGAGAGGCTGAATTTTGCTGCATCAAACAACCCAGTACTCTGTGATCTGACACTAAAAGGATATCATGATCAAAATTTGAAAGCAAACTCTTGGAGGATCATGTCCGTATCTGTCAGCGTGCCAAGTGAGCATTTGTGCCTTTGTCATGGTCATATTTCTTACAAGTTTGTTGCGGTAGATAATATGAATACAATGTGAATTTGTAGTTGATAACTGCAAAAAAAAATGGAACGATACCACACTTGTTGTGTAATATTGCTTAATAATTATGAACCTTGTCAGTAAACTGTAAAGGAGAAGAGAGGAAGGGGGAAAAAAAATGAAAACTGACCTGAAAGATTCAATAAACCATGATGTTGATTTAAGGTGGAATTTCCCAGCCCCAGTGTATGGTCAATGCAATTATGACAGTCTTGTTATTATTGTTGTAATGTAGTCATGTAATGTAGGCATATTGTTTTTGCTGTTGTTTCTTTGTCTGTTGTTAATAATAATAATAATGGATTGCATTTATATAGCGCCATTCATTCAAATTTTCAGAAAAGGTGTGTAATTGCACACTGAACAGATGATTAGATTTTGGTGATGATCTCAAAATGCATACCTCCGCCAAGGCTCTTATCTTCTCAGAGTGTTCGCAACAATACTCCAAAACTACTGGATGGATTTGGATGAATTTTCACCAGTGGTGGTTCTTGGGCTACAGATGAACCCATTACATCTTGGTGATGATCTGAGAATGCATACCTCAGCCAAGGCTCTTATCTTTCACAGTGTGTTAGCAACAATACTCCAAAACTAATGGACAGACTGTGATACAATTTTCACCAGAAGTGGCTCTAGGCCTACACACAAACCCTTTACATTTTGGAGGTGATCCATGAGGGACGGAAGGAGCCTTGGCAGAGGTCTGCGCTCTGAGTGCTTTCTAGTTTTGGTCTCGTGGGTCACTCTGGCTTGGGTGGGTGGGGGCTTTATGCCATTGCCTTACAGCTGTGGTGTGGGCCTTGGCCTGTCCTGGTCAGGGTGACCTCTGTGGCACGCCCTGTGGTTATGGGCTGTGTGGTCTCCCGGCATGGGGGGCTCCACAGGATGGTTGCTCCTTCACATGGTGCCTTGGTGCCAAGCTATGTCTCTTTTACTTTATGCATGCGTGTGTGTGTGTGTGTGTGTGTGTGTGTGTGTGTGTGTGTGTGTGTGTGAGCAGTAGGGAGTGGTGCATGTGCCTGTGGGTGTGTGTATGGGAGGGTTGGA
This sequence comes from Pholidichthys leucotaenia, assembly GCA_020510985.1. NCBI lineage: Eukaryota > Metazoa > Chordata > Actinopteri > Cichliformes > Pholidichthyidae > Pholidichthys > Pholidichthys leucotaenia. Next base: position 100,608,421 of record CM035843.1, read on the forward strand.
AGGGGTGGGATGTATCATGCAAATATATGTAACTAAATTTGTCAACTGTTTTTATCTGTGTAAAGCACTTTACACAGTATCCAATGTTTGAAAAGTGCTATAGAAATAAAGTTTGAGTTTGATAATCACGCCATAGAAGAACACATCTCTATTGTTATTCAGTCCATACAGCCAATCATGTACAGTAGAACGAAATTACGTTAATCTTATCTACAATATTAATCACATGTAGAATCAGAGGGGTCGCCATGCAAGATGCCACCACAAACAACTTCTCCTTCCCCCATTCTATTACGCTGAGCACCAAGCTAGAAGGTGGGAGGTACCATTTTTTATATGGTCTTTGGTATGACCCGGCCGAGACTTGAGCCCCCAACATCCCGGTTGTGGGGCAGATGCTTTATCAACTAGGCCACCACTCTGGTTAGGGCACCCAAACAACCTCCACCGCAATAAGATGGCGATCCATGGAGGGGCTGACCTACACCAAGATTCTTAGTCTTAACAGATGTTGAAAAGTTGAAAATGTGACAGACCTAACACATGACATGACTATAAAAATAGAATCTATACATACAGTGGTGTGAAAAAGTGTTTGCCCCCTTCCTGAGTTCTCATTTTTTTTGTATGTTTGTCACACTGAAATGTTTCAGATCATCAAACAAATTTAAATATTAGGCAAACATAACAAAAGTAAACACAAAATGCAGTTTTTAAATGAAGGTGTTTACTATTAAGGGGAAAAAAATCCAAACTTACATGGCCCTGTGTGAAAAAGTAATTGACCCCTAAACCTAATAACTGATTGGGCCACACTTGGCAGCAACAACTGCAATCAAGCGTTTGCAATAACTGGCAATGAGTCGTTTACAGCACTGTGGAGGAATTTTGGCCCACTCATCTTTGCAGAATTGTTGTAATTCAGCCACATTGGAGGGTTTTCGAGCATGAACCGCCTTTTTAAGGTCTTGCCTCAGTATCTCAATTGGATTCAGGTCAGGACTTTGACTAGGCCACTCCAAAGTCTTCATTTTGTTTTTCTTAAGCCATTCAGTGGTGGACTTGCTGGTGTATTTTGGATCATTGTCATGCTGCAGAAGCCAAGTGCGCTTCAGCTTGAGGTCATGAACAGATGGCCAGACATTCTCCTTGAGGATTTTTTGGTAGACAGCAGAATTCATGGTTCCATTTACCACAGCAAGTCTTCCAGGTCCTGAAGCACCAAAACAGCCCCAGACCATCACACTACCACCACCATATTTTACTGTTGGTATGATGTTCCTTTTCTGAAATGCTATGTTACTTTTATGCCAGATGTAATGGGACAAACACCTTCCAAAAAGTTCAGCTTTTGTCTCGTCAGTACACAGAGTATTTTCCCCAAAGTTTTAGGGATCATCAGGATGTTTTCTGGCAAAACTAAGACGAGCCTTTATGTTCTTTTTGGTCAGCAGTGGTCTTCGTCTTGGAAGTCTGCCATGCAGGCCATTTTTTCCCAGTCTCTTTCTTATGGTGGAGTCATGAACACTGACCTTAACTGAGGCAAGTGAGGCCTGCAGTTCTTTGGATGTTGCTGTGGGGTCTTTTGTGACCTCTTGGATGAGTCGTCGCTGCGCTCTTGGGGTAATTTTGGTCGGCTGGCTACTCCTGGGAAGGTTCACCACTGTTTCATGTTTTCGCCATTTGTGGATAATGGTTCTCACTGTAGTTTGCTGGAGTCCCAAAGCTTTAGAAATGGCTAGAAAATTGAACCAAAGATTCCAAAGATGTGATTAACCACAGTTAAATTATGTTTTAACAGGGGGACAATCACTTTTCACACAGGGCCATGCATGTAGGTTTGGATTTTTTTTACCCGTAATAAACACCTTCAATTAAAAACTGCATTTTGTGTTTACTTGTGTTATCTTTGTCTAATATTTAAATTTGTTTGATCTGAAACATTTAAGTGTGACAAACATACAAAAAAATGAGAAATCTGGAAAGGGGCAAACACTTTTTCACACCACTATGTATGTGTGTACACACACACACTTTTCCCTTGTATTTTATGGACTGTAGCAAGCGATGTGAGCAAGGCATCATGCCACACACTGGCAGATTCCATTCACGAACAACCAGACTATGTACCAGTGTTGCCAGATTTTGTGTGACAGAACTATCTGTGAACACAAGTCGATAAAGTGCATTGAAGTTGTATTCTAAGTCTCTCGCACATCAACCCAGTTTTTCACATGTAATCCTGGGTCAGTTTTTGTCCATTTTGGCACCTCATATAAAAAATGCAAATCACAGCTCCTCATTTTTACAAGGGACTTTCTGAAAAACAAGCTCAAAGTTCCAGAAAATATGCTTAAGTGCAGAATAAGTGGAACTGGCAACTCGAGTCCTGGAAATGTCAACTCTCCTACAGTCAAAAAACTTTAGCATAAACAACCATCAGCTCACATTCAGATTATCATCCCGTTCATGTGACAATCCAGAGTGCATGCTCATCTGTCCTCAGCGATCCACCCACACAACAGGCCACTGGATTGTACGATTTGAGGTCGGAGGGGCTCTGACATTCTCCCAAGTGGATTGGATCCCTAGTAACCCACTTCACACCACCAGAAAAATTTGACAAAACAATCAGCAGAACCACCAAGGTGATCTGGACTTTCCCTAGGATTGTCAGAAGAGGGTGGATCACGCCCAGAATCATTCGGATTATCTTTTGGTGTGTGGCTGGTTTAACATCTTGCTCATGTTTTTGAGCGTTTGATCACAGCTAGTTCCAGTCTTTGCCAGACATGTTTGTGACAGCAGAAAGCGAAGTTTATTTGATGTTTTTACATCAACATCAGAATCTACCGAGCAAAATTCTCATTGCAAACTAGTTTGAGCCATTGGAGTCCTTCCATGTCATTGAAGAACTCGAATAATGCAGTAATTATATCTGCTCCTTTACTAATGTAAAATAATGATTTAATACTTTAAGAAAGCAAAGTGCAGGCACTCACATCATCACTGTTGTCACAAACTAGTCTGTGGAAAACACAAATACATTGTATGACCACTTTTTGATCTCGCCGTCTCTCCACAGCAGACCACTCCAGGAGATGCCTGCGCGGAGTAAGTTTTGGGCTTAAATTATGCAGCATTCTCAGTATTAAAACACCAATAACTCCTACAGCTGCAACATTTAATTCTTAAAGCTTAAGTTACATCACTTTTTTTTCCCCAATGTCTGATCCCCCCCCCCCCCCCCCCCCCAGTATGGGGACTGCTTGGTTTGCTTGGTTCCATTATTGTAATTTAAACGGTTTTCTAAATGGTTTTCTCTAAAGGTCAGCTGATATATTTTTTTTTGGTCTCAATACTAATGTCAGTCTCATAAAAACACCATGGTGTGACATGCTTCATTCACTCACTTTTTTTTTTAATTTAACCTTTATTTATACAGGGAAGTTCTATTGAGAGGCAGCCTCTTTTTCAAGGACGCCCTGTTCACATTCACACAGTTAGACACTCACACCTGGAAGCAGCCCAGTACAACCACAGATTGACCTGTGGTCACTGAGTAGCTCCACTGGAGCAGTTGGGGTTACGAGCCTTGCTCAAGGGCACCACAGTGGGGTTTAGGTGGGTGGGGCAAACGCTGCTGCATTATCTGTTCCACCCACATCTTATCCTGCCTGGCCGGGGATTGAACCAGCAACCGTCCGCTCACCAGTCCACATCCCTAACCATTAGGCCACCACTGCTCCTTTAAAATGATTCACTCACTAAACCAAGTAATTTACTAAGCTGAGGAGAAACATGACATTTGTATTTTTTGTATATATCACATCTGTAACAATGACATTTTTATGTTGTTTTTCTTTACTCTTTGTCTCTCTGAGGTCCACAGTGGTGAACCTGAGGGTCAGCAGTCAGAGCAGCTGTGAAGATAACAGGCTTGAAACTAAATGAGAATGTTTCACGTTTACTGTTTATACCAGAAACTGCTACTGTATTTCAATAAATTAATTTTTGGAAAAACTTAGTTTTTTTGCAAGATTATTTAAGAAACTCTCAATATTCAGTACATAAGTGTGAAACATTCCAAACCGTTCTGATTTAATATTCATAATTATGCTTTTACTTTTGGAAATTGTGATGTTTACCTGCTGTTGCACGGCACTGTGTAACTACACATGCATTCAATTAATAAAATCTGTTACTACAACATTTTTCTTTGTGCTCCTAATTTTATTTTTGTGCTTCTGTATTTTTATGCCTCAGCGCAAAGGCAATGTAGGCATACGGTAATCACTCCATGTGTCTGTGTATGTATGTCTGTTTGTCTGTTACCAGCTTTTCAGCTCACCTGCTCAAAATCAACTGGAACCAAAGGCTTGTATCATTGTGTTGCCATATTTTCTCGACTTTTAATTTGCCACAATTTCCAGATAAGACTTTGTTTTCAAAATAAACACAAATTGAACTCACCTTTACCATCAATACAGCTGCGAAAAAAGGTATTGTAATAACTATGCCCGCCCACTAGAAGGGGCAGTGTGACTTTTTTTTACAGCCCCCCATGCTACCATGCCACAGGCACCGAGGCATCAGCACCTTAGTGCTTTCATTATTTTTGCAGGAAAGGTCAAGAGTAAAGTTACAATCAACTGCCCTGACTCAGTTAAGAAATGGTTTATAGCAGGTTCCTATTCTGCAGACCATAAGAGAACATGATCATCAAAATTAGGATAAAAATGGCTTGCAGTATTTCATTATATGTAATCAATATTAAAGTTTAACTTTTTCAGTATATTTCAAAATGCACTAACTTTGTCACAATATTATAATTTACTAAGATGCACCAGTAGACTCTTAGAGCAGTAGTCAGGGATGTTTGCATTTTAGAATAGATGTATTTAGGAACAGATTGCCTAAGTTCTCATCATAAGATAAGATAAGATAAGCCTTTATTAGTCCCACAATGGGGAAATTCCAGATCATCATTCCAATCATTTTCTCGTTACAAGGTTGTACAATCATTTATGGTCTCCTCAGTGATGGGCCCTACATAAAATTCCTCACAATCAATACAACTCTACACACAAAATTCAATAGCAAGTTTGAATATAGACAGTAAATACAGTGCCAGTAAACCAGTTTTCTTCTCGTCTTTTCATCAATTTTGGAGGGACGTCTAGTTCTTGGTAATGTTACTGATGTGCCATATTGTCTTCACCGTGTTCCATGGTCTGTTTAATGCCTTGGAAATTCTTTTGTACCCTTCTCCTGGCTGATACCTTTGAGCAGTGAGATCCCTCTGATGCTTTGGAAACTCTCTGTGGACCATGGCTTGTGCTGTAAGATGTGACTACAAAAATGTCAGGAAAAGTCTACTAGAACAGCTGAACTTTATTTGGGGTTAGTCAGAGGCACTTTAAAATGGTGGCAGGTGTGTGCTGACTCTCATTAACAGGAGTTAGAATCCACATCCCCAGTTATAACAGAGTGTGCATATTTATGCAAACAGGTTATTGCAAGTTTTTTATTTTTTATTTTCCCCTTAAAAGATTTCAGTTTTTCAATTGGGCTGTACAGGTTATAGTTCACATTAATGGTGGAAAAAGTTTTGAAATGATTTATCTTGGTCTTATTTTTTTGCATCACAAAAACCTTCCATTTGAACAGGGGTGTGTAGACTTTCTATATCCTCTGTATAACAGATGTACTGCAACAACAGGACTAACAATATGGAACTGTATATAGTTATAATATTATGTAATTGCTTATCTTCAGTCAGCTATGTGAAGTTTCTGGCGGTATGCTGAAATGATGGACTTTCGTTCAGTCTAACATGTTTCTGTTGTGCGCATGCACAGTAACCCAGGGTATGCTGTTCTGATAGGTATGCCAAAATGTTAGCCCTCCAGCTCACAGCAACTGATCACAAAAAATTTAAGAGTCATCTATTGACAGTGTGATTGAACATGCAAGGAATTGCTTCGTGATCTACTGTATGACTGTTTCTTTGGAAAAAAATTTATTCAAGGACTTGTTTTTACTGTAACACTTTTTTACTTGTTTTTTGTACTTCCGCTGAAGTTCTGAGGTCTACTCTCCACTACTGTATCAAAGGGCACAGAAGTATGACATAACATGCCAACACTTCTCATAATTAAGACTGACTACTTACCCATTATCAAAGCACAAATCTAAATGAATGGACAGCAACACGCCATCTGCCCTGTCAACTAAGCTATCCATTGTGTTTGTGCTTTGTTCTTATGATCTCTCATCCATCCATCCATCCATCTTCTACCGCTTTTCCAGAGGTCCAGGTCACAGAGGCAGCAGTTTAAGCAGAGAAGCCCAGACTTCCCTCTCCCCAGCCACCTGCTCCAGCTCTTCAGAGAGGATACCAAGGCGTTCTCAGACCAGCTGGGAGACATAGTCTCTCCACCAAGTCCTGGGTCTGCCCCGGGGTCTCCTCCCAGTGGGATGTGCCTGAAACACCTCAAGTGGGAGGCGTCCAGGAGGCATCCTAATCAGATGCCCATACCACCTCAACTGACTCCTTTCAATGTGGAGGAGCAGCGGTTCTACTCTGAGCCTCTTCCGGATGACTGAGCTCCTCACCCTATCTCTGAGGGTGAGTCCAGCAATCCTACGGAGAAAGCTCATTTCAGCCGCTTGTATCTGTGATCTTGTTCTTTCGGTTATTACCCAAAGCTCGTGACCATAGGTGAGAGTCGGAACGTAGATTGACTGGTAAATCGACAGCTTTGCCTTAGAACTAAGCTCCCTCTTCACCACAACAGACCGGTACAATGTCCGCATCACTGCAGATGCTGCTCCAATCCGTCTGTCAATCTCTCGCTCCATTTTCCCCTCACTCGTGAATAAGATCCCAAGATACTTAAACTCCTCCACTTGTGGCAGGAGCCTGTCCCCAACCCGGAGAGGACAATCCACCTTTTTCCGGCTGAGGACCATGGACTCGGACTTGGAGGTGCTGATTCTCATCTCAGCCGCTTCACACTTAGCGGCAAACCGTCCCAGCAAGAGCTGTAGGTTATTGCTGGATGAAGCCAACAGGACAGCATCATCTGCAAACAACAGAGATGAGATCCTGTGGTCACCAAGCATGACACCCTCCATTCCCTGGCTGTGCCTAGAAATCCTGTCCATAAAAATTATGAACAGGATCGGTGACAAACGGCAGCCCTGGTGGAGTCCAACTCTCACTGGGAATGAGTCCGGCCGAGTGTTGGCAATACGAACGAAACTCTCACAACAGTCGTACAGAGACCGAATAGCTCGTAACAACAAACCCGATACCTCATACTCCCGAAGCACCCCCCACAAAAAACCATGAGGGACGCGGTCAAATGCCTTCTCCAAGTCCACAAAACACATGTAAACTGGTTGGGCAAACTCCCACAAACCCTCAAGAATTCTCGAGAGGGTAAAGAGCTGGTCCGATGTGCCACATGATCTCTCACGTTATCCTAAAATTTTCGTGTGATCTTTTCATGTGAACCTTGTTGCAGTCTGTACTGCTTTGAAGTATAAATGCAGCTGAAGGGGATTGTTCCAAGGCTGAAATTGCATAGCAGCCATAATTGAATGCAACTGAATTCAGTGGAAATGCTCCTTTACATGTCGTTAGACTCAGTATAGTCTTAACAGCAAAGGAAAATCTATAGCTACACCATACTTAGAACAATGAACTCTATGTGAGCCTTGGCAGTGTTCAATCACGCAAATTGTGAATCAGCAACAGTGCACTTGATCTTGTTTAAGACACAATGATGGTAAAATATCTGGGTTAAAGGGAAAAAAATCAGTAAATGTTAGTGAACATGAAGGTGTTCCTAGAATAGGAATCCTTATTGGGGTACATGGATGACCCATCATCCTCCTGAAAAAGCCCCAGATTTAATCTCTTGGTCTCTACGAAGGTGGATGCCCTTGAATTTCCCTCTGGGATTAATAAAGTATACAAAACAAATACTTATTGGACAATTCTTAATATTGACATCACTTCCTCTGGTTCTCCTTCAGGTCTACCTGGGTGCTCAACTGCAGCGTATGGAACTGGAGAACCCCAGCTATGCACTGACAAGTACGTACTTCCCCACTGACCACACCGCAGCGTCTGTGCAGACTCACTACTGAAGGTGTAAGGTTAACCATGTTGGTGATTAAAAGCTCAGAGGTTTACATCCTGAAAGTGTACACTGAGGAAGTGAAGCTCACCTACTCCATCTGTGTGTGTGTCTGTCCTGTTCTCTGTATTATTGTGGTGCTTTGTCGGGCCCTTCGGCTTTTTTAGCCAGTCTGCCAACTGCCTGGGCGACATTGCCAGCAGCCCACCAGGGACAAAGATCTGTTTGTTCCAGACAGACACGCACACACACAGACTTGTCCTGCTAACATCCTGGCCTCTTTTTGTTTTCAAATACATGCTAGCATGAAGGTACTGGCTCACTAATGAACACACACACACACACACACAGCCTATCCTCTTTTTGACAGTTTAACCCTCAGGCACCACTATGGACATTTTTGTCCATTTGGGCAATTTTTTCCTTATCTGTTCATCATTTTGGCTGTGTTGGTGCATATGGCACAATTTTTTGTAACAAAGCCTCTCTCTCGACAGATTTTGGAATTCAACTTTTATTTTTTCTAATACACCAATGGAACACTGTGAAATAAATTTACTGCCCTTTAGAGTCATTAAGAACAAAAATGTCCACTTCCAAAAATCTGCTATAGAAATTTTACAGATTAATAATTTTTCTTCTTTTCTCTGCATAAATCTCTTAAACAACTTGTCCTGCTCAAAACTACCAAACATTCAGTCATTTTGAAAAATTTAAACTCCTGACATTTATTCAATATTTGATAGTTTTGATCAGAACTGAAGTTGATCAAAAGATTTAAGCCAAAACAACCCCGAAAAAAATATGAATCTGTAGCAGTTTTTTTAGGTAGATATTTTTGTCCTTAATGATTCAAGAGGGTAGTAAATTTTAAATCTGATGTTACACACAAAAAATGCATCAAAGTCAATATTTTAAATAATCTGTGACATGGGGCGGCGCGGTGAAGGAGTGGTTAGCACTGCGGCAGCATAGCAACTCACCCTTGGCCGGGGGATCCTGAGTTCAATCCCAGCCCCCGACCAACAGTGATCTGTGTGGAGTTTGCATGTTCTCCCCGTGTCTGCGTGGGTTTACTCCGGGATTTCTCCGGTTTCCTCCCACATGCCAAAAACATGCAAGTTAGGTTAATTGGCATCAAACTGGGGATTCTACATTGTCCTTAGGTATGACTGTGAGAGTGAATGGTTGTCTGTCTCTCTGTGTTGGCCCTGCGATGGACTGGCGATCTGTCCAGGGTGTACCCTGCCTGCCTCTCGCCCAAAGATGGTGGGATAGGCTCCAGCCCCCCCCCCCCCCCGCGACCCAAAAAAGGATTAAGCAGAAGAAGATGAATGAATGAATGAATGAATCTGTGACATATCTGAGACTGATTTAAAAAAAAAAAAATCCCCCAGCCACTCATCATTAGTTTTATAGAAAATAACCAATGTTTTGCATTTTTTTTTAAGTAATAACAGTGACATCAAATAATCAAACTAAATACCAGTTTGATTACATGATGCTAATATTTTTTCAGGAAAAAAAAAACATACAAAAAAATGAGTTATTTCCATATAGCTAATGTTGGAGGGCTGGGGCTATAAATGGCTAATTTTAGTGATAAACATTGAAAATGACAAATTTTACTATTTTTCTCAAAAATGAAACTCTAATATCACAGAATACATAATTAAAGTTTTAACAGCTATGAGATCAAAAAGTGTGGTATAAAATGGGAAAATGAATGGGGCTTAATGGGCAGTAAATTTTGAATCTGATGCTACACAAAAACTAATAATGCATCAAAGTCAATATTTTGGTGAATCTTTGACATATCCAGGACTAATTAACCCCCCCCCCCCAACATTTGTTATATAGAAAATAACTCATTTTTGTGTGTTTTTTCTTAAAAAAAAAAAAAATGTAGTCAAACTGGCATTTAGAGGGTTAAAATCCTGGTAATTATTCAGTATTTGATAGCTTTGATCAGAACTGAAGTTGATCAAAAGATTTAAGCCAAAAAAGCAGAAAAAATGAATCTATACTATTTTTATAGCAGTTTAAGTGGACATTTTTGTCCTTAATGACTCGAAGGATTAGTAAATTTTAAACCTGATGTGACACAAAAGCTAATAATGCATCAAAGTCAACATTTTGCATCATCTATGACATACCTAAGACTAAAAAAAAAAAAAAAAAAAAAACAGAAGAGGGGGGAAATTTGTTTGGTAGTTTTGAGCAGGGTTGAAGTTGTTTAAGAGATTTATTCAGGAAAAAAAGCCGGAAAAAAAATTAATCTGTAAAATTTTTGTAGAAGTGTTTTGTAAGTGGACATTTTTGTCCTTAATGACCCTAAAGGGTAGTAAATTAAAGTGATGCCTCAGGGTTTACAGCCGTGGTGCAGTTAAAAAAAAAAAAAAAAAAAAAAGGTCCTGAGAGTGAGTGGAAGAATTGCTCTATTGCTCTGCTCCTTGTTTGTAATTTAGGTGAGTGTAAGCATTTTATATTTAAAACATTTTGAGTAGAATTTTGTGTAGTCTCTTTCCAGTAGTAGGTCAAAACTCCCCATTTGTATCTCTGAGGGTACACTCTCACTCTGGCCAGTTGGCCCCATGTAATGCCAAAGGTGACCGTCCTCAGGCGTCCTGAACTCATTGTTTTTAGCCAGGCCTAACCACCGCTACTTCTTGTAGATACATTCCGTGCTTGATATTAGCACCCACCTGGCGGGTGGATTTCACCAGTGGCAGGTAAGGCAGCCACTCTCACTAGCCACTTTGGCGGGCTGAGGTTTTCTCCAGCAACATCTAAATAATAAGCCTATCGCAGTGTGAGACTACAAAACTACAACCCCCATGAGCACTATCTCCACACACATACAGTGTATTCTCATTGGTCCACTGTCACCGTGGGCGTGGTCTGGCTCAGCTTCCAGCACAATTCACAGGACTGCTCCAGGCTGGGGTACAAGAGAAACCGTGGATGCTGTGCACTGCAGTTCGGTTCATTCTGTTGTCAGAAATGGCGACGAACTGACGGCAGGCCAGCCAGCAGAACACACCTGTCCCTGCTCTCAGCGATCAGCTCACCAGGGAAATTGCACCTGATTTCCTTGTTGTACCAATGTGAGTAGTTAATAAACTGCGCTGACCCTCCACAGCAGCTCCTACCTTTCTTAAATATGATTTTTAGAGCAAGAAGCTCCCGTTTTCTGTCCTGTATGACAAAGTGACTGAACTTTGATGTCTTGCTGTGAAGAGCAAATGAAGCTTCTTCTAAGGTGAACTTTTGTTTATCTGTAATTATCTGATATCTATGATATGCAGCTTTTTCATGGAAATAAAACCTCTAATTATGTATTTTTAATGTGCTGGTCCAGGGGTGTCAAATATGTGGCCCACAGGCCAAAAATGGCCTACCAGGGAGTCCAGGTTTTTCCTCTGAATTTACAGCTTTCTTTCTAATAAATTTCTGACTTTTTCTACTGATTAGAATTGTTCATGTAAATTTGAGACATTTAAAAAAAAAAAATTCATATTAAATCACCCTTTATTGTCATTCAACCATACAACCAATCATGTACAGTAGAACAATATTGTGTTTTACTTATCTACAGTGTTAATCACACACACCCCATGTGTAGAATCAGAGGGCCGCTGCCATGCAAGGCGCCGCCACAGATTTCCTTCCTCCATTCCATTATTGCTGAGCACCAAGCTGGACGGCAGGATGTTCCACTTTTATATGGTCTTCGGCATGACCCGGCCGGGATTTGAACCCCAGCCTTCCCAGGTGTGGGGCGGATGCTCTACCAACTGAGCCACCACTCCGGTAGCTCAGTTCTCTTTAAGATGAGACTTTTTTCCTCATCATTTTTTCCCCTCTTTTTTTCTGGTGGAAAAAGGTAGTGTCGATGTAGATTAAATCCATTAGCAACTACTAATGACATCGTGCAGCCCTGAAGGGATGTCCCAATTCATAGGGGTCATTTTCAATCTCTGTCAAGGGCCAGGGGGTAGGAGTAAGCAAAGGGGAAGGGATACAAATGAGAATTGAGACACACCCCAAATCTACCTGTACTTCACTCTCATATTGCAGATATTTTTCTACACTGTTACAGAATTTACTGCTGTTAAATAATTCAACAGTGTTGCTCTTATTTTTATGTATGTATAAAGCTCATTTACATTTAAAGTGATTTGGAAATTTAGTTCAAGTAAATTTTAGCATGCAATACTCAAATTTGATCATATTAAACATAATTTTCCAACCACAAAATTGTGGCTAGTGAAAAGGCTGAGTGGCTAATAACTTTGGAAAATTACTAGCCACAGTGGCCGGTGAGCAAAAAAGTTAATATCAAGCCCTGGATACATTGAACATGCAAGCATGTGCGTGTACTTTCGAACCTGCACAATGCTGAAGCTGATATCTCCAGGTGGGCTGAGGTGGTTTGCCATGGTTAAACATGGCACAGATTGGTCACACTGTCCAAGACGAGCAGACTTTGACTTAAGCTGGGGCAAACCTTATAGTGTGAGTGGGCCCTTAGCTTGGATTTCCAGCACTGGCTGTAGTGGGTACAAATAAGAAGTTTTCCTCCTGATTGGATAACAGTCAACCATATATCTGTTGACCTTGGGCAAAACTCATTCACATCCACACCTCTATGCAAACCAGATGGTAAGGAAACTGGTGCAAAATTAAGTTTGTTATGAATAAACTCACTGTTTGCTCAACTATCTTTGCTTTTCAAGAGCTCTGATGCAAAGATAAAAGGGGAACAAAAGGGATTAAAAAAACTTGGTTTGATGGCTTGTGATACACACAGGAAATTAATAGACAAACATAATTTAAAGAGCTGAGCCTTCGCATTGTTGCTGGAGTACAAAGGCCTAATATTGCGCCTGGGCCTCAATAATTTTATCTAAATAATGGCGCAACCATATAAAGATCAGTCACAGTTATCTGCTGATGTGTCTCCATGACCAATGCTGGTACATTTCTAATGTATTCAGGATTCCAATTAATTAACTGGTCAGAGTTCATAGCCATAGTAACCTATGATGTTTGATTTCTGAAACAAACCACACTACAGTAGAGTAGGTGTGGATGCTTTTACATGTGCTGTTTTTCTATCAGTTTATCTCAGGATAGCAACTAATTTTCTTATCTTCAGATGACCACAGAACAAACGAATCATAAACAGTCCATGGAAACAAAACAAACATCTCACCCATCTAAGAGCCTGCTGATGCCGTCTCATCTGTTCTGTATTGAAGTCATTTGACCCCCAAAAGTCCAAATTGTTTGACTAGTGTAATCACAAAGACTGCAGATAATAAATATGGATAATAATCTGCCACTTAACTGCCATTGTACAAAAGTGAAGCTTTACTTCTTGGATTTAGGACAATGATGTCTTATGCTTATCATTTGCAGTGTCATGACCCAAACCACAAACATTTTAACATACATCAACCCAGCCCAGCCCAGCATCTTTGGGTGAGAGGCGGGGTACAACCTGGACAGATCGCCTGTCCATCACAGGGCCATGTGTTTGTTTGTTTTCCTATCAAAAGTATTTTAGTAGGAGCTAAAACAGTCCAAGATGAAGTTCTAATAATTATTATAGTTCCTACTTAGGCTCTAGGAACACAGAAAAAATAACTTCAAGATCCTTGAACTATAACAATTTTTCTACTACAGGAGCTTAATAGTAGTTTCTATTTTTTTGACCATTCCCACTTACTGAACTAGTTCTAGCTTAGTCCCAGAAAAATCCCTTTTTGGGAACTGTTGGCGCTCCCATATGAGAGCAGGGACTTTTACATTAACAGTAGCTCCACCATCAAAAGATGGTGGAGCTACTGTTAATGTTTCACCAGAGGCATCCTGGTCTTGACTGTCACAACTTCAACAATTAGTACTTGCTAAAAATGTAATGGTTTTGTTATTGTTTCTTTTTGTTTTTTGTTGTTTTTTTTTTAATCTAGTATGCATAAGTAAAAGTTTTACAACCACAACCTCAGAGCAGACCATATTACGAGGACACAGTTGATCAGTCAGTTGTCACTGGCACATCATCATCATCATCATCATAACAGTCTGTCGTGGGCAACAATGACTGTTTCATTTAGGTCTGATCAGATTCCTCCACGCAGCTCTGTCCTTGGCCTTCCGCTGCCAGGAACTCCTGTCTATATTTTTTTTTTTTTTGTTTGTTTTTGTTTTTTTTTTGTTACTTATTTGTACCCGTAGGTAGATTTGGTTTGCAGTCTGGTGACAAGCCACCGGCTGCCGGTTGCTGCGTGCGCGAACGCCCTAAACCTACATGTTTTGGTATGCGGGAGGAAACCGGAGAAATCCCGGAGTAAACCCACGCAACACGGGGAGAACATGCAAACTCCACACAGCTCACTGTTGATCGGGGGCTGGGATCGAACCCACGATCCCCGCGATCCCCCGGCCGAGGGTAAACTGTGCTGCCGCAGTGCTAAATCACGGTTATATTATCATCAACCCGATCTCACTAAAAAAAAGTCTTATCGTTCATCAGAGCTTCTCTTTTAAACCAAGAAAGAGGAGCCACTCATCGCAACCTTAGCTGTATTAATCTGCTCTGGTGAATACAAAATTGTAGATTTAATTCAAAACAATTGTTGGGATATTTTTGTTTTGAATAATTCTTTTAAAAGAATGACGGTGAATGAGGTTAAAATTGTGAAAACTGTCATCATTAGATAATAAATATTGCATTTGTGCGCACATACCAGCTCTTTTCCTGGGTTGTGGTGACAGCTGTTTTCCCGGTAGGAGACTGGTCCAGTAGAGAACTAACTCATAAGCCCACGTAATGTTTTTTTTCCTCTGTGTAGTGAAAAAACCCTGTTGTGTCATCAAATAGTTCATATTTAACTGTCCTGATTTAACAGAAAACACTGGCTGAGTGTTTGGGTTTTTTTCATTAATCGGGCCACATGAGCACAAACAGACACGAGATATGATGATGCGATATGATGACTCAACACATGACAGTTTAGTGGACAAAACATTTTCAAAGAAGAGATCTGTAGTTTAAAATCTTCAGACTGACAGTAGCCTACCCCCCCACACACACCCACACCGGAATGCACACACACTCCCTGTTCATTCATTCATTCCCCTAAGAAATTAATACATTAATGCCTAATCTATAGACTCCAATGTTAAGTCCGCAATTAAAATGAGAATGTGGATGGAATAAAAAGATATTTAGTGTGTGATCATATTATAATTAAAATGACAGGCGATTATTATGACCGTTACAACTCTCTCCATTAAACTAACAGGAAAAACCCAGCGCATGCTGTTTCCTCATGAGCTCCGGAGCTGTGCAATTTCAAAACACGCCATTGAAATATGATTAAACAAAGCGCTTCTGACAACAGACTACCTTTTTCCTGATCAAAAGTGGCATAACATATACCATAATGGTGATACGCCTGAGATTGTGCACCATTACACCTCTTTGAAATGAACCTCCACTTCTCAGTGCAAAGCGGGTGTCTACTGGTAATTACAGTGGGGCAAAAAAGTGTTTAGTCAGCCACCATTTGTGCAAGTTCTCCCACTTAAAAGATGAGAGAGGTCTCCAATTTTCATCATAGGTATACCTCAACTATGAGACAAAATGAGGGAAAAAAAAATCCAGAAAATCACATTGAAGGATTTTTAATGAATTAATTGGTAAATTCCTCAGTAAAATAAGTATTTGGTCACCTACAAACAAGCAAGATTTCTGGCTCTCACAGACCTGTAACTTCTTCTTTAAGAGGCTCCTCTGTCCTCCACTTGTTACCTGTATTAATGGCACCTGTTTGAACTTATCAGTATAAAAGACACCTGTCCACAACCTCAGACAATCAGACTCCGAACTCCACTATGGCCAAGACCAAAGAGCTGTCAAAGGGCACCAGAAACAAAATTGTAGACCTGCACCAGGCTGGGAAGACTGAATCTGCAATAGGTAAGCAGCTTGGTGTGAAGAAATCAACTGTGGGAGCAATTATTCGAAAATGGAAGACATACAAGACCACTGATAATCTCCTTCGATCTGGGGCTCCATGTAAGATCTCACCCCGTGGGGTCAAAATGATCACGAGAACAGTGAGCAAAAATCCCAGAACCAAACGGGGGGACCTAGCGAATGACCTGCAGAGAGCTGGGACCAAAGTAACAAAGGCTACCATCAGTAACACACTACGCCGCCAAGGACTCAAATCCTGCAGTGCCAGACGTGTCCCCCTGCTTAAGCCAGTACATGTCCAGGCCCGTCTGAAGTTTGCTAGAGAGCATTTGGATGATCCAGAAGAGGATTGGGAGAATGTCATATGGTCAGATGAAACCAAAATAGAACTTTTTGGTAAAAACTCAACTTGTCGTGTTTGGAGGAGAAAGAATGCTGAGTTGCATCCAAAGAACACCATACCTACTGTGAAGCATGGGGGTGGAAACATCATGCTTTGGGGCTGTTTTTCTGCAAAGGGACCAGGACGACTGATCCGTGTAAAGGAAAGAATGAATGGGGCCATGTATCGTGAGATTTTGAGTGAAAACCTCCTTCCATCAGCAAGGGCATTGAAGATGAAATGTGGCTGGGTCTTTCAGCATGACAATGATCCCAAACACACCGCCCCGGCAACGAAGGAGTGGCTTCATAAGAAGCATTTCAAGGTCCTGGAGTGGCCGAGCCGGTCTCCAGATCTCAATCCCATAGAAAATCTTTGGAGGGAGTTGAAAGTCCGTGTTGCCCAGCGACACCCCCAAAACATCACTGCTCTAGAGGAGATCTGCAGGGAGGAATGGGCCAAAATACCAGCAACAGTGTGTGAAAACCTTGTGAAGACTGACAGAAAACGTTTGACCTCTGTCATTGCCAACGAAGGGTATATAACAAAGTATTGAGATGAACTTTTGTTATTGACCAAATACTTATTTTACCGAGGAATTTACCAATTAATTCATTAAAAATCCTTCAATGTGATTTTCTGGATTTTTTTTTTTCTCATTTTGTCTCTCATAGTTGAGGTATACCTATAATGAATATTGGAGACCTCTCATCTTTTAAGTGGGAGAACTTGCATAATTGGTGGCTGACGAAATACTTTTTTGCCCCACTGTATATCATTTATCAATAATCCACTTTCTATTTTCTTATCAATAATATTAATAAACAGGTTGTCAATAAGTGTAGCAGTGTGAACTGTGATTCTACTCGGATGTGTTATTGTGGGCTATAGACTCATACTGTACATAGAATTCATGAACTCTGTAATTATATTTTGTTGAAATGGATTTAATTCAATTCAACTTTATTTATATAGCGCCATTTCACAACAACAGTCATCTCATAGCACTATCAACTGTAGGGGGAACCCCCACAGTTGCAGAAAGACCCCAGCAATCAGGCGATCCCCTGTGAGCAAGCACTTGGCGACGGTGGAGAGGAAAAACTCCCTTTTAACAGGAAGAACCCTCCAGCAGAACCAGGCTCAGGGAGGGGCAGTCATCTGCTGCGACTGGCTGGGGGGTGAGGGGATAAAGAAGATGAAAAGAACAGACATGTAGAGAGCAAACAGCACGATGGGGACTCAATCTATGGGAGAGAACAAACAGATGTTAATGACCAGCAAAAAAAAAAATTTCATTGAGAGTGAAGAAAGGAGTGAGGCCCAGTGCATTACTGGAGGTCCCCCGGCTGACTAAACCTATTAGCAGCATAACTACGGGAGGGTTCAGAAACACATGATCCCTCCCTAATTGTAGGCTATATCAAAAAGGTAGGTTTTAGCCCTATTCTTAAAAACAGAGCTCGAGTCTGACTCCTGAATCCAGATTGGCAGCTGGTTCCACAGGAGAGGAGCTTGATAACTGAAGGCTCTGCATCCCATTGTACTTTTGGAGATTCTAGGTATTACAAGTAATCCTGCATTTTGGGAGCGTAATGCTCTGTTAGGATAATACGGTAGTATCAGATCTTTTAAATAAAAAGGAGCCTGATTGTTTAGAGCTTTGTAAGTAAGAAGAAGGATTTTAAACTTAATTCTAAACTCTATGGGAAGCCAATGAAGGGAGGCCAGAACCGGAGAGATATGATCTCTCTTTCTAGTACCTGTTAAAACTCTTGCTGCAGCATTTTGGATCAGCTGAAGACTTTTTAAAGATGTTTTAGGACAGCCTGATAATAAAGAATTAGAATAATTTAATCTCGAGCTAACAAAAGCGTGGATCAGTTTCTCAGCATCACTCTGAGACAAGATGCTCCTGATCTTGGCAATATTACGCAAATGATAGAAGGCAGTCTTAGAAACAAATTTAATATGTGAATTGAAGGACAGATCTTATCAAAAATAATTCCAAGGTTCCTCACAGAGCTATTAAGAGAAAGAGTAACCGCATCCAAACTGAAAGTTTGATTTGGAAAGGTATTTCTAAGGTTTTTTGGACCAAATAGAATGACTTCAGTCTTATCTGAATTTAATAGCAGGAAATTACAAGTCATCCAAGCTTTGATTTCCTTAAGACAGGCTTCTAACTTGGCTAATTGATTACTATCATCTGGCTTCATTGATAGGTATAATTGTGTGTCATCTGCATAACAATGAAAATGTATACAGTGCTTTCTAATAATGTTGCCTAACGGAAGCATATATAAACTAAAAAGAGTAGGGCCTAGCACAGATCCCTGTGGAACTCCATGACTAAGCTTTGAGTTGAAAGAAAACTCATTATTTACATGAACAAACTGGAGCCTATCGGATAAATAAGATCTAAACCACTGCAACGAAGTTCCATTAAGTCCAACATAGTGTTCGAATCTATCAAGTAGAATATTATGATCGATCGTATCAAAAGCTGCACTAAGGTCTAAAAGGACAAGTACAGAAACCAGTCCATTATCAGATGAGATGAGGAGGTCGTTAGTGACCTTCGCTAAGGCTGTTTCAGTACTGTGATGGATTCTAAACCCAGATTGAAACTCTTCAAGTAAACCATTTCCCTGCAGGTGGTCAAATAATTGCGTAGCAACAACTCTTTCTAAGATTTTTGAAATGAAAGGGAGATTAGAGATTGGTCTATAGTTAGCTAAAGCTCCTGGATCTAGCGTTGGTTTTTTGAGTAAGGGTTTAATTACAGCCGTTTTAAAAGCCTGCGGTACATGGCCTAAAGTTAATGAAGAATTGATTATATGAAGAATAAAGCTACCAATAAGTGGGAAGACTTCTTTAAATAACCTGGTAGGAATAGGGTCTAAAAGACAAGTTGAAGGTTTGGATGAGGAAACTATTTTGTCTCACTCACAAAGGTCGATTGCAGTAAACTCATCAAGACAGACATCAGTTGAAGGAGTTGTAGTAGTTACAGTATTTAAGTTAACTGTGGGAAGAATCTGATTGATTTTATCTCTGATGGATGAAATTTTATTATTGAAAAAGTTCATAAAGTCCTGACTAGTAAGCTCTAAGGGAATGCTAGGATTGACAGAGTCCTGACTTTGTCAAC
Source organism: Pholidichthys leucotaenia (assembly GCA_020510985.1). Taxonomy (NCBI): domain Eukaryota; kingdom Metazoa; phylum Chordata; class Actinopteri; order Cichliformes; family Pholidichthyidae; genus Pholidichthys; species Pholidichthys leucotaenia. The sequence continues at coordinate 100,628,097 of CM035843.1, forward strand.
CTGGCTACAGTGCTGAAAAGAAACCTGGGATTATTCTTGTTCTCTTCTATTAATGCAGAATAATAACTCGTTCTAGCTTTTCTAAGAGATTTTTTTATAAATTAAAAGATGATTTCTCCAAGCTAAATAGATTTCATCTAAATTAGTGGAGCGCCATTTTCTTTCTAATTGACGAGTCTTCTGTTTTAAGCTACGAGTTTCTGTGTTGAACCAAGGAGTTAGAAATCTCTGATTAGACTTTTTCTTTTTTAAGGGGGCCACCAAGTCTAGAGTCTGATGCAGAGAAGCTGAAACACTATCCACCATGTTATCAATTACAGAAGGAGCAAGCTGTCTATAGCTTATTTCCGTGGTGTTGACACATGGCATAGAGGAAACAATCTGCATAAATTTGGTAACAGCATCATCTGAGACGCATCTACTGTAATAATATTTTTCTTTAGGAGCCAAATAGTCAGAAATAGTAAAATCAAAGGTTAACAGACAATGGTCTGACAGTACAGGGTTATGAGGAGACACTACAAGTTTTTCTATTTCTATGCCATATGTCAGAACAAGGTCCAATGTATGGTGGAGGTAATGAGTAGAATTTCCTACTTTCTGAGAAAACCCAATCGAGTCTAATATTGAATTAAAAGCCATATTAAGGCAGTCACTATCTACATCCACATGTATATTAAAGTCCCCTACTATAATTATTCTATCAGATTTCAGCACTAAATCAGCTAAGAAATCAGCAAATTCGGATAAAAATTCTGAGTAGGTTGATGGGGGACGATAAACTATGGCAAATAAAATTGGGTTTAACCTAAAATTGCTAAAGTGCCCAATACTGAGGACCAGGCCCTCAAAGGAATTATAACATGTTTTTTGCTTTACATTAACTAGTAATTTGTAATGGTAAATTGTTGCTACTCCTCCTCCACGACCAGAACTTCTGGGATTTTGACAGTTTAAATAACCAGAGGGAGTTGACTCATTTAAACCAACATAATCCTCTTGCCCTAACCAAGTCTCTGTAAGGGATATTAAATCAATCTGATGATCAATTAACAGATCATGGACTAACAGAGACTTGGGAGTTAGAGACCTAATATTTAATAAACCACATTTAATTTTTAAATTATGAGGAGGAACAGAGGCCAAATTATTCAATTTAGAGGCTTTATGTTTAATTTGAGTTTTACCAATATTTTGCTTAATCACTTTGGGATGCTTATATATTATATTTTTATTTACTTTCGAGGGAGCAGACAATGATTCTCTGATGGGGAAGACGGGGGCTAAGTTGAGGGGTGGCGGATGAAGTGGAGCTGCAGAGAGGCGTGTAAGACTGTGACTCTGCTTCCTGGTCCCAACTCTGAGTAGTCAAGGTTTTGGAAATTTGGATAAAAAAGATTCCAGATTGTTAGATAAATGAGACGCACCATCCAAAGTGGGATGAATGCTGTCTCGTCTCATAAGACCAGGTTTTCCCCAAAAAGAGCTCCAATTGTCAATGTAGCCCACGTCATTTGCAGGACACCACACAGCCAGCGGTTCAAGGATGACGAGCGGCTAAACATGTCATCACTGGTCAGATTGGGGAGGGGCCCAGAGAATACTACAGTGGCAGACATCGTTTTTGCAAAGTCACACACCGATTCTACATTAAGTTTCGTGACTTCTGACTGCCGGAGATGGATGTCATTAATGCCAGCGTGAATAACAATTGTGGAGTATTTACAGTTACTTTTAGCCAGCATTTTCAAATTTGACTCAGTGTCGCCTGCTCTGGCCCCAGGAATGCATTTGACTATGGCCGCTGGAGTCTCTAGGTTCACGTTTCTGACTACAGAGTCGCCGATGATCAGAGTTTTTTCCTCAGTGGGTGTGTTGCTGAGCGGGGAAAAACGATTAGAAACGTGAACAGGTTGGAGGTGTACCGGGCTTTGCGACTAGGCTTCCATCTCACCGTCACCCACCCAGTCTCCTCGCTGCTGAGGAGAGCCGGAGGACTGCTAACGGGGTTAGCTATGCTAGCTAGCTCCGCTGCAGCTAAGGGGCGTCCGTCAAGAGTAACTGGCGCAGACGGTGTTTCAATGCAGCGGAGCCGGGATTCCGAATCAGACAACCTCGCCTCGAGCGCCTCAAAAAGACAACATTTATTACATTTACCGTTATCACTAAAAGAGGCAGAGGTGTAGCTAAACATCTGACAGAGAGAGCACACCAGAGGAGGAGAGGAAGGAGGGCTAGTAGCCATCGCTAGTGGCTAACCCAAAAGCTCAGGAGAGTGAGGCGAGCAAACCACACAGACAGCAAAACAGGAAGTGACGATACGTTACCACAAGGAAGTGACGATCCTCCGAGGATATCGAGTAAATCAATATTGAAATCTCCACAAATTACACCCATTTTCTTACTAGTAATATTATTGTACAGCTCGACTAACTTATCTCTGAATGTCCCAATGCAAGTTCCCAGCATTCTATATATACAACTTATAATTAGATTTTTTGTTTTATCTCGGTCGATCTCAACAGTAACACATTCCAAAATCCCTGGTAGTGCAAAGGACATTCCATTTACAAGCTTACACCTATACAGGTCATCAATATACAGTGAAACACCACCACCCTTTTTTTGAGATCTGTTATTATGAAATATCTGATATCCCTCTATTGCCATCAGGGGAGCCTGCTCTTCATTAAGCCAAGTTTCAGAGACTGCGATAACTGTAAATTTTCTGTCTAGCTGTTTTAAATAGTCCTCGATGCCCAAGATGGCGCCCACAGCGGTCGACATGGTGCTTCGCTGCGCTCTTTGTTTGTTTTTGTTTGTCAATTGTGTGTCTGCTTGCACTTATACCCGTGAAGAACTTCTAAATATCAGGACTTTCACCCCCACGGACCTCCTCCCAGTTTTTCTAGCCCCTGCCGCCGATCTGGTTTATTGTTTGGCTCGGAAAGTGAGACGGCGAAAGAGAGGTAGACGAGCGGGCGCTCTCGTGCGGCTTCGCAGGAGAGGCTCGCGAACGGCGCTGCCTGGCATATTTCTGTCCAATACCAACTCTCTCTCTAACAAGGTAGATGAACTGAGACTGCTGATGCGTTTTAAGGACCTCGCCTCCTCAGCTGTCCTCTGCTTTACTGAGACCTGGCTCCGGGAAAATATACCGGACAGCGCGCTGCGCCTCGACGGCTTTCAGCTCTTCCGTGCTGATCGTGACACAGAGCTTTCCAGCAAGACCACAGGAGGCGGAGTCTGCTTCTACATCAACTGCAGCTGGTGCTCTGATGTAACGGTAATTTCCAAACACTGTTCTCCTGCCTTGGAATTTCTTGTTATCAATTGCAAGCCTTTTTATTCCCCGCGGGAGTTTGCTTCTTTTATAATGATCGCTGTGTACGCCCCTCCCGACGCGGACACGCGCGAAGCTCAGCGCGTGCTCGCGGATCACATTCAACACACAGAGCAGATTTTTCCAGACTCGCTGATTATTGTGGCTGGCGACTTTAATCAGTGCAATCTGAGCCACGATCTCCCCCGCTACAAACAGTTTATTAAATGCCCCACCAGAGGATTAAACACACTGGATCACTGTTACACCACAGTGAAAGACGCATATCGCGCTGTCCCTCGAGCTGCGCTGGGATTATCTGATCACGTGATGGTTCACCTCATTCCCACATACAGACAGAGATTGAAGCTCACTAAACCTGTTGTGAGCACTACGAAGATACGGACCAGTGATGCTGAGGAGAAGCTGGAAACGTGCATGGAAATATCTGACTGGGGCATGTTTAAAGGAGCCACGCATGATCTGGATGAGTACACTGACACTGTGAACTCATATATCCACTTTTGTGAAGAGAACATTCTTCCATCACGCACCAGGGTGAGTTACTCTAATGACAAACCCTGGTTCACAGCTAAGCTCAGACAGATCAGGAAGGAGAAGGAAGCAGCGCTGAAAAGTGGAGACAGGGACTGCTACAGGGAGGTTAAATACCGGTTTAACAGAGAGCTGAAGAGGGCTAAATCTGTGTATTCAGAGAGACTCCAGCAGCAGTTCACTGCTAATGATTCGGCTTCCGTGTGGAGAGGACTGAGGCAAATCACCAACTATCGACCTAAGGCTCCTAAAGGTCAGGATGACAAAGCCCTTTGTCAAAGACTGTCCCAACACTATGCCCGTTTTGACACCTCGTCATCTGTGTCCAACTCCCCCCCTCCCTCCAACTCCACAGCCTCCACATTCCCTACTTCATTTAAGGCACCCCCCCTCCTCCCCCCCTCCCCTTATCATCAGTGAGCAGGATGTGCTCAAACAGTTCTCCAGACTGAACCCGCGCAAGGCCCCCGGCCCAGATGGCGTGTCTCCCTCCACCCTGAGACTCTGTGCGAAACAGCTGGCTCCTGTCTTCACAGACATTTTTAACACCTCCCTTAAGTTATGCCACGTGCCGTCCTGCCTCAAATCCTCCACCATCATCCCTGTCCCCAAGAAGCCACGGATCACTGGACTTAATGACTACAGACCTGTAGCGCTCACCTCTGTAGTCATGAAGTCCTTTGAGCGCCTGGTCCTGTCCCACCTCAAGTCCATCACCACCCCTCTCCTGGACCCGCTGCAGTTTGCCTACCGAGCCAACAGGTCTGTAGACGACGCAGTCAACCTGGCCCTCCACTCCATCCTGCAGCACCTGGACTCCCCGGGAACCTACGCCAGGATCCTGTTTGTGGACTTCAGCTCCGCATTCAACACCATCCGCCCCGCTCTGCTCCGGGACAAGCTGTCCCTGCTCAACGTGCCTGACTCCCTCTGCAGGTGGATCATTGACTTTCTGACGGACCGGAGGCAGCATGTGCTGCTGGGAAAGACTGTCTCAGACTATACTAGCATCAGCACCGGATCACCCCAGGGCTGTGTACTTTCCCCCCTACTCTTCTCCCTTTACACCAACTCCTGCACCTCCAGCCACCAGTCTGTCAAGTTGATCAAGTTTGCGGACGACACCACCCTCATCGGGCTCATCTCCAACGGCGACGAGTCCGCCTACAGGAGAGAGGTGGCCCAGCTGGCGTCCTGGTGCAGCAATAACAACCTGCAGCTGAACGCTCTGAAGACAGTGGAGATGATTGTAGACTTCAGGAAAGTCGCTACTCCTCTGCCCCCCCTCACCCTCTCAGGCTCTCCCATCACCACTGCTGATTCCTTCCGCTTCCTAGGCACTACCATCACCAGGGACCTCAAATGGGAGCCGACCATCAGCTCACTCATCAAAAAAGCCCAGCAGAGGATGTTCTTCCTGCGGCAGCTGAGGAAGCTCAAGCTACCCACCAAGATGTTAGTGCAGTTCTACACAGCCATCATCGAGTCCATCCTCACCACCTCCATAACCGTGTGGTACGCAGGAGCCACTGCCAGGGACAGACTAAGGCTGCAGCGCGTCGTGCGCACTGCTGAGAAGGTGATCGGCTGCAAGCTCCCATCTCTCCTGGATCTGTACATCTCCAGGACCCGGAGGCGTGCTGGCCGGATCATAGCCGATCCCTCACACCCTGGTCACGTACTGTTTGCCCCCCTCCCCTCTGGTAGAAGACTTCGGTCCATCCAGACTAAAACCTCCCATCACATGAACAGCTTCTTCCCCTCTGCCATCAGACTGCTGAACACTAAGTGACTTATTGACTCTCGTGCACCATGTACAGCAGCTCAACCAGACTCATGTCAATCATCACTGTTTTCTTCCTGCATTACCGACTGCACTATATAGTTCTCCACAGTATCTGCTGCTGGCTAATATATTTTAACTGTTGACCAGTATCACTTAATCTTATCCTACACTTTATTACATGTATAGTTTATTTCTTTTATCTTATCATGTTTAATGTTGCAGCATTGTACCGAGACAAATTCCTAGTTTGTGTACTACATGAACAATGGCAATAAACCTGATTCTGATTCTGAATCTGTCATAAGTTTTTTTGTTTGTTTTGTTTATTTTTTTTTTTTTTAAGTACATTGACATGGTATGTCACAAAAGAACTATTCTTGCCGTGTGTGTGGATATGGATTATCATAGTCTCTTAATTTTCTTAATCAGTGTTCATCTATATTTATTTAAGTCAGTAAGATCTCTGATTATTATGGTCTTCGCTTCCTCAGGTGTTCCATTTAGTTTAATCCAAACTCTACAATTTCTTGTCCATGTTGCCTGTATCTTATTTTGTCTTTTCAGCATCCGTGCCTGCCGTGCTATTTCAGCATTAGTCTTTGTTAAATGTTCATTTAGGTAAACTTCTGTTCCCCGTAGCTTTCTGGCCTGCCTCAGTATATCATTCTTTACCCTTCTGTTCACAAAGCGCATCACAATTGATTTCTTTGTTTTATTATCCTTTCTGGGTAAAGCATGACAGGCTGAAATTGTATTTGCTTCAACCTTTATATTTCTGCTTTCAAGGAACTGAAGCACCTGGTTTTCCAGGGAGACTGATTCACTCAGGGTAGCCTCCTCACCTCTCATTCCTGCTGTAGCATGAGCATATGATTGATATTTAATGTCTAGTCCACTTATAATTAGATCATCCATATGAGAACGTTGTTCAAGATCCTTGACGCGTCGCTCCAAGTCTGCAATTTTTTTGTCTTTTTCCTTAATTGTTAATTTTAATTCTCAGACTTCTTCCATTAGCCCTAATAGTTTAACCTGTTGACTAGCCACTTTGGTCAGTTCTTCTGACAAGAAGTTCAGAGATTTTTTGATCTCTTCCATTTCCTCCTTCTTTGGTGGCATTTTTACTGACCGGTTGACAGTAAAACAATCTCTGCTGGTGTCGCCGGTATCCAATCCGACCGACCTCGAATCCAGCTGGGCCTCAGCTAGCTCCCTCCGCTGCTAGTCCCGCTGCTTACTGCCGCTGCAATTGAGCTCCTGTCCAGCCGGGGTACTGGCAGCTCCTCCGCCGAGTCCCGCCGCCCACCGCCGCTGTAGTTGAGCTCCGATCCTGCTCCTGTCCAGCTGGGGTCCCGGTAGATCCTCCGCTGAGCCCCGCCACCTACCGCCGTCTTCCTCAGTAGTTCCTCCGCCGAGCCCCGTCGCTGTAGCTGGGCTCCGATTCCGGCTCTTATCCAGCTGGGGCCCCGGCTGCCCCTCCACTGGTCCCCATCTCCTGCCACCGCTGTACTTGAACTCCGATCCGGCTCCCGTCCAACTGTTGCCTTGGTTAGTTCCTCCGGCGAGCCCCAATCACCGGCGACAGAGTCGCTTCTTTGTATCAGTGTTAGGTGCTACGACTAGCTATGGCGTTAGCTATAGCGATAGCATTAGCTTAGCAAACGCTTCAGGTAAAGCGTAGCAGCGAACCACGAAAAGAAACTCTAATCAGTTTACTCACGAATGAGAGCAGTCCCAAAAAGTTCAATTTTTACAGCGAGCGCAAAATAATTCTTAAAACAGAGATCGAGTACCAGCATATGTGTGGGCACCCAGCACAAGACTAGAGTAGAGTAAGCACTGAAATACACAACAGTCACATCATACCAACAGTAAAATATGGTGGTGGTAGTGTGATGGTCTGTGGTTGTTTTTCTGCTTCAGGACCTGGAAGACTTGCTGTGGTAAATAGAACCATGAATTCTGCTGTCTACCAAAAAATCCTGAAGGAGAATGTCCGGCCATCTGTTTGTGAACTCAAGCTGAAGCGCACTTGGGTTCTGTAGCAGGAGAATGATCCAAAACACACCAGCAAGTCCACCTCTGAATGGCTTAAGAAAAACAAAATGAAGACTTTGGAGTGGCCTAGTCAAAGTCCTGACCTGAATCCGATTGAGATTCTGTGGCATGACCTTAAACATGTGGTTCATGCTCGAAAACCCTCTAATGTGGCAGAATTACAATACTGCAAAGATGAGTGGGCCAAAATTCCTCCACAGCGCTGGAAAAGACTCATTGCCAGTTATTGCAAACGCTTGATTGCGGTTGTTGCTACTAAGAGTGGCCCAACCAGTTATTAGGTTTAGGAGGCAATCACTTTTTCACACAGGGCCATGTAGGTTTGGATTTATTTCCCCCTTAATAATAAACACTTTCATTTTAAAACTGCATTTTGTGTTTACTTGTGTTATCTTTGTCTAATATTTAAATTTGTTTGATGATCTGAGACATTTAACTGTGACAAACGTACAAAAAAAATGAGAAATCGGGAAGGGGGCAAACACTTTTTCACACCACTGTATTTTATGGACTGTGGATTCGTGAACCACATGGAAACAGGGATGTTTAGTTGGGTGACTGGAATTTAAAGAAAACAATATAAACCGCGCTTTCTAACTCCCTTGTAGCACTGTTAGTGCTTAAGCTGAAACTGAATGCTTTGGACTCCCTGCTCATCTGGGCGGGACTGAATCATCACAACCAATAGCACAGTGATGGGCTGCAACTGAAGACCGGAGCATTTGTCAGTGATGTAGAGAAAAAGATCTGGAAGAGCAAAACAGGCTTCTGCCAATATGTTAAAATGTAATAATATCCAAGTGAGGAGAGATTTTAACATTTTTCCTGTTGTCATATGACCAAAGAAAGCATTTTAGAAGGTTAAAACCCACAAACACACCATGTTTGAGTGAATAGGACCTCTAATTAAATAGCCTTGCAGGATTGTTCATGTATCTTTTGCTGCCATAATATGCTATTACAAGATTTACTTGGTCTCTGAATATGTGCAGCTACACACTGTTGTAGTGGCTTGGCCATTCGTGGTTCCTGGAAACCGTTTTTCTTTTCCAGAACATTCTCATACTCTTCCCTCGGTTCCCTAGATCCCAGACATACATGTGTGTGTTGTTGTTTGTTATATAACCGGCGTTCTCACAATTGAAGAAAAGAAAAAAATCTCCTGGGATGAGGAGAGAAAAAAAAGAACAGTGACAGTAGTTTTCACTTATTTCTTATTTCCTGTTTCATAATCCTCAGACTGAGCATTAATGTGGAGTCAGCAGTCGGCAGGAAATGCGGCCACACACTACTGCTATCATCGCACACAGCTGGCTGCTCAAAGTAGAGGCTCTGTAGTCCTGAGTAGATGTGAGTGGAATAACTAAGGAGGACGGATGTCGGAGTGGTTTACAACATCCTTGAAATGTTTATTGGAAGTTGTCTTAGTGTCCCCCTCATGAATCCAGAAGTTGTTAATGTCTGCCCTTTTGTAGGGGTGTCAAACTGAATTGAACAGGTGGGCAAAACTAAAAGCTTAAGTCAAATAGATGGGCAAATAAGTTGTTTATTGATGAGCGGCTAAATTCACCCTATTTTAGACAGCAGTAAATGGGAGAAAAATTAGAGATTTTTTAAAGGTACAAAAGCATCATATTTTTCATAATCATTTCCCATCAGCAGTTTCATTGAATCATTTTCGTTGAAAATGATTGTTTAAATTTTTTTTATTATACCTATTTTTGACCACTCCATTTGTTAGTTTGACAACATTTTCTTCTCTCTAGCTCCTACGTTTCTGATTGGATTGTCTTCAGGTTTATACAGAAGCTTTAACTCATCAATACCTTGGACACATTAGATTTTCAGACACATCTAATGAGGTGTTCCATTTTTTTTGTGGAGTAGTTTTCCTGTTGTCACCACCATAGTTTCTACATTTTTGATCAGATTCACAACAAACTTGTATATCTAACAAGGGTGTCCATTTTTGGGGAAGGGGACATATTTTTTTTTCTCTGCATTGTATGTTGATTGGGGGGGGGGAGGGCGTTGAAATCACCCCCCGTCCCTCACCTCTGTGCCTCTCTTCGCTCTCTCTCTGCTGCTACCCCAACCCACTCTGCCTCAGTCCTGCTGCTCCTCAGCTGATCCCTCTTCCCCAGAGGTAGCCAAGCATATCAGTCTGACTGGTTAATGTTATAACCAACCAGGCTAAGCAGGAATGCTTGTGTAGCTAGTGTTTCCTCTGGCTTGAAGACCTTGACGCGGTGGCAACATATTTTTCGGGAGGGCAGAAAACACATGACACTAAAAAAAGAAATAAATACTTTAAAATTAACATGTTCTGGTTACAATAATTATTTTGCACAGTAACTTTGCATATCGAACTTATTATTTGAAGTATTGTACAACCAAGGCTTGAGTGTTGGAATATTGGGCCAGTTGGGTTCCCACCCAGACATCCTGGGGCAGCTGTGGTGCAGGTGTAGTGTGGCCGACTACTGATCGGAGGGTCAGGGGTTCAATTCCCACTCTGTCTGCAGTCTGCATGTCAAAGTGTCCTTAAGCAAGACACTGAACCCCCAGCTGCTCCTGGTGGGTCAGGCCAGCGATGGTTTATGGCAGCTACGCCGCCATCAGTGTGTGAATGGGTGGATAGCAGGATCTGTAAAGTGCTTTGGTCATCTAGAGATGAGGAAAAAAAGAGCTATTTAAGTGAATGCCATTTACCATCCTGTGTTTGGACTTTTTACTGATGTCATCTTTCTCTCCTTCCTCTGCTCTCACCTCTCCTGGACCCTCTGCCTGAACACTTTCCTCCTCTTGGCTCATCTCGTCTGTCTCATCTTCTCTCTCTGAGCCCTTTCTAATTCAGGTTCTCTCTCTGTCTATGGCGGTATACAAACAGGTTAGAAAATACCAAGTATCACATTTTGTCCTGCAGGATTTTTGTTTTTTTGTTTTTTTTGTCATGGTTTATATAAATGACAAAAACATGTTGTTGGGGTTTTTTTGTATTTTTATTCTAGTGTTTCTTTTTTTCCACTGAGAAAGAGAAGGGAAGGGGGAAAAAAAGGATTCATAATAGTAATTTACTTATGCACACTTAAATTATTTGATCAGAGGTGTGTATAGTAGCCAGAAATTCTACTCATGTAAAAGCAGTGCTATGAAATTAATAATTAAAAGTAGACAACCAAAAATTTCTAGTTAAGGGTACAAAGAGTACCCACTTCAAAAGTTGAGTAATGACTTCAGTCTTGAAGGTTTGAGGTTTTTCTCAAATTTATAACTATTTTCTTATAGTTTTCTACTTTTCTCTGTCAATTTATCTAAATTTGAACCATTTTCCTCAAATGTGTAATTTACTCTTGTAAAATTGACTTTTCTTGTACATTTGAGAGTTTATTATAAAATTTGTGGATTATTTTATGGCTATTTTTTGTTTATTTTTTTTTAAATAAAATTAGTTGGGTTTTTTTATAAATGTGTAACAACAGATTGTGGTAAAATTTTGACTTTTTTTCCTTATACAATTTACACTTTTGACCATAATTTTGCAGAGCCAGAACAGAACAGTAATTTAACTCTGATTTCAAAGAAAAAAAAATCAATAAAATTGTATTTAATGAAATAAATTACCAAAGATTCAGTTATTTCTGTTATAATATTTCCATATATTTATAGGTTTGAGGTTTTTTTTAGAACTCTCCTCATCAACCAGACAGCAGGAAAAACCTCCCTTGTTTTGAAATCCAAATGTTGGCACGTTCAGTTTGCTTGAAGGCTGTTGACGGATTAAAGTCATTGACTTTGTGAATTTCGGTCATCTTAACTTGCCAGTTACATAATAGTGAACATAACTTAATATTGTAGTGGCTGGTGAAGTAAATCCTCAGCAATTCATCAGTCCTCTTTGCCTTTCCCTGCATATGAAGAGATTGAGATTGAGATTCAACTTTATTGTCATTACACATGTATGAATACAAGGTAACGAAACGTGACTTGGCATTTGGGCACGCTCTGCAGAGCGCATCCAAGGCCGGGGCAGCCGCTAGGCGCCAGTCATAAAGAAGAAAGGAGAAAAAGAAAATGGATATGACACAGTAGGCGAGAGAAAAAAACATGTTTTATCAGAATGACGCTCGGCAAGTGAGCGAAATTTTGATTGCAGGCAAAAAAAAACCTCAATGCACATTTAGCAGACATTTAGCAGGAGATCACACACAAAAGTTGAGAGGCAGTGTATTGTATGCATGTAATGTTGTATGCATTGTGTAGTGTAAATGTAACAGTTGTTAGTGAGCAGCAGAGGGCGCCTCCTGGCAGTGGATAGATGTTATAATCATGTGACTTGTAAACAAGTCCAGAGTTCAGAGTCCAGAGTCTATCTCTCTTGCTCTCTCTCTTGCTTGCAGAAGGCACATGGGCATTGTCCTTGAGGGTCCAATCCGCTGACGACAACAACTGATTGTTGATTGTTTGGGTAGACATAAGAGCCAGTCCTTCCGCTTATCTCAATCAGGAGGAATGTAAACACGGGGCAAACAAGGTCAAATCAAATCAGCATAGTGCATTCAGAGAATAGAATTTGTCCTCACCCGTGTAATTCTGTACTTCCATTATATGTGCAGGCTTAAACTGTTTTTCCATGGAGAGCACAGGGCTTCAGATGTATTCCTTCACTGAATCTCTGTCATTCAGTTCACCGTTTGCCGCTACTCGTGCCCTCCCCAACTGGTCGAATTTGATGAAGGAGCTTGCCGGGTCCGCTTTGATCAGCTCTCTCACCTTCCTTCAATTTCTGATGCATCAGGGAACTCCACAGCCAAAAATAGAAGTCCTGAGATCATAACCAATAATGTTTCCACAGACGCATGAATTCCAATGTCCATGAGTCTCCTCGTAGGTTCCAATTCTTGGGCTCCCCCTTGGCCCAATTCTTGTTGAAAAATAGTGACAATAGCACATTTAAGCCGCTTCCAAATCCATAATTTCCGTTTAGATTAAGATTCAGCAGAAGAAGAGCGACTAAACACAGACAAAAACGCAACATTGCAAAAGCTGGGAATAGATCAGGAAGGCAGGAGAGGAGGGCAGAAAAATGCGACTGCTCTCTCTCAAGGCAAGAAAGAAAAAGAACTGGCTGCATATGAAGCCTAACCACATCTGTTTGCAAAGTGAATCTTCATTATTCTTCCCGTTACCAGCAGGTTAAAACCTCCATAAATGCCTCCACTGCTTACATACCGCTTCTGCTTTTTTCCATGTTTAAAGTACTTTAATAAGCTCATGCTTCTCTTGGACAGCAACGCTAGTAGTGAGACACTCTGCCTGCCAAATGGAACACGCAGGCAAGGCACTTCCGAACTCTGCGCGGATGATGGTCACACCCGTTGTTCATGTGCACGCTTACAGAGCGTCATTCCTTCATATTTTTTTCTTAAATTTATATTTCCTTGGCGTGGCGGCATAACTTCAAGGGTGGCGGCCTGCCACACGGAAATGTTACTAGAGAAATCATTGGTAGCTACTAACGGTCTGTCCAAACTTGCCTGTTTCAGGGGGGCATTACCAAACTGGAAATGGAGCCTAAGTCACACCCCCTCTACTTCTGCATATGGGACCTTAAATCAGAAAAAAATTCTCCATTGAAATGAATGGCAATTATCTTTTGATTTCGATAGAATTTTGCCGCGAGTTTCACATATGATGTTTGTCAGTTTAAAAGATAATTTTCCACGTAAATAACAGTGTAGGTTGTTGTCTAACTGTTAAGGTATAAAGTTATGAAAATACGTAAATTAAAAAACTACAAACACAGATGGACAGAGTTTACGTCACCTTTTCAAAGCGCACCCAGGTGAAATAACTAACAGTTCTCTGGATCAGCTGCAGCTCTCACAATACAAAACAATACCTTTGTGTTGTTTTTCTCCTTTTTAGGTTCTTCTTTCATCGGTCAGAAAACGGGAGGTGAGGTTTTACTAATCTCCCGCCATGCTCGTGTTTAGTGATGTGGGATGATGGGAGTTGTTGTCCGCTAGTTGTTTAACCCTCAAGCGACCAAGCTATTTTACAGACTGAAATGACCAAGTGGGGTCATTTATGACCCCATTGTGCTCTGTACAGGGATCCTTATTATAAATGGCTGGTTGGAGGTTTATCATACCAAAACTACTCCCTATATTTAAGACAGGTATTTTATAATGATCTAATGTAAAATGTGTTTGCTAATAATACTTTTATTGCAAGAAATAACCAAAACGCAGACTGTAAGAACAACATTACATTTATTTAGACAGTCCTTGTCAGTTCACTCTTGGAACATCATCATCATAGTCATCCTAGTCATCATATCATCATCACGATGATGATGATACCTATTATTGTAGTTACGATGATGATCATGATACCTATTATGGCATTTTGCGTAATGGCGGTTTTCTTGTGGACGGTGATCCGGATCACCACCAAAATCTAATCATCTGTAGGATACCCCATTTCTGACAATCTGTGAAAATTTCATGAAAATCCGTCCATAACTTTTTGAGTTATCTTGCTAACAAACAGACAAACAAACAGACAAATCCAGACAGACAAATGTAAATCTTGCAATCCTAGGTATGTTAGCCATGGTTCACTGCAATACAATATAAAGTACTGATTAGAAGTGGAAACCGGAGTGGTGGCTCAGTTGGTAGAGCATCCGCCCCACACCCGGGAGGCAGGGGTTCAAATCCCGGCCGGGTCATACCAAAGACCATATAAAAATGGTGCTTTCTGCCTTCTAGCGTGGTGCTCCGCATAATGGAATGGGGAAAGTAAAGTTACACACAGAGCTACCAGAGGACTGACCCCCCCGCTGTAGCTTTCACTACTTACAGTAGCTGTGTGGCCTAGGGTCAGAGAAACGGAGATAGGCGCCGCCCATATACACCTTCAGGTGTGAAGGGATTAACTAACTAACTATTAGAAGTGGAACATTTGAATAAAATTTATAAAACTAATGTTTAAAAACCAGTGCTTCTCTTTGGGGTCATAAATGACTCCACAAGAGTTTGCGATGTCTACGCCACACCAATTGGTTGATCCCTGCAAAAAACTATGAAAGTGTGTAGGATTAGTAGACTGACAAATTCATGCTAGGAAAGAAAATTTGGATAAAAAATAAAGAGACGGCACATTAAATTATATGGCTGGGGTCGTGAATGACCCCACTCGGTCGCTTGAGGGTTAAACAAAAACTACACATTACTCTGTTATTATACAACAGCTGACAACTTTAATTACATGGAAAAATATCTTTTAAATTGGCAAACATCATATGTGTAACTCGTGGTAATATTTGATCGGGATCAAAAGATAATTTTGCTCTTGCCATTCATTTCAGTGGAGAATTTTTTTGAGGTCCCATATGTGGAAGTAGAGGGGGCGTGACTTAGGCTTTCTATTCACAGCAGAAAAACAGACTTCAGACTGTGATGAGATTTTGCACTTGATATGTCTTGTAAGTCACAAAAAACATGTTAGACATGTTTAACAACAGAAAAAAAAACTTCATTTTTGCTGGAGTGTCACTTTAAATTATCATTTGAGTTTAGAAATAATCACTACTCTGCATTTTCCCTGATAAAGCAAGTAGACTTATGAAACCATATTATTAATTAAAACATAATAATAAAATATTAATAATCAGAATTGTATGGCAAATTTCCTGTATTTAGTGTCATAATAGCCATCACTCATGTTGCTCAAATTATGATAAGATAAGATAAGCCTTTATTAGTCCCACAATGGGGAAATTCCAGGATTGCCACAGCACAGGGACAGCAACACTCAGAGCAATAATTAAGAAGATACGGAAAATATGAGCAGTGGATATACATACATACACATAAATATATATACAAAGTGTGGAGCATTGTAGCTAGATGGAATAAACAGCATAACCGTCTACTTAGTTATCCTACATAGTATGAATATGTACCCATACATATTGTCACCCTCCATAGCGACTGATATTGTCCTAGTTGTATACTGGAGGGGACCAAATTATGCAGCCCTATACTGTGTATACTGTGGTTTTGTACAGGTTGGATTTGATCAATTAAACAGTGCTGTTTTGTGACAAATTGCTGTACATGTATGTTTAACAGTTTTGACAATATAACATTTGCTACTCAATTTTTGAAACATTTTTTAATTCCCTCTCGGGGCATTTGTTTAAAGGAGTTCTACCTCTAGAAACATTAAGACCAAAATATTAGTAATACACGTGCAAAGAAAAGACAACAATAAACATCATCTGGAGGCAAACAAAATAAAAAGCCCAAACGTGAGAAAAGGGACAATTTGTGACAAATAAAGCTTATATCTGGCTTAAAGCTGGACTGGTAACGGGAGTGCACATGATGGCTGTTTTCATATCTGCTGAGTATCGGTAAACCTGTTGTAGATGTTGTGTGACTCAGCTGCATGTGGAACATAAATGTTTGATGCAGTTGGATGACACATTTTGTTCTTATTAAATTATGAGATGCCCGTGACATGCTTTCAATAGCTGGGATGCCCATACATTTCAAATTAAGGCTGGGTGATACGGGTCAACAATGATGTTTCTGTAGCGTGATGCATGGAATATATCACAACATATTTTTGGGAAGAGAACCAAGCGAGTTGTTGTTTTTTTGTTTTTTTTTTTAACTGACAGACGCATTTTCATTAGTGTGGTGGATTCAGTTATACAGTATATCTCTACGGGGTGTAATTCCACTTACGAAATAGTTGCATAGTATTGAGCACATAAAGGAAATGATGGTAAACACCGACACGATTGCTTCATTTATTTTTCACATCAACGTCCAAGTGTAATCATGTTGTTTTTTTTTCTTCTTGCTTAACAAACCTCACTTTTATACAAATGCAGTGCAAAACAAACTGAAAACTAACAGTGGGTTATCCATGTTTATTAACAGTTGTACCATATATAATTTGTTGCTCATTTTTATTCTTCAGCTGTCAGACAACAGAGCATTAAATTATTTGGTGACCTTCTAACTCCTATTTTGAACACTTGCTTAGACCAGATGCAAGGTACATGCTTTTTTTAAAAAAAAAAATTTGCTGTAGTGCAGATGTTTTCAGTACCCGCACAGTCAGGCCATGCAGCTAGTTACTTCAATATATACAATAATGCTATCAAATATCCCCAATGGAAAATAAATCAGTATATCAATCAATCAATCAGTCAAACTTTATTTGTGTAGCACTTTTCAAGCATTAGATGCTACACAAAGTGCTTTACATAGATATAAACAGTAGACATATTTAGTTACATATATTTACACGATACATCCCCACCCCTTCCAACCCTCTCATAAACGTACCCACAAAACACACACACGGAGGCTCATACACCACCCCCTACTTCTCTTACACACATATAAGAGACATTGCTCGGCACCGAGGCACCATGTGAAGGAGCAACCCTCCTGTGGAGCCCCCCACACTGGGAGATCACACAACCCATAACCACAGGGCGTGCCACAGGGGCCACCCCAACCAGGACAGGCCGAGGCCCACACCACAGCTGTAGGCAGTGGCATATCCTCAAAAAATATACGTTTTGAGGGGTAACGTCCACTGAAGCCACAGCTTTTGTTTGTTTCTTCACCATTAAATCTTAAGTGGACTTATCCTACTTCCTTCTTTGTACTACATATAAGAAATGGAAGCTTTAAATAATCTCTCAATCCACTTCTGCCAACATCATAACAGGTTCATGTGCTAAAATATCTCAGGTTGATGCAAAACACACACACCTCACTCTGGTCTGGATTAATTTTTTTCCCTTTTTCTAATCTAATTGAGGTGCCATATGAACTTCAGCTATATATTGTAGCTGGACTGTACTTCACTTTTAAATGTCTTTCAACTGGCAGTAGCACATACTACTATTCTAATGACATGATTAGCTAAGTTTGGCTATCTTGGTTGCTTTGTTGGGGGGGAGGGGGAGAAGGGGAGGGAAAGACGGGGTCAAAAATGAGATTATGAGGGTGTAAAGGAGATGGTGTTCCTAAAGCAAGGGATGAAAGACAGAAGTCTGCATTTCATAACAGACTGACGAGTGTCTAGAGAGTGAAGGACGGGAAGTATGCAAGTCATCATTCTGTTGGAAATTACACTGGCGGCTCGATTTGCACGACTATAAGAGGAAGTAGAGCTATATCTTTGTGCCAGTCAGGTTTTTGCTTTTTCACTCTCTTCATGCTGAAAAGTTATTAAACGTCATCTTTTCCCCTTGTATTATTCAGTTGCACTCAGAATATTCAACCAAACTGTAATTTTTAGTGGTATGCAAAAAAAATTTGGCAACCCCTCGACAGATAGCATATTTTTTTTAGAAAAGTACGTATTTCTTTGTAAGTGCAGTCTCTGTAGGACAGGGGTTTCCAAATAGTGTGCCACAAACGGCCAAAACCTTGCAGGTTTTACTCCCAAACAGTCTCTTCAGCTGGTGTTTTCACTGATCGGCAGTCAGTGGGAAGAAATTCAGTGAAATCACCTATTGAACACACTGGTTGGCGGTAAAACCTGCAGCCTTGGCCCTCCATGGCACTTGATTGGACACAACCACTGTAGGATATGGAAAAAATAGTTTGAGCTACAATTTAAGCATAAGTACTTTTTAAGTGTCATGGTTGTTGTTGTTTTTTTTTTTCGGACAGCAGTTTGTTCACAAAAGTACAAATGACACAATAATTACAGTGCTATATCCTCTGCCTACCATTAGCTTTTACATAATATGGAAAACATACAGATTGGGAGAGCAAGTGCACACCTCACATGAGATAAAAACAGTTAGAACCAGTCAAACATTTAGTACCTCTACAAAGTCCAGTCTTATGGGTTTAACGAAATTGACACATGGTTTCTCCAGACTAACAAAGACATTTTTTTTTTTGAGGCGGAGTGAGAATGTAATCCTTTCCATGGTATAAATATCATTAACTATGTCAATCCACTCTTGAATGGTGAGGGGCTCTGGAGCAAACCAGTGTCTTATGACTGCTTTTTTGCTGGCCAATATCAAAATACCAAATATGTATTCATCAGAGCGTCTTGCCTGAAAATCAAAATTTCCTAAAAATAAAGTAGAAAACTGCAAGGACAGGTCAGAACCAAAAATATTTTTTAGCACTTAATAAATTTCTTCCCAAAAGGGTTTTATCATTGGACATTCTCAGAATATATGCCAGTGGTTCACTTCTTTAGACCTGCATTGCCTCCAGCATTTGGAGTTTCCTCCTTTAAAGTGGGCTTTCTGTGTTGGTGTGATGAATAAGCGAACTAGACATTTCCATCCGAATTCCCTCCATATATAAGAATTTGTACATTTCCACTGGAATTTACATATTCAACCAATTCTCCTTCCGTAATTGAAAAATCCCCCTCTTTTTCCCATTTTCCTCCAATATATTCTGTAGTGTTTTTTGGTGGGGGGGGGGGGTTGGGGGGATAGGAAGCTTTTCTAAATTCTGGAGATGACGCCCTTAATTGATTGGTTCCGATACGCGCCAAAAAAAATTTCAATATAGGATCATCTAAATCTGTTTTATTTTTAATGTTGTGTTCAAAGTAACTGCTTATTTGGAGGTATCTAAAGAAGTCATTATTTTCAAGATGATGTTCTGGTCTCAATTTTTCAAAGTTTTTTTTAATTTCCCTTTTTCTGTAATTGAATAAAATATTGTTATTCCTTTTGCAATCCAGGATTTAAATCTTTGATCTATCCCATTGGGTTTAAACTCAGGGTCATAGGCACACCATTGAAGTATTTGTAATTTGTCATCTAGTTTATATTCTCATTTTACCGCTTCCCAAGTTTTCAGCTGAGCTTTGAGCCATGGATTTTGTACTTTTGTGAAACTTCCCAGGTTTCTGTACGCTAGCAGTGCTTGTATTGGAGGGTTAGTCATGACTGAGAGTTCAATGTCTTTCCATCTGGCATGAAATGTTGGCATGCATATGCTAATTAGAGGTTCAATCTGGGCAGCAAAGTAATAATCCTTAAAATTAGATAGTGCCATTCCCCCCTCTTCTTTTGGGAGTTGCAGTGTTTTGAATTTGACCCTCGGTTTTTTCCCTTGCCAAATAAATCTTGAGATAATTGTATTCAAATGAGAAAATTGTTTGGGGGGGATTTCTGCTGGAAGTGCCTGGAATAGAAAGAGGTATCATGGGAGGATATTTAATTTTATGCTGTCAGTTCTATGAGTAAGACTGAGGAAAGAAATAGAATTCCATCTTTTTGTCATTTTTTTGTTTTTGTTAGAAGGAGGCCATAATTTATTTCTGCTAATGATGAAATGTCTTTTAGTAAATATATCCCAAAGTATTTCATTGAGTTCTGATCCCATTTAAGGTGATATTTCTCCTTAAGGTATTTTGAAGGTATATAATTCAAAGTCAAGATTTGGGTTTTGTGTACATTTAGTTTGTATCCTGCATATTTGCCAAATATTTTTAATGGGTTCCACAATTCTGGAAATGAGCTGGCGGAGTTGTTCCATATCCAACATTAAATGGATTCAAACACCATCAGCATAAAGTGCAATTTTATGCTCGTCTCCATTTATTCTAATGCCTTTAAAGATATCAGTCTGTTGTAATCATTGTGCCAGAGGTTCTATGTAGATTACAAATGGCAATGGGGAGAGTGGGCATCCCTGTCTTGTTCCTCGTCCTAATGTGATATTGTCTGAAAGATCCATTTGGTTTATTATACAGTGTTTGAATACTTTTAATACGTTTAATAAAATGTTCATGTGTACCAAATTTCCCAAGCGTTTTATATAAAAAGGTCCAACTCACCGAATCAAATGCTTTTTCAGCGTCCAGGCTAACTAAACGGCCTTGTAGGCCATTTTGTTGGATATAATTTAATATATGTAATGATAGTCTGATGCCATGGGTTTGTGAGATAAATCCTGTTTGATTGGTACGTATGTAGGAGTTCTGGGAGAATTTTTTTTTTCCGAGTCTTCCAGCCAATATAGTTGTAAATAGCTTATAGTCCACATTTAATACTGATATGGGTCTATAAGAACCACATTCTTTTTTTGTCCTTTCCTTCTTTGGGAATAACCAAAATGACCGCTTCTTTCCATGAAGGGGGCATTCTTGAGTTTTCCAGAGCGTCATTACAAGCCCGAAGAAGGCATGGCATTAATTCAGCTCGGAAGGCCTTATACCAGGCTGAAGGGAAGCCGTCTGGGCCGGGTGATCGATTAGTTTTGAGTTTGGAGATAGTGTTATTCAGGTCCTTTTCTGTTACTGTAGCTGTTAGTATTTTATTTTGTTCTTCTGTGACAGCAGGTACATTCAGGGTATTAAGGAACTCCTCAATATGTTGCTCACTCTCTAAGTGTGGTTGTGTGTATAAGAGTTTATAATATTTTGTAAATGCTTTTTGTATTTCTTCATGTTTATGCTGTAAAGTTTTAGAATCTGGGTCTTGAATTTTATGTATCATATCTGCTTGCTGTTTTTGAAGTTTTCTTGCTAAAAGTTTTGCTGATTTTGAGCCTGATTCATAAAATTTTTGTCTCGTAAATACCATCTTTTTTTTCCAATTTCCTGTGAGTATAACATTGATTTCATTCCTTATTTTCATTATT
Source organism: Pholidichthys leucotaenia (assembly GCA_020510985.1). NCBI lineage: Eukaryota > Metazoa > Chordata > Actinopteri > Cichliformes > Pholidichthyidae > Pholidichthys > Pholidichthys leucotaenia. The sequence goes on from CM035843.1 coordinate 100,649,485, forward strand.
TTTGATAACAGGTTTGGATTTTGTCCCTTCTTATGCTGTGCTTCAAGGAGTTTTAACTCATTGTTCAGGTTTAATAATTTTACCTGTTTTGACCTCTTTTCGTAGGCACAGTAAGATATAATTTTACCCCTACCCACTGCTTTTAAGGTATCCCATACTATGACTGAATTTACTTCCCCTTTTTCATTTTCTTCTAAGAATGTTTTTATTTCTTTCATTTGAGCTTTAAACTGTAAGTTATTTAGAAAACTTGTGTTTAATCTCCATAATGTTCTTAAATGTCATAGGTTTAACAAAAGTAAATTAATACGTACGCACTTGTGGCATGCGTGCACGTCTGAGCACCTTAAACGCCTGATAAAACACACCAATTAAAAAATAATACCATATATGCTATGTGTCAAGGGTTGTATACCATTGTATTTTTAAGTTCAAAATTAGCAAACTGGGTAAGCGCCATGAAACGGTGGTTAAGCACCGTTGCCTCACAGCAAGAAGGTCTTTGGTTCAAACTCACTAGCTGGCCAGCTGGGACCTTAACTATGCGGAGTTTGCATGCTCTTAGGGTACTCTGGTTTAATCGCACAGTCCAAATTTTCTGCTTTGTTTGTAATAAATTCTATTCTCCCTTGTAAATTTGTTACCTTTGTCAGGTAAATTTGCAGCATTTTTAACATAAATTCTAACGTTATTCAAAAAAATCACAACCTTTTCAGTATATTTTTTTCATCAGAAATGTTGACTGTTTCTTGCAAATTTGTTGTTCCAGCTTTTCCTATGAATTTATTTTTCTTGTAAATTTACTTTTTTTTTTACTTTTTCCCCCTATGTCCTCTTTCTACTGAAAGTTTTGAATTTATTGTCAAGGCCTAAAGGAGCAACTGGCTTATGGCAAAAGAGCCACAGGTTGCAGACTCCTGGATGAGGTGGTTAAAAATAAAATGACTAAGCAAAAAAGAATGGACAAATCAAACAAACATTTAAATAGTTAAAGTATTTTACTATTGTGGTTAAATCTCAGAAAGCTTCATGAAGAAATATGGTCAGCAAGACCATCACAAAGACGGCACCAAGAACTGGAGCCCGAGTTGCTACACTACAATAAATTGTTTTTCCGACTCTACACGGTATATCACTTTAGTAAATTTGTAATACGATGTCCTCACTAAAGTTTCTTGGAGTCTCAAGCTTCTTGTAGTTGAAACCTTTCTGTTGATTTTTGTCTCGCTCAGGCCGTTTCCGTCAGATCGAGGTCCTGACCACAGTAGCCAACGAGTTCTTCCAGCTCTACAGTCAAGTTTCTGGACAGCCTCTACAAAGAATCAGCACCAAGGACCAAGGTAACTATGGTAACCACACTTTAGCTTGCCAAGATGAATAGTTAGATTAATAGTGTGTGCATGCATTTGTGTTTTATGTTTTAGATACAGTGCTGTGAAAAAGTATTTGCCCCTTCCTGATTTCTTATATTTTTGCATATTTGTCACACTTCAATGTTTCAGATCATCAAACGGATTTTAATATCTGTTTGATGATATTAAAATCTGTTTGACTTAGACAAAGATAACCTGAATAAATACAAAATGCAGTTTTCAAATAATGATTTAATTTATTAAAGGAAAAAAAACTATCCAAACCTACCTGGCCCTATGTGGAAAAAGTAATTGCCCCCAGTGTTACATTATGAATTAACTGATTAACCACATTTTTTTGAAAGCAGAGTTCAATTTCAGTAGCTTCACCCAAGCCTGATTACTGCCAGACTTGTTGAATCAAGAAATCACTTAAATAGAACCTGTCTGACAACCGGAAGTAGGCTAAAAGATCTCAAAAAGCAATACATCCCACTGTGATCTAAAGAAATTCAAGAATAGACGAGAAACAAAAACCCAGAACAACGTCTAAAGAACTGCAGGCCTCACTTGCCTCAGTTTGGACACTGGTCCATGATGGAACAATAAGAGACTGGGCAAAAATGACATCAGTGGGAGAGTTCTAAGACAAAGACTGCTGCTGGACAAAAAGAACACAAAAACCCATCTCACATTTGTCAGAAAACATCAAGATCATCCTCAAGACTTTTGGGAAAATATTCTGGGGACTGACGGGACAAAAGTTGAACTTTTTGGAAGACGTGCATCTTGTTTTATCCAGCATAAAACTAACACAGAATTTCATATAAAGAACATCTTATCAACATTCAAACATGGTGGTGGTAGTGTTATGGTCTGGGGCTGCTTTGCTGCTTCAGGACCTGGACATCTTGCCCTAATTGACAGAACCATGAAATCTGCTCTCTACCAAAAAATCCTGAAAGAATGTCCGGCCATCAGTTCATGAAGCCCTCCAATGTGACTGAATTTAAACAATACTGCACAGAAGAGTGGGTCAAAATTCCTCAACAGCGATGTAAAAGACTCATTGCCAGTTATCGGCACCAATGGTAGCACAACCATTTATTAGGTTTAGGGGGCAATTTCTTTTTCACATAGGGCCAGGTAGGTTGGGATAGTTTTTTTTCCCCTTAATAAATGAAATCATCATCTGAAAACTGCATTTTGTATTTACTCAGGTTATCTTTGTCTAATATTAAAATTTGTTTGATCTGAAACATTTAGGTGTAACAAATATGCAAAAATATAAGAAACCAGGAAGGGGGCAAATACTTTTTCACAGCACTGTATATTCCCAAGTAATACTTTTTAAGAAGCTGTTTGTCTTATTAACAAAATGAGCGAAACAAAGATGCTGAGTGACAGGGTTTTATATTTTGGTTATTATGGCCCGTGTCTTTCTCAGGAGATGGAGATGAAGGTGGCAAAGGTGGCGGAGGAGGAGGTGGAAACAATGAACAGTCCCCTCGCCTAAAAAAGAAGAACTCTGCTCTGAACGTCGCCAAATTCCTCAAGAAAACCATCAGCAAGCACAACCTGCTTGCGGCCACACCCGAGACGCCTGAAGCAGTCACACCTAACCCGGACGCGCAGTTAAACGGACACAACACGTCCGATCACACTCACACTGGTACAGAACAGGACGGCAGCAGTTCTGACTCCGACCACCAGGTGGAAACTGTCACCCTGAAACACATCCGGAAGAGAGAAAACTCCTCCCTGGCAACGGTTAAAGAAGAAACCAGTGGAGAGGGGGAGACAGATTTAATGGACAACAGGTAACATGACTGCAGTTGAAATTTAAGAACTGGCCTACACCAAAAGGTTTATACAGTTTTAACAGAATTTAGAAATTTGAGAGAGCCCACATGTGACAACCCCCCCCCCCCCCAATTTAACACTTTTGTTGCTATAGTGTTGAGTGCAGCAATGTTAGCAAGATGGCACACTAACAGATTCACAAACAACCAGAGTTCTGACTAATGTTGCCAGATTTTGTACGACAACTGACTCTATATTTGGGGGGGGGGCGTCAAATATGACTTGTGCACACTTTTGAGTTTCACCTTCATGAATTACCTCTCATGTATATTTTTTCGTAAGCTTTTGTCCATTTGCTGGCCTTAAAAAAGGCACATTTTTATAATTGACTTAATGAAAATGCAAACCCAGAGTCACAGGAATTAACCAGAACTGGCATCCCTGGTTCAAAAAATCTTGCAAAAGCCCTCCTAGTCAAACATGACTAGGACAAAAGAAAAGTAGCAAAAGAAAAATAAGAACTGAACGCTCTCCCTTCCTTCTACTTTCTCTCCCTCATTGTTTGTGTTATTTGCTGCTGATGAAACGACCTCCCCACAGACCTGAACAGAGCAGCACCGCAGAGGAGCGTCAGCCGGAGTCAGTTGACCCACAGCCGCCCAATCAGACAACGGAGAATAAGGGAACTCGTTTGGTCTCAGAAGAGGAGAGGCTGACCTCCATCCCGGAGAAAGCTCCGCCTACTCTGACCCTGCCGCACCTTGCGCAGCTTCGCGTGGAAAACGCAGACTCTTTTGACATGGAGGAGGTACGGGGATCCCACTTTTCACAGATCATTACATTGCTGTTGACCTTTTCTTTTATTCTGTGTTTGTGAGGGTCTAATCTCACAGTAGCATGTATACTGTTTTAAATGAAAAGTCTGATTTATAATTGTTAAATACTAGCGCATTGCCTGTAGAACACAAGTATTCTGTCTGTAACAGGTATCCCAGTTAGGCTTTACAGGCCCAGATGTGTTTGAAAGTGGAATACAGTGGAGTAAGCGGCTAATGTAATGTAGGCAATCACACGTTAGACTTTGACAAATATAAAAGGGGCTGAATGGCACTAAGATTTATTTGATTGTGTCAATATTAATTACAGAATATCTAATTATTGAAAACAAATGGGACATCCAATATTGGCGACTGTTTAGGATGCCTTGTTTCTCACTTATTTGTGTGATCTTTTATGACTTATATTTGTAAGTGTATCTCTGGGAAATGACAGTTGTTCAGTCATCAGTATAATTATTTTAGTTTATCACTGTTCAGTGATGGAGTTCAGTGTAATATTGAATTTCTTCTGTGTATCGTCAAACTCATGCAATACTATAAAAGGACACGTTTACAAATATTTGAAACCCATTGTACGGCATTATTTTATATTTTAGCAAAATTTGGTTATTAAAAGCTTTTTAAAACCGTAATCAATTGAATTAAGTACAAAACACCCAACATTATTATACACAGAAGGAGCCGTTTGGCTGCAACCAGTGCCTCAGTGTTGGCCATTTGTCAGTAAATATTTAAAGAAAAATGATTTATTTCGTTATTTGGGCGTTTTTGTGTCCAGTTTTTTCACGGTTGTAATTGAGTCAAAGTGTGTCATTTGTGGCATATTTGTGCATATGATATGCAGCTGATCTGGCCATTCCACTCCACAGTCATGGTGGTATTATTATTATTATTAACCTTTTTAATTTTTAGATAGCCATGCGAGTACACTGGGAGGAGTGCCAGCGGGGACTCACAGTCCTGCAAAGAACAGTGGTGGCACACGGGTGAGGCGGCAGCCAGGACTCCCGCCTAGCGCTGACCAGACAGGCTGGGCTTGCCTCCCCCGCGGTTGGCTGATCCAGCTGCTGCTTCTCCCGGTGTGTTCTGTGTTGGATACACCAGTGTTCTTTGCCAGACCCCGAGTCCCCGCTGGCGCTCCTCTCAGTGCGCTGACGCCTCGCGTTCTCCACATATACTGAATTATCATTTAGACCTACGTAATCACGGCAACTTTATGGTGTAATTTTTTAAGCGTTAAATCTTCAGTATTATCTTTTTCTGGTCAAATTTGTTGCTTTCCACTTCCTTGTTTTGTTCACGGAGTGCTCTGATGACTGGTGCTGCATATTATCCAACCAGCACGGAGTCAATCCGAAACCCCGCCCACACTTCCAGAAGCTTGGGCATGAGGAGACAGAGTGATGGCTAAACTTTTATTGATAAAAATTACATGTTTTGACTGAACAACTCTATACTCAGGGCTGCACACCATTAAAACCTCAGCAAAGCACTTATGAAATGTGAGGTCAGTCTGATGAATGGTTTGAGAAATATGCGAGGAAGAGACGCACACACACACACACAGATTCCTTGCATTTATAGATAGATGCAGGTGCAGCTCAGTGAATTAGAGTAAGGTAAAAATGTTGCATTTAAGATTTAATTCAAACCTGTCAATTTTCATGTAATATATTCCCGTTTGATATTCATAAATTATTCAAAGCCTTTTGTTTTGTATTACTATTGATGACTATTTCACATGGCTTTTTGAATTATATTACAAATTACAATATTCTATTTCTGAGATGCACCTGTATTTATTCTAATTTGATCATTTTAAGACTTTTATAGTGTCACTGTTCTCAACACCAGCTGCACAACCACCACAGCAGGTTGAGCTGCTGCCATCACCAGAATGTCAACAGTGAAACTTGATTAGATGGTTTAATGCTAAACAATATGGTTTATCATATATCTTATTTGAATATCTGTTTAGAAGTTGCTGATTTTCCACTACGTTCCTTCTCCTAAAACTTTGTCATTCAGATTCAGAGCAACGAAGATGAGGTTCTACCACACAGAACAACCAGAACCAGTGGTGAGTTCAGATTTAAATGACATTTTCTCTTTTAACTTGAGTCTGTCCTGTTGTTTTCTGGTCAACAGATGTTTTTAGATTATTCTGGTGAAGTCATAAGGAGATAATGTGACGGCGCAGTGTTCATCTGTCCACAGGAATTGGTACTCCTAGGCATTTGCCCAGATGTTCAGCAAACTCATGAACAACGATCCACAGATAGGTCTGCATCTAGGCTGTACTTAAGGTCAAGGTCAGCAGTCCGGAGATTTGAATGCTCTTGGGGTGATTTCATCAGGCCGGAATGAGCTACGCTGTCATTCACAGTCTGGTTATTACATTTAGTATTGGAAATGGATCATATAGAGTGACATTTAGAAGAAATTCACAGCTGAAGGAGTTAGCCTCACTTGATTTTTTTTTTTTTTAAATTATCCACATGGATAGTAGTTGGGGAATAGGTTTGGATTCTTCTGTCTGTTTTTCCAGACTCTCTAGCTATGTTCAGACTGCGGGTCTTAATTATCTCCGCCATGGAGGTTATGTAATCGGGGTGGTTTGTCCATCCGTCCCTCCCTCCCTCTGTCTGTTAGCAGGATTACGCAAAAACTACTGGATGGATTTTGATGAAATTTTCACCAGAGGTAGCCCTTGAGCCAAGGATGGACCCATTAAATTTTGGTGATGATCTGAGAGTGCATACCTCCACCAATGACCTTGTTTGTGTTTGTGCAGCAGGATTACACAAAAGCTACTAGATAGATTTGGATGAAATTTTCACCAGAGGTGATCCTTGGGCTAGAGAGGAACCCATAACATTTTGGTGATGATCCCAGAATTCATACCTCCACCAAGGCTGTTATCGTCTCGCACTGTGTTAGCAAGAATCCCCCAAAACAAACCCATTACATTTTGGAGGTGATCCATGAGGGACGGAAGGAGCCTTGGCGGAGGTATGTGCTCTCTGAGTGCTTTTCTAGTATTCAGTCTGGTTTTGTTACTCAGATCCAAATTTTTGTGTGGATGTTCACATTATTTTTTTAAATGAGACCAATATCAGACTGCAGTGTGAACTTGTCACAGCCCATGTACTCTGTAAATTTGTTTTAAAAAGAAGACTTGGAAAACATGAAAAAGTTGTGAAGTTACCAAAATAAGTCACAAATTAAATTTACACAAAAATCAAGTACAAGTCTGTGAAGGGGAAAAAACATGTATAAATAAACAAAAGTCCCAGATTTATGAAGAAAGGGTCTCAGATATATATGGGGGAAAAAATCATAGATTTATACAATGTGTTAGAGTGACGGAAAAGTCGGCTGAATTCCAACATCAGTTCAGATTGAGGTCGCATTGCAGAACATGGATCTGTATCTGACTTAGGACCACATATGAAAGTCAGATTTCATGTCAGTTTTTTTTTTTTTTTAAGTTGATTTGTTTCAGTAATTCAATTCAAAAAATGAAATTTGTGTATTTTATTGATTCATTACTCAGAGTGATATATTTCAAGTGTTCATCTCCTCCAACTTTGATGGCTATGGCCTACAGCCCATGAAAACCCAGAATTTCTCAAAAACACTGAATATTGTGAAAAAGTTAAATATTGTCGAACAATATGGTGTGGTGGCAGAGTGGTCAGCACTGCAGCAGCACAGCAACTCACCCTTGGCCGGGGGATCCTGGGTTCAATCCCAGCCCCCGACCAACAGTGATCTGTGTGGAGTTTGCATGTTCTCCCCGTGTCTGCGTGGGTTTACTCCAGGATTTCTCCAGTTTCCTCCCACATGCCAAAAACATGCAAGTTAGGTTAATTGGCATCAAACTGGGGATTCTAAATTGTCCTTAGGTATGACTGTGAGAGTGAATGGTTGTCTGTCTCTCTGTGTTGGCCCTGCGATGGACTGGCGATCTGTCCAGGGTGTACCCTGCCTCTCGCCCAAAGATTCTGGGATAGGCTCCAGCGCCCCCGCGACCTGAAAAGGATTAAGCGGAAGAAGATGAATGAATGAATATTGTAGACTCATGGTGTCACATTCTAATCAGCTAATTGACTCCAAACACCTGTAAAGGTTTCCTGAGCCTTTAAATGGCCTCAATCTGGTTCAGTAGTCTACACAATCATGGGGGAGACTGCTGACTTAACAGTTGTCCAGAAGACAATCACTGACACCCTCCACAAGGAGGGTAAGCCACGAAAGGTCATACTAACGAAGCTGGCGGTTCAGAGTGCTGTATCCAAGCATACTTGGATACAGCATATTATTCTTTTCTACTGCTTCACAGATGACACTCAGCTCTACCTTTCCACCAAACCAAATTCCACCCTCCCTCCCTCCTCCCTGACCAATTGTCTTTCTGAAATAAAAACCTGGTTTTACCGCAAACTTTCTCAAACTCAACAGTGATAAAACAGAAATCCTTTTAGTCGGCACCAAATCCACATTATCAAAAGTTGATAGTTTCTCCCTCACCATCGACGGCTCCTCAGTTTGCTCCTCCCCTCAGGTCAAGAGTCTGGGTGTCATCCTTGATGGTTCTCTTTCCTTTCACTCCCACATCAATAACATTACCCGGTCTGCTTATTTTCATCTTCGCAACATTAATCGTCTCCGTCCTTCCCTCACCCCCCACACTACCTCCATTCTTGTGCACAGCCTTGTCACTTCCCGTTTAGATTACTGTAACTCCCTACTCGTTGGTCTCCCTCAGAAATCCCTTCACAAGCTCCAGTTGGTCCAGAATTCAGCTGCCCGCGTCATCTCCAAAACCCCCTCCTTCCTTCACATCTCCCCTGTTCTCCTGCAACTTCACTGGCTCCCGGTCAAATTTCACATTGACTTCAAAATCCTCCTTCATACTTTTAAAGCTATCCATAACCTCGCCCCTCCTTATCTGGCTGACCTCCTTCACATTGTCACCTCTACCCGCTCCCTCAGATCCTCCTCCTCTGTCCACCTCGCTGTCCCTCCTGCTCGATTCAGCTCCATGGGGAGTAGAGCCTTTAGTCGCTCTGCTCCCAAACTCTGGAACTCACTCCCACCTGCCATCAGAAACATTGATTCCCTCCCTCAGTTTAAATCCGTTCTCAAAACTCACCTGTTCAGATTAGCATTTTCATTGTAACTGCCATGCTTTTATGATTGTCGTTTTTGTGTTTTTGTTGTTTATTGATACTGTGTTTTATCTATTTTTGTAAAGTGTCCTTGAGTGTCTTGAAAGGCACTTTTAAATAAAATGTATTATTATTAATGGAAAGTTGAGTGGAACAGAAAAAGGTGCATAAGCAACAGTGATAACTGTAGCCTTCAGAGGATTGTGAAGCAAAGCCCATTCAAGAATTTGGGGGAAGTTCATGAGGAATGGACTTGGTTGGAGTCGGTGCCTCAAAAGCCACTATACACAGATATATCCAAGACATGGGCTAGAACTGTCACATTCCTTGTGTCAAGCCACTCCTGAACCAGAGATGGCATCAGAAGCGTCTTACCTGCGCTAAGGAGAAAACGGACTGGACTGTTAATCAGTGGGCCAAAGTGCGCTTTTCAGATGAGAGTAAATTTTGCATTTCATTTGGAAATCAAGGTCCCAGGCAGTCCAAGTTGCCTGAGGTTCAGTGTGAAGTCTCCACAGCCGTTGATGATTTGGGGAGCCATGCCATTTGCTGGTGTTTGGTATACTGTGTTTTATCAAGTTCAAAGTCAGTGCAGTTCTCTACTCAGAATTTTTAGAGCACTTCATGCTTCCCTCTACTGACAAGCTTTATAGAGATGCTGATTTCATTTTCCAGCAGGACTTGGCACCTGCCCACACTACCAAAAGTACCAAAACCTGGTTTAATGACCATGGTATCACTGTTCTTGATTGGCCAGCAAACTCCTGACCTAAACCCCATAGAGAATCTATGGGGTATTGTCAAGAGGAAAATGAGAGAGACGAGACCCAACAATGCAGACAAGCTGAAGGCTGCTATCAAAGCAAGCTGGACCTTCATAACGCATCAGCAGTACAACAGGCTGATCGCCTCCATGCCACGTCACATTGATGCAGTAATTCATGCAAAAGGAGCCCAAACCAAGTATTGAGTGTGTACGTGGACACACTTTTCAGTTGGCCAACATTTCTATTAAAAATCTCTATTTTTTAAATTAATTTTATGTAATATTCAATTTTTTTAGAAACTGAATTTGGGGTTTTCATTAGCTACAGTCCATAACCATCAAAACCAAAAGAAACAAACACTTGAAACACATCACCCTGCAATGAATCTGAGTTTCCTTTTTTTTTTTTATTTAGGTTTTTGTAAAGGGTATACATGTCATTACAGCATTGCATTCTTTACGTTTTCATCACATATTCCCTTTTTTTGTTTTTTGACAAGATTGAAAAAAAATTATTACAACACCCTTTTTTTAAGTGAAAGAAAAGAAAAATTAAAAAAAAAAACAGAAGAAAAATAAAAGAGCATCTGAGTTGCATTGGAACAAAGAGAGGTGCCATTATTGAAATGGTGTTTGTCAAAGATTAGATCTGATGGAAGACACATGCGTTCCAGGGTTGCCAAAAGTTCAAGAACCCATCCATGTCCTGTCTCAGTGCAAATGTCAACTTTTCCATCAAATAAACGTCCTGAATCACTTTAATCCAATCTTCAGGTGCAGGACAGTCTCTCGACATCCATTTTTTTTTTTTTGTGGTTTTTTACTTGCCAATATTAAAACATTGAATAAGTATTTTTCTCCTCGTCTTTCCAGTGATTCCGGTAGTAAACCCAAATACAAAGTTACAAAAGAAAAGGGAACTGTTACTTTGAATATTTTCCCCAATATTGTCAGTACATTAGTCCGATATTGGTTGATAACTGGGCATGACCAAAACACATGAAAATGATTTGCAGTCTTTTCACCACACAGGCGCCAGCAATTCAACCCTTTACGAGTAAATTTGTTTTGTGCAGGTGTTCTGAAAAATCTTACCAAATTTTTCCATCCAAATTCTCTCCACAGCAGGGATGAGGTACTTTTCTACTGTTGTTTATTTAGTTTTTCCCATAATTCCAGTTGTAAAGTGAAATTCCCCTCTTTTTCCCATTTCTCTTTTATATATGATGCATTGTCTCCTTTTAAATCTTGAAGACCTTGGTATATTTTAGAGATGTATCTGATCCCTGGTGTAGCGTGAATTGCCTATAAAAATATTTGTCATAAGGTACAGGAATTATTTATTTTATTTAATAGTGGGTGTGAAAGGGGGCGGAGTTAAACTGTCACTTCTACACCCGCTAAATTAAATAAAAGCACTCGTAAAAGGGGCACCAGTCCTAACGGACAATAATAACTTTAATTTTAATTAATTTTGTACCTTAAATTACTTAATGAATCAGTCTCAAAGTTTCAGTGAGTTTTTGTCCTGCCGTGATTAGGAAACCTGTATATGCGAAAGGAAAACGCTTCAACTTCTCTCATTCACCCTTTTATTAAACTCATTCAGTTTACATGGCATGGCGTTCAAATGATGAATAAACAGATTCAGATGATGACAGCGTAAAATGTCACATCAACTGATATTGGGTTCCTGAACATAAAATCCAGCGTTACACCTCTGTAGAACCAAGGAGGAACTAGACTTATGTTTCAACGGTAAATGAGGCTGGAATGTTTTAACAAAACAACGCAATTTTATGGGGAAAATTCATAAGCTAATTATCTAAAAATGAATTCTGAATTAATCTACAAAAATTTAAGGGCAGTTACTTAAAAATGACTAAGAGTTTTCCTTCAGTTTACAGCTCTATCCTGTGGCTGAGAGACTAATTGAGCCCTGAAATACGGGCCATATTCAATTGTAATTTAATTGTTAGGACATCACGTTTTAACCCAGCAGATAGGAGAAATAAGAATTTCACTCACACAACAGCCGTAGGTCCACGTTTCCGCCGGTCGGTACCGCTGGGTGTTGAAGTTAGGACGTCGGAGGAAGCGGCTGCTATCCTCACAGCCGTGGAGGTGATAACTCAGCTGGGGGCCCTTCAAGGAGACTGTAGCAGCCGTGGATGGTTTGTCTCAGGGCGGCGTGAAAAGTCCTTGGAAAAAGAGTCCAAATTTGAGGTCTCTTGTAGCGGGATCGACCCAAAAACTGAAGGAGAAACTTCTCAGTCTCTGTTCACTTTAAATTAGGCAAATTAAAGGTCCACTTTAATGGCGTGAAAAGTCATGAAAAAAAATGAAAAACATTTACTAGGATAAGAATGGCTTCTGAGGTGAAGGAAAAAGTTTGAGAATTTGATTCTCTAAAAGGACGAGCTCTAAAGAAAAAGGTGGTTTCTCCTCAGTAACCAGAAAGACTTGACAAACTTCACAGAGAATAAAATAAAACTTCACAGGGCCTTGAAACGGTGGAATCAAATCTTCTTCTGAGATCTAGATTACTATTCTGCTTCTTTAATCTTAATTTAGTTCCTAATCTTTCTCAAAATCTCTTTCTTTCTTCTTTCTGTGTTTCTAATTCTTAATTCTATCACCGTTCTCTATCTTGCTACTTGTTACATTGTTACTTTACTTCTTGCTAATCTTCCTGCCTGTTCTTTGTCTGATCTTATTTCTTACTCTGCTTACTCTGCTGATCTCTGATCTTCTCTGTTCTTTTCTCTTACTGTTCTCTTACTAAACTCAAATCTAACTTCTCTCTTTTAAAGTTACCTCGCCGGGTCGTAAAACTGATGATGTCGATCGCAAGACTGACCAATCGACTTTTTCAGAAGCAGTTTGAAATGGCTGCTATCCAATGTGAGGACATTTCTTTGTTTGAGAGCAGCCAATCAAATGAAGACACCATCCCATGAAATTTCAGAAGGAAAATCAACACTCAGTCAGTTCTTATGAAATTAAATGCTCAATATAAAATCTAACTAAATTAAATGACTTGGCTAATATTTGGTGATCATGCATTTATACCATTACTCCAATAACACTCATGAATATAACATTTCTTATACATAATTATAATACATGCATTCACATTTAGATCAAAATGCAGCAAACCATGGTTGGTGATAAAAGAGGGATGATTTTCAGTGTCCTTAGGATCCAGAGGATAAGCTGAAAGAAACTTAATGTTTAGAACAAATTAAAAGTCATCCTCCATACTGAAAACACATTCCGTAGGTATCCGCTAGGAGGTACTGTTGAGCTGTAGATGATTTCCTTTAGTATCTGGGCGAAGACCTGGATAGTATCGTGCTATAAACCCGTCAGATTAAGCGGTTTATGACTCTTTCAAGAACATTGGTTTCCTGTGAAAAGGTACGTTATCAAATGCAGTGTTCACGTTGAGAGGTCTGGTCTCCTGAGTTTTATGTTCCTTTGAGCCTTTAAAAGCAAATTCTGATCCTTACAATCTCTGCAAGAGGCAACTGTTTACATTGGGGTCCTGGGAAAGCAAGCATCTTTGGTCAGGCCCGGAAGAGGCCTGCATGAGTCGACATAAAAGCCAGTGATATTCCTGAAAAGGCAGAAAAGTGGTATTCCTGTGTAATGAATAAAGTGAAATTCCTGTAAACTGGAGAGAAGTGATCTTCTGTCTTGGTTTGAGGAAACGATGATGCTACACTGGGATCCCTTTATATGCCATTAAGAAGACCTTCAGAACACCTGACTGGGCCCTTCCCAAATCCTCCTTTTTAAGTATTTTGTTTATGTGATGTCTAAGCTGAAAGAACCTGTAAAGGTCTTGATTTATTAGACCTTGTTTTTTCAAATCTTCAAAACTTTTTAAAGTTTGCCCTTTAAAAAAATCGAAATATTTTATCAGTCCGTTCTCTTTCCACTTTTTAAATCTAGTGTCTGTTTTATTAGGAGTAAAATCCTGATCATAGGAAATCCATCACAATAATTGATAGGGTTCTTTAGTTTGATTCTCTCTGACCATCTTAAACCAAATTTTTAGCGGGGTCTCTATCCACGGGTTAGTGTTATTCAAATGTTTAGGTAAGGCATTGTTCCCTATTATCGTCTGTAGGGGAATGTCACTTGTTATTTGGCATTCTATCTCCTTCCATTGTGCAGTGTAGAATGGGTTACATATATCTACTAAAGTTTTTATTTGCGCGGCTTTAAAATAGTCCCTGATATTTGGCAGCGCGAGCCCACCTTTGCCTTTGTTTAGCTGTAAGGGTTCTATACCTGATTCTTGGTCTCTTGCCCTGCCATATGAATCTTGAGATCCTTCTGTCCAGTTCTTGCCATGTTTTTTTGGGAGGTTCTACCGGTATTGTTTGGAAAAGGTATAGAAAATGTGGAAGTATATTCATTTTGACTGCTTCAGTTCTTTGTGCAGTACCCAAGAATGGTACCATATTCCATCTTGCTAGATCAGATTTTATTTTTGCCATCAGTGGATCATAGTTTAGTGTTATAATTTTGTTGTTTCGGGATATTGACCCCCAGATATTTCATAGATTCCTTCTCCCAGTTAGTTTTGAATTTGCTTAGTAAACATTGATTTGGGTTATAGTTGAATGTTAAAATTTGAGTTTTATGCATGTTCAATTCGTACCCCGATAACTCTCCATACTCTGAAAAAAACTGAGATTAGTTCTGGAAAAGAGGTGTCCGGCTGCCCCAGGTATATTAAAATGTCATCAGCAAAGAGTGCTATTTTGTGTTCCTTCTGACCAAGTGTAATACCTTGAATTTTTTGATTCTGTCTTATCCATTGGCTCAGAGGTTCTATGAAGATTGCAAAGAGCAGTGGAGACAAGGGGCAGCCCTGACGACATCGTCTCTCCAGTTCAAAAGATGATGATAATTTACCGTTAATCCTTATTTTAGCTGTTGGTTTTTTATATAATGCCTGGATAGTTCTAATGAAGTTGTTATGAAAATTGAAACTGGACAAGATTCTGTATAGGAAAGACCAGTCAACCGAATCAAATGCTTTTTCAGCGTCTAATCTCAGTATGGCTGCATTTAAATTTTATTTTTTTTATATGATGAATTATGTGTAAAGTGTGTCTAATGTTATCTTGTCTGTCTTTGTCTTATAAAACCTGTTTGGTCTAAATGAATTAAGTCTGTCAGTATATTTTCTAACCTTTTGGCAAGGATGGCGGTAAAAAGTTTATAGTCCTGATTTAACCCCTTGCACTCTGGTCAATTTCCCTAAAAACGCCAAAAAATAACATGCCCAAAGTAAATCAAAAGCTGTTCTTCAACCCTTTGCAGCATCTTCATGGGGTTGGTCTCATTTAAAAGAAAACACTTTGAATTTTTTGGCAAAACAGTTATAATCTCTCTAAGTGCTCCGGCCACTGAGTAACAGTCATCTAAACATACTGAACTTGAAGAAAATAAATTTGGCCTGGGTGTTTTTTTGGATACAAGTGCTTGCAAATAACACACAGCTTCAGATTCGGGCTGGAAAATGCAACAGAAATGTAGAACCAAGTGTTATCCAGCTGAGGTCAAAATTTTGTAACAATACCACAAAAAATGAATATATTGCACAGCTTTGTTCTCAGGTAGTTCCCAGGCGTTTTTGAACTGTGCCAAATTGTGCCAAATGGCACAGTTTGGAAAAACGTCTAACTTTTGAATGATTCAATATAGAAGCTTCATCTTGGGCTCTAATGAAAGGTGACACTCAGGGCTGTGTGTGTGTGTGCTACAGAGGACGGACATCGCCCGTTGCGCCGCGGTCCGTCATGTGGCAATGACGCACAGCTGTAATTTACCGATCGGTCAAAAGTCATTTTTGATTACAATTTTCAGGGATAAAGAATAATTTAGCTTATAACACTTAACTGTTCACAACAGCAGCGTAGCTGGCGAACTTCTCTTCCTTATTGTCAGACGAACGCGACGCTGGTCCGCTTGTTACGGACTCGTGGTTCTGGTCTCGCGACCCGGTCAAAACATAATCCCATTATTGCGGTTTTGGCGAACGATTTTTCAAAACAAATAACAGTAGTAATTTAAAAAGACTGGTGAACGCGTGTGTGTCACCCAGCCTTCGTCGTCGGCCTCCGTCGGTCTATGATGACCATAGAAGAGAATCCTAAACGTCTATTCTGCTGGAATAAAAAAAAAAAAAAAAGCACCGCCTGTGGCTGAACAGGCCGATGCGCGAATGGCAGGCCCTGTCACACAGGTCGCACTTGTGGGTGGTCTCCGTGCTGCTGTGTCTGTGCCGGTTCTTCCTGCGGGTCCTTTTTTCATCTGCTGCAACAGTCAGTCTCTCTTCACCCAGCCTTACACAAAACGGCTTTCGAACTTCTGTGCTTCAATTGGCTCGCTGCATTCGCAGCGTTGGTAGGCGGGTCCTTCTTGCTAGGTTTTCAGTCATTGGTTCTTCAAGGTTTCAGAAACCCAATTCAAGGCTCTTATTAGTCAAATGAGAGGTCAGTCATATCTAATCTGTTAGCGGCTGTGTCTGTAGTGGAAGAACGAAAATGCAGCTTTTTTTTTCCAGTGTGCTCTAGGACGCAGCGCTCTCATGCGCTCTCGTGCGCTCTAGGACGCAGAGACGTGCCCGCCCGCGGTACACAGAGGTGCAACAGGTTAACACACTGATTGGTCTGTGGTTGGAGCAGTCTAATTTATCCTTTTCAGGTTTAGGTATGACTGCAATGATCCCTTCTCTCCAGGAGGAGGGGATTTCCCCTGTGTGGAGGACATAGTTAAATGTTTTCAGGAGGAGAGGAGATGGTTGCTGTTTAAAGGTTTTGTACCACTCTGCTGTATAACCATCTGCTCCTGGGGATTTGTTAGCTTTAAGTTTCATAATTGCTTTTTCTAATTCTTTAGGTTGTATTTCTGCCTATAGTTTTTTTTATTTTGTGACTCAGTAAGTTGGGGAAGATTTAACCTCTTGCACTCCGGAATACCGCGGGTGGTCACGTCTCTGCATCCTAGTGCTCACTGTGCGTCCTAGTGCGCACTGAAAAAAAAAAAGCTGCATTTCCGTTCTTCCACTACAGACACAGCCGCGAACAGAAAGCCAAAGGAGTGTTTTGATTGGTTTAGATTTGATTGACCTCTCATTCGACTAATAAGAGCCTTGAATTGGGTTTCTGAAACCTTGAAGAACCAATGACTGAAAACCTAGCAAGAAGGACCCGCCTACCAACGACTGCGAATACAACGAGCCAGTTGAAGCAGAGAAGTTCGATGACTGAAAACGTGCGTCCCGTGCGTAAAATCTGTTGTGTGTAAGCCGCTGTGTGTAACTGTAGCGTTCGCCAGTCTTTTTTTATTACTACTGTTCTTATTTGTTTTGAAAAATCGTTCACCAAAACCGCAATCATGGAAGCACAAAACCGCAATCATGGAATCATGGTTTGACCGGGTCACGTGACCAGAACCACGAGTCGTAACAAGCGGACCAGCTTCATGTTCGTCTGACAATGAGGAACAGATGTTCACCAACGACACTGCTGTTGTGGACAGGTAAGTGTTATAAGCTAAATTATTCTTTATCACTGAAAATAGTAATAAAAATGACTTTTGACCGATCGGTGATTACAACGGTGCATCATCGCCACATGACGGACCGTTGACGGACTGTTTTTTTGTGCGCCAAGCTCCTCTGTAGAGGGGGGGGGAAGAGTTATCCTCTACATTGCAGATATTTTAGTATAATTTTTATTGCACTGTAGGTTATTTTTTCTTGTAAAAAAAGGCCACACATTTTTTACGTGGCATGCTTCTTTGTGTGTGGGGGGCTTGTTTGTTCATTCATTCATGAATGAATAAACAACCCCCCCACACACACACACAGCCCTGAGTGTCACCTTTCATAAGAGCCCAAGATCAAGCTTCTATGTTGAATCATTCAAAAGTTATAGACGTTTTTCCAAACTGTGCCATTTGGCACAATTTGGCACAGTTCAAAAACGCCTGGGAACAACCTGAGAAAAAAGCTGTGTAATATATTCATTTTTTGTGGTATTGTTACAAAATTTTGACCTCAGCTTGATAACACTTGGTTCTACATTTCTGTTGCATTTTCCAGCCAGTATCTGACAGCTGTGTGTTATTTGCAAGCATTTGTATCTAAAAAACACCCAGGCAAACTTTATTTTCTTCAAGTTCAGTATGTTTAGATGACTGTTACTCAGTGGCAGGAGCACTTGGAGAGATTATGGAAAAAAAAGTGTTTTCTTTTAAATGAGACCAACCCCATGAAGATGCTGCAAAGGGTTGAAGAACAGCTTTTGAATTACTTTGGGTACGTTATTTTTAGGCGTTTTTAGGGAAATTGAGTGCAAGGGGTTAATGTATTTAGGAAGGCTTCAGATGTCTTTTTTGTGTTTTTTGAGGGAGTACAAGTTCTTGTAGTAATTCTCGAAGCTTTTATGAATTTCCTGAATTCTAATTTTTATTTCCTTTGATACTGGGTCTCTGATTTTGTAGATTGCTCTCTCCGTTTGTTGTTTCCTCAATTTATAGACTAGTAATTTTGCTGATTTGCTACCTGTTTCATAATATTTTTGTTTCAGAAATGTAAGTTTCTTCTGGATTTCTATTGTGTAGATCTCGTTTATTTGTTTTTTAATTTCCTTAATTTTGAACGAGTCATTAGTATGAGTGTTGTTTTTGTGCTCTTTTTCTAGTTTCTTAAGTTCTGACTCTAATGTGATTAGTTTTTCTTGTCTCAATTTCTTTTGGAGTGCCATTTTTGCAATAATCTTTCCCCTTATTACAGCTTTGCATGCGTCCCACAGTATTAAAGGGGATACTTCTCCATTATCATTTTCTTCCAAATATCTGAGAATATCTGACTCCAATTCATCTTTCAGTGGTCCTTTCAGCACATTTGAATTTAACCTCCAAGAAAATGTATTATTTGTGTGTTTTTGGATATTTAAGTCCATATAGATCAGACTGTGGTCAGAGAGATCCATCAGTCCTATTTTACATGTTTTTACTCTTCCAATGTCTCTATTAAACATAAAAAAAAATAGTCAGTCCTTGAATATGATGAATGTGGTGTTGAGTAAAATGTATCATCTTTTACACTGGGGTTGAATTCCCTCCACACGTCACAGATTCCCATTTCATTTAGTAACATCCTAGTTTTTCTACTTTGTTATTTTGATGTGGAGAATTACCTGATGCATCCCAGTATGGATTCAGTCTTAGATTGAAGTCTCCACCACATATCACTAAACCTTGGGCTTTAGTTGTCATTAGGTCAAATACATTTTCATAAAATTTCCAGTTAGCCCCTGGAGGTGCATATACATTCAGCAGGGTGATATCTTCTCCCTCTAGCCAATTAAGTACCATGCTAAATCTCCCTTCTTTATCTTTGTGTTCTGAATTTTTTTCAAATATAATTTTGGTTGAGATCAATGTCGCTACCCCCCTCCTCCTCCCTGACTTATATGAAGATGAAGAGATCAGTTTAAACCCTTGTCTATTAAGTTTAGTGTGCTCCAAGTCTGTTAGGTGGGTTTCCTGTAAAAATATTATTCCTGCTTTGTCTTTTTTCATTTTGCCTAGAATCTTGGATCTTTTAACTGGATTCAGGATTACTTTTACATTATAGGAGATTATTTTGGTTACACCCTGTTTCTCCATTGTATTGTCTTATTTAGTATAATAGTATAGTGGCCCTCTTTTATGCTACTCAAAAACTGAAAGAACGTTAAGAACATAAAAAACATTAAGAACATAGTATATAAAACTTTAAAACAAAAAACTTTCAAAAGATCTTCCTGAACTGAGGTCTTTTTAGCAACCTTAGTGGAGCCTTGATGGTGTGTTGGCTCTGAGGGAAATTCCTCAAACTTTGTTACGTGTTGAGGGCCCTCTCTTACCCCTGTAAGTTGTCCCATGTTTTTAACGTGATTTTCAGATCCCAATCCGAACTTGTATAGATGTTTTTGGGTTTTTTTTTAATGCCTATACCCTATGAAATTATGCGCTACCTCCCACCACCATCACAGCAAACAATCACGTTAATACAGTATTTGTTAGTGTGAAGAGTTCATGTGGTTCATTGTCACATTTCTACTTTAACAAGTTTTTTTTTTTAAGACTTATTTGTTTCTAATATTATGACTGTTCCATGAAATGTTTTACCACTTCATATTTGCTAATTCTGCATCTCCTTTAATGTTTGTTACCTTGTAGGAGGAGGGTTGGATGCGCAGATTGACTAAAAATATTGTTATTCCCTCCTGAAAGCGTCCAATTTTTCCTTATAGCCCTGGCGCTGGGTTTCCCGCTGCTGGTCCATGGATTTTGAGGGTCTCTGTGTGGACCACGTTTGAGCCTTGATTCTTTCAATCGGGTCTGCTGCGGGTTTATACACCGGTACCGGGAGCCCTCTTCTCACCATATCCCTGGTTGCTTCTTCCGCCGAATCGTAGAGACACGTCTCTTCCCCTTAAAAAACCCTCAGCTTTGCCGGGAATGGAGTTTGAAAGCACAGTTTCTTCTCTCTTAGTACCTTTTTAGCGTTGTTGTATTCCCGGCGTTTTTTAAGGACCTCTGGGGCATAGTCATGCTCCACAAAAACTTTTCTTTCTTAGTGTATAAATCCTTTTTTCTGCCAAGCCAGTCTCAAAACCTCTTCTTTTGTTCTGAAGTTGGAAAACTTCACCACCACTGAACGCGGGGGAGCTTCCGCCGACGGCCTTGGGGCTAATGAACGGTGCGCCCTTACTATTTTCAAGTCGGTGGATTGGGGAATTTCCAACTTTTCTCTCAGTATGGTTTCCACGCATGCAGCCATTGTGTTGAAACCGTCCTCGACTCCTTCTTTCAGACCATGAATTCTTATGTTGTCCCTTCTTAGTCTTCCTTCCTGGTCGGTTAGCTTAGCCTCCAGTCTTGTCTGTCGATTAAGTAATTCCAGCGTGGTTTCTTCCAGCCCTTTTATTCTTTCCTCTGCTTCCATGATTCGGCCTCAGCCTGGTCCACTCTGTTGTTTGTCCTTTTTATTTCGTCTTTAAGTTGACGAAATTCGGCCCCACACTCTCGGCGAAATTGTCTTAATTCTTGAAGTATCATTTTTAAGCTAGCCGTGTTGCTAGCCTCATTTTGCTCCTCCATTTCCGAGAGGTTATTGTCTTCGAGGTCAGTTTCTCCGGCCAATGCGTGTCTTGGGCTGGTAAATGTTGATCTCTTCTGTTTTCCTTTAGGCATAATAACTTTGTCTTTTGATTTTCACTCTTCCATAAATCCATTAAATCTGATTTTCACGGATGGGATCTGGAAGCTTCAGCGTTAAGCTGCTACCACCATGGTGTCCAGACCGGAAGTCTGTTCATGTCAGTTTTTGCTGTTAAGACTTATCATTAAAACAGATACGACAAAAAAAATCAGATTTGGGCCGCTTTTGCCTGCAGCCTCAACATGGCCTGAAACAAGAATGACTGCAGATACCAGCTTCAAACTTGGTTCAACAACATTGCATGCAAAGTTGTGTTTATTTTGAGGTCAAGAAAGGTCAAACGTCAAGGCCGCAGGTTCAGCATGTGTCTGCACCTCCATTGTGTGCTACGCGGTGACAGTCTAGTGACAATTATGGATTTTTATCTTCAACTTCTTCCACGGACAGCCTCGTAAGGAGTGGAAAAATGTGGAACAATTACAGCACCCAATGTTTGATTAATTGTTCATTGTCATGTAGGGAAATTTACTCTGCAGCAGCTTGTATAATTCAAAGTGTAAATAAACAACACTTAACATGCAGTGAATGCATAAGACACAAATTCCTTAGGCAAGACAAAATAAAAAATATCGCTGTCCTACTATGCATTTTAAATGCTTCAGAGTAAATGCCTTGACGTCCTCTCATCATTGCACATTCTGAGTCATTTTTCAGGATGTCTGTAGGATTCAAGATCATCTGGTTTCCTGTTCTATGTACTTGTACTAGGATATATACACACAGCCTGTTTGTGTGTGCTGTAAACATGTTTTCAGTTTTAGTTTGTTCTGATCTGTCATTTAATGCCATATATAAATGGTTCTACTCTGCCACATTCAGGACAGATGGTGTACTGCAGGGATAACTGAGTGTTGTTTTTTTTGTTTTTTTTTTCCCCCTCCCAGACTTGTTGAGGACAGTCAGTCAGCAGTCTGACAGCAGCGGGTTTGCAGAGGAACCGTCGGCTGACTCAAATGGCTACCTCAAGGTTTGTTTGGTTTTTTCTGTAACTTTTCTCCCTACACCTCTTTTTAATGGTTCTGAATTTTAGCTGTTTAAATTTGTAGCACACCAAGAGAAGAAATGCACTTGCCCAGCTAAGCCAGTGGGTTTAAAAATCTAGAAAGGAAGTCTGTCAATCTGTCAAAGGAAAACAGTTGTAGCTGCCTCCGATCCTCAGATGTCCTCGGATATGTTTGTGCTTTTTATGCCTCTCATTTACTGCGATTCAGAGGGAAGTTAACACTTAACGAAACATCCCAAAATTAATTAGGTTAATTTGTAATGTGCATAAAAGTTAAAATGTTGAAACTAACCAGCAGTGGTAATAGTTTGATTTTTTTTGGGGGGGGGGGGGAGGGGTCAGGTCTGTTTTATTGAACAAGGATTAGATTATATACACAAGTGCAAAAAGATTTGGATTACATTTAATTTTTTTGAATTTGATACCATCAGCAATAAAATACAAAATGGCAAGTACAGTCTAATGGGGGGGGGCATACAAATTATCCCCCACCCCCTTCCTCTTCCTGCTCAGTGTAACACATGTAATAATAAAGGGTGTAATGAAAAAAAGACAAATCACGATTAAACTGGAGTGGTGGCTCAGTTGGTAGAGCATCCGCCCCACACCCGGGAGGCAGGGGTTCAAATCCCAGCCGGGTCATGCCGAAGACCATGTAAAAGCGGAACTTCCTGCCGTCCAGCTTGGTGCTCAGCAATAATGGAATAGAGGAGGGAAATCTGTGGCGGCGCCTTGCATGGCAGCAGCCCTTCAGATTCTACACATGGGGTGTGTGTGATTGACACTGTAGATAGGATAAAGCACAATTTTGTTCTACTGTACATGATTGGTTGTATGGTTGAATGAATAAAAGGTGATTTAATTAAACAAAGAGCGTTTATTATGGGCTGTTACTAAGGTAACAGACGAGGGGCAACCACATCTTGTCAAACTGTGACTATTCTTCAAGGCAGACCTTTATTATTTCAAGGTAAAGAGTATTGATTCTTTTTCCAGAAAGTAAAAAAAAAAAAAAAAATTGTGGTTATCAGACCATAAGCCACCATAAGTTGTCTTTGCTCTCTTCTAATTGTTCCCAAGACAGCGAAAGCAGGGTCAGGTTCCTAGGACAAAGAATAGAGCTATTGAGGAGATCTCCCTCTGCTGTACCACATTTATCACATTGTGAAGATGTATCTGGAAACAATTTGTGAAGTTTTAATTTGGATTATTGGAGTCTGTGGAGGACAAGGAATTGAATCAGGCAGTGTCTTGAACTGATAGAACAGGTTTTAATTTCTTCAAGGCTTTCTTCCCAGGACTGATCAGAAATCTGTATCCCTGGCTCATTTTCCCACGCAGTTTTAATTTCCATTATTGAAAGAGGGTTAAGATTGCAGGTCGCTGTAAAAATGCCACCTTTGTGTTAGACTCTTTAAAACGAAGAAAGCACTTGTCCATAATACAGGGTGAAGCAATTTGGAAGGAAGGAAAATGGGTATTCACATAATTTCTGAGTAGTAGCAGATTCAGAAAAATGTCTGTAAATGAAGAACGATTCAGAAAATCATCTGGCTTTGGCATTCAAGCACTGGACTTAATACATGACTCTAATTTGGAACTCATCGAATGGATTTAGAACTACGTACACGTTAATCAATCTGATGTCAACATAAAATGAATAAATTGCAGAAAAGTTTTGAATTGGAAAAAAAACTCTTTCAGGCATTGGTGGACATGATCAGACTTGAGTAGTTTATATACGTTGTTATGCTAAAAGTAGAAATTACAAATTTAAAGCCCAGCCTTGACTTTTCTTACTTCTGCATTTTGATCTCAGTACCTACAGTAACAGTTGTGACTCCACTTCTAACAAGATTTTGATGGTGTTCTGTAGGGCACTGATCTTTTTCTGTTTGTGAACTAATCTGAAATCATTGTATTCAGGTGCAGGAGAGCAGTGACAGCTGTGACAGTGAGACCACGGTGACATCACACCCTTCGCAAGACTTGCCCACACCTATTGCACTGGACCAGCCAGCATTTGAGCTACCGGACATAAGAGGAGAAGAGCCAGAGTCTAGTTCTACTGCCAAGGCTGATGGGAGTAGTAGTCCAGTGCAGATTCCTCAGTACACGGCTCACCATCTGCCCCACAGCAGCCCGACGGGAACACAGCAGGATGAAACCCAGGATGAGGAGCAGGTGGAGAGCGGGGAGTCCACTGATCCTGATCCAGAACAGGAGACTGCTCAGAGTGTGCCTGCTGCAGAACAGCAACTACGGCAGGAGTTAGAGGTCACCCAGAATCAGTCTGTTTCAGAAGAAGAACCACAAAACATGCAGATCTCTACAAACACGGAGGGAGGGAGTGGTGAGGACCAGACTCAGTTAGAATCTGTGTTGCTGGAGGATTCTTCTGAACTTCGTCCTCTTCCTCCATCCTCTCCAGTTCTCAAAGCTCTGAACCGAGCCAAACAGCAGCAGCTAAGCTCGACTGGATCCCAGAGCTCCAGAGCCACAAGAGGAAGACGTGGCATGTTCCCCGTGCAGAGGTCCTCTTCCCTGCCCTCCTCACTCCTTTCACCCTCCAGGGTTGTGTCCTCTGTGAGGATCCAGTTTGGGAAAGGCCAGACGTCCTGCACCCAGCCCAGGTATTCCTTCAAATACACCCAGGAGGTTGCAGGAGATCAGGAGAAGGAAGAAGGGGAAGAGAACAGAGAAACCAGCTGTTTGTCCACGCTGATCATAAACCCCACCTCCTCACGTGACTCTAACAAAATCCCTCCATCTGCCAGCCCACCTAAACCCATCCCTCACTACCTGACATGCTCGTCTTATTCACTGCAGACTGCCAGCACTCCTCCTCCTGACTGGTCCACAGGAGGCCACCCCTGGAGCACCCAGAGTGTTCCCGATTTCCCATCCCATCAGGAGCAGCTTGACCACCTCCAACAGAACCAGAGATTTAACCAGCAAAGATGGAATCCAGGGCAGCCATTTCCTGGTCCTCTGACTTCTGCTCAGGACTCTGACTCCAATCCCAATTCTAGTCCCAGATTTAACTCCAGCCCTTACCATTTCACTGTTAACACTCATCCACCCTCCGGTTTTCATCCGTATGGCAGTCTCCCTAACCTTCTACACCCACCAACCTCATCCTTGCACCACCATTCTAGTCTAACCAGTCTTCACCGACCTTTCACTCCCCTGGTCCACCCACATACCAGCATGTCCAACTTGAATGAGACATCGAGTCCTGCAGTTTCTCGGCACGCAAGTCTGGGTCACTCTCATCCTGGAAATCCCTCAGTGCCCCCCCAGGCCTACGGCCATCCATTTAGTCACCAGTCACCTTACAGCGTCTCTCCTCACAGCCCGCACTTTACCTCACCCTACCTTGGTTACCATGTAAATCCGCAAATGGGCTTCCACCCCGCTGTCCATCCCCATTCACCGTTTTTCCCAGAACACAGCCTCCATCCAGGTCTAGCTCCTCCTGTTCCAGACTTCCTCACAGGCCCGGGGTTATTCTTAAGTCCAGGTCGCAACCTCCACATGGGCGTCGCTGCTCCAGGTCCAGTACCCAGTCAGGGTCCATCCAGTACGGAGATGCAGCTGAGGAGAGTCCTTCATGAGATCAGGGGAACAGTACAGAGTCTGAATCAGGTTGGTTTCCATTATGATCGTAGCGCCTGTTAATTTTCTTTAGAAGGTGTCATAATAATAGTCTATCCACAGTTACGAGTGGTCAGATATGAACGTTTATGCACAGGAAATGCTGAAAGTGGTTGCACCCTGTTTCTAATCAGTTTGCACTGCAAAGAAAAGCTTTGCTCCAAGTCACATCAAATATTTTTTTGTCAGTTATAACCCATTAAGGCCGGGTTTTACAACCAGCATCTCTGTAGCAACATGCAACTCTTGCTGCAAATTTAAGAGAAAGGTCTCATAAATACAAGTGCATCTAAAAATTAGAATTCCTTTATTTCAAAGAGCTAAGTCATAGTCATCAAAATTTAAAACAAAAAGGCTTGAACTATCTCACTTTGTGTGATGAATCTAGATTATATATTAAAGCTTAACTGTTTTAATTGAATAAAAAAATAGCTTGCATTATTCTAATATATTGAGTGGCAGGAGTATGTAAAAGTCACAATTTTGTGTCAAAATAACTGAATACATGAATATAGTTAAAAATTTACTTGAAAAGTTAGTTGCCAACTTTAGAGAAGAAAGCCATCAACTGAAGAGAAAAAATTTTCAATATAAGAAAAAAATCACCCATCTGAGGTGAAAAAGTTGCCAGTTTGAGAGAAAGTCACCAACTTGCGGTGGTGCAGTGGTTAGCACTGTTGACTAACAGCTAGAAGGTTCCAGGTTCGAATCCCCAGGCCGGCAAGGGTAGGAACCTTTCTATGTGGAGTTTGCATGTAGTGTGTGGGTTTCTTCCCACAATCCGAAGACATGCATGTTAGGTTAATTGGTCATTCTAAATTGTCCCTAGGTATCTGTCTCCTATAGGCCCTTACTAGGGTTAGTACTGGTGAAGTGCTTTGAGACTAGAAAAGTGCTGTATTTATTCCCTTAAGAGAAAAAGTCATCACTGTAAGAGGAAAAAGTTGACGACAAAAGATGTAAAGGTCCCATTCACTAAAAAATGGTGTGCTTGTAGGTTTTAACCTTCTGAAATGTGTGTATTGGATTATCGAAAAAATATCAAAACACTCAGTTCTCTGGTGTAACTCTTTCGGGTTAGCTCCTGTACATCGCTAGAAGTAAAACCCAGCCTTGATACTCACCCACTGCTCCATTATTGGCCAGCCTAATTGATTTAGTGCAGCCCCGTTTCCTGCTGTCGTGTTCTCTTATTTACAACACACTTTGCGGAGTAGGAATGGATCAATTTTACTCTGTCCTTGGCTGGCCGTGTCTTGCCCGTTTTGCTGCGATTGCGGTCAGCCAATGCACACGCTATGTATATTATACAATCAACCTGGCCATTTCTGTCCATGATCACAGCAGTATTAGATTTTAAATGATTAGGTATTATACAACATCATTGCATGAGCACAGCGGGAGCAGGATCAGCGGGGACTCGGTCTCAAGTTGGCCAGCTGTGTGGGGTTCACAGCCAGCTCTGCCACTCCACGATGCTCGTGTGTCCTCCTGACACTTGTGTAGCCGAATGATCGTTCAGACCCTCCACAATCATGGTAGCATTAGATTTTAATTTTTATAGACACTAGATCTTTATTATCCTCTTTATCTGGTCAAATTTGGCGCTTCTCATTCACTTGTTTTGTTTATGTGGCGATCTATCTGCGATGCTAAGTTTTAGTCAATCAGCATCGAGTCAGTCACAGAGCTTTTACCCAATCAGATGAGGGGCTCATAAATGACACCGAGGAGGCCTGAAATGGCATTTTCTGAGCGAGCTCATGGAGTGGCTTTCTGGATCTTATTTCAAACGACACATAAATTTTTTTTTTTTGTTTATGAAAATATAGATATGTTCTTGATGATTAATTGAAATTAATCCAGGACAAAGGCAACAAATGGGACCTTAAAAAGTCACCATTTCGAACAACCAGTTCAAGAGGTAAAATCTTCAATTTAAGACAAAAAAAGTTGCTAACTGAAAAGAAATGATCAATATAAGATAAAAAGTTGCCAGTTTAAGGGGGAAAACATAATAAATTTACGTTTTGCAACTCCATGCAGAATTTTTGTGGGGACCTGGATCCTGTTTTTACAGTAGATAGTAACTAACAAAACAGAACTGAGAGGAAATTGTTTGATCACCACCAACAGTGCAATATTTTATGCATGGTATAACTTTTTTTCTTCTCCCACTTTCTCTCACCTCCACTGTCTCGTCTCTGCAGAACCAAGCCGACACTCCAGATGGTTTCAATGACCACAGATCTGCTCTGCCTACACACCAGGTACCGTCACATCAGCTGGGTTTTTGTGTGTGTGTGTGTGTGTGTGTGTGTGTGTGTGTGTGTGTATGTCTGTGTACCTTTTATCAAAAGGAGTTTGACATCTACTGCAAGAAAACAAAATCATATGTTCCCTGACTGGGCCACTTTTACATGTGAGGACCAGTTTCTGTGCATTTGCATATTTTCCATTGCATAGTTTGTATTTTTCCCTTAGGGAGGCAACAGTGTAATGTGCTTGCCATAATCAGTTGTGTGCTACTTTTTTCAGTCTCTCTCTCTTGTTTCAGTCTTTAGCAGAGTTGCAGCAGAAGAGGCGCAGTCTGAACTTGTTCCGCAGTCAGATGATGGACCTGGAGATGCTAATCCTCCGACAGCAGGCTCCGGCCTACAATCACATGAGTCCTGCCGAAAGGTGGACTCCTAATGGCACACCGGGAGCATGTTTGAAAGTCAAGATATGCATCACTGATACAAAGCTAACTTGGTGTTTTTGTTGTATGTGTGTGTGCCTGTTTGCAGGCTGGAGTTGGAGCAGCTTCAGTCTCTGAGGTCAGCAGTCAGAGAAGAACTGCAGGAGCTGGAGCAGCAGCTGGAGGACAAACTGATGGAAATGACAGAACACACACGGCGCAGGGTAAATTTACAAGCGTGTGGAATATTGACACAAGAGTTCAAGTCTTTTTTTAATCGTGAACTAATTGCACACATTTGTTTTGCCTCAAAGACTTTTTCCCCACAGATATGCTTTTAAACAATTAAACAAAACATAATTTCCAACACACCACCCTGATTTATTGAAATGCTTCTCATGTTTGAATATATATATTTTTTAAACTGAAAAAAGTGAATGAGAACAAATTTTAATTAATTTTTAGATTCCATAGTTTGACTCCAGCTGCTGAGATACACAAACAGGTTGGCAAGCTGTGGTGAGCCTTAAAACGGCTGCTTCACAGATCAGCTTGATTACTCTGTTATGGCAACCATGAACCGGAGCTGCTGTCTCTGTCGCAGCAATTCCATAAATGCTGTAGCAGAATGTGGTAGTCCAGCTGAGGCGTTGCACAACTCCAATTCTAGTGAAGTTTTCTGCATGTAAGCAGCAAGTCCGAAAACCAACACTGAATGCCCGTGATATTTGATACCTCAGGCAGCACTGCATTAAGGACCGACATCATTCTTTCAAGGATTTTATCACTTGGGCTCAGGAACACTTTGGCAAACAATTGTCACGGTACTTGTAGTTTGTTGCTACATGTACAAGTGCAAGTTAAAATTCTGTCATGCAAGGTGAAACCATATGTCAATACCCAGAAATGCCACCAGTTGCTCTGGGCTCAAGCTCATCTCAGATAGACTGATGCAAAGTTGAAAGTGTGCTGTGGTCTGACGAGTCCACATTTCAGATTGTTTTCAGAAATCATGGACGTCGTGTCATTTGGGCTAAAGAGGAAAACAACCATCCAAAGTGTTTTCAGCGTTAAGTTCAAAAGCCAGCATCTGTGATGGTATTGGGGTGTGTTGGTGCCCATGGCATCTGTGAAGGCACACAGATATGCCTGCACTGGCCCACACTCGCATAATTTTTGTTTTGCACCGTTCCCAGACTTCCTTAAATCACCCCTGACAATAGAAGTGCAGCTTCTTCACCTTACCCCAGCAATATTTGCATTTGTTCCTTTCCTGCGACTACCTCTATTAGCTGTTCCAAAGCCGGGAAAATCAAGCGTTCCAGACTCTGGGGATCAAACCTCAGTCAGTATGGAGCAGGCACTACAGTGTGAGTGCACTGAAACCACTGCTGGTACCTCATTTTTTGACACCAATGCAAAGCTGGTCTGGACTCCTGGTGGCAGTGATGCCACAGACCACAAGGCGGGACACACTTTGTTGTTTTGTTTTTTCAAAACACACCACATCTGTAAAGCTGGTGGAAATGACTGATATCTTCAGGTACTGAGTTAAGCATCAGATCCAGCACCAGTACTCCTGCCACGTTGGTAGAAAAGAGGTACAACTGGTGTCTGCAAATAAGATCCAAAAAAATCATTCTTGGACTTTTTGTGGGATATTGCTCATAGTGTAGTATTTTAAATGCATATGTGCTAAGTTTACAATTGATGACTCATGACTTATCTATGTTCACTTATTTTTCTGTTTTAAGCTTTCTGTAATGCAGTAAAAATTACCATACTTTGCCATTTGTGTTGAATTAATAGTATAGAATTGGATAATAGTCTTCATTTTTAGGTTGGTTCTGGGGGGAATTAACTGGTGAGGTCTGGAACTGCGACCAAATAATGTTATTTGCACGTAGACTTAACTTATAAACTTTCCATGATCGCAGTCTGTTCTCTTCCTCAGAGTCTCCACAGAGGCAGCAGTGTTGACAGCCTTTATGCCACCTCTGCGTTAAGAGCTTTAGAGCCGGTCAGCACACACCCGCACGCACACGCTTGTTGTATAAAACTAAAAAATGCTATTGTTTGTCTGAACCTTTTCCTGTCTTCCTTCCTGTCCATCCAGGTGTCGGACCTCCTCAGGGAGCAGCTCTTCCTTCAGTCGGAGCTCAGCTCGGACCGCCACACTCCCCTCATCGAGCCCTCCCCCAGGTCAGCCAGTCCAGTTAGAGGAGGAGGAGATGAAGTAGACGCTGAGCAGAGGCAAGAAGTGTACCGGGCATCAATCAACATCACCCCTGCACCCCCTCCTCGACCCAACACACAAACTGAGCGAGCGGTGGAGGGAGAGGAGGACAATGAAGGAGAGGAGGAGCAGCAGCAGGGAGCAGCAGGATACGCCGGGCTTGACAACCTGCAGCAGCTCATCAGAGAAGTAAAGGGTGCATTTTTTGTGTGAACAGGTGAAGAGCAACCCCAATTCCTATGAAGTTGGGATGTTGTGTAAAATGTAAATAAAAACAGAATACAGTGATTTAAGAATCCTTTCAAACGATATTCAATTGAATACGCTACAAAGACAAGATACTTAATGATCAAACTGATAAACTTTGGTTGTTGTTTTTTTACAAATATTCCCTCATTTTGAATTTGATGCCTGCAACATGTTCCAAAAAAAGCTGGAACAGGGGCGTGTTTACCACTGTGTTACATCACCTTTAGTTTTAACAGTGTTTAGGAACTGAGGACACTAACCTGTCTGACCTCTGTGCTTGCCAACAAGGGTTTCTCCACCAAGTACTAAGGCTACGGTCACACTGCAGGTCTTAATGCTCAATTCTGATTTTTTGCTGAGATCCGATTTTTGTGTGTATGTGTTCACATTATAATTTAAAGGCGACCCCCATCAGACTCCATTGTGAATGAACTATAGCTATGAAGTGACCCGCATGAGCAGAAGAAAACATAATGACAGACACAGTGTTATGTTTACGGAGGTAAATATGAGCCCCGAACAATTGAGGGGTACAGAACTTCTTCACCTTGATGCAGTGCAGCAAAATAAAATGTTTAAATCATTCAGAAATGATTATGCACAAAATAAATATCAGACCAGCTTCATTCCTCTACATGCCAGATGACCGCTGCGATCAGCTCTGCTTTAACAGAACTGATCGATTAAACAGCTCTCTTGAAAATGAGACCCAGTGTCTCAGTGGGATTACCTGTATAAATAAGGTTAATAATAAACAGCGTGGCTAGTACCAGCGGCGTAACACCGGTCCCACACAGGAAGGAGAAGCCACCAGAGACTCCCCTTCCCTGGACTGTGTGTATCCCCGTATCTGGCCATTCTGCTCCACAGTCGTGTCGGTGTTGACTTTACGTTTTAGATATTACAGCAGCCAGGGCTCACGGTGTGCTGTTTACAGGGAAAAAGGAATTTGCAGCGTCCAGTAAATGTGCCGTTACTGTGCACCTGTAATGCTTGCCTGACTGTTTCAGCCCCGAACCCCCCCACACACACAAAATTTTGACATTGTTGTGCAGTTGGACCCGACAAAATTACAATCCAGTGATGAAGGAAAGAAGCTTGATTTAAAAAGAGAGCACAAATCAGCTGTGTCTGCCATGCTTTCTGCATCCTCCACCACAGAATTGTCACGTCTGTCTCACTTCAATGAAGATAAAGTCGGCTGAAATGCGACATGACCGTTCAGACTGAGGTTGCTTTGGAAAATATCAGATGCGTATCCAAATTAGGACCACATATGAAAGTGGCCTGGGTCTGGTGTGAACAAATCGGATGTGTGCTGTTCGGATTGTCATTTAAAAAAAAAAAAAAAAAAAAAAAATCAGATATGGGTCGCATTTGTGCAAAAAAATTGGAATTGAGCATTAAGACCTGCAGTGTGACCATAGGGGTCACACTGCAGAAGCTTCTGTTACTGTATTTTGTGCTTCATAATGCTCCATACATTTTCAGTGGGAGGCACGTCTGGACTGCAGGCAGGCCAATTGAGTACCCTCCACACTTTTATTGCGAAACCACGCTGTTGTAACATGTGCAGAATGTGGCTTGGCATTGTCTTACTGAAATAAGCAGGGACGTCCCTGAAGAAGACGTTGCTTGGCAGCATATGTTGCTCAAAAACCTGTATGTACCATTTAGCGTTAATAGTGCCTTTTCAGATATGCAGGTTACCCATGACATGGGCACTAACACACCCCCATATCCTCACAGATGCTGACTTTTGAACTTTAACGCTGATAACAATCTGGATGGTCGTTTACCTCTTTAGCCCACAGCACATGACGTCCATGATTTCCAAAAACAATTTGAAATGTAGACTCATCAGACTACAGCACACTGTTCCACTTTGCGTCAGTCCATCTCAGATGAACTCGGGCCCAGAGCAGCCAGCGGCGTTTCTGGGTGTTGTTGATATATGGCTTTCGCTTTGCATGGTAGAGCTTTAATTTTCACTTGTAGATGTAGCAACAAACTGTTAACTGACAGTCGTTTTCTGAAGTGATCCCGAGCCCACGTTGTAATGTCCTTTTACAGAATGATGCTGCTTTTTAATACAGTGGTGCCTGAAGGATCAAAGGTCACGGGCATTCAATGTTGGTTTTCGGCTTTGTCGTTTACATGCAGAAATTTCTCCAGATTCTCTGAATCCTTTGATATTATGGACTGTAGATGATGAAATGCCTAAATTCCTTGCACTTGTACGTTGAGAAACATTCTTAAACTGTTATACACCCACGCAGTTGTTCACAAAGTGGTGAACTTTGCTCCATCCTTGTTTATGAACAACTAAACCTTTCGGGGATGCACCTTTTAAATCCAGTCATGACACTCACCTGTTTCCAATTAACCCAGGGGTGTCCAATCATGTGCCATGGAGGGGCAAGACCCTGTAGGTTTTCTCTTCTACCCAGTCTCTTCAGCAGGTGTTTTCACTTGTCACCAATCAGTGGGAAGAAATTCAGGGAAATCTGCTGTTGAAGACACTGGTTGGAGGTAAAACCTGCAGGGTCTTGGCCCTCCGTGGCACATGATTGGACACCCCTGAATTAACCTGTTTACCTGTGGAATGTTCCAAAAGGGGGGGTTAGCGTTCCTCAACTTTCCCAGTCTTTCCTTGCCCCTGTCCCAGCTTTTTTGGAACATGTTGCAGGAATCAAATTCAAAATGAGTGAATATTTGGCGGGGGGGGGGGGGGGTTAATCAGTTTGAACACTAAATATCTTGTCTTTGTGGTATATTCAATTGAATATAGGTTGAAAAGGATTTTTAAATCATTGTATTCTGTTTTTATTTATGTTTTACACAATGTCCCAACTTCACCAGAATTGGGGTTGTAATCACCAGTTACTGTGCACTCATTATTTGCTACTCAAGTTGATATTTGGTTAGAAATGTATGTCTGTTATTTAGATATACAATTTTAAAGGAGTTTGGAGAATTTCTAGATTGAGGATGAATGATGACATTCTTGTGTTAGAGAATTATTTTTGATCAACACTAAGATTTTTTTTGAAATTCTTTTTTAACGTCCATTTTTTCCACTAGTAGTGGGTTAGACGAATTATTGCTACGGCAGACATCGGCGTATCTGCCATATCCTTACAGTTGAAGCTTGAGTTTTTACGCTGGATGCCCTTCCTGATGCAACCCTACCCATTTTATCCGGGCTTGGGCCTGGCACAGGGAGCACACTGGCTTGTGGCACCCCCTGTGGCTGGGGAACCAATGTTTTCCCTCCCTGTTCCATTATTGCTGAGCATCAAGCTGGACGGCAGGAAGTTCCACTTTTTTACATGGTCTTTGGCATGAGCAAGCTGGGATTTGAACCCCGGCCTCCTGGTTGTGGGGCAGATGCTCTACCTCTAGCCCACCATTATCGATTATCACCTTAAAATAATATTTCCCAAATCATTTTGATGGTACATCAGCCATCGACACCATAGCCTGAGTACTAAGCTTCACCTGCAGCTGTAACTCCCTATGGTTGGATAATTCCACTCAGGCCATAAAATGTCACAGTTTTTGCCTTTTCAGTGTTCCTAACATGAAAGCAACATTGTGCTTTTGTAGGCAATTGAATTTTTTAAGGCTATAATTTTCTTCATGCTGATTTTTTTTGACCAAACAAGTGCTCAAATGACTCATACTGTGTAGTAGAAGTTGCTGAGCTACCTCAGACTATTAATATTAAATTTACCTTCACCTATTTTCAACTTTTAAACTTAAAAGGAAGTCACTTCTGTTGCATGTTTGAAATTCCCTTCAGTGGATAACTTGGAGGGAGCTTATTTGAAATCCTCAGCTTATGAGCTCCTCTGCTAATTCTTCCTGAGCTAGGTACAGAAAATTGTGCTTGATTTAATAAAAAAATATATATATTTTTTGTATCTTTTTTTTAATATATTTTTGCATTTGAGCAGCTGGATCGTTATCCTTTCAGCTTCACACTTCCGCTCAGATTTTTATGCTCTATTGTTTTAGTTCCATCCACTGAAAAGTTCCAAGGTGTTTTCATACAGTGGATGTTGAACCAAACTTCTGTTCTTTATTTTCTAGATCCGTGAGAGCGTGGCGCAGGAAGTTCGACGGGAAATCTACAGCGAGCTGCTGGCTGCAGTTTCTCCACGGCATTCACCGCTCCCCGCCAGGCAACAGCCCCTTTAGTCTTAACCAGCAGAGCACCGCCTCTTTCACCTCCAGCCTTAGAATCCACAGCTGGAACGACACCACTGTCTGTAACACTGTATAGCTGCGCAACACTGTGGAACACTATGCGTCTGACACACTGTACGTCTGTAACACTGTTTAAATGATCACATCTCCTACATGTGAATAACCACCCCGCTGCCCCACAGTTATATCTGCCCCAACTGAGAGGTGTGATGCATGATGGGAGCGACAGCCTGAACCAGCCCTCTGATTGTTTTTTTTTTTTTTTATGTCCTGTCTCCTTTTTTTGAAAGGCCAAAGGCCAGGCCTGTCTAACCACTACCACTGCCTCTTGTACTACTACAGTCAGTATCACCACTACTTATCCCAGACTAATCAAGTTCCTTCTTATCCCCGTCTGAGGTCAGATCTGGACTATTAGGATATTTACATTTTAACAGGGAACTGTGCAAAACCTCCGACAATGTTAATTTATCATCAACACCTTCATGTTACTTGGCAAACCTTAGCGCTTATCTCTTTAAGACATTATAAGATTATTAAAATTCTGCAAAGCAGCAATGACATCAGTGTTCAAAATTAAATTAAATACAAACAGAAATCACTATACACTGACCAGCCTGTCAGGTTGGGTTAAAAAAAATCATCTGGTTTTAGTGCATAAGTTCTGCTCTGCAATTTTGGGTTCTGGTCTTCATTCAGATGCTAGTTTGACCACCAACCTAAATGCTGATCAAGATCGCACTGGTTTTTATGTTAGAACAGATCAGTGTGTGTGTCCTCTTTTTCTGATTTTTTTTTTTTCCCGCATTTATTTAAACCCTCGATGTGAATGTTTGTATCTAGCCCACAAAGTGTATTAACTGAAATTTGTATGAGCTGCTCACAGCAATGAAAAGTGACTCCTAATGACCAAAACAAGAAGGTGCCTTACTTTTTAAAAACTCAACTTTTCTGTTGTCAGCAATAGCAATGGTGTGAAATGGTTAAATAGTCGAGACACTCTCTGCACACCTTCCACGTTCTGAAGTTTAAATTTAGAAATTCTCCTAAAATGCTTATTTACACTTTTCAGTTTTGTAATGAAGATGTGACAAAACCATCTTTGCCTGTTGTGCAGAGGTGCTGCAGCTGCACAAGTCCGGTCAGGCAATGCTGGCTGTATTTGTAGCAGGGTAATATTATCAAAAGAGGCAATTTGTTGATTCCAGCTCTCTTCAAGTAATTATTTTACATTTAAAATGATTGCATCCAAATTATGACATGGCTATAATAATTTTTGCCTTTGTTTTTAATGTTAAAGGGGTCATTGACTGAAAAATAGTTTTTGTAGGTTTTAACCTTCTAAAAGGCGTCTGTTGGTCACATGATTATCGTAAAACTATCAAAACGCTCACTTCTTACACACACAGCCTTTATATTGTTTTTCACCCCAAAAACCATATTGACTGTTGTGGATTTGCCGCAGGTCACTTCCATAATAAGCCCAGTCTGTTGCATCCTTGATACCCGCCGGCTGCTCTGTTGTTGGCCAGCTTAGCTCTCAGTCATGTGGACAACGGTAAGCTGACAAGTTAGCTTACCAAGTGTGGTCTACATTATTATCTTTTTTAGATGTCAGTCACCCCTATAGACATCCCTGTTTCCACCTGGTTCACTAAACCACAGTTGATGATGTATCTCATGCCATTCTGGCTTATTTTGTGATATTTTTCTCTGTGACGCTACAGTTAGCTCTGTTAGCATTAACTTGGCTAGGCAGTCAGTTGGCATTGGTCACGTGACCAACAGACAGCCTAGCGTTGGTTGAACTGTTGATCCACTTGGTTTGGGTCACTCTTTCCTATAAATTCACCCCCTCTAGAATCCTTGTTCATCTACCAATATTTTACCACAGACATCATTCTTAGACATTCCTTTGAGCGGCTAGCTAAGGCCAGCTAGTTACCGTGAAGCTAGCAGTTTATCCACTCAAGTCATTTGCTTTAATCACTGAGGGTATCGGACCAGGCATTTGTAGGCCGACGCACCATGTCACTGATTTAAAACTAAAAGCTTGGACGAAAAACATCCAGTTGAGCTGTGTTGCTTCTGTAGTAAAGAGACTTATTTTGAGCCTGGACTTAGACTTTCATAAGATGTGTAACAGACTCAAGGATGTAGTAGAAATCACAGTGGGCGACTCTGAAGAATGCCTCATTTATTTGAACTTGGCTAAAATCTCACACTTGTGTAAATGCTCATCACTAACTTCCTTGACAGTTTTGTTTTAGATCATCTTGTCTCATCTTCTTGTCTTTTAGTTGCTTTTAATGATCAGTAGCAGCTGTGAATAGGGCTGTCAAGTTTATTTTTTCATGCTTTTTGCTGTATTACTGTGAAAATCAGTTTAACAAAAACAAATCACAACGCTACACCAAGAGGGAAGATGAAAACTTTTTTTAAAGATATGGTTGATTTTTAATGCTACAGTGTGTATTCAGATCTTTTCAAAAGTGAAAAGATGATGTCCTGTTTGTGGTGAATTTTATGCACCAATGCCGCCTTGTGGGGAGTTGATCTCTTAAATATATGATAAAGTGAGTTCTGACGTGTTTTTGAAGATGCTCATTTCATGCACATTTCACCTTCATGTTAAAGGTTTAGCTCTTTCTGTAGGCATTCGAGGGATTAATCATCTTCTTTATGCTGCTTCACTGCTAAATCTTCATTTCTATTTCTGCAGGTCAGCTCAGCAATGGTACGGACTTATTCAAATTACAAAATTGTTGAGCTTTTTTTTTTCTTTTCTTTTTACATGCAGGGTACTATGATGTTTAAAAAAGGGATTAAGTGTCATCACTAAAAATGACGAACAAGTATATCAAACCCATTTCCAGTCTGAGCGCCAAGTTAAACTAAACAGACGTTGGGGGAAAATGTGCGACAGTCTGGTTGGAGCTGAGCAGGTGATGAATTTAGCGTTTGGGGGTCAAGAAGCGGTGAGGCTGTAGAAGTCAGAGGTTTTTGGCAAGTCATCATGGTGACAGTGATGATGGTGTGGATGATGATTTGTTTTCTGACCGTAGCTTTGTGCAGTATTATGAGCATTCAGGTTGTTTGTATACTTAACTGTAGTCATTGTCAATAAATCACTAACAATTCAGAAGTTGTCTGCTTCAGTTGCACATCATAACAGTTTTATTGGGATAAATTGTTTCTCTTCAGAACAGAACTCATGGTTGTTTCCTTTTGTGTTGAAGCCTTTTTTTTTTTTTTCTGCATCCTTTTTATGTGGTGTTGGTTATATAAAAGGAAAACCTTAAACCTGGGAGCTGAATGAAGCTGGTTGAGACCTTTTCAATGGAGCTTTTTAATCTTGAGGATGGGATGATGCTTCTGAAAACTTCATCTCGGATTTGTATTGGAATATGAATGATGTACTGAAAACTGATCTTCTGTGTGGGTGTTCGTTCAGAATGTTTAGAAACAAGAAGGCTCAAAGATCCACTCACTTATTCCTTGGCACTTTCACATACTGTTATTCAGCGGCTGGTTCAGGTGTTATGTGACCAAAATATGAACTTTCAATCAAACTCTTCTTGTTTTGTAAAAACTTTTTTGTCTCCAACATGTTCACTGACCAGACTCTGCTCTGCTGGAATAGCACTCACCTTATTTTTAATTGAATCAAGAGTCCTTCTTCAAACACTTCTAATTACACTTTACTATGAGACAGCTGGTGTCTATTAATTTCTGTTAATGTCTAATTATGTGTTATTTTGTACGAATGTCTTAAGTGGGATGTAGGGAGGGATTCACTCTAGAGATGAGAATAATAAAGATGTATTTATTTTCAGTACTAATGACTGCAGCCTCATACTTCTGACACCTACTTCATAAAAGCCCACGGGGATATATTATTGTTTTCAACTATAAAAGTGCATATACTGTAGATACAGATGTGGGCAAATTTGTTGGTACCCTTACAAAAACAACTCAACTATTTCAAATAACTTGAAACTGACCATCATATGATTGTAACTGATTATTCAGTTAAATATTTTCCATAATTAAACAAATTGGCATGGACAAAAAAGGTGATGCTCTTAAATTTAATATTTTGTGGCACCACCTTTTGCAGCAATTACTGCCAATAAGCGATCTTAATTGGTATCACAGGTGCCTTCAAGCTTTTCAACAACCATTCTGACTAAAGGGAAAGAAACCGTAGTGTAGTTTGGTATCATTGCATGCACCTCAATGAACATGGACCAGAGAATGCAAAGGAGAAAGATGTCTGAGCTCAGAACATTAGAGATCATCATGTTAAAGGTAACAACTATAAGACCATCTCCAAGCAGCTTGATGTTCCTGTGACCACAGTTGCCAATATTAAAAAGTATAAGGTTCATGGGACTGTAGCCAGCCTACCTGGACATGTGTGCAAGAGGAAATGCAGCCACAGGTTGATCAGAAGGGTAGTGCATATTGTTGAAAAAGAGCCTAGGAAAACATCCAAAATCATTCAAGCTGAACTCCAAGGTTAAGGTATGTCACTTTCTGATTGCATCATGGGTTGCACTTTGAAGAAGACAACTTTTGTCATTCAATCCATACAGCTTCCCCAAGCTAACTAGCTTAGCAATTCCTGGCGCCAACAGCTCCATTACCCACAGCTTCATGGTCCTTGTCTGCTCGTCGAAGTATTGAGCCAGCCGCTCGACAGCATCTTCATAGTATCCCGTTTCACCCAACGTACTAAGAATTCTAAGGCCTTCCACACCGAGGTGGTGGGCCAGAAGTGCTCACCGTCATCTCCCGTCGAGTCTGCTTAAGCCCAGCGCCCCAATGTAATCATCAAACACGGCGCTCCACTGCAGCCACAGGATCACCGGCTCTCCCATGTACTCTAGAAATGGTGATAGTGGTGGAGGTAGCCCGTTTGCTCCCATAATGTTTCTCCTCGTCGCCAAATGTTATGTATGAGAAATGAGGGACTGGAGGCTCTTCTGTCATGCAGCAAATCCACTCTTTATTATGAGAACAGAACTATTTATATACAAGGGCCGTGCCCACCTGATGTCACACCAGGGGCGGGTACAACGGCGCACGCACACCACACTCACTACATCACACAGTACAACAATGTTCTCCATGAAGACCAGATCATGGAGACCACTGTTCTCCATGAAGACCTGTTCTCCAGAAGACCAGGAGTGCTCCAATAAAGTCCAAAAAAACATAAACTCTGCTAAAATGCATACTGATAAGCAACAAAGTTTCTGGAATAATGTCCTCTGGACTTATGAGACAAAACAAGCTTTTTGACCAGTCATGTCAGCTCTATGTTTGCAGAAGAAACTAGAAAAGCACTCGGAGAGCGCAGACCTCTGCCAAGCGCCATACTTCCCCCCATACAGTGTTTGTGTGTACGTTTTCAGATTCCTTGGCCATGAAAACATATGACAAGCAATTGGATTGACAATGATAGGATTAGTGGTTCAGTAGTTATTCACGAAAATGGCATTTTGCGTAATGGCAGTTTTCTTGTGGACGGTGATCCGGATCACCACCAAAATCTAATCATCTGTAGGATACCCCATTTCTGACAATCTGTGAAAATTTAGTGAAAATCCGTCCATAACTTTTTGAGTTATCTTGCTAACAAACAAACAGACAGACAGACAGACAAACCAACGCCGATGAAAACATAACCTCCTTGGCGGAGGTAATAATTAAGTTTGAAAAGAAAACGATA
Source organism: Pholidichthys leucotaenia (assembly GCA_020510985.1). Classification (NCBI taxonomy): domain Eukaryota; kingdom Metazoa; phylum Chordata; class Actinopteri; order Cichliformes; family Pholidichthyidae; genus Pholidichthys; species Pholidichthys leucotaenia. The sequence continues at coordinate 100,690,492 of CM035843.1, forward strand.
CCATACCTACTGTGAAACATGGAGGGTGCTCAGCTTTGTTTTGGGGCTACATCTGACATGCGAAACCTTGACTCTGTTCAGGGCACAATGAATTCTCAAGACTACCGAGGCATCCTGGAGAGAAACCTACTGCCCAGGGAGGTTGGCTGCAGTCCCATGAACCTTATATTTTTAATAATACTCACAACTGTGTGTTATGTCTGAAATGAGGTGCTGACAACAGACGTGAACTGAACTCTATCAAACACACCACTCAACTACAGTGCATCCAGAAAGTATTCGCAGCGCTTAACTTTTTCCACATTTTATGTTGCAGCCTTATTCCAAAATGGATTAAATTCATTTTTTTCCTGAAAATTCTACGCACAATACCCTATAATGACAACGTGAAAAAAAAGTTTGGGGTTTTTTTTTTGAGATTTTTGCAAATTTATTAAAAATAAAATAAGCTAATAAATCGCATGTACATAAGTATTCACAGCCTTTGCCATGAAGCTCAAAATTGAGCTCGGGAGCATCCTGTTTCCACTGATCATCCTTGAGATGTTTCTACAGCTTAACTGGAGTCCACCTGTGGTAAATTCAGTTGATTGGACATGATTTGGAAAGGCACACACCTGTCTATATAAGGTCCCACAGTTGACAGTGCATGTCAGAGTACAAGCCGAGCATGAAATCAAAGGAATTGTCTGTAGACCTCCGAGGCAGGATTTGGGGCACAAATCTAGGGAAGGGTACAGAAAAATTTCTGCTGCTTTGAATGTCCCAATGAGCACAGTGGCCTCCATCATCTGTAAATGGAAGAAGTTCGGAACCACAGGGACTCTTCTTAGAGCTGGCAGACCGTCGAAACTGAGCGATCGGGGGAGAAGGGCCTTAGTCAGGGATGTGACCAAGAACCCAATGGTCACTCTGTCAGAGCTCCAGCATTGCTCTGTGAAGAGAGGAGAACCTTCCAGAAGGACAACCATCTGTGCAGCAATCCACCAATCAGGCCTATATGGTAGAGTGGCCAGATGGAAGCCACTCCTTAGTAAAAGGCACGTGGCAGCCCACCTGGAGTTTGCCAAAAGGCACCTGAAGACCATGAGAAACAAAATTCTCTGGTCTGATGAGACAAAGATTGAGCTCTTTGGCGTGAATGCCAGGCATCGTGTTTGGAGGAAACCAGTGTCGTTCATAACCACACCAATGTTGGTAGCAGCATCATGCTGTGGGGATGTTTTTCAACGGCAGAAACTGGGAGTCTAGTCAGGATAGAGGGAAAGATGAATGCAGCAATGTACAGAGACATCCTGGATGAAAACCTGCTCCAGAGCGCTCTTGACCTCAGACTGGGGCAACGGTTCATCTTTCAGCAGGACAACGACCCTAAGCACACAGCCAAGATATCAAAGGAATGGCTTCAGGATAACTCTGTGAATGTGAATGGCCCAGCCAGAGCCTAGACTCGAATCCAATTGAACATCTCTGGAGAGATCTGAAAATGGCTGTGCACCGACGTTTCCCATCCAACCTGATGGAGATTGAGAGGTGCTGCAAAGAGGAATGGGCGAAACTGCCCAAAAATAGGTGTGCTAAGCTTGTGGCATCATATTCAAAAAGACTTGAGGCTGTAATTGTTGCCAAAGGTGCATCAACAAAGTATTGAGCAAAGGCTGTGAATACTTACATGTGATTTCTTAGTTTTTCATTTTTAAAAAATTTCCAAAAATTTCCAAAAAAACCTTTTTTTCTCATTGTCATTATAGGGTATTGTGTGTAGAATTTTGAGGAAAAAAAATAAATTTAATCCCTTCGGCAATAATACTGTAACATAACATAATGTGGAAAAAGTGAAGCACTGTGAATACTTTCCAGATGCACTGTATATACAGAAGGGTGGTGCCATATTGTGCCACAGCCAGTTCGCCATGTGATGACTGTGATGTTGTTTATAGAATGTATTAGTGTGTGACATGGGTGGTGGCTCCACCTTTCCGGTTCCGCCGCCACCTGGGGTATAAGAGGGCTGTGGGGATGAGGAGCGGTGTCTTCGTCCACCTGTAAGCCTAGCGGGAGCGTCTCTGTATCTACAGTGAGTTCATAATAAAGTCCTATGTAGTTCACCATTCTCCTCATCATTGTTCCACGTTTTATAGACATAACATTTGGCGACAAGGATAAAGTTATAGATGCTGGCTTGTCTTCAATTTGGCCATTTTTGGAGTCTCTGGTTCCCTGGGCGAGATGGTTTGCTGCATTTCAAAATTACTTGGTAGCACTCATCATCATAGCAGTCTGTCGGGGGTGACAATGACTGTTTCATTTAGGTCTGATCAGATTCCTCCACGCAGCTCTGTCCTTCACCTTCCGCTGCCTGGAACTCCTGACCTTGTTAACCCGGGCAACGTCCGAGCCGGTATGAGTTGCTTTCTGACGGACCATTTCATGAAACTGCTTGCAAAGTATTTGAGTACCGCTAGCTTTTGCTAGACTAGCGGCACATTCTTGGCAGATAGAGGTATCATCAGTGGCAAAGACAGGCCAAGACAAACTGACTCCAGTATCTGTTGCAGTGACTGACCAGATGATAGGTTTGTTTATCTCTGCTCTTTGTGTAGTGCATGTCACGATGCACCGACTGGCAAAAGTCCACCACAGACCTTGCGACAGATGTGCTTATCTGCCAGGATGTCCAGTCTCATCCTGTGTAACTGGGAGTGGTGCACCACAGACCTGTGACAGATATTGTTTTTAGTTCTGCCAGGATGCCCAGTTTCACCCTCCATGCCCTTGGAAGGGTGAGGTTGCCGGTTGAGTCGCCAACGGCCCGACCCATAAGACAGGTAGTACTGGTATTCATGGTTATCCGGTAGCAAGCAAACCAATGCCTGTCCTAACATAATAACACATGACAATCAAGTCATGTGTTATTTATGTAAACCATGAAAAAAAAATCCTGCAGGATAAAATATGACACTTGGTATATTTTCTAACCTGTTTGTATACCACCATAGAGAGAGAACCTGAATTAGACCGAGCTCAGAGAGGGCAAGATTAGACAGAAGAGAGGAGCCAAGGAAAAGGAAGTGTTCAGGCAGAGGGTCCAGGAGAGGTGAGAGCAGAGGAAGGAGAGAAGGATGACACCAGTAAAAAGTCCAAACACAGGATGGGACCCCAATTTTTTAATTTTTTTTTTTAATTTTGTATACTTTATTGATCCCCAGAGGGGAAATTGAGGGCATCCACCTGGATGGATGAAGCAGCCACGGTATGGTGCTATCCCTTAACCATTCACACACACATTCACACCTAGGGCCACTTTAGAGTCTCCAGTTAACCTAACCTGCATGTTTCTGGCATGTGAGAGGAAACCGGAGAAATCCCGGAGTAAACCCACGCAGATACGGGAAGAACATGCAAACTCCACACAGATCACTGTTGGTCAAGGGCTGGGATCGAACCAGGGATCCCATGGCCAAGGGTGAGTTGCTGTGCTGCCGCAGTGCTAACCACTGCGCCACCGCACCGCCCAATTGTCCCTCTTCAAAGTTCATGAGACAGGTTCAGTAGCTTCAGGCACCTGAACCATCTGAATGTCCACTTCCACAATATCTTGGCCAACTGCATGCAGCACCAGTTGCTTATCACTATAGAGCTGATCAAAAGACAAAGAATATACAGAAGCAAGAGCCTGCCACAGTGGCAGAGCAATGGGGTAAGGGTAAACAATGCATATTTTGATTAGTACTTTACCCTTTTCCAAGTTAGTCACAGCCCTGGCAACCTGCCACTCCATATAGTCAGACACCCCTTCCACCAAGACAGGTTCACTTGGAAGCTGGTGGTCCCCCAACACTTGGGCCCAGACCACCATCTCACTGCAGGCTGGAATCTCAACAGGGGATTGTTTGGACAGTCGTGCCACACCTATTTTTCCATCCCCCATTCTTCCTGAGCCACATGGCTGCAAACAGCAAAGGCTCTTTCCCATTGTCCCAAGGCTTTTTGGGGACACTGTAACTTTAAAAGTAGAAACACCGGGGTGGGGTCCCTGAAATACTGACTTCCAGCAGCTAAAAATGACATTCATCCCGAAAATTCCCTTATCAGAGCCTAAACAGGCATCCTTCACAATAAGGGCTCCTTTACTTGGTACCTTGACTCCTGCAACTTCAGTCAGCCAGCACATAACCCACATAAGGAATACTAAGGCTGTTCGCTGCTTTAAAGGTCAGCCACATCAGCTCTTCAGCATCTGCTAAAAGAACATGGTTTAACCACTCCTGGAAGAAAGATTCAGAAAACAATGTCACTTGAGACCCTGTGTCTAAAACACAGGGAACTTTTATGCTAGCCACCTCCACTTCCACTCCTGAGCATGACCCAACCAGTTTCTCCTTCAAAGTCCCAGCTTCAGTTTCCCCAGCTACCTGACCAATGGTGGCTGGGGAAACTAGTGAAAAACCTGTGTCCATTGATTTCTGTCAGAACAAAACCTTTGAATGCGGCCTGACTTATTGCAACCTCTGCAAATGGGATGGCCTTGTTCATCCCACTGGAAAGCTGGCCTACTGTGGGAGGTAGAAGTGTATTTCTCCTTAGAGGAAGTGCCCCCTGATGGATTGCTGTTGCATATACTAGGTAGTAGTTGTTGTTTTGTCGCCTCCACCAAGGTACAGCTAAGCATGGGCATTTGTTCTTGCACTTCATGACGTATTTCTGCCTTAAACTTCTCTCTTCAGTCATTTGTTTCTGGCCCACATGTGTCATGGTCTGAGCGCCGATCTCGTCCGCGCTCGGGTCATGCAGTATTTTCCTCCCATTCGATAGTGGTCCCGCAGAGCTCTTATTCTGACAGCACCTCTGCGGGGCTTCCGGCTGTCAGAGCTGAGCTGGCTGTGACAGCTGGAATCAATGGAACTGATGATGCCCTCCTCAGCTGTGCTATCCTGTTACCTATTTAAGGGAGCAGCTTCGGTCTCTCGGGGCTGCAACCTCATTCGTGGTTGGATAACGCTGGTCTCCCCAACGTTAGGCTGGAGTCCCTATGCCCCGGCTCCAGTCATCCTCTTGCTTCTCGCAACTTTGCAACTTCATTCCTTAGTCTGTGTTATCATCAGTGTGTCTTAGCCATAATCCTTGTTTGTGTTTTGCCCCAAGTGGCTCATTATTTTGTACCTTTTTCCTTGTTTAATAAATACGCAAACTGGTCGCCTATAGCGTCTCATTAGCGGTCCATGAGGGCCACACCATGACAGTAGGTTGCAGCCAGACTGAGATGCCGGTCACCGTGAGTTTGCTTTGGACTTGTGTTTTTTTCCCTTCTCCGGGGAGCTCGTATTGCTCAGTATGTCCGCTCTTGAGCCTGGGTATTGTCCCGAGTGGCTTCAGGAGGTAGATGGCTACCTGGCAGAAGCCCGTCTCCTCATGCCCACCTACGCAGCGTACGGCCCCTGGGTCTCGCTCCGAGGACTTTATTAAAATGCCACCTAACATCCTTTCCAGAGGGAAAAAAGCGAGTGACGTGGATTGTGTCACAATGTGTACGAATAGAGAGAGCGCTTGTGAGCGCAGCCAAGGAACCCTCACCTCCTTCCCCGAGAACGGCATCCCAGACGAGGAGGGAGATCCATGGACTGGAGGGAAATCCCGGCAGGAGGCCGATGGTGGGGTAACTCCATTCCTCGCCTCGGGAGTCAGCTCCTGTTACCCGTCCAGCCCAGGTGCAGCGTTTCCCTGGCTTCACCTCACCCTCTGCCGGTAAACGTCATCACACAGCCACCGCTAAGCCTCTGCGAGAACCGTGTCTGGATCCAGTTCCAGGCTGTCGAAGGAATACTGCCTCCCAGTCAGCTGTTTCTCCTGCGTCACGTCAAGAGGGAAACCCCACAGCCTCCCCCTCCGGGTCGTCTGTTCCTGCTGTCCCATCAGTTCCTCAGGCCCAGTTCACCTCGGCTGTCACCCCCTCCTCCTCAACACTTTCCCCAGTTGCTGTGAGTGCCACGAGTCCTGCTTCGACGAGGCCCGTCTTTGATCCATTGCGAGTGGCTCCTTCTCGTCTTCCTGGGGGGCCCTCTGTCACCATCCAGTGGGGAAAGAGAGGAGCCAAGTCCACTGCAGCGGGTCCCATCGGCCCTCAGCGAAGCAGGCAAGTGCATGTTCATTCTTTTCCCTCACTGAGTGAATTGCCTTGTCTGATCCCTGGGGGTGGAGCTCGGGGTTTGCAGTCCCCCGAGCTCCCTCCACCTGCTGCAGTAATTAATAGTGAACCTGCTGCTTCTGTGTCTCCTTCCCCTGAGCGTTCCGCACGGTCAGGACTACACCACCGGAAGAGGAAGGAGCCTGTGGCCCTGGAGAGTTTGGATCCAGCCCCGCAGCCACGTCACGGGCAGAGGAGGAGGGCGGACTGCAAATTGGAGCCTGCGCCGACAATGAAGCGTCCCCGGGTCTCCATGGAGGAGCGGTTCGGCCCAGCAGGTCGAGGATCTTCTGCCACCACGCCGTGCGGGTCGTCGGCATGGACATCAGCATTGGAGGGTCCTCATACTGTGGAGACCATCATGCTGGCTGCGGAGCCCGCCGTAGCCAAGTGGGAGCCAGAGGACGTCATTCTATGTCCCGAACCCGGATCGCCGAAGTCCTGGATGGCGACGGAACTCGAGATCAGGCAAGTGCTCTACTTTGTCTTCCTCCTTTCTACTCTGGAGCATTTTTGCCTGTCTCTTGGGGAGATGAGCCAGGTGCAGCTGTCCGCTGCATCCGAGCCTGTCTCACCGGGTTCTGTCGCTGCCGGTGATACTGATTCCGGTCCTTTTCCCTCTCCTGAGCCTTCTCCCAGGGTCGTCAGTGATGAGTCGGTCCTGGTCTCTGTTCTGGAGGATCTGGGCTCGGGGTTGGAGGTCTTCCTGGTGCTGTTCCGACCCAGTTGGGGTCCATCGGGGGTGCAGCCGCAATCCGGTTGGGGTCCATTGTGGGTGCAGCCGCGATCTGGTCGGGGTCCATCGTGGGTGCAGCTCGGGCTCACTTGGGATCCGACAGGAGGACTGTGCCTATTCCAGTGAAGTTCGGAGGTGGAGCTGCAGATCCTCTGCTGATCACAGCTGGACTGGTCCCTCGTTTTTTCCCCACTTCTTGTTTCCGTCCATCGGGGGCCGCTGGAACTTCCCGTTTTTGGCTCGGCTCTCCCTCGCTATCCCTCTCCATAGGGAGGCCATCTCCAAGTGCTCTCCTGCGGTTCTGGTGGTGGAATGACATGGGTCGGCCGCCTGGGACATTGCTTCGCCCATTTGGCGTTCTGGGTCGGCCGCCCGACAGATTGGCCTTTCGATTTGGGTGCCTGGTCTGGCCACCAGAAGTACTGTTTCTCCAGGCCTGGGACTGGGGTAGGCTACCCGAACTCATCCTTTTTCCCCTGTTAGCGATCTGGATGCTGGACGCAGGCAGACCACCTGAACTTGTGGTTTTTTTACTCCATTGCTCTCTGCCTGTCGTCATCCCTTTTCCTCCCTCCCTCCTCTGTATGTTTAGGGATGCCTTTGTCTTGGACTGTATTGAACTGTGTGTATATCGCCGCTCTTTAGCGTGTGGTTTTTTTCTTTTTTCTCGATAGTCTGTGATATGTTCTGTTGTCGCCTCTGCCGGTTATTTATTCTCATTGAACTGTATGTATTTGCCGCTATTCAGCGTGTTTTTTTCTTTTTCCCCCTTCCTCTGTTTGAGAGGTGATATGTAATTGCCTTTTGTTTCTTTTGGCCTGTTTCTTGGTCTATGGATGTGGTATTTCTATTATTTGTGGCCTGTAGGCTTAGTATTTCTGTTATTTGCATTTGTTGTCCCGTTTGTCCTTTGCCTGTGCATTTTGGAGTATATCTTTTTTTTTCTTCTTTCCTTGCTCTGTTCTGCACTATGCTCGTATTTGTTCTGTTTTTGGCCCTGGTCATTGGGTTTTTGTTTTTTTTTGGTGTCTTTTCTTTGTGATTCTTGCCCGCCAAGCCCTTTCCTCCCTCCACCCGCCCTGGGTGAGATTTCATAGCCTTCTGAGTGGGGGGGAGGCTTGGATGTTACTGTTACGCCCAGAGTACGTCGTTCAGGGGGAAGTACTGTCATGGTCTGAGCGCCAATCTCGTCCGCGCTCGGGTCATGCAGTATTTTCTTCCCATTCGATAGTATTCCTTATGGTCCAGCAGAGCTCTTATTCTGACAACATTCTGAGCTGGCTGTGACAGCTGGAATCAATGGAGCTGATGATGCCCTCATCAGCTGTGCTATCCTGTTACCTATTTAAGGGAGCAGCTTCGGTCTCTCGGGGCTGCGACCTCATTCGTGGTTGGATAACGCTGGTCTCCCCAACGTTAGGCTGGAGTCCCTATGCCCCGGCTCCAGTCATCCTCTTGCTTCTCGCAACTTTGTAAGTTCATTCCTTAGTCTGTGTTATCGTCAGTGTGTCTTAGCCATAATCCTTGTTTGTGTTTTGCCCCATGTGGCTCATTATTTTGTACCTTTTTCCTTGTTTAATAAATACGCAAACTCACTGGTCACCTATAGCGTCTCACTAGCGGTCCGTGAGGGCCACACCATGACAGCATGTAATCTGTGCTGGTGCATTTACCCTCAATGTCCATACATGCTCTTGACTCAGATGTTCTTCTTCCAAAGCTCGAGCTTCATTGCAGGCTTCAGAGAAAGTCATTTGTGGCTCACGTTTCACAAGCTGCTGCAACTCTTGTTGAACAGCCCCAGCCCTCAGACCCAGTATTAGTTGATCACGAGCTGTGTTTTCATCTTGAGTTGAGCCATCAGGTTCCTGTTCACGTCATCTGCCAAAAAGCTCTCATGGGGCAGGATAAATGACCCCACACTTTCTCCATCTCCCTGCCTACACTTGAAAAATTGGACCCGTAATTCAGCTAAAGGAGTTTGCTTGCCATACAACGTCTTTAAGTAAACCAAAATTTCTCTACCATTTCTTCTTAAGTTAGAATCTAGCAACAGAATTTCCCTCCTGGCATCGCCTTCTAAGGCCCCAATAACAAAACCAGCCTTTTAATCATCACTGAGGCCCTGGGCTCTTAACATTACCTCAATCTGCCATAGCCATTCCCCAAACTTAATCTAACTATTCTCCCAAGAAAACCTTGGGACCTAAGGCACCCCCATAAACCATGGCATGACAACCGTATTAACTACAGCCTGATTATTTACAGCTAAAGCAGAGGGTTCAACATGCCTTTCCATGTTTGTGTTGTGTAGAAAAGGAATCCTGCCAATAATGCCAGAAAAGTGTCACAGTTTGAAGATGAAAGTTACTGTGAGCATGTAATTTAGAATATAAGACTCCTGGACCATAACAACACAAACACTCACAGAGGCAGAAGGTCAGTGAAGTGTTTTACTGCAGTGGTCCCCAACTTTTTTTGTACTAGGGACCAGTTTCATGCATGAAAATTTTCCATGGACCTGGTAGAGGTGTGGGGGTTCCAATAAAAAAAACCTTTGTCAGTTCAGAGCATGTAATCTGAAACAATTACACTTTATATTAGGCAATTACAATGATTCTACAGCATAATATCAACTCACCATAATCAATGGGAACCCTGGGCTTGTTTCCCTGCAGCTAGATGGTCCCATCTGGGGATGATGGGAGACAGAGACACTTGAATTGTGTTCCGTATATCCAGTCTACTCCGTAGTCTTGTCTTGGTGGCTGTCACTGCAGAAAACCCCACCTTACAAAGATATGAGGTTGGAAACGGAAGAAGGACTTTCAGGGCTTTTGTGGCGATATCTGGATATTCTGCTTTGACTTTAATCCAGAATGCAAAGAGGTCAAAAAATTCCAAGGGCTTGTCTTTTAAAGTGGGGTGTTTTGTCTCAGTGTGCCGAAGCAGTTTTGAGGGTTTTATGGCTTCATTAGCTAGTCTGTCACCGCAAATTACGCATAGCGGGTGTGGAGCTTCTGTGTCACCTGTTGCGATGAACCCGTAACTTAGGTAGGAATCATGGTATTTTCTTTTAAATGTAGCTTTCTTTTTGCAGGCAGTCTGTGACCCTTCTGCAACCCCATTGTTTGCTTGTTTCTTCCCTTAAAAGCTTTCCAGTGATTTTTTTTTTTTTTTGGCTCATTTTTCAAGAGTTAGCTTGTGTCACTGATGCGTGAAACGTCGTGCCAGAGTCAAGAGCGGTTGTGAAGTGAGGGCGGAAACGGTTGTTTTTCAAAATAAAACCTCTGCAAGACTGATGGAAAAAATAGCTTTAATATTAACCACATTTTTTTTTCTTTGCGACCCGGTACCAAATGATCCACGGACCGGTACCGGTCCACGGACCAGGGATTGGGGACCCCTGTTTTACTGTACAAATCTCAAGCAATTTACAAACACATGAGTTCAATAAAAACACAAGTTGGTTAAAAATTTGGAACAGCCGTAACTAAAAAATGATAGCATCATCTTATGCTCTAAAAATGCACAAGAATTAATCCAGACAAAAAAATATCTTTAGTCCACCTGGTGTAAAAATGGGAGGCACTATTTACAGTGTAAAGGCAAAAGAAACCTTCAGCATTTCTTACAGCAGGACAGAGATGTGTCCGCTGTTTGCCTGAGTAAAATTGAGCGTTGTTGTCCTCACATATCCCAGAAGGACATGCTGTTCATCAGGGTTCGTCCAACAACCTTTTTACGTGTCTATTGTGGGGAATCCTGGAACTAAGGAGGGAAGGCGGGCGGAAGGAGAGGGGACAGGCAGGCTCCTGTGGATCTCGTCATCTGGGATTACCTGCAGCACAAACTCAGAACCCCACAGACACACCAGCCGGCCAGTAATTATTCGCACACACACAGGCAATAAGCATGTCCCTTCCACTTATCTGTGTGCAAGCATCTTCTCCACACAATCGCGTCTCCGTCGTCTGGACTCTCTGGCATCCTCCCGGCATCTTCGGTCCCAAGCCGTTACTGCTCATCCCAGCACCTGTCGCGTTCATAAAGTCCCACTTACATGAGCCTCCCTTCAACATCCTCTCCTTTTGCAGTGCCTGCACCATGCTGACCACAGTCATTCACTATCCTTTAACAGGTCCCAGCGCGGAAGAGTTTGCAGCTCGAGGCCACTGACTGGCTCTCGCTGATTGGAACAGTCAGCTCAGGTGTGGGCAATGTTCATTCCCAAAACAAACCAAAACACAAGAAGAAATTGACATATTATTCGGCCCAGGAAACACACACGCAGGCTCAGGCAGATTTGAAAGCTTTATTGACCAACAGTGTGATGTATATGGATGCGTGTGTGAGGGATAAGTATGTTCTGTGGGTGGAGGATGCAGGTCAGGACAGAGCAGCACGCCGTGCGGCCAGGCAACCCTATGAGTGAGAGGAGAACAGGGGTTAGCTGGGCAACCACACAGGAGAGTGACAAAGTTCTGTGCTTACTTGTAGTACTGCGGTGGCTGGCGTTGGCAAGGTCCCAAGCCTGGGAGACAGCGTCCTGCTGTGCGTCTGGGATGAAGCGGAGAGGCAGAGGAGCGGCGAGACGAAGGGGAGAGTGTCCGCCGCCGGGATATCCACCTGTGCACAGGAAAAGGTAAGGTAATAATGGTCAGCTTACGTGCCGTGATGAGGAGTCAGCAGGCCTGGAGGATAGGATGCTGCTGAGAGTTTGAGTACGCAGGGAGACAGACGGCTCCAGGCTGCAGCTCAGGGCAGGATGGAATAAATAGCTGCACACTAACGAGGAGCAGGTGTGCGCGCAGCTGAGGTGGATGCCCGTGAGCTGCGGGTGATGACAGAAATGACAAAACCAATCAAGTTTCAAAACATGCAAGTAACACTGTGTTATGTCCACAAACCTGGCACAAAAGGAGACGGACGAGAGGTTGCACTGGAACTGAAATTTATTACGTAAACAGGTGCAATACAGGGAACACACTGAGGCGGAGTTGTCCTGGGCAAGAGGAAGCCCGATTGGCAGACGCCCTGTATTATAGGGCAGTGTCATCACACCACACTTCACAATAAAACCCCGATCCTACATTCTCACTCCCCCCCTTTACAAAAAAAAAAAACACATTCAATCAAAACCCACCCAAATTTGGGCGGTGCGGTGGCGCAGTGGTTAGCACTGCGGCAGCACAGCAACTCACCCTTGGCCATGGGATCCCTGGTTCGATCCCAGCCCCTGACCAACAGTGATCTGTGTGGAGTTTGCATGTTCTCCCCGTATCTGCATGGGTTTACTCCGGGATTTCTCCGGTTTCCTCCCACAGGCCAGAAACATGCAGGTTAGGTTAAGTGGAGACTCTAAAGTGGCCCTAGGTGTGAATGTGTGTGTGAATGGTTAAGGGTTAGTGCCGTACTGTGGCTGCTTCATCCATCCAGGTGGATGCCCTCAATTTCCCCTCTGAGGATCAATAAAGTATACAAAATCAAAAAAAATTAAAAAAAAAATTGGCATACAAAACCCCCAACAAACACACTAAAATAATAACAAGAACAGTGAACACAAAATCACAACAAACGCTAAAACTAGGACCAGTGGGTAGACTGCCACACAGTCCACACGGCAAAGTGGTTTATTCTGCTACTTCCTAATGATGGACCGGCTGTGCTCCTACCTAAAGAGTCCTCTGTCTCTTCTTGTCTGTCTCCCATGGTAAGGGAGGATCTACCAGGGGGGCCCTGTGGCAGCCCCGCGGTAGGCGCGCCCCTGGATGCAGCAGGCCCCCAGGACAAGGGCCGATCTCCATAACACAGGAGCACAGATCCCACACCACCTTCACCGACTTCTGCGTAGCCCTGTCACCTGGAGTGTCCACCTGGACACGCCGCAGCTGGTTCGTGTGTTGGATCGAGCCATCAGTTAGCCGGAAACACGCTGCTCCCAAATTCACCACAATCCTCAGCGGCGCCCAATGCCTTGCTGGCTGCGATCCGGCCGGTTGTCACCCCGGTCTCTCCTCAGCACGAACCCGAACCCGGTCCGTGACCTGGAGCAGTACCTTGCTTGGTTTGATGTGCTGCTGTATTCTCAGCAGCTCCATGTCCTTCTCCCATCTGGTGCCGTCGTAACACTGCGGTGGCACAGCAGCCACCGCCGTCATGGCAGACCCCTCATCTGTCATTGGTCGAAGCTCAACTTGGGCACCGAAGATGTCTGATGCCTCCCTGGTGACACTCATCGGAACGGACCCTCCACTTGCTAACTCAGACGCTCCCGCTACAGCTGGCCGAGCGCGGGCACTGGAGTTGTCAGTTCCTCCACTGAGCAGCTCTCCTCCCGAGAGCAAGAAATGTGTGCTTCGGTTTTGGTACCGCCTGTGGGTACCTCATCCCACACCACGACGTCATCTGCCGGGTCTGGTGAGCTCCAACATCCACACCCGGACCACTCGAATCCAGCACTGTCCCTAATGGCGAAACCCAGTCCGTAGAACAGGTCACACCCCATGATGTTGTTACCATGCACCATTACCTGGAAAAAGAAGTCATGCACCGCTTTGGCGTTACAGCAAGCAGTCAACTCCACAGTCCCGACATTGCACATTCTACCACCACTGTATCCATACAGCGGTGCTGGGTTCTTCCTGATCCTGTGATGTGTGAAAAACTTCTTCACCGTGGCCCAATTTAGCACCAACCGCACCATCGCTATGCCGAGTATTAATGGCAAAGCAACACCGTCCAATTCCACCATGCAGTAGGAAAGCCAATTGGCCTTGGCGCTCACTGAGTGGATGGTCGTCGTAGGTGGGCGGGCTGACTCACTTGGCGGGCTCCACGGCGCTGAAGACCGGCACATCCTGGTGAAATGATTCATACGCCCACACTTTATGCACTGCTTCCCTCTTGCTGGACATGCTTACGCTTTAATCTGGTGCATCGAGGGCCCACAACCCCAGTAGATGGGGTCCTTTGGAGCAGACCTACAACTCACCACATTAGCCTCATAGTCATCCGCCATGCTCCCTTCATCCTCCGAGTCCACTGCATTCGCCAAAGTTGTCCCTTCCGGCGTCCTCAGCGACTGGCGCCAATTTAGCTCCGAAGCTAGCTTATCTGGGGCCTCCAACTGAAGAGCTAGCTCGACTGCCCTAGCTAGCGTCAAGTCGTTAGCCGCCATTAGCAACCTACCCCATAACGCAGTACTACACATGTGCTCAGCCAATTGGTCCCGCACCATCTCGTCCTCCAACGGTCCAAAATGGCACACACTAGCTATGTAACTGTCTTAGGTCAGCGACAAACTGTTAAATTGGCTCACCGACTCCTTGGCGTCTCTGGCAAAACTGAATTCTTTGCACCGTCACGCTGTCCGGTGTGGTGAAGTGGTTAACCATTAGCACTATGTACAGCAGCTCAACCAGACTCATGTCAATCATCACTGTTTCTGTTGCATTACCGACTGCACTATGTGGTACTCCACAATATCTGCTGCTCGCTAATATATTTAAAAACTGCTTTGACTAGTATTACTCATTCTTATTCTACACTTATTGCATGTATAGTTTTTTATTCTTTTATCTTATCATGTTTAATGTTGCAGCATTGCACCGAGACAAATTCCTAGTTTGTGTACTACATGAACAATGGCAATAAATCTGATTCTGATTCTGATTCTGATTCACAACGTACTCATATGAGTCCGCCACACCAACTGTCCATAGAATCCTCTGGGCTTCGATGCTGAGGTTGTAGACAAGCAGTGCTTGCATTCTCACCTGATCCAGCTTCCTTAGCTCTGATGCTGTGATGTAGTTTTCAAAAAGCCTCCAATCAGCAGGGCCATGGGACCGGTGGCTCCCTGGGAAGCTCTAGGAAAGGCTGCAGTGGTGTTACGCATGGCTCCCTGCGCTAATCCTCAGTCGCCAAATGTTATGTTTTAGCACCTTGGGGGAGCCAGATTATTTAGCATCTCAGACAAGAGACAGTGGATAAACATGGGAGAACAATGCTCAGGAGGTTCCTGGCGAGATAGCAGGAAGGAGTCAAGGACGAAGGGAGTTGAATGCAGTGTGATGCAAATGTCATGTTGTGTGTGGAGAAATGCCATGAAACTTAAGAGGAGAGTGCCTGCTGAAATGTTCAGTCTGTTCTTTGCTTGTGAGATGTGAGTGTGTAATAAATCGTCTGAAATGAATTTGCCTCTTCATTTACACACTCCATACTGGTGACCCAAGACGTATTATGGAACACGAGGCAAGATCCCCGGAGCCGGCCCGGTCAGGAAGCTACAGCGAGGCGGCAGCCATCCCACAGACAGCCAGGAACTGGAACCTCCAGCCACACGTGTGCGGTTTCAGTCAAGCTACCGGATTTCTGGCAGCACAACCCGCGCTCTTGGTTCCACCTCACCGAGGCCCAGTTCGCCCTCCGGGCAGTAACGGCAGACGACACCAGATTCTACCATGTGGTCGCAGCGCTCGACGCCCGCACAGCTCAGCAGGTAGCGAGCCTGCTCGATCAGCCTCCAGCCAGAAGCAAATATGAGGCGCTCAAGGCTGCGCTCATCCAGCGCTACACGCTCTCGGATTGTGAGAGAGCGGAGAGGCTCCTGACGCGGACCGAGTTAGGAGATGGTTCGGCCGTAGACCTGATGGAGAAGATGCTGGCGTTAATGGGCACGGACGACGGGCACTTTCTGTTTGCCCACCTCTTCCTCCGGAACCTTCCAACAGTGGCGAGAGCGGCTCTGGCCAATTCGCCATTGCTGGCCGCGCGCGACTACCGTGCGCTAGCCCAGGAGGCAGACCGGATCATCCTCACCACCAGGGCGACCACAGTCAACGCGGCAGCGGCGGAGCCCAGCGAGACGACCAGAAGAGGCGAGGAGCCACCGACAGTAGCAGCAGCAGGGGCCAAGGAGCGCCAGAGAGACACGCTCTGTTTCTACCACCGCCGCTTCGGAGAGAAGGCACGCAGATGTGCGCCACCGTGCCAATTCAAGCGCTCGGGAAACGCCAAGGCCGGGGGTCGGTAGCAGCTGCGACCCTCGGTGAAGAGAACAAGCTGCTCTACTTGACGGATGCACGCTCGGGGAGGCGTTTCCTCGTGGACACCGGAGCCCAGAAGAGCTTCATCCTCCCGACCTACGCTGACCGGCTGGCAGGACCTAGCGGCCCCAAGATGTTGGCAGCAAACGGCTCGGATATTAAGACCTTTGGTGAGAGGACTCTGCTCTTATCTCTACACGGCCGTACATATGAGTGGACTTTTGTCATAGCAGCACTGAATTACCATATCCTGGGGGCTGATTTTCTGTGTGCACATGGTTTACTGGTTGATGTTGCTAACAGGCGCCTGGTTAATGCACTGTCCTTTGACTCTCTCCCCTGTATAGCTCGAGTGACCCAGCCAACAGCACAAGCCAACGTCACAGCTACAGGCGGTAAGTTCCACACACTGCTCACTCAGTTCCCAGCACTCACGGTCCCGACGTTTTCCGCGGCCATTGCTAAACACGGGGTGGAGCACTTTATCACCACCACCGGGCCGCCCATTTTTGCAAGACCTCGGCGCTTGGACGCAGCTAAACTGGCCATAGCGCGCGAGGAGTTCGCCAACCTGGAAAGGTTGGGCATCATCAGGCGCTCGAACAGCCCATGGACATCCCCGCTACACATGGTCCCTAAGGCTGAGGGATCGTGGCGACTGTGCGGGGATTTCCGCAGGTTGAACAACGCCACAGCGCACGACCGCTACCCAATTCCCCACATACAGGATTTTTCCGTTCACCTTGCCGGAGCACGCATTTTTTCCAAAATAGACCTGGTCCGCGGTTACCACCAAGTCCCAGTGCGTGCTGAGGACATACCCAAAACAGCGGTAATAACTCCGTTCGGTCTATTCGAGTTCCTGCGCATGCCATTCGGGTTAAAAGGAGCAGCACAGACATTCCAGCGCATGATGGATGCAGTGCTGCGCGACCTCCCGTTCGTGTTCATCTACCTGGACGATATCCTGGTAGCCAGTGCGTCTGAAGACGAACACGAAACCCACCTCACAACGGTTTTCCGGAGGTTGGAGGAGCACGGGTTAATAATCAACCTGGTGAAATGCCAGTTCGGCGTGACAGAGATTGATTTTTTGGGGCACCGCGTCTCTCCGAAAGGAGCGATTTTGCTGCCCGACAAAGTGCGCGCCGTGGCGGATTTTCCCCGGCCTCAGACGGTCAGGGCGCTGCAGGAATTTTTGGGGATGGTGAACTTTTATAACCGTTTCCTTCCCCGCGCGGCGCAGCTCATGCAACCATTGTACGCCGCGCTCAAGAAACAGAAACCCGCAGATAGGGTCGAATGGACCCCGGAGCGAGAGCGGGCGTTCTCGGAAGTTAAAGCAGCCCTGGCAAACGCCGCACTGCTGGCGCATCCGGACCCGGCGGCCCGCATAGCGCTCACCAACGATGCTTCAGATGTGGCCATAGGGGCTGTTGTGGAGCAGTGCGTCGCCGGGGCTTGGCAGCCGCTCGCCTTTTTCAGCAGAACTTTGCGCGACAGCGAGCGTAAATACAGCGCGTTCGACAGAGAGTTGCTGGCTCTCCACCTGGCCATACGCCACTTCCAGTTTTGGCTTGAAGGGCGCAGCTTCACCGCGTTCGTGGACCACAAGCCGCTAACATTCGCGATGGCCAAGGTTTCAGAACCGTGGTCGGGCCGGCAGCAGAAACAGCTGGCCGCGATCTCAGAGTTTACTACCGATATTCAACATGTGTCGGGTAAACTGAATGTGGTGGCGGACTGCCTCTCGCGCGCCGTAGTGGCCCCGGTCTGCGTGGGAATAGATTACGCAGCCATGGCCATGGAGCAGATTAGCGATGCAGACGTGCGCGCGCTCCAGTCTGGACCAACAGGGTTAAGGCTGGAGAACAGGGTGCCGCAAGATGGCGGCCCCCCCAATCTGCGATGTCTCCACGGGTCGCCCGCGTCCGGTGGTCCCGGTCGCGTGGCGCCGCCGCGTGTTTGAGTCGGTTCACACTCTGGCGCACCCAGGAGTGCACACTTCGGTCAAAATGGTGGGAGAAAAGTTTGTGTGGCCGAGCCTATGCAAACAAGTGAAAGAGTGGGCTGCAGCCTGCGTGGCGTGCCAACGAGCCAAGGTACACAGACACACGAAGGCTCCCTTGGAGCCGTTTTGTATTCCGGCTAAGAGGTTCGACCATGTTCACGTGGACCTCGTGGGCCCCCTCCCGCCATCACAGGGGTGCACGCACCTCCTGACAGCGGTGGACCGCACCACGCGCTGGCCAGAAGCGGTCCCGCTGGCGGCAACCACGTCCGCAGACGTAGCGCTCGCTTTTTTAACAGCATGGGTGGCGCGGTTTGGAGTCCCATCGGACATTACGTCCGACAGGGGCCCTCAATTTGTTTCCGAACTCTGGTCCGCGATGGCCTGCAGCCTGGGTGTTACAATTCACCGCACAACCGCGTACAACCCACAGGCCAATGGGTTATGTGAGCGTTTTCATAGATCCCTGAAAGCAGCACTCAGGGCTTCATTGACGGATGCAAATTGGGTGGACAGGCTACCGTGGGTTTTACTGGGGTTGCGCTCCACGCCGAAAGAGGATCTGGAAGCTTCCCCGGCAGAGCTCGTTTTTGCGCAGCCACTACAGCTGCCCGGGGAATTTCTGCCAGATAATCCCGCGCCGGGCAGCTGCCCGTCTCAGCTTTTGCAGCGAAGCGCAAACACAGACACGCTGCCGGGCCCTGCCCACCACAGTTTTCCGCATGTTTTCGTGCCTAAAACTTTGAAGAGCGCGGCGTTCGTGTTTGTCAGACATGACACCCACTGCCCTCCATTGCGCCCACCCTATGATGGACCGTTCAGAGTGTTGGAAACAGGGGATAAGCATTTTTTGCTAGACTTCGGGGGTAGAAGGGAGAGAATTGGCATAGACAGACTCAAACTCGCTTTCATTGTGGCGGATGAGCAAGTGCTGTTGGCTAGGGCCCCTCGGTGTGGAAGACCCCCACGGAGAGCTCCCCAGGGAAACTATTCACCAGAGCAGTCACACGGACAGACCGAAGTGCCCCCCCCCAGTCACAGCCCACCCGCAGTCAGACACACTCCCAGCAGCCCCCCACTGGCACAGCAGCGCCACGGAGGCGGTAAACCCCAGTTACAGCACATACGGGAGGAGACGGAAGCCCAAACAGCATGTGGACTGATATTCTATTGTTCTATCACAGCATGTGGACTGTTATTCTATTGTTCTATCTAAGATGCTGGGGGGGAAGTTTAGCACCTTGGGGGAGCCAGATTATTTAGCATCTCAGACTAGCTCCCTGGGAAGCTCTAGGAAAGGCTGCAGTGGTGTTACGCATGGCTCCCTGCGCTAATCCTCAGTCGCCAAATGTTATGTTTTAGCACCTTGGGGGAGCCAGATTATTTAGCATCTCAGACAAGAGACAGTGGATAAACATGGGAGAACAATGCTCAGGAGGTTCCTGGCGAGATAGCAGGAAGGAGTCAAGGACGTAGGGGGTTGAATGCAGTGTGATGCAAATGTCATGTTGTGTGTGGAGAAATGCCATGAAACTTAAGAGGAGAGTGCCTGCTGAAATGTTCAGTCTGTTCTTTGCTTGTGAGATGTGAGTGTGTAATAAATCGTCTGAAATGAATCTGCCTCTTCATTTACACACTCCACAATGTCCACAAACCTGCCACAAAAGGAGACGGACAAGAGGATGCACTGGAACTGAACTTTATTACATTACCTGTGTTGCAACACAGGGAACACACCGAGGCCGAATCATCTTGGGCAAGAGGAAGCCTGAATGGCAGACACTCTGTATTTATAGGGCGGTGTGATGACGCAACCAGAAGGTGGTGTCATTGTAATGTATTAAATCTGTCTCTGTGTTGGCCCTGTGATGGACTGGCGATCTGTCCAGGGTGTACACTACCTCTCGCCCAAAGATGCTGGGATAGGCTCCAGCCCCCCCGCGACCCAAAAAGGATTAA
The DNA here is from genome assembly GCA_020510985.1 of Pholidichthys leucotaenia. Lineage (NCBI taxonomy): Eukaryota > Metazoa > Chordata > Actinopteri > Cichliformes > Pholidichthyidae > Pholidichthys > Pholidichthys leucotaenia. Next base: position 100,710,432 of record CM035843.1, read on the forward strand.
GCGGAAGAAGATGGATGGATGGATTATATTGTGTGTTATGGGTGACGGCTACACCTTTCTGGTTCCGCTGCCATCCAGAGTATAAAAGGCCGACCTGGAAGAGGCATGGTCTCTTTTTGACCAGGACCTCTGCCTCAATGGGAGCACCTTCGGGTTTAGTGAGTTTGTACAATAAAGTTCCGTTCTACTGCATCTTCAGCCACATTATTGAAGTATCAGTTATGGACATAACATTTGGCGACAAGGATAAAACTATGGAAAAAGGAGATTCTAGTATTTGGCCATTTTTGGAGCTCCCAGGTGAGCCGCCAGTTCCCTGGGCGAGGTGGTTTTCAGCGTTCCAAAATTATTTGGTGGCATTGAACCTCAGCGAATTGGAGAAACTACGTGCAGGAGCGATACTGGCCCATAATCTCGACATGGAAGGGCAACATATTCTCAGCACACTGGGAGAGAGTGATAGTTTTGAGGACGTGGTTGAGCTAATGGTGTGCTACTTTCGCGCTCCTGAGAACGTCATCGTCCCATGGATCCATTTCCAACAGCAACACCAGCGTCCAGGAGAGTCAGTGCAATGGTATGTTGTGGACCTGCACCAGCTGGCTGGATAGTGGCAATTCGGAGCCTTGGAGGAAGAAATGATCTGTGATCAGTTAGCGGAGCACACGCTATGTTCTGCAGTATGGTCCATACTCCTCACGCACTCTGGTGAACTGACGTTGAATGCAGCTGTGGAGATAGCTCAACAGTATGAAGCAGCGGATAAATTGTCAAAGGACCTTGGTGAAAGAACAGCGTTGAGGCAGTCTGACTCACAATCTGGTGCAGGCTATGGACCCGGGTAGCGATGACAGCACAGAAGATAAAGAAGACTACACTACCGCTATTAAGATTAGGTCCGCCCTGGGGTCGCCCAGATGTTTGGTCTGCGGGTCCACCAAGCACCAATGCAAGGCGAGAGAGTGTCCAGCGAGGAGCAAATGCTGCGGCAAGTGTGGACTCCTACATCATTTCGCTAGGGCCTGCAAAACGTTTGAGCGAGGGAAACGGCGACACAGAACGGATTCCCCCGCCATGACTCCTATGGTTATTCACACCATCTCCTCAAGCACAGATGGGAGTATTTATTGTGACATGATGCTGGACGGCATGGAAGTGCCATTGTTGGTGGACACGGTCGTAATAGCATCTGTGTTGAACTGGCCTACTGTGAGGAGTTTGTTCCCGCAATACCGTGTGAGAGGACTGTCGACACTGTATTGTGGCTATGAAGGTAACGGGTTAGCCATCGTGGGTTCACTGGAGCTGATGGCGAGGTACAAGTCGGCTGTGGTGTCAAATATCCAGTTCGAGGTGACTGTCAAGGGGTTGAATGTGACCCCTTGACAGTCACCACGTGCTGCGACCTATTTTATGGACTGGGCTTCACAATATATGCAGTATATTAAAGAAAATAATAAAATAATAAAATGCACACTAAACAACCATAAAGCTGCTTTCCTGACAGTAACAGGAACATTAAGCTGCTTGGAAACCAACAAACCTTACAACCTTTACCTTTAACATGGTTATCTATAATCTTTCTGAGCTCCTCAGACAGCTCTCTCCTTTGCTTTCTCTGGTTTGTGTGTTCAGGCAGCATGTAGTTGTCCTGCACGCTAAATGTATAGAACCATTCTGAGCAACTAAACTCTTGAGGCAAGAAAAGAATCCAAACCTAGACACCTGAAAGAAAATATGTAAAATGCAGAAACAAGCTGAGATAAATATACATCAGATAATTAGAATAAAGTAGAATATCAACAAATATTTATAACAGAATATACAAATGGGCAACAGGGAAATATGAACAAATGTATATTTTAAAAAACCCTCAATAATCTCAAAATAATGTGGAAAAAGTAGCAGTTGTCAGAAAAAATTCAAAATCTACAAAAACGTTGCAAGCCTATTTTTTAAGAGCCAGAACAACAGCAGCAAGAACAAAAAATTCTAAAGAAAAGTCTGTCTTCCCAGGGCTTCTTGTTATCCCAATGTTGTGCACTGTCTTCAAAAAAAAAAAAAAAAATCAAACCCTTCACAAGAATGTGAAATGAACGTTTGAAGGCTAAAGCATTTCTCATAAAGTATTGTGACGTATGCAGGGTTCACACAAAGAAAATGGAGCAAGATGGTTGTGATCAACGGGCTTTATTCACACTCGCTCTGAGCACAGGCAGGAGGGGAGGTCATTCTCCCAGACCTCCGTTTAAATCACGGTTACACACACATAATAAATCTTGCCTATGAAATACTGCTGGGTAATTATAACGCAGTTATAATTACACAGCAGTAGAATAGCTCAGTAATAACATTTACTACACACACACAGTAACGTTTCAATTGTCAAAGCATGCTGGGAAACCCCTGCCCCCCTTAACATGGCCCCGACGTTACACTGCCCCCCCCCCCGGACTGGTTTCTGTCCCCAGAAAAATTAAAGTCCAATTTAAAAGTCCAATACAAACTCATCCAGGTGTCGGGGCGGTCTTCGGCGCCGGCGGCCAACACGTACAGGCCCCCTAGTGTCCATCTGGGTCTCGGTTGGGGTATCGGGCCGGGATGAAGGCTCCGGTTCGTCCACCAGCGGTGCAGATGGCCGATACGGGGCGAGACGGTCACGATGAAGGACCACAACCCGGTCCCTTTTTCTAAGCCTCACCCTGTACACCACATCTGACAGTCTCTCCAGGACCACGCATGGCCCCAACCAATGGCTCGCCAGCTTCGGTGATCGTCCTCTCTTCCTCTCAGGGAAGAAAACCCAGACTCGATCTCCCGGTGCAAAGTCCCTCCCCTGGCAGCGGGAGTCATACGCTCGCTTCTGCCGGCCCCCCGCCGCTGCCAGGGCCTCTTGAGCCAGCTCGTGCACCGTGTGGAGACGTTCTTTCAAACAAAAAAAATAATCCAATCCGGGTTTTCCTTCCACCTCCGGCTCAGGGGGGGAACCAAATACCAAATCCACCAGTGTGCGCAGCTCGCGTCCAAACATGAGCGCCGCAGGGGTGCACCGGGTAGATTCCTGAGCTGACGTTCGGTACGCCCACAAAACAAAAGGCAGGTGCAGGTCCCAGTCTTGCTGTCGCTGGTCCACTAGGATAGCGAGCTGGGTGGTGAGGTTCCGGTTGAATCGTTCGACCAGGCCGTCGCTCTGTGGATGCAGCGGGGTGGTCCGGGTCTTCCGGATGCCCAGCCTCTTGCAGACCTCCCCGAAGACCTCCGCCTCGAAGTTCCAACCCTGATCGCTGTGCAGCTCCTCCGGTGCGCCGAACCGACAGAACATTTCGTCCACCAGCTTTGATGCCGTCGTCGTGGCACTTTGGTCCGGGACCGTGTACGCCTCTGGCCACTTAGTGAAATAATCCATCGCGACCAGCACGTAGCGGTTCCCCCGGTCCGTGGTCAGAAAAGGGCCCAGGATGTCCACTCCCACTCGCTCCATTGGTGCTCCCACCCGGTACTGCTGCAGGGGAGCGTGGGATCGCTGAGTTGGTCCTTTCTGAGCTGTGCACGTGTCACAGCGGTGAACGTGGAGCTCCACGTCCTGATGACAACCGGGCCAGTAGAACCGGGCCCGAAGGCGCTGCAGCGTCTTTGTCACTCCAAAGTGGCCCGCTCCTACCGCCCCATGAACCAGCTGGAGTACGTTGGGCCGGAGTCGACGAGGAACCAGCAGCTGCCAGACATGCCGCTGCCCAGCTGGAGTCTGCCACTGTCGATACACCACGCCCTCGTGGCAGCGGAGGTTGGCCCACTGGGAGTGTAGGGCCTTAGTCTCTGGGTCCAGTGGTGACACAACCTCCCAGGCGGGCCGCTGTCCTGCGTCCAGCCACTGCCGAACCCGCGAAATGACCGGGTCTCTGTCCTGCTCGCTCTGCAGCTGCTGCGTGCCAAGGGCCTCTGTGACATCATCGCTGGGGAGAGCTGCCTGATCATCTGAGGGGCTGTGCGTCGCTGCGTGATTCCTGCTCGCAGCGGCTCGGAGAGCGGCAGCCCGTGGGGCGGTTTGGTCCCGATCTTCAGCCCGTTGGCAGTGCCGACACTCCTCTGTCGCACAGGGGCGCCGAGACAGCACGTCAGCGTTGGCATGGAGGCGGCCTGCCCGATGCACAATCTGGAAATTATAATCCTGCAGTGCCTCCAGCCATCTCGCCAACTGTCCATCCGGTTCTTTGAAGTTTAACAACCAGGTCAGGGAAGCGTGATCCGTCCTGAGCTGGAACCAACCCCCGTACACATACGGGCGGAAATGACGCAGTCCTTGAATGACAGCCAGCAGCTCTCTGCAAGTCACACAGTAATTTCTCTCGGCTCTGCTGAGAGTGCAGCTGAAGAAAGCAACTGCCTGCTCTCCCTGTTCTCCCTCCTGGGATAGCACCGCCCCGATGCCCTGGTTGCTGGCGTCCGTGTCCACGATGAAAGGGCGGTTCGGGTCGGGATACTGCAGGACGGGGGCTCTGATGAGCGCTGCGCGAAGCTGGGAGAAAGCAGCAGCACAGCTGTCACTCCACTGGAACGTGCGTCCTTTCTGCGTCAGCTGATGCAGCGGGCTGGCGATGGTGGCGAAGTCTTTCACAAACCTCCTATAATAGGAGGCCAATCCAAGAAAACTTCTCAGTTCTCCGACGTTCCGCGGCACTGGCCAGTCTCTCACTGTTGCCACTTTTTCCGGGTCGGTGGCGACCCCTGCTGCGCTGACAACGTGGCCCAAGAAGGTTGTCTCCCGCCGGAACAGGTGGCATTTCTTAGGGTGTAACCGTAGCCCCGCCTGTTGGATGGCGTCCAGTACTTCTCGGAGATTTGACAGGGCGCTGTCAAAATCAGCTGCATGCACCAGTAGGTCATCCAGGTAAACAACGCAGCGACTCCGGGGCACGTCAGCCAGCACTCGCTCCATCAAGCGCTCAAAGGTGGCCGGAGCGTTGCAGAGTCCAAATGGCATCACTTTAAACTGGTACAGTCCCTGCCCGATGGAGAAGGCTGTTTTCTGGCGGGCCTCAGGTGACAGCTCTACCTGCCAATAGCCGCTGCGTAGATCCAGCGAGCTGAACCAGCTGGAGCCGGCGATGTGGTCCAGTGCGTCATCGATGCGGGGCAGGGGGTAGGAATCTTTCCTGGTGGCGTCGTTCAGGCGCCGGTAATCCACACAGAACCGCCACGACCCGTCCTTCTTGACCAGCACCACAGGCGCCGCCCAGGGGCTGCTGGAGGGCTCAATAACATCTGCCTCCAGCATTTCTCACACTTTTTGTTCCGCCGCTGCCCGCCTTGAAAAGGGCAGCCGGCGTGGGTGGAATCGAATCGGCCTGGCCTCACCGGTGTCGATCTCGTGCTGCACCAACCCGGTCCGGCCGCATTCCTCATCCTTCGTGGCGAAAACACCCATGTAATAGTCCAATAGCTCCCGCAGCTGGCGTCTCTGTTCCGGGTCCAGCCCGCTGCAGGTCCATTGAAATAATTCCTCCACCGCCTGCTGCGTCTCTGCTGACACGTTGACCCCTCCCCTTGCTGTCCTTGTGTGCGTTCGTGCTCCCTCCGTCTGCGCTGGTGACGTCATCGTGTCCAGTCCTCGCGGTGGCCCGCCTGGTCCGGTCTGTCTTGGCGATCCCTCGATTGTGCGGGCCCCCGTGTTCCTTCCCTGGGTTCTGCTGTGGAGCGTGATGGTCTGGTTTCTCAGCTGGAGGGACGGTCCGGCGGTGTCGATCTTGGCACGCCAGGCTGTGAGCAGGTCTAGTCCAATAATACAGGGTCTTGGATGTCAGCCAGCCAGAACGGGTGTTTTATGTTCTGACCGGCCACCCCCACCACCAAAACTCTCCGCCCCCCCAGTCTGGCGCGCTCACCGGTAGCCGTGGTGACGCAGCGCTTGGTGGGTTCCCACCCCCGTGGGGCCGTCTTGTTCGTGCCCGGCAGCACACCGGGTCGAACCAGGGAGATTGTAGAGCCGGTGTCAATCAGGGCCCGGATTGACGTCTTCCCCAAGCTGCACTGTAGATACATCCCTGGAGAGTGTCCAACTCGGCCCACGCGCGGTGCCGGCTCCTCAGGGGAAACATCTGCGGGAGGCGGCCTGTCCCCGTTCACGCCACCTCGCTCTAGTTTAACGCCAGCGAGGGGCGTTCTTCTCCGGGGACGCGCCGCCGTGGTCTGTCGTAATTCCTCCTCTTCCTCCTCGCTCTCCATCGTGGCCTGGAAGGTTCTCTGTCTGTGCATTGGTGCTTCAATTGTGCGATTCATCAGCGGCTCCACCCGTTCTGCTTCTGCCACTGCAGTCTCCCAATCGCTTGCGGCGTGGATCCGTACGTGGCTCTGGAGCTGGGCCAGGCGGAGACCTTGGATGAAGCTCCAGAGGGCAAGCTTGTCTACCGCCTCCGGTGCGAAATCTGGGTAGCTGCACCGGGTTAGCAGCCGTATGTCTGCAGCATAGGCTCCTAGGCTTTCCTGGTTGCTTCGACGGCAGCGGGTCAGCTGTTCCTGGGCGTGCTCAGCGTCCGCCGTACTTCCAAATCGTCTCCGGAGCATCCCTTGTAGCGCTGGCCAGCTGTAGCGCTCCTCAGGCAGGAGATCAGAGAGCATGCAGAGAGCTCTTCCTTCCAAGGCCAGCGCGACCTGCACGGCGGTTTCCTCTGGTGACCAGCCGTTCAGCGCAGCGGCCAGCTCGACCTGGGTCAGGTAGTCATCCAACGTGGCCTCGCCGTTGAAGCGAGGAATCTTGGCCCGCTGCCGAACAGATGGGATGGCCGTCTCCTGATCGATCGTCACTCTTGATCTCCGTGGGATCGCCAGCCCGTCCTGTCCTGAAAAGGGCGGAATGCGGGGCTGGTTTGCTCTGCTCTGCCCGCTCTGTCTTGAAAAAGACAGAAGGCGGGGTGCGCTGGCCCCGTCAGGTCTGCCGCTGCTTCGTTCGTCCCGGCTCCCGGGGGTGGTGTCTCGGTCCCATTGTCCATTATCAGCTGAGCAATGAACTGCTCCAGCTGCTGGATCTCCATTCTGATCCTGGCTTCCATTTGCTCCATGCCCACTTCTGACACCAGTGTGACGTATGCAGGGTTCACACAAAGAAAATGGAGCAAGATGGTTGTGATCAACCGGCTTTATTCACACACACTCTGAGCACAGGCAGGAGGGGAGGTCATTCTCCCAGACCTCCGTTTAAATCACGGTTACACACACATAATAAATCTTGCCTATGAAATACTGCTGGGTAATTATAACGCAGTTATAATTACACAGCAGTAGAATAGCTCAGTAATAACATTTACTACACACACAGTAACGTTTCAATTGTCAAAACATGCTGGGAAACCCCTGCCCCCCTTAACATGGCCCCGACGTTACAGTATTAAAGTTAGTATACCGCAAGAGGAGTCTATAAATACTATTTATATACACCATATATCAAAAAAGAGGAGCACTCCTTTTAGCAAAGTAAATCTGTTTGGCACAATAAGGCAAGGAGATATTTGTTCTGTTTGCCAAGCTGCTGGACAGGATAAGGAAAAGAAAAAAAATCTCGCCACCAGGAGGCATACTAGAAACAAAGGTGCACATCTTTTAGCAGGAAATGACGTAGTAGGCGTCGGAAGTCTTCTGCTAGAAGAACGACAGAGATTTAAAGAAAACACGGAAAGTTAAAGGGTAAGAACATAATAACATGTATATGTATATACATACCACACAGATCAAGCCAATTTGTGGTGGCAGCATATATACAGATGTCGGTTTTCTTGACGGGCTATAAAGTAGTAGAACGTTAGCAAGCTGAAGCTAAGGTAGCATTAGCATACATGCTATTTTACTCCCTTGTGTGCATGGCGATGAAACCGATAGTTTATTATTAAACATGTTTTCTAGAAATATATGATGGGTTTTATGGCAACGCACTCATGTAGCGTTAACGACTGTTGCCGATATACAGACGTGTTTATCCAAAATCATCCGGCCATTGATAGTTTAACCGCTAACATGCCGTCAGCTGCTCTAATGTGTCGGGATCTGGTCAAGTGGACCCCTGACTAGGTGAGTACCCCAAGTGGACCCCAGGATCTATTCTGTATGTGCACAAGTACATTTTCAATCCAATGATTTATAAAGCCGTGACGAGCAGCCGTGGTGGAAAAGAAACGGCAAAATTAAATACGAAGGAAAACAACAACAAGGCAACAAGATCGATTTTTAAACACTAAGGGGGATAACAAGAATTTGTCTAAAACTGTTGGAAAGACTTTCCCGGTCACCAGCAAGTGTAAAAGAATATCTACATATGTATAAAAAAATATGACAACTAAAAGTTGACCCGGAAGTTTTGGTTCCGTTTCTGCGTTCAAAAGACTTTTCTTCCCCACCAGTGCGGCTCGTCACGGCTGGCTGCCCCCAGCTGAAAATCCACAGAATAGGTATGTGGGGCGATAATGATCTGAATGAGGCTTTAAGAAATTATGAATCACTTTAGAAATCACTGAAAATGCACTTTTATATGTACAAATTGGATCCTGGGGTCCACTTGGGGTGCTTACTTGGTCAGGGGTCCACTTGACCTGTACCCAGTGTGTCAAGTAAGGAGATTACTAAACACTGAACGAATGGTACGGAACGTTATATTGGCGTTCCGTACACAGACTGTTTGAACTGGCCGACAGATACTCAATTAAGTAACAAGAGATTAAAGTGTAACTCTTTACCATCAGTTGGATCATAACTTGATGAGTTTGAATGAGTGTAGCAGCTTGCAAATAAAGTACCCATTAAGGTCCTGAGCAATTATCGTAGTTTGACGACATACTGTAGATAACAGAGTTTTAATAAAGAGTTGAAGTTGCTTGTATTTTAAATAACAAAAGGAAAATGCAAGTTTGTGTAGGTTCTAGCTGTTCAGATGGAGATGATGTATCCAGTGGTGTCTGAACCTCAAGGTTCAGTAATTGGACCTATTCTATTCTTTTTTTCCACAATATCTTTATTGAACCTTTTTTTTTTTTTTAACAAACATGATACAAACAATCAAACACTAACACTAAAGTACTACAAAAAAAAAAAAAATGCACTAAAAACACCAACAACCACCAACAAAATCAAGTCTTCAACAATGCTCCTCTGTTTAGTCTAGACAATCCAATACATAAGTATACATATTATGTTCACCAGTTTGGAATTTACAAGGTCCACACACATCATTCACCTTCTTCTTCAAGAGTTATGTTTAAATTTTTTACATAATCAATAAAAGGTCTCCATATATTCTCAAACACAATTTCCTTTGATTTTAGTATATATGTTATTCTTTCTAATGGAAGGTTTGTTAACATCTGTCTTAACCACTGAGTCACATCTGGTCTATGAGTCTTTTTCCATAATAGTGCAATACATTTTTTGGCATTAAGCAAACTGAGGTCTATGAATGTTCTTTCACTTTTATTAAAATTATGCTTTTCTGGGTACAGACCCAACAAAAACAGTTTAGGATTCAATATGATTTGTTTTGAGATTATTTTTTCAATTGTTACCCTCACCTCTTCCCAAAACATTCTTATTAATCTACATTCCCATAAACAATGAAATAGGGTTCCTTTACTTTCCATGCATTTTGTGCATGTATCTGGTATATTTTTGTTATATCTATTTAACTCCTCCGGTGTAACATACATCCGCATTAACCATTTGAAATGTATCAATTTAAGGCGTGCATTTATTGATTTGGTTTGAGCTTCTGTACAAGCCAATTCCCATTGTTCCTCTGAAATTTCAATTTGCAGATCTTCTTTCCAGTAGTTTAATCTTTTCAGTGAATTTTCACTTGAAGATAGTGTCAGTGAGTTATAAAACTCTGAAATAATACCCTTTCTTTTACTATCTTTCATCATCATTTTTTCCAAGGATGAATAAATAGGTCGAGTGAGAGCTTTATTTTGATTTGATCGAATAAAGTTTCTAAGTTGAAGATATTTAAAAAAATGTGTTCTATTGAGATTAAATTTGATCCTCAGCTCTTCAAAAGACATTATGTTGTCTGCACATGGCAAATATAAATCCTGAATCTTTTGTATCCCTTTTAAATTCCATACTTTAAATACAGCGTCCACTCTCCCTGGTTTAAAATATTGATTACCCCATATTGGACTAAATTGTGACAATAACTGTGGTTCTTTTAAATAGTTTTTAGCTTCACACCATATTTTGATCATATGCTTTACAAATGGATTTTTAACTTGTTTTTGTAATTTTTTTGCCGAATCTGAGTATATGAATATGGGAAGAGGTAAAGGTAAATTGTATGATTCCATTTCAGTCCAGTGAGGGAGATCATTTGATGAAAAATAATATGTCATAGACCTCAGTTGTGCCGACCAATAATACAACATAAAATTTGGACATTTCAGACCTCCACGATCAAATGGTAAATATAATAAAGACAAACGTAATCTAGCCCTCCTGTTGTTCCATATAAATTCCACTAACTTTTTTTTTATTCTTGAGAATAGATCTAAAGGTGGTGATAAGGGAATGTATTGAAATAAATAAAGTATTTTAGGTAAAATATTACTTTTAAGTATATTGATTCTCCCGATCATCGACATTGGTAGTGACATCCATCTCTGAGTTAACTCATTGATATCTGACATTAAGGCTTCATAGTTGACACTGGCGACTGATTCTAGCTTAGGCATAATTTGGATTCCTAAATATTTAAACTGATTTACAACATTGAATTGATTTACCTCAGGGGCTGGGTAATTTCTCTGGGTCTCATTTAGCATTAATATTGAAGATTTAGTTTTATTTATTTTATATCCTGATATTTCCCCAAAATTCTTTATTAAATTCAACAAGGTTGGAATTGATTTTTTTAGATTCGACATAAACAAAATTATGTCATCGGCGTACAGGGAGATTTTATGTTCTGTTGGTCCAACTTTAATTCCATATATTTGTGAATGTAAACGTATCGCTATCGCTAAAGGTTCAATTGCCATAGTAAACAGTAAAGGTGAAAGTGGACAGCCTTGTCGACATCCTCTATTGATTTTTATTGGTTTTGAAATATTGTTATTTGTTAGGATTTCTGCTGTAGCATTATTGTATATTATTTGAACCCATTTTATGAAATTATTTCCAAGTCCAAACCTTTGTAGGACTTCAAAAAGAAAGGGCCATTCAACTCTATCAAAGGCCTTTTCGGCGTCCAATGATAGGAGAGCTGTATCCGGTGCTTCTTTATTAAAATAAATAATATTAAATAGTCTTCTTACATTATGGAAGCCTTGTCTACCCTTTATAAAGCCATTCTGATCTCGATTAATAATATTTGGTAAAATTTCTTGTATTCGTCTTGCTAAAATTTTACAGATTATCTTAAGGTCGGCGTTTAATAGGCTTATTGGTCTCATATTTTCACATTTATTAGAGGGCTTACCTGGTTTTGGCAGCAGTATAATTAAGGCATTATTTATGTATGATGGTAAATTATTATTTTGAAATGCTTCTAAAACCATTTCCAAAAAAGGTTTTATTAATTTATTCTTAAATTTTTTATAAAGGTCAACTGGAAGACCATCTGGTCCTGCACTTTTTCCTGATTTCATATTATCAATGGCTAGCCCAACTTCTTCTTGACTAATTTTAGAATCCAATATCTCCCTGTTTTCATTTGGAATACACGGTATAGATAGTTCGTTCAAAAACCCATTTAGTTTTGTTAAATCAGGTTCATTTTTGGTATCATATAATTTTTCATAGTAATCTCTAAAGGCTCTATTAATTTCTAAAGGATCTATAACTACCTGTCCTTTACTTATAATACTGGTAATTGGTGTTTTAATTTCCAATTGTTTAATCTGCCATGCTAATAATTTTCCCGATTTTTCACCTTGTTCATAAAAAGATTGTTTCAATCTTAGAAGACTCGAGGCAGCTCTATTCGCTGATTTTTTGTCGTATTCAGCTCTCAAAATCAGTAATTCATTCTCCAACCTTGGGTCACTTCCTGCATACACTTTTTCCTGAAGATTTTTTATTTTATGTTCCAATTTAGCTCTCTCCTCTCGAGTCTTCTTAGATTTTGATCCTGTATAACTAATAATATGTCCCCTAATAAAAGCTTTGAAAGCCTCCCACTTTACACATGCTGATGTTTGTGTAGTATTGATGTGAAAGAACTCGTCTATCTGTTTTTCTATATACTTGACAAATTCCTCATCCTGAAGCCATTTATGCTGAAATTGCCATCTACCTGATTCCTTTGTCAATTTTTTATCTACATATATTAGACAACAGGGTGCATGATCAGAGATCACGATGTTATCATAAAAGCAGTTTTGAATCTTGGACCTTAATTCTGTGGAAATCAAAAAATAATCAATACGTGAGAATGTCTTGTAGGTACTGGAATAACAAGAATAGGCTTTAACTTGTGGTTTCATTTCTCTCCATATATCTAACAATCTCAATTCTTTCATAAAATGATTAATAGTCATCCTACATCCAATGTGCGTACAATCCAGTCCTGTTGATCTATCCACACCTGGATTCAATGTACAATTAAAATCCCCTGCTATTATATGTTGCCCTGTAAGTGATGATAAGATGAGAAATAAATTAGCAAAGAACTTCTGATCATCTATATTGGGACCATATAAGTTCACAAGATTTATATTTTCTAATAGCAAAGAACCTTGAATGATTACATATCTTCCAAATTTGTCTCCAATTACATTTTTCACTTGAAAAGGAACTGATTTATGTATGAGAGTCATAACTCCCCTGGCTCGGGATGAAAATGAAGAGGTGAATACACTTCCCTGCCATCTACTCCTAATTCTTTTAACATCCTCCTCTATCAGATGAGTTTCTTGTAAAAACACAATTCTTGAACCCATGTCCTTTATTTTATTCATAACTTGTTTAAGTTTTTTTAAATTTTGTAGACCTCTGCAATTCCATGAAGTTAAATTAAGGTTAACACTTTGGTCCATGATCAATAGAGAGTTTGGGATTACCTTGCAGTGTAAACATGCTCATACAGAGAAGCAAAAACATGAGTGGTTGAACATTCATCCTACAAACTACACACAAACAAATTTCCCCTTCCCACACTTGTGGCAAACCCCCCAAAATCAAAAGAAAAATTCTGTCTCCCGATATAGCCATCGACCGTTCCACACCCACGGGGAACAGCCTAAGCCACTCCTTCTTCATCCTCCCAATCACCCTAACTCTACTGCTTTTAATGACGTAACATTAACTCTCCTCTGTAGTTTTCCAACTTAACTCCAAAATTTTTAACAACTTTGTACATCATAGTTTTTTTTTTTTTTGTTTGTTTTGTTTTGTTTTTTTTAATATATAATACAATCTATATTTTGTAAACTTACTATTTACTTCAAGTCAGTCAGATGCCTGTGCAAATGCTTAATTATTCTACCTTATATTTTGTTCATGCTTAGCTCCCACCAGTCTCTTCTTCTTCTTTGATCTTCTTGATGAACTCCTGCGCCTCCTCTGGGGTCTTGAAGATGTGGGTTCTGCCCTCATACGTGGTCAGCAGTCTCGCAGGATAGATTACACCATGACGAATCCCAAGGTTGCGCAGCTCCTTACGTACGGGATCAAACTGCTTCCTCAATTGCTGGATTCCTGTGGCCAAATCTGGGTAGAACCGCACCTGCTGGTCCTGGTGTTTAATCTCTCCTTTAGCACGTGCAGCGTTGAAGATCTTCATCCTGTCTCTGTTGCTAAGAAACTTCATAATTAAGGTCCTCAGCGGTCCCTTATCTCTCCGTGGGCCAATACGATGTGCTTTTTCCAGAACCACTGCTGATTGCAACTCCTCGCTGCCCAGCACCTCCGGAATCCACTTTTCCAGAAAGGAACATACGTCCCGACCTTCTGATTCCTCTGGAAGACCCACCAGCCTCAAATTATTCTGTCTCGACCGAGATTCCAAATCCAAAATATTATCTTCCAGAGATTTATTTTTTTTTTCCAAAGTGCGCACCTTTAATTGAAGACGGGTGACGTCATCTTCAGCACTAGCGAGACGGAGCTCCATCTGCGCCGTTCGTTCTACACAGTCACCCAATTCCTTTCTTATTCCTTCCAACGCTGTCATAATCCCATCAAATCTAGAGGAAAAGTCCGCTCTCATTGAACTCATGGCAGCCATCAGCGCATCTGCGCCATTCCCCGCAGAAATCGCACCGCCGCCAGCCTCCTCCGCCATATATGGAGCCTTGTTTGCTGCGTCAGAGACCTGAAAGTCCGTTAATTTGGACTGTTTCGGCGGCTCGCTTTTTCCTTTTCCTGGTTTTCCAGCCTTAGGCTTCGCCGACATATCCTCGCCCAAATGCTGGGATACGTTCTGTCCCAAATGAGAGAGTTATTTGCCGATTTTTTTTCTCCAGGAGCAGAGCAGAGCGAGACACGTCCGTCCTACGTGGCAGCCATAACCGGAAGTCTGACCTATTCTATTCTTAGTGTATGTAAATTACTTTGGAAAGGACATATCAAGCAAGAAGAAATTATTTGCAGACGGCAGCCAGTTGTACAGAATCATCAAGTCAGACAAAGACCCAGTTATTCTTCAAGAAGATATGGACAGTGTCACAAGTTGGTCCAATAAGTGGTTGCTTAGTTTTAATACTGACAAATGTAAAAGGATGCACATTGGCAACAAGAACAGGAGATGGAATTATTCAGTGGAAGGGGTTCAAGGTTTGAGAATAGTACTAGAAGAGACCTCAAAGGAAAAGGACTTGGGAATATTGCTAACAAATGATTTGAAATCATCCACACAATGTGCAAAAGCAGCAGAGAGAGGCACGGGAGCACTCAGGATGATAACAACAGCTTTTGGAGACTTCGATGAGGAAGAATTTCACATATTGTACTTCTCATATGTCAGGCCACATTTAAAATATGTCGTTCAAGCATGGAATCCATATCTCAAGAAAGACATTGAGCTATTAGAGAATATACAGAGAAGAGCAACGAAACTAGTCAGAAAAATTAGACACCTTCCATACACACAAAGATTGGTCAAATTGAATTTAATGACACTAGAACAGAGAAGACTTCGGGGTGACCTAATAAGAGACTTTCGCATTACGAGTGCGCGTGTGCGGACTATGTGAGTTCAAAGTTCACGACTACCAAACATTCCGGTAGCCGCCTTGCTTTTGTATAGATACAGTACTGTCACACCTGAACAATTGCTGTTTAAAGTCTGCTTCAAGCTTTAAATCTCCATTATGCCAGGTGCGCATTGTGCCGTAGTGAAGTGTGGGAACGGCATGTATCATCTGGAGCGGTGGAAAAAGCAAACTTGCAGCATACATGCGTGTAACTTCGGGACCAGCATGTGCACATGTCCGCCGCCATTCACATTATATACATTCTCCACAGAGCTGAAGGATCTGGACTGACGTAATTATTGGATTAAAGCAGTAAGTCTATATATAACATAGTTAAATAGTATTGTGCATTGTTCAAGTTCTAGCCTAATTGACACGAGTCTAAACCCTGAAGTAGTAGGTACGGACAGGCTGGCCTGGATCTAGGATATAGTTCTTTGTATATTGGTAGTGACGCTTGATCTACACACACATGTAATTAAGGCCATTGATAAGTAGGCTGGTATAAAATAAAATTGCAAATCATTGAAAATGTGTGGTACTTAAACTATAGTAGTATCGACCTATAGATCTAAGTAAGCAGGCTATGCCTTGTAGTGAAATTTACTCAAAATGACAAAACCAAAGTTGAGCTGTCAAACCACTCGCTTACCTTCTTTGTAGTTGTTTCGGAGTCTCGCAAGTAAGGGTGCTTGGTCCTTTGACAACAAAAAAATCTGCTATGTCAGCGTACACACGGGGGGCCATTTTGGCCAATTTCTGCAACGTGGCCACGAATGCAAGCGCAACTAGTTTATCCTTGCGTTTGCGGGTACAACCAGGAAGACCCCTATGCATACAATATGCTCATACATCAGGAACTTTGCATAAATTAAATGTATCGATAGAGCATGTTTGGTAACCACGTTCCCATGATGCTTTGCGTGAGCCGAAATGCGAAAGTCGCTTATTCAAGTATTCAAGAATAAGATTCATGAATAAGATGGAGAATATCAACAGCAACTTCTTCATACCTGCACAAGTAACACATTTAAGGGGCCACTCGCAGAAGATTTACAAACCTCAAGTTAGACTCCAGGTTAGGAAATATTTTTTCACACAATGCGTCATTGACCATTGGAACAGACTACCTCCTCATGTGATAGAAGCTCAAACAATTAATGGTTTTAAGAACACCCTTAATAAAGAATGAACAAGGTCTGGATATGGACAGTTTACGAGTTTACGCTATCTTTAAGTCCATTACCCTAACTAAACTAAACGAAAGTTGAAAGAGTTGTTGACCTTTTGTGCATTACAATCTGTCCACAGGTTCGCTGTCCTAAATTGTAAATAAAAGGAAATAAAACATGAGCTTCCATGATAAACCTGTATGCATATCTGGGAGCGTTGAACATCTGTTAAGGCCTATACATACACCATAAGAACAGAGAAATTTGTTCCATCACCCAGGGCTGCAAGAACAAAATGGCATCATTTTGTTCTTGCAGCCCTGGTTTGGGAGTTCTTGCAGCTTGTTCTTGACACATCATTGTGGCAGAACTTTTTTCTTGCATTGTGTCCAAGAACTATTGTGTGATTGGTCAGAAATGTGAATTTCCCAGGAGTTCTGCACTTGAGTTTCTTATAAAGTATGAACTGTCCTGGCCAGAAAGAACTTTGTTCTTGTCACCTCAAGAAAAAGAAAAAATTTTCTCTGTTCTTGCAGAGTATGTAAAGCCCCTTTTCCACTAGTACCCAGTCAGTCCTACACGCCTCTACAGGGTTTCACATGGCTCGGCACGGTTTTGTTTCCATTATGGCAGAGTACCGCTTGGGGTGGGTGGGATTTTTTTTACAACAAGGTGGCGCCACACTCCTGAGACGTAAAACACACGACACAAGAAAAACACAAGATGACGGCTTATGAGGTGACTGCACGATGTCTGGCTTTTGTCAGAGTAAAGGCAAAAAATGAGAGCCAGACAAGGGTACAGACAGTGAGACGAAACACTCTGGAAAAGTACTGGAGCATTTATGAAGCCATAGAGCCGAAGACATAAGGATACAAACTAGATCACATATGAAGGTAAGCTAATGATTGGTAATGCTAGTTTGCTTTAAGTCTGCTGTACTACATTGCAATGTCTGCAAGTTATCTCTGTTAGGTACTAAAATATGTATGCTGTGTGTGTGTGTTTCAGATGGCTCTCTTGTGGGAAAATTACCACTTCAAACCAGGGGTCTGGCGTTCAATACAGCCTGTCAGTGATGTCACCCCAGCTTCAAACAATCAGTGGTTATAGAGCTTAAGAATGTCTGTAGAAATGTTTAGCTTCCTGTGCAACAAATTGCTCCGATTTGTGTGAAAATCATGGAGAGACTGTTGAGACATCATGGGATGTACCTGCTCCAGCAGCACTGAGTCTGTGGTGGTGTCATGGCAAAAACTGTTCAGCTGCCAAAACTTGATCGCCAGGTTTAAGTTATGGGGTTATATTAGCCACAAAATATATATTTCAACAGGTAAACAGTACTGAGTTAGGTATAAGATATATTTAACAATTATGATGCATTTTAGGCCAAAACAAACTTGATCTAGGATTAAAAGCAATTAAAATAATGTAGTCACAAGGGTAC
The DNA here is from genome assembly GCA_020510985.1 of Pholidichthys leucotaenia. Lineage (NCBI taxonomy): Eukaryota > Metazoa > Chordata > Actinopteri > Cichliformes > Pholidichthyidae > Pholidichthys > Pholidichthys leucotaenia. The sequence continues at coordinate 100,728,215 of CM035843.1, forward strand.
ATGGAAAATACTTGATTTACAAGATACATGTAGATACTGTAGAAATATATATTCTCTGCATCAACAATGTACTATACATGTATTCATGTAGTATTGCACTGGGAATTTTCACAATAAACTTTTGTACTTTTGCAGATCTGTCTCCACTTTTATTTTATGTGTGAAGGTTACCACCAAGTGACATAAATTGAATACAAAAAGATTGGAAAAGCTGTCTTAAGAATAATCCAGCAGTTTGAGAAATCACTTTTGGTTTGGTGTAAGTCTGCCAACAGAATTATGAACCATAAAGCAGTTTGTGTTAAAATGTTAAATCCCATTAAACCCTAACCCAGGGGTGTCCAATCATGTGCCAAGTCACTGATAAATGGTTTGTATTGTTGACTCTTTTCCCACTGGTGTCTTAACAGACGAAATAGAAAATCATGATGCAAACACATAAGTCACTAAATTGTTTATTTCAATCAGCAGCAAATTCCAAATTATTCAGAATGTGCAAAATTCAAACAGTAAAAAAAAAATACTTAGAATGGGTCACACATGCCGGCCACGCTGCCTCGCTGAGAAGCAACTGGATGTGCCACTCAAGCTGGTCAGGGTTCAGCAGATCTTCAGCCTGCATCTCTGTAAATAGTGACACAAGGCCCGGTTTGGGGTCAGTTGTTTTCCTCTTGCCTAGACGAAAAGACAGAAATGGGTGGTGGTTAATTAAAGCAAGTTTAAAACATATTTGGGAAATACACTTGTTGCTAAAAGCCAGTGGTGGAATGTGACAAAAAAAGTGTTTCGTTGTTGTATTTAACCACAATTTTCAAGTAGCTGGGCTTCAGTAAAGTAGATTTTACAAGGGCTGGGTTATGTTTAAAATCATTTGTTTTTACTGTGGCCTCAGGAATCAGAATGAATTAATACATTCACTTGAATGGAATCTAGTACTTTAACTGAGGGTGTGAATCCCCGAGTATGGAGTTTCTCAGTCAAAATATGTAATTTTTATCAGTAAAAGTTTAGCCACTGGTCTGTCACCGCTGTGTCGCCCTGGCTTCAAGTGTGGGCGGTGTTTTGTATGTGTATTGCTAAAATATTAAAGAATGCACAACAATGGGTCTCATATTTTTAATGTGTCCTGTTATTATAATACTGCATGCGTTTATTGACGATAGACTATAAAGTACATATACGTATAAACTAAAGCATATTGATGACTGAACAACTCCCATTCCCCAAAGTGCAACATACACTCTTATGAATATAACTCGCAAAGGATCACACAAGTGATCTGACAAAAAAAAATAAATACATAAACAAGCGGTATATTTTACAGTGGAAGTGCCATTCATTTCCAATTATTCTGTAATTAATATTCACACTATCAAATCTCAGTTCAGTCCCTTTCATATTAAGTGGAAATTGTGCTACTTTAGTTTTGGCACTTTATCTATACTTTAACTTAAAAAGCAAAGGATTTCAGTACTTTCCACAGTGCAAGGTCCGTTGTGGCGTGGCTTCTTTTCCGCTTGCCTAGACGAAAGCCAGAAATGGATGGTGGTTAGTTAAAGCAAGTTCAAAACATATATTAGGGAAATACACTTGTGAAAGCCAGTGGTGGGATGTGACAGAAATGCTTTGTTTTCTTGACAAGTGAGCACCCCAGGATCCACTCTGTACATGTACAAGTACATTTTCAATCCAGGGATTTATGGTGGAACAGAAACAGCATGACAACACTGTTCCAACACTGTTTTTGGAAAATCCACAGAATAGGTATGTGGGTCTGTTATGAGGCTTTAGGAAATTATGTGAATCACTTTGTAAATCACTGGTTTGAAAATGCACTTGAATATGTTGAAATTTTGGAGCCTGGGGTCCACTTGACCTGTATCCATATCAACACAATATGCTGAGGGAGGCGGACCCCTGACATGTGGAAACAGATTCTAGAAAGAAAATACACACACAACTTAATGCACAGCACCAAAGTGCAACACGTATACAAACCAGGATTTTAACCAGGATTAACATATTTCATCATTTTGCTCTCACAAGCGAATACTTCAGACAAAGCAGGCGCGACTCAGCAGAATTGGCTACTAGCTAGCTAGCGCTCCTCGCTAACACTTGTTAGCCAGAACAGAACGGCGTTGTATTGCTCAAAAAAGTGAGCTTGTCACCAGTAGGATAAATAAGCGAAAAGATGCACAATATCACAAAACACTCACCATCCATGGTTCTCTCACTTTCATCTTCAGCTTCTCCCTAATCCGGTTGTATCCTGGGCTGCCATCTGTTTCATTGTGGGTCGCTCAATGTTGCTCTGGATACTATTAGCCACCAAGCACAGAAAAGTCCACACCTTTTCGTTGGACCACGGTGTAGATTTCCGCGAAACCTGTGAAGCCATCTCTGTTAATACCGTCTTTACTCGCTGAGCTATTTTTTTCAATATGGCGGTTGTAGATTCTGCAGAAGACGGGCTCTGACGATATTACGTCCTGACCAATCAGTGGTCTGCAGTCTGTTGATGTCACATTTTCAGCCCGACTCAGCCCGGTTAGTACCCCCCACCCCCCACCCCCGGAATAGGTACGAAAAAAGTACCTGGTACCAGGTACTAATGGAAAACCCTACAAACCGAGTAGAGTAGGGCTGAGTGGGTACTAGTGGAAAAGGGCCTTAAAGGCCTTCATTCTCAACATGAACCACTGGGTTTTCTTTCTGATGGCCACATACACTGTATGAAAGTTAAACAGTACAGATTTACAAAATTGCTTTCTTAGGAGGTTAAGAAAATTTTTAAATATCAGTAACTTTTTCATCAATACAACCCTTCTGCTTTTTTTTAATTCTTTTAAAAGTATATGTGTGTATAGGTATGGACTCTCCAGACAGAAGTCCTAGTCCTGCACAGAGAGAACACTGCGGTAAGTAAAACTTGCCATGAGCTCTTTATATTCAGGAGATTTAATGTTTGATAGTCTGATATTTCTCTTATCCATCTCTCTTTCTGTAGAACATTCAGAGGACAGTTCCAGTCCAGAAGCAAGGAGGCCCCAGGAAACCAGACCATCAAAAAGAAGCCCTGACCAACAACCACCCCATAGAACCAGACCTGCAGCCCGTAAGCCCTCCAGGAGTCCTGCCTCCAGCAACTCAGACAGCAACAGCGGTGATGAAGGAGATAAATATCAAGATACACTGCGGAAGATATGGAGCGGCATTGCTCATATCAGAGTAAGCAAATATTCATCTGCATGTTACTGACTTTTCAATGATTACTGCCTGTTTCTTGTAGCCCAAAGTAGATCAAGCATACGAAATAAATTTTGGTAGATAGATAAATAGCATTCAGTTATACAGCGCTTTTTCTCATCTCTGGATGACCAAAGCGCTTTACAGATCCTGCTATCCACCCATTTACGCACTGATGGCGGTAGAGCTGCCATACACATACAGGCGCTAGCCTTGTCACCAGGAGCAACTGGGGGTTCAGTGTCTTGCTCAAGGACACTTCGACATGCAGACTGCAGACAGAGCGGGAATCGAACCCGTGACCCTCTGATTAGTAGTCGGTCACACTACACCTGTGCCACAGTCGCAGGTGTAGATAGATAAATAGATAGTGTAGATAGAATGATAGATAATGTACTTTATTGATCCCAAACTAGGAAATTACAGTTAAATTACAGAAATTACAAATTGTTTAGAGGTTTATAACCTTTATTTAACCAAGTAGAAGCCCATTGAGACCAAGATCTTTTACAAGGCTGACCTAAAATCGCCAATACAAATCAAATGAAACAATTAAAAAAAACAAATAAAAGAAGCTTCTAATTTTTTTAAAAAGTTACTGAAAACTAAAAGAGCCGACTAAAAAGGTATGAAATGCTATGAAGAATTTTAAAAACATGAGCATTGTCCAAGGGTCTCACGTTGTCTGTCATTTACTGTATTTAAAATGGAGTCAAAGGCCTCCAGTGAGATTAGTTCAGACAGTTTCAAGTCATTTTAGAGAGAGTTCCATGCAGCTGGTGCGGCAAAACTGAAGGCTCTTTTTCCACAGTTCAGTTCATACAGAAGGCACAAACAAGTTGAAAATGTCACAGGAACATAGTGAGTACTGTTTTTTTGGTTCTTTGGAGATAACTGCATGAATAAATTGGGAGTAAGTCCACAAGAGCTTTGTAGGTCAGTCTGAGTCTGTGTGTGTCTGCGAACCTTTAGAGATGACCACTCTGATTTAGAGTACAGTTCACAGTGTTGAATTTGGCAGCTGTAGCCAGTGACAAACATCAGGACACAGTGATAAACAGTATTAAACAGATGAAACACCCATATACAGCACATCTCTGTAATCAAGTAAAGGCATAAAGGTAGCTGTAGGAGCCATGAATATTGTTGTTTTTATATTTTTTTGTTGGTTGATTGTGTAATCACAGTGATTGGTTAGTCACGTAAGTATGAGCGGTGATGGTTATTAATAAATATCACCTGTTTACCTATGTAGGGGTGTGGTGAGAGGGGGAACTGGGATGCCGTAATTTTTGTTGACCATATTTCCATGACATCAGAAATACCAGTGCATTGCCCATAGAACGCAAGTATTCTTGTCTGAAACGGGTATCCCAATTAGGCTTGACAGGCCCAAATGTAGGCTGTGTTTGAAAGTCGAATAAAGAGTTGTAGCCTTTATGTAGGTAATCACACATATTAAGACTTTGACAAATATGAAAGAGACTGAACGGCACTAAGATTTATTTGTGTGAATATTAATTACAGAATACCTAATTAGTGAAAATGAATTGGACATCCAATATTAGCGACTTATTTGTGTGATCTTTTATCACTTATATTCAAGATAAGAGTGTATCTTGCACTTTGAGGAATGGGAGTTGTTCAGTCACCATTATAATTATTTTGGTTTACCACTGTTCAGTGATGGGAGTTCAGTGTAATATTGAATTTCTTCTGTGTATCATCAATAAACTCATGCAGTACTATAACAGGACACATTTACAAATATATGAGATCCATTGTAGTGCATCATTTTATATTGTAGCAATATTTTGTTATTAAAATGTTTTTTAAAACTGTAATCAACTGAATTAACTACAAAACAGCCAATAGTATTATACACAGCAGAAGGACCTGTTTGACTGCAACTGTTGCATCAGTGCTGCCCATTTGTCATTAAATATTTAACTAAAAATGATTTATTTCATTATATGGGCATTTCTGTGTCCTGTTTGGTCATTAAGTCATTCTGGCCATTCCGCTCCACAATCATGGCGGTATTATTATTAAGTTCTTATGAAATTTTTAATGAATGTTTTAATGAATGCTAGAAGTTTTAATGAATGCTAGAACAAGGATTCAGTGCACCTCGCCCGGTATGGGGTTACCGGGGCCCCACCCTGAAACCAGGACTGGGGGAGGGGCTCGATGGCAAGTGTCTGGTGCCTGGGTTTCCACCCATGGGACCTGACCGGGCTCAGCCTGAAGGAGTTACATGGGTCCACCCTCCAGTGGGCTCACCACCTTGCAGGAGGGACCATGGGGGTCCAGTGCTATGTGGATCAGGTGCCAGTCAAAGGCGGAGACCTTGGCGGTCTGATCCTTGCGTTCTACGGATAATGGACTAGTTCTTTTAAGTGTAGCTGACATTGCATTTTGAAAAGTGGAGGTGGATCAGTGTCCGCCACTCAAAAGTAGATTGCTCAGGCACCACTGAACATTCACAGTTCTGGACAGCTGGTGTCAAAAGCTGCTTGGGCTGAAGAGCCAGTTACCACAGCAACGGGAGACAGTTTGTGCTTTAGACGCAGTTTTGAGATGAAGGAGCCACAGATAAAATCAGCCATCCTGATTCATCAATGTGACCAGCGAGGAAAACATTGAATTGAAAATATAGCTTGTTGACTGACACAATCACAAATCAAATTGGACTTTGTGTCCATTACTGTCAACGTGGACATGAGCTCCCCAAGTACATAGAGGCTTTTACCAAGTCCAGGAACTGAGCCAGACTGACTCCACGCTGCAGGGCTGTCATTCTTATTCAGCTAAAGTCAGATCATTAGAAATGACACCCTGTTATTCCTTTAGTCTACTGTTCTCTCAATAGTCACTCTTCATTTCAGAAATAAAAGTGATTTGTTGTTGTTTGTTGTTCCAGAAATACGGATCCAGAGAAGAAGACAAATCTGAATCTAGGGAACAATCCATACCTAGAGAACAAGACAGATCCAGTTCCAGGGAAAAATCCAGCTCTACAGAAAAAGACAGATCCAGATCCAAATCTAGAGAGAATGAGATATCCAAATCCAGAGGACGGGACAGATCTAGATCCAGAGGAAGAAAGAGACCAAGATCCAAGAGGCAAGACAGATCCAGAGAAAGGGCAAGATCAAGATCCAAGGGGCAAGCCAGATCCAGAGAAAGAGAGAGATCAAGATCCAGGGGGCAAGACAGATCCAGAGAAAGAGAGAGATCAAGATCCAGGGGGCGAGACAGATCCAGAGAAAGAGAGAGCTCAAGATCCAGGGGGCAAGACAGATCCAGAGAAAGAGAGAGATCAAGATCCAGGGGGCAAGACAGATCCAGAGAAAGAGAGAGATCAAGATCCAGGGGGCGAGACAGATCCAGAGAAAGAGAGAGATCAAGATCCAGGGGGCGAGACAGATCCACAGAGCGAGAAAGAGAGAGATCAAGATCCAGGGGGCGAGACAGATCCACAGAGCGAGAGCGGGACAGATCAAGAGAAAGAGAGCGGGACAGATCCAGAGAGCGGGAACGGGACAGATCCAGAGAAAGAGACAGGGAACGCTATGATAGAAGACCCTATGCTCGGTAAGAACATCTTTATACAGCACGGGGATCGTTGGGTGACCATTGAGAGATCAAAATTTGGTCCAGTCTCTCTATGATCTGCTAAAGCCTTGAAAAGCTGTTTCTGTATAAATGTTTGGGAGATCCTTGTATGTTTTGGACTGAGTCAAAACTTGAAGGAGACCGTGGATATCACTGGAGGATCACTGAACAATCGTTGAGAGATCTTGTCATTTTTTTCATCTCTAAAGGATCTCTTAACGATCTCTACCCCTGTGTAAAGGGGGTGTAGCAAATGCTCAAAGAAGATTCTTACAGATTGTTTTTGGCTTTTTGCCATATTAACTAGATCAATTCAGACAGATTATACATTTTTGCTTTGCAGTTCTACATGTTTCAAACACTTCATATCATTTGGCTTTTAAAAGTACATGGCGTAGTGGTTTCTACACAAACAATAAGAGGTTTCTCAGTTTGAACTGTGTGGTCAGGTACTGCGTTTCTGTGTGCCATGTTTTCTCTGGGCCTGCATTAGCCTTAAGATATGAATATGGGTTATGTGGTGAAAAGCCAATAATTAAAAACGTGGGGAGGAGGGTATATCAAGAGATTTTTCATTTTTCTTAATGTTCTTTTTCAGGGATCATTATAATGATCACCATGGCGACAGGAATGGGCGTTTTGACCACCGGGCCAATCATGAAGCTGAGAGGGATCTGAGGAGGCGTGGCCGCTCTGCCACGCCGCCAGTGGACAAGGAGCCAAATGCAGCTGATGAGCCTCTGGTCAAGAAGAAGAAGGAAGAACTCGATCCACTCCTGACAAGGACCGGAGGAGCTTACATCCCGCCCGCCAAGCTTCGAATGATGCAGGAGCAAATCACTGACAAGAGCAGGTAAAAAGGTACTTATAGCCTCGTTTCCACTACAGGAACCGATTTTACAGGAACTCCCCCCGTGGTATGTGTCTCTACTACAGGAACTTCCCTGAAAGGGGAAGTTTTCAGAAACTTGTAGTGGCCAAAATAAGGCCCTGGCCCGGGGTGGGTACTACAGAGCAGCCCCAGAAAATGCTGGGTGGGGTTTAGGATTGACAATGCTGATTGGATAAAACTCAGCATTATGGTGTAAACAAAACACAAGGAAATGAGACGCACGAAATTTGACCAGAAAACGGTAGTGCTTAAAGTTGATAATGTAATGCTGCCATGATTGCGGAGGGTCTGAAAGATTATTCGGCACATGTGTTGCATAACTCTTGCCACTACTGCTGTTGTTTGCCGAGATGTGAACCCACACAAATGGCTAACAGGAGACCGCGTCCCTGCTGGTGCTTTTCCACCTGTGTTCACGCAACTATTTAAGAAGATGCCTCTTTGTTGTTGATATGCATTTGGTATTTTTGAATTTGGATTTTCTTTGACATTTCAACTTTATTATGAGATGTTTTCTGTAGGGGATATTATATTTATGGATATTGTTTTGAATGTTTCTTTATATCCTCTTTTAGGCAATCATTAAATTTTTTCAGTTTGTGAATTTTTTATGTTATTTAAGTCATGTGATTAATTAGACCGAGTGGGTATTTAAGATGGCAACTATCGTATTGTATTTTGATAGAAGTCTGAGGAAGGACAGGTGCCCCAAAACGTTACTGATAAATAAAGTTACTTAATGGGAGCTTTTCGGTGTGCAAGTCTTCTTCGATTTTTCTGGTGTTCATGCAGCTATGCCATAATAAAAGTTAATAATGACCATGGGTGTGAAGCGGAATGATGAGATCAATTGTGTATCATACGGCCACTGTGCGTCAGGGTAGCACGAACACAGCAGAGAAGCAACGCCGACGGCTCGGGCTGTTTGTAGCCGGAGAGTGGACAAACACGGTTGGCCAGCCCAGGACGGAGGACTGCTGGTGCTGTATAATTGATCCAGTCCTCTCTGCAATTATTAAACAAATGCCAATGTTGGTAAGTTGGCCCATGCTCTCTTACATTCATTCCATACATAATAATTTCTGTATGATCTCAGCATATTTTAAATGGGATTTACTTTGTCACCTTGTGTCACAACATACAGTGCATCCGCAAAATATTCTGCGCTTCACTTTTTCCACATTTTATGTTACAGCCTTATTCCAAAATGGAATAATTCATTTTTTCCTCAAAATTCTACGCACAGTACCCCATAATGGTAACATGAAAAAAGTTTTTTTGAGATTTTTGAAAATTTATTAAAAATAAAAAACTAAGAAATAACATGTACATAAGTATTCACAGCCTTTGCCTTGAAGCTCAAAATTGAGGTCAGGTGCATCTTGTTTCCACTGATCATCCTTAAGATGTTTCTGCAGCTTAATTGGAGTCCACCTGTGGTAAATTCAGTTGACTGGACATGATTTGGAAAGGTACACACTTGTCTATATAAGGTTCCACAGTTGACAGTGCATGTCCGAGCACAAACCAAGCATGAAGTCAAAGGAATTGTCTGTAGACCTCCGAGAAAGGATTTGAGGCACAAATCTAGGGAAGGGTACAGAAAAATTTCTGCTGCTTTGAATGTCCCAATAAGCACAGTGGCCTCCATCATCCATAAATGAAAGAAGTTCAAAACCACCAGGAGTCTTCCTAGAGTTGGCCAGCCGTCTAAACTGAGCGATCGAGGGAGAGGAGCCTTAGTCAGGGAGGTGACCAAGAACCCGATGGTCACACTGTCAGAGCTCCAGCGTTCCTCTGTAGAGAGAGAACCTTCCAGAAGGACAACCATCTTTGCAGCAATCCACCGATTAGGCCTGTATGGTAGAGTGCCAAAAGGCACCTGAAGGACTCTCAGACCATGAGAAACAAAATTCTCTGGTCTGATAAGACAAAGACTGAACTTTGGTGTGAATCCCAGGCGTCATGTTTGGAGGAAACCAGGCACCGCTCATAACCATGCCAATGGTGGTGGCAGCATCATGCTGTGGGGATGTTTTTCAGTGGCAGGAACTAGGAGACTAGTCAGGATAGAGGGAAAGATGAATGCAGCAATGTACAGAGATATCCTGGATGAAAATCCTGCTCCAGAGTGCTCTGGACCTCAGACTGGGATGACAGTTCATCTTTCAGCAGGACGACGACCCTAAGCACACAGCCAAGATATCAAAGGAATGGCTTGAAGACAACTCTGTGAATGTCCTTGAGTGGCCCAGCCAGAGCCCAGACTTGAATCCAATTGAACATCTCTGGAGAGATCTGAAAATGGCTGTACACTGACACTTCCCATCCAACCTGATGGAGCTTGAGAGGTGCTGCAAAGAGGAATGGGCGAAACTGCCCAGAGATAGGTGTGCCAAGCTTGTGGCATCATATTCAAAAAGACTTGAGGCTGTAATTGCTGCCAACAGTGCATCAATAAAGTATTGAGCAAAGGCTGTGAATACTTACGTACATGCGATTTCTTAGTTTTTTATTTTTAATAAATTTGCAAAAATCTAAAAAAAATCTTTCACATTGTCATTATGGGGTATTGTGTGTAGAATTTTGAGGAAAAAATGAATTTAATCCCTTTTGGAATAAGGCTATAACATAAAATGTGGAAAAAGTTAAGCGCTGTGAATACTTTTCGGGTGCACTGTAATTGTCAGTTACGTCACAAGCATGTCCTCCAGAGACTGGTGGTTCCTACCCCCCATAATGGAGACACCATGGGGGAGAGAACCATTTACAGGGTCGTCCCTGATCAAGTTCCTGTCTGCTTAAATTGGTTCGTACTTCCTGTAGTGGAAACAGGGGTTATGCCACATAATTGCAACCTCTTTCTGTATTTTCTGTCACTAGAAATCAACTTTTACTTATGTTTCTGTTGTAGGTTTTTATGTTCATGATGCATTAAAATGAGTAGATTTACTCCACCCAACTGTATAAACAGGAGTAGTTTAAACATCTGTCTTCACCCCACACACACTTGTATAATCTCAGTATAATTTCTGCTGCCGTGTCCCTTGTACAGCCTGGCCTATCAGAGGATGAGCTGGGAGGCTCTGAAGAAGTCCATCAACGGTCTCATCAATAAAGTCAATGTGTCAAACATTGTTAACATCATCCAGGAACTGCTGCAGGAAAATATTGTCAGGGGGAGGTGAGCAAATCACGACTCATTAGTCTGCAATATTACAGGTGTCAACAACATTTGAAATCAAACTGAGTTTGTTTATGCTCTCAGATGGGTATGGAGGTGCATACACTTTAGTCTGTTTAAAAGTATTTACTGTGTACTTACTCCGGGATTTCTCCGGTTTCCTCCCACATGCCAAAAACATGCATGTTAGGTTAATTGGCTGTTCTAAATTGTCCCTAGATATCTGTTTCCTATAGGCCCTTAGAATAGAGGGTTAGTATTAATGAAAGCGCTTTGAGTGGTCTTTGTGACTAGAAAAGCGCTATATAAGTGCAGGTTAGTTAGTTAGTTAGTTAATTTAAAAAGTACCAAGACTATGCAGAGCACTTCTTGGCAGTTTGACACCTGTTGGATAATTGAGTGACTCATGCATCCACTACAGTGGAGTCTTCACTTGGTGGCTCATCTAAATGCTTATCTCGCCTTTTTTTTTTTTTTTTTCAGGGGTCTGCTGGCTCGTTCGGTGCTGCAGGCTCAGAGTGCTTCACCCATCTTTACTCATGTCTACGCTGCTGTTGTCGCAATCATCAACTCAAAGTTCCCTCAGATCGGAGAGTTGATCCTCAAACGTCTCATCTTGACATTTAGGAGAAGCTACCGCCGTAACCTCAAGGTACATGTCTGTTTTTGTTGCTGTGTGGACCAACAGCTGAGTATGCCGAGTTGTTTTATTACCTTTGCCAAGGAAGTAATGTTTTCATGTTTGTTTGTTAGCAGGATTAAGCAAAAACTTCTGGATGGATTTTTATGAAATTTTTACCAGAGGTGGCCCTTAGGCTACAGATGAACCCGATATATTTTGGAGTTGATATGGGTCAGGATGCAGACTCTGGATCACTTTTTCACTTTATTTATCATTGCGAGATAGGCCCTTGGTGGAGGTATGCACTCTCTGAGTGGCCTCTAGTAAGTGCTCTATCTGTATTCAAAAATGTAGGACCAGTCAATGAAGACAGATGGGCAGTGCACTTTTTAAAATTGTTTTGGAAAAAATGTCTTCCAATTTCATCACTGACAACTGCATCACCAACTTTAAAGGCCAAATGTCACGTAATTTTTTTTTCTAAATGACAACGAATTTGGATAAAATACACATAGCTTAAACCAAATATTCATACCGGAGACCATATCACCCACCTGTATTTACATAATTGCACAAACTACACCAGGTGAAGGCCCCACCTTGCTTGCTGGCTTGTGACAGCCAGTCCAGACCACGCCCATGTTTTTGACATCACCAGTTGTACCCTGGCTGCCCTGCCTATCCACATTCACACTTATCAACATTGGACAATCATGACGGAAAGTGACAGCGATTGTGAACAAATTAGTTTAGTTTTGTCTTTTTTTTTGTCTTTTTTTTTTTTGTCAGTGGTTCAGACAGTGACAGAGGCATTGAACCTTACAGGTTCGAGCCGTCTGAGACGGAATCAGATGCTTTGTCTGATGACAACAGTTCCAATGATGACCAGAGAGCAGAACCAGTGGAAAATGTCATTGAACTGGACATTAATCGCCTCCAGAATTGTGAAGCCAAAGGGGGTCTGTCGAGGGCGCCCCATAAATATTGATTTTTCGGAAGCCATTATTATTACAGTGGAGGAGAGCCGCTGCTGTCAAGAAACTGACCAGATCAATATGAAAATGGAGGCGCATACCTGTCAAGTGAGACGTTTTCGCCGTATTTTGGTGCCAAGCGCGGCTGTGGGGTACGGCGGAGTGGTGGGGGACACTTTCCTGGGAAATGTTTTAAATGTAGTTCGTGTTGTTATTGTCAAATATTTTAAGGAAAATACGGGGAAAATGCAATTTTAGCAAAAACGGGCGTATTGCCATTTCTGTACGCCCAAAAGAAAAATATACGGGAAAAAAAATTGAGTGTGTTGCGGAGCACGTCCTGTGTGTGATCCCCCACAGCTGGTGCTGGCAGATGGCTGAGCCTGAGCTATTATCACTACAATGAGAAGTGTGGAGTCAATCATTAGTCAGATTGTCGGGGCGGGCTGATCGCTCAGCGTGAGCTATTCTCACTACAATGAGAAGTCATTAGGACAATGGTTTAACACGTTCAGCTGTGCAGCGGTTGCGGAACAGAGAGATCGCCTGACAAATACAGAATTCTGCTTTTTTTTTTTTATTTTGCGCCGGACGCTGAGTTGTGTTGTTATTGTCAAATATCCATGAATCCTTAAAATATTTGACAATAACAACACGAGTTGCATTTGGGGCATTTCCCAGAGAGGTGTCCCTTGTTGCTCCGCTGTCCCTTATAGCCGCTTTTTACGGTGTTGAAGTACGGCGAAAACGTCTCACTTGACAGGTATGAAAACATTTCCCAGAGAAGTGTCCCTTATTACCCAGCTGTCCCTGATAGTCCCGTTTTAAGGTATGGGTGAAATATCCAATTTTTTCTTTCTTGTTGCTCACTTCAACCTTCCAGTCTCCATATAAACAATCAATTGAAATACCCCAAGCATCAAACTAGGGTACAATCGATTTCGTCACTTCCGCCTTCTTCCCCAGGCGATTCCAGGGGCCGTGTCAGGCCAAGCGCGGCAGTTTTAAATTAACGAATATTCCGTTGTTACTGAAGCATATGCACCAAGACCCGAACGGATCGGTTCCCTTTTATATCTAGTTTCAAGATATTTAAAGTACCCTGTTACGTGACATTTGGCCTTTAAACTCAGACTTAAAATCACATAGTGTTAACTATTTAGGCTGTGTTCAGGATCCTACATTCTACCAGTGCACAAGTTTGCACTGCATTTCAGGTCTTTGCTTGAATGAAAAATTTGGCCTCAGTTTACTGGCACAAAAAAACCCCCCTGAAAATAGAGCGCCCTTGCTAAAATTCATTCTGTAGAGAATTGGTTTCAAGATGTGATAGAATGACTCCCAACTGCCAAATCCCTTGTGATAAAGGTAGAGATACTCCAACTTAACTAGACTGAAGCACTAAAGCTTTTGGAGTCCAAAGTACTGACATGAGAAAGATGCTGGCACTAAATTACAGACTTAACTGGCAGTAATGGACAGTGTTGAACACAGTCCAGAGTCTGTTGTTACCTGCTGTAGTTAGTCCCCATGATTTGCTCATGAGCTGCATGTGCTAAATAAATAGTTTTTCTTGTTGTCTGCAGTAGTTCTGGATTTGTTTAGTTTTTTTTTTTTTTAAATGCTCTTTTTTTTTCTTTTCTAGCAACAGTGCCTGACAGCCTCAAAATTTGTGGCTCATCTCATCAACCAGAATGTGGTACGTCCTGGTTTCTGACTTCATTGTAAACTGATGGTGTGAGTGGTGACTTTAGTTCTTAACAGCTTTATTTTTCTCTTTACGCCCCCCTCCCCCCCGCCCTTCTTTCAGGCCCATGAGGTTTTATGTCTGGAAATGCTCACGCTGCTGCTGGAGCGCCCCACCGATGACAGTGTGGAGGTCACCATCTCTTTTCTGAAGGAGTGTGGCCTAAAACTGACTGAGGTGTCTCCCAGAGGAATCAATGGTATGATGCTGCAGCGGTTAACCTGTTACCATCACCACTTATCAGTTCAGTTACAGCCCACAAATGACCAAAAAATAAGTAAATCAGGGCCCATATGTACAAAGTATCCTAGTGATAAAAAATACTCCTAGTGACATAATTCTTAGGAAATTCTCAGAATTATGACTTTTTCTAAGATTTTCCCCCTAAATTGAGGAGAAACTCCTAGTAAAAACAAAAGTTATTTAGAAAGCATCTTAGCCCTTAAAGTTGTATTCATGCTACATTTATGCTCTGGTCTGCTGAGATGCGTGTCCGCTTTGGACAAGGCTGGCGCACACGCGATTGTGCATAGACTTCACTTTTTTTCGTCTACCAGCCCAAATGGTTGACGCATGCGCACAACCGTCATTTGTAGTTTCACCCCAGCCCTATGGGTAGTGCAAATGCACTAACAAACCACTTTGTTCACCAGCTGTATAAAAGTGAAGAAACATGAGAGCGGTAATGGCACTGTTTTAAGGAAGAGGAGGAATTACCCTTTTTCAGTGCTCTTCTCCACTCAAGCTGCTGCTGCAAAAGGATTCATGTATGTTTATTCTCATCTTCTTCTTCATCTTCGTCTACTTTGACTTTGTATGCTGTGTCGGAAGTACTACCTCGTGAATGGGAGGTTCAATCTTGCGCATTCAACGCGCCCAGGCAACGCAGTCACAAAATTTGAGCTGCACGCGGCCAGCTGCTGACAGAGTCTACAGAGCCTAGCGGACTGGCGATGATGAGGTAATTTTTGTCACACAAGCCTCACCATCAAGCAGACAGCGGAGGTGCAGCATGAATCCAGCTTAAAAGTCCTCCTCAACCAAAAACACGTTAGGAGGAGTCAGGAGGACTTTTAAAGGGCTTAGGAGTTTCTTAAAGGGGTCATTGATTGAAATTTGGTGTGTTTGTTGGTTTTAACTGTCTGAAATGTGTTAACTGGTCACATAATTAGCCAAAAATTTTTTCCAAGCAGTCAACAATCTGAAAAAAGCATACTGCCTTTATCTCCTTTTTCTCTTAGAGAAACTCCCAAAAATGTTTTTTAACTCTTCCGGGTTAGTTTTCTACATCAAGTCTTGAGAAAGCCCACCCACTGCTCTATTATTGGCCCGCCTAGCCGTCCGTCATGTAGATGGAAGTGGTGGCTAAAGCTGGATTCATGCTGCACCTCCGCTGTCCGCGTACACGCAACTGGAAGGCTTGATGAATTGATGAAATTTATGTCATTGTCTCCAGTCCGCTTGTGTCCGCAGAGCTCTTCTGCGGACAACCTCATGCAGCCCAAATTTTATGACTGCACGGCATGTCCACGACCCGACCATGTTGACAGCGCAAGCTTAAGACTGAACATCCCATTCACGAGGTGGTGCTATCGACACAGCTTACAAAGTCAAAGAAGACGAAACGGTACTGAATTCTCAGTTCATGAAAAACCTGGCACGTCAGTACAAGCCATCATCCAGCCCCAGTATGACAATGTCCATGGCATCTTTCTTTGCCATGGACATTGGCAGGAGGGAAGACCCGCAGAGGAGGGGTGCGTGTTTACATCAGTGACGCTTGGTGCTGAGATGTGACTGTTGTGCATGAACACTGTTTTCCGTTGGTGGAACTTATGATCATCAAGTGCCGACCCTTCTACTTACCGAGTGAAATTACATCTATTCTGCTAGTTGCCGTGTATGTCCCGCCCACCTCCATTGGTGAGAGGAGTAAAGCACTAAATGAACACTATCAGACCATCAGTGAGACGCAAACAGCGCATCCACATGGATTCCTCATCACAGCAGGAGACTTCAACCATACAGAAAGGTCCTACCAAAACTACACCAACATGTGGACTTTGCAACAAGAGGAGACAACTTGCTGGACCTGGTGTACACAGCTCACAAGAGCACATACAGAGCCCCCCCCCCACACACACACACACACACACACCTTGGACTCTGATCGCATCACCATCTTGCTAAGGCCTGCTTACAAACCCAGAGTGAAAGCCATCAGACCAACAAAAAAGCAGGTACGCGTGTGGCCAGAGGGGGCCTCAGATGCTCTGAAAGACTGCTTCAGCACTACAGACTGGGACACTTTCAAGCATCCAGCCACTCACAATGGACACACAAACATAGAGGAGTACACTGAGGTTGTTGTAGCATACTTAAAATTAAATTAAATTACCCTTTATTGTCATTCAACCATACAACCAATCATGTACAGTAGAACGAAATTGTGCTTTATCCTATCTACGGTGTCAATCACACACGCCCCATGTGTAGAATCAGAAGGGCCGCTGCCATGCAAGGCACCGCCACAGATTTCCCTCCTCCATTCCATTATTGCTGAGCACCAAGCTGGACGTCAGGAAGTTCCGCTTTTATGTGGTCTTCGGCATGACCTGGCCAGGATTTGAACCCCTGCCTCCCGGGTGTGGGGCGGATGCTCTACCAACTGAGCCACCACTCCGGTACATAGCTAAATGCATTGATGATGTCACTCACTGCAAAACTGTCACTGTTGGTGCTAACCAGAAGCCATAAATGACAGCGGTGGTCCACAGGTTCCTGAGGGCTCGGGACGCAGCCTTCAAGGCCGGTGACACTGCAGGACTAATAACGGCTAGGTCCAACCTGTCCCGTGGCATTAAAGAGGCAAAACGACAGTACAGCAAGAAAATATCCGGCCACTTCAGCAACACCAGAGATGCACAGTCTCTCTGGTGTGGCATACAGACCCTCAACAACTACAAACCTCCACTTCAGACCTGTGGGAGTGACACCACACTGCTTAGCTACCATGTTAAGAAATGTCAAGAACACAGCTGGTAGGTGGCGGTAATGCACCTGTAAGCTGGTTGCCAACCACCAATCAAATCTAAAAGAAGAAGAACTTAAATGACTTCTTTGGCCACTTTGAAGCACAAAACAACACATCAGCACAGAAGACCACTCCTCCTCCCCCAGATGAGCAGGCTATAAGTCTGGATCCAGCTAGCATGAAGAGGACCAGTGTTGGGAGTAAATTTGATCAGATGTGTTACTTGCATTACTCGTTTTTAGTAATATGGATAGATATTTTTAGCGCAGATAAATATAAACTGATCCTACGTAGTTGACGCAGCCGTCGGTCTCTCCCGCGGGTTGGTTTCTTGTCCTGCTCACACACAACCCAGTTGGAAGAAATGCCGTGGCGGTGGCGACTTTTCATATCAAGCCTTTATCACCTGTTGTCCGAGCGGTGAGTAGCCCCAACAGCTCTTACCTCTGTGGTTGAACATGAGCATTTTTAGAGCAAGAAGCTGCATTTAATGTCCACAGTTGTGTAAATGTTTTCTTACCACACAGAGAAAAAGTGACTGTGATTTGTTGCAGTAGAGAACAGCTTAAGGTGAACTTTCATTTATCTGTGCTTTCTGTTTCATTTTATCTTATTCATTTACATGCTGTTGTGATCTGCAACTATTTCATGGAAGTAAATCCTCTAAATATGTATTTTTAATGGGCTGGTCCAGGGGTGTTAAACATATGGCTCATGGGCCAGAAACGGCCCACCAGGGGAGCCAAAATTTTCTCTGTGAATTTACAGCTTTAGTTCTAGTAAATTTCCAACTTTCTGCTGATTACAATAGTTTGTGTAAATATGAGACATTTTTTCTCTTTAAGATGAGAATTTTTTTCTCATCAGTTTTCTTTTTCTTCTTTTTTCTGATGAGAACAAGGGGCCCTTGATCTTGCTATGTGTGCAAGATGATTTAAGTATGCATTTAAAAGTAACGTGAAAGTTACTTTTCCAATTAACTAGTTACTTTAATCATGCAGTAACTGGTAAGTAACTCAGTTACTTTTGAAAAGAAGTAACTAGTAACTGTAACTAGTTTCTGTTTTTTAGTAACTTGCCCAACACTGAAGAGGACCCTCAACAGGATCAACCCATGCAAGGCAGCTGGACCAGACAACATACCAGGTCACATTCTGAAGGACTGTGCGGAGGAGCTCAAGAATGTCCTGGCTGACATCTTCAACATCTCCCTGAGTCAAGTTGTTGTCCCCACATGTTTCAAAACTGCTACCATAATAGCAATCGCAAAGAAGCTCATCTTATCCAGCTATAGCGATTACCGGCCTGTAGCACTGACCTCCCATCATAATGAAGTGCTTCGAGTGACTGGTCATGTAGAACAACAAGTCCCCCCCCCCCCCCCCCCCCCAGCGACCCATCTCAGTTTGCATACAGGTCAAGCAGATCCACAGAAGATGCCATCGCTGCTGCTGTCCATCCAGCCCTCACCCACATCGACTCAAAAGAACTCCTATGTGCGAATGCTGTTCTTGGACTTCAGTTCAGTATTCAACACAATCATCCCCCAGCACCTAATACAAAAACTCAGACACTTGGGACTCACAACCTCTCTCTGTAACTGGGTGTTGGACTTTGTCACAGGGAGGCCACAGAACGTGCGGGTTGGCAGCAACACATCCAAGGCCATCTCACTGAGCACAGGGGCCCCACAAGGGTGCGTGCTCAGCCTGGTGCTCTTCACCCTGCTGACCCATGATTGCGTACCAGCCTACAGCACCAACCACATCGTCAAGTTTGTGGACAACACGACGGTGCTGGGCCTCATCACAAACAATGATGAGACCAACTACAGAAATGAAGTGAGCCAACTGGTCCAGTGGTGTAAAGACAATAATCTCTTCCTGAACGTGGGAAAAACCAAGGAAATTGTGGTCGACTTCAGAAGAGGACACACACAGCATCCCCCTCTGATCATCGATGGAGCAGCTGTGGAGAGAGGGAGCAGTCCCAAGTTCCTCGGGATGCACATCTCTGAGGACCTCTCCTGGTCTAACAACACCACATCACTGGCCAAGAAGGCTCAAACTCATCTCTCTTTCCTCCACAAACTGAGGAGAGCATGAGTCCCACTGCCCATCATGTGCTCATTCTATCAGGGTACCACTGAGAGCATCCTCACCAGCTGCATCACAGTGTGGTACGGAAGCTGCACCACCTCCTGCCGAAAGACACTACAACACACAGTGAAAGCAGCCAGCAAGATCATCGGTGCCCCTCCGCCCCCCCCCCCCCCCCCCCCCGCCCGGACATCTACCACACCCGCCTCACCCACAGAGCCATCAACATTGCAGGCAACACCTCCCACCCCTCACATTCCTTCTTCAGCCCCCTGCCCTTGGGGAAAAGGTACCAAACCCTCCGGGCCCGCTCCACAAGACTGCTAAACAACTTTGTTCACCAGGCCATCAGGACCCTGATCTTGTCCCACTTCCCCCTAGGGCTGCACAATCAATCAAATTTTAATTGCGATCACGATTTTGGCTGCCACGATTAAATTGACATGATCATTGGCGATATTGACATTTAAAATGCGGGCTCAGCTGCATATCAAATCAAGCATTTTCTCAACCAACAGTCAGCCAACCATCAGGGGCGAACAAACGTTAGGGCAACATTAAGCTGCAGAACTGACAAGCGAGTGCACCCTGTAGTGGCAGCCTTAAGTTTTCAGTAGCGGACTGGTGTGATGATGAAACACAAACCAGATGTCGGGACCAGAATGTGACAGTATGGCAATATGTGGAGGCGAGGAGCTAGTGCCTCGAAAGGCTTCATCATCCGTTGTCTGGGCATGTTTTGGATTCAGGGCAAGTGATGCTGACTAAATGATGGCAAGAACCAGGCAGACCGCCCGTAAAATCTGCTGGAGGAGGGGGCCCCCCCGGGAGGCAGCTGGCCACCACGGCTGCTCGGAGAAGCGCTCCGGCCACCGGCGGAGTGAAGAAGCCTCACCATTACTGGCCCGTGGCTCCGAGAGAGATCCGTCGCTGCCAGGAATCCACGGAGCTGCTCATCCGTAAGCTGCCCATCCAGCGCCTGGTGAGGGAGATCGCTCAGGACTTCCAAGACCGACCTGCGCTTCCTGAGCTTCGCTGTTGTGGCTCTGCAGGAGGCCGGCGAGGTCTACCTGGTGGGTCTCTTCTTCTTCTTCTTCTTCGCTAAGGGGGTCGCCCTCATGCCCAAAGACTTCCAACTGGCCCGCCGCATCCGCGGAGAGAGAGCTTAGACTTTCTGCTGCACATTCACCAACCATAATGCTCCGCACTGTGTGTCTATATATATATATTTATAGTAATATGTACATATGTTTACTAGCTGTTCTTGTTTTTTCTTGCCTTCTGATTGTTGCTCTGTGTGTTGCTATCCCTGTGCCGTTGCAATCCTGGAATTTCCCCATTGTGGGACTAATAAAGGCTTATCTTATCTTAAAAAGAAATTGTATGCAACGAGTGCCATAGAGTTGTGTCTGCACCACAGGCCAACACAACTAGCTTATTCAACCACCTGAAAAAACACCACAAACACAAGTATGATAAATGCATGAAGACTAAAGCTAATGTCACTTCACTAAATCACAGTCTGTGTCCGGTGCCTACTGTAGAATCTTGGATGAGAACCTCCTGGCCTCAGCCAAAACACTGATGATGGGTCGTGGATGGGTCATCCAGTATGGCAGTGACCCAAAACATACAGCCAAGGCAGCAAAGAAATGGCTTGAGAAGAAGCACGTTAAGATCCTGGAGTGGCCTAACCAGTCTCCGAACCTTAATCCCATAGAAAATCTGTGGAGGGAGTTGAAACTTTGAGTTGCCAAGCAACAGCCTGGAACCCTTCAGGATTTGGAGAGGATCTGTAAAGAGGAGTGGAGCAAAATCCCTCCTGAGATGTGCGCAAACCTGGTGATGAACTACAAGAAACGCCTGACCTCTGTGCTTGCCAACAAGGGTTTCTCCACCAAGTACTAAGTCACATTTTGCTTGGGGATCAAATACTTATTTCCCTCAATCAAATGCAATTTATAATTCTTATTTAATATTTTTTTCTGGATTTTTTTTGTTGATATTCTGTCTCTCTCCGTTAAAATAAATCTACCATGAAAGTTATGGACTGTTCATTTCTTTGTAAGGGGATAAACTTACAAATTCAGCAGGGGATCAAATACTTATTTTCCCCACTGTATGTTGAAGGTTTGGTTGCTGTGATATGTGAGTATTAGATAACTTTTTTGCACCATTAAAAGTTTTGTACACCTTGAGCTTTAACAGCCACCCCCCCTTCCCAAGTTAAAATAGAAGCTCTTCTAGAGGAAGTTTGGAATACTTGAGCCCAGAAGACTTGCCACCTTTCACCTTTAATGTCATTGCAGTTGTTGATTTGGGGTTTGAACTGTGGCACAATCATGATTTGGTCGACAATGCCGAGAGGGGCCGCGCCTAGGACGCAGTCCAAGGATGGATAATTTTTTCACACATAAGGAGTTGTTCAGAACTCCTTATACAAAGATAGAGTGATGATAATCAAGTCAGTGGCGGTAATGCACCTGTAAGCTGGTTGCCAACCGCCAATCAAATCTAAAAGAAGAAGAAGAACATTTATTATGAAATAGTTTAGTTCCAGAGTCTTCAAAATGCAACTCACAAAATATGTTATCTTTTTTCCCTCCACTTTTAATACCTACCTACCTCTTAAAACAAACACTTGCACATCCATTCAGGTTTTATTGGACTGTCTCAGTGACATCCAGTCTTGGATGGAAGTTAATTTCCTGAACCTTAATAAGAATAAAACTGAAATAATTTTTATTCGGGCAACAAAGTATTTTAGAGGGTTATGACAGTGCCATTGGCCCCCTCCAGTCACACTGTCATTTGTTTGCAAGAAATCTTAGTGTAATTTTTAAGTGTAACAAATTAGTTCAGTAGTCAAAACTAGTTTCTCCCAACTCAGAGTTCTCTCAAAAGTAAAGGCCTACCTCTCAAGTACTGACTTTGAGAGACTGATTCATATTTTTATTACATCACATTTAGACTACTGTAACTCTCTCTATGTTGGTCTAGACCAGTCATAATTGAAACAATTACAAACTGTTCAAAATGCTGCTGCCAGCTTGTTAACTGGAAAGAAAATACATGACCACATAAGTCCAGTTCTTACATCATTGCACTGACTTTCTGTAAATTTTAGGATCCAGTTTAAAATCCTATAATTGTTTTTAAATGTTTAAATGACTTGGCTCCTTCTTATTTATCTGAGCTGTTACACACACACACACACACACACTCTACAGCCAGCGCACTGAGGTCATCAAGCCAGCTGCTTCTGGCTGTTCCCAGGGCTCTGCTCAAAACTTGTGGAGATGGAGCTTTTTCAGTGGTGGCACCTAAACTGTGGAACAGCCTACCTCATCAGGTTAGAGCTGCACAGACGTTAGAGCACTTTAAAACATCGTTAAAGACTCATCTTTTGACTTTGGCATTTAGTCCGAGCTAGGCAAGTTATCATGACCTCTTTTTTGTTCTTAATTATTATTAATATTTTTAAAATTTATTGTATTTGTCTGCTTTTATTTTAATTCTTAGTATTCTAATAATTTTACGTATTCTTGGTTGTATTTTATTACTTTTAGCTTGTTTTGTGGTTAATTGTAAATTTTCGGTATCTGTTCAGCACTTTGGTCAACTGAGGTTGTTTTAAATGTGCTATATATATAAATAAACTTTGACTGGACTAGAACAATTCTGCTTTTTTTCCCCCCAGCCATATTTGAACGTCTCAGAAATGTTCTCCACGAGTCAACCATTGATAAGAGGGTCCAGTATATGATTGAGGTGATGTTTGCCATCAGGAAGGACGGTTTCAAAGACCATCCAGTCATCCCAGAAGGCCTGGATCTTGTGGACGAGGACGACCAGTTCACTCACATGCTGCCGCTAGATGACGAGTACAACCAAGAGGATATCCTCAGTAAGGGGGTGGGGGGTGGGGGTGCCTTTAACTTGTGTAGCACTGCTGCTCTACTGAAGTAATATTTGTGTGTGTGTGTGTTTGTCTTTACTTAGATGTGTTTAAGCTGGACCCAGATTTCCTGGAGAACGAGGAGAAATACAAAACTCTCAAAAAAGGTGAGGAAAACCGCCACTTTTTTCTGTCCATCACCTAATCAGTGGTTTAACTAAAATTTGCTCACTTCATGTCAGACATCCTCGATGAAGGCAGCAGCGATTCGGGGGAAGGGGGAGACGGCAGCGAGGAAGATGAGGATGAAGAAGATGAAAACGAGGAGGAGGGAGAAGGTGAGTCGTTCCTGATGGTTTTACTTATTTGATTTAAACTTTTACATATTGTGCTATCAAAATGACACTGATGATTTCCCCTGATTCCCAAAATAAATTTTGGATAATAAACGGAGGATGAGGTGCACAAGAAGATAAAAACAAGAGAATCTATACATCCATTATGGGAAAATACATTGACTGAAACACTGAACTTCACTAGAATGAGCATTTGGATTATTTGCCCTCAGTGATATTGATTTGGTCTGGCTGTCTCCAAAGAATTCTTGACTTTTTTGTTAATATGTCATTGGAATTTTTAAGCTGTAAAGTGAAGAGCAGATATGAGTCAAACTCTATAAAGATGCTTCATTACATGCTTTTTTTATTATTAGAAAGAAAAACCAATGAATCCAGCTATAGTGCAGCTAATGATTTAATTAAGTCATCAACGGTTATGTCATGCATTAAGTTTCATTTTTAATTCAAGAGGACACAGTAAAAAGTTGTCGGACCTTCACCTTGCCAGAAGAAATACTGGGAATAGTTTCATCTAATTGTGTGGGCAGTAAAGTCGTTTGCACACAAAATCTTTTTTTCCAAACTGAGATGCAAATATAGGAATAGTTCAGGCTTAGTAACTGATTTTTAATGCTTGGGGATCATAATATTAACACACTGGGTCACTGTATGAACAAAGTATTTCCACGTTTCCTGTGAACGCCACTGTGTTAATCACAGCTACTGAAGTCACACGTATCGAGACCAAACTTGACATTTTTTATGTAGATCATGAGTTCATTATAATATTACCCTGATTTTTAATACATCATACATCAGCCTTCATTGATTGATCGATTGTAAAAACTGTTTTATTCTCTGACTCTTAGATGAGAAGGTCACCATCTTCGATAAGACGGAAGTCAACCTGGTTGCCTTCAGAAGAACAATCTATCTCGCCATCCAGTCCAGGTACACACAAAAACACATAGCGCACATTCACACAGTCAGTCAGTTCTCTCTCTGGGTTTTGGCAGTTATTTACAGCTCCGGCTATATTTGATTGAGTTAGTCAGATTTTTAAAGCTGTGTTTAAAGCTCTGTGTGTGGACAGCTATCTTTCTGAGAACCATTTTCATAACTGCTAGAGGGAATTTTTAGCCAATCTGTGCTTCCTGTTAACAACTGTCTGGGGCAGGTTAAATATTAATGTCCTCACAAGCATGGCCACTTAAAGCAAATTGTGTGTGCAGCTCTGTTACCATGGTTTCACTGAATTACAGTTCCCAGTTTTGAAGAACAGGATGAAATACTGAAACAGATTGAGAAAATGTCACACAAGAGCTCATAATTTTGTGATTGATGTTTTTTTTTTTTTTTTTTTTTACCCTTCTGTAGCTTGGACTTTGAGGAGTGTGCACATAAACTGATCAAGATGGACTTTCCTGAGAGCCAGACGGTGAGTACATCTACTTAGGCATACACACAATTACTGATGACTCTGATTTTGAGTTTTCCTTTTGAGTAGTGGTCCCCAACCTCTTTTTTCCCTCATGGACCAGTTGGGTGGGTTAAAATGAATGGAATATGTCAGCGTTTGATACATGCACACAATCATCACCTGCAATCCCACTCCAGCCCATCAGGCCGTGCAAATGCACCGACATGCCAGTTCGCCCATCGGCCATACTATAGAGAAGGGGGAAAAAGCAAGAGCCGTGAGCACTCCAGCAACGACACGATGGCGAGAAAAGGAACCTCTATATTGACCAACCCTACCACCCATCGTCTTCTCTTCCTCCTGCCCCGGTCCCATTTTATCACATTTCTCTTCAATTTCTCCTCTTTCTCTCTCTCTCTCTTTCTCTCCATCTCTGCATGCCACGTCGCTGGTGCCACCTCCTGAACGGGTGCGTGCAGCCCGAAATTTGTGTCCTCGCGCACAGTATGCAAACTGCTGGCACTAAAAGCTCCTGCCATTGTTTACACTGAAATGAGCACCTTCTTGTTCCTTCTCATCATTTTATTTAATTCTGGATGTTTAAATCGGCTAGCTGGAGCAACGCTGTCATACTATGTGGACATAATGACCGCAAATTACATTCGGTGCACATGTGCGAAACATGGCTGTTTGGCAGGCAGCTTCATGCCAGAAAACTACTTTGAACAGTGATGCATACATAAGTGCAGTCCACAGCCACATGTTTTACCCTGGCAGATATTTTGAATCCAGCTTGAGCAGCCAGCACGCACAGCCAATGTGGCCACATAGCCTTGGCTGAAGGATTCTGTAGAGCCCTCCAGGCTGCAGGGGACGATGAAACACACGCCAAACAAGCCTTGCACTGGAACAGACGTGCAATTAAAAGCCACTTTGATAGGTACAGTGCATCCGGAAAGTATTCACAGCGTTTCACTTTTTCTCACATTTTGTTATGTTACAGCCTTTTTCCAAAATGGAATAAATTCATTTTTTCCTCAACATTCTACACACAATACCCCATAATGACAACATGATAAAAAGTTGGGGTTTTTTTTAGATTTTTGCAAATTTATTAAAAATAAAAAACTAAGAAATCACATGTACATAAGTATTCACAGCCTTTGCCATGAAGCTCAGAATTGAGCTCAGGTGCATCCTCTTTCCACTGATCATCCTTGTGTGCATCAAGACCATGCAGACAGACATGAGAAGAAAGCTATTATCTGGTAATTTTTCAAAATAAAACATCCGACAGATTTAGTCAGTGCAGAGGAACAGAATAGATTTTTTCTTTATGTTCACTTTGGCCCAGTACCAAGTAGTCTGGTCCGCGGCCTGGTGGTTGGGGACCACTGTTTTAGAGGATCAGTGTAAAAATAGCAATGACAGAAGTGAATAGGTTGGTACAGTCAAGGAAAAAAGCCAGGGGCAAGATAATGAGCAACAATAGGTACTGAAATCATGTGTAATTATATAAAGCAATCTCTTGAATTTTATCTATCAATGTCACTCCTTGCCTGGTCGGGATTAATCCATAGATGTTGTGGATATGTGTGTAGAGACATTTTATGAACAAGCAAATTTTGTCAACCCGATTCTTCAGCAGTAGCAGTACATATGACCTGGATTTAAATACCATCTGCAGAGTCATGGTTGGCTAGAGCTTAGTCCCGTCTTGCCTGTGCTGCCATTTTTTTATTACTTCCGCCAAGAGGTTGGTTTGTCTGGTTGTCTGTTAGCAACATTATTCAAAAAGTTATAAATGACAAAGGTTGACAGTTGAGGTTAATTATCAACCTTCTCTCAGCCCACAGTGTTTGCACAGCACTGTTTTATATAAAAATCAATGACACAAGTATTGTTCTTTTGTTCATAAACACTCATATTTTTTTAGAATCAGAGTTGAATCAAAGTACAGTAATAAATTTTAAAGCTGTGAGCATATTATTTACAGTACTTCTTGTCAACAGAGGTGGGTGCTACATTATTCATACTAAGCTGCTTTCCGAATCATAGCAATGTTCTTTGTCTTTGCTTCATAGTTTACATCTGTCAGTGTGTGGTCCTGAGGCCAGGTTGTGTAATGGTGATAGCCGGTGTCAGATGATGACAGTTGAAACTCAGCTGTGTTTTGGTGCATGTGAGGGTGAGAAACTGGCTGATGACTATCAGTTGTATGGTTGTATATATTTACAGTGGTGTGAAAAAGTGTTTGCCCCTTTCCTGATTTCTCATTTTTTTGTATGGTTCATTCATTCATTCATTCATTCATTCATCTTCTTCCGCTTAATCCTTTTCGGTTGTCACACTTAAATGTTTCAGATCATCAAACAAATTTAAATATTAGACAAAGATAACACAAGTAAACACAAGATGCTGTTTTTAAATGAAGGTATTCATTATTAAGGGTAAAATAAAATCCAAACCTACATGGCCCTGTGTGAAAAATTGATCCCCCCCCCCCCCCCGTTAAAACATAAATTAACTGTGGTTTATCACATCTTTGGAAAGCTGAGTTCAATTTCACTAGCCATACCCAGGCCTGATTACTGCCACACATGTTCTCAATCAAGAAATCACTTAAATAGGACCTGCCTGACAAAGTGAAGGATCCTCAAAAGCTAGACACCATGGTGCGATCCAAAGAAATTCAGGAACAAATGAGAAATAAAGTAATTGAGATCTATCAGTCTGGAAAAGGTTATAAAGTCATTTCTAAAGCTTTGGGACTCCACCGAACCACAGTGAGAGCCATTATCCTCAAATGGTGAAAATATGGAACAGTGGTGAACCTTCCCAGGAGTGACTGGCCGAGCAAAATTACCCCAAGAGCGCAGCGACGACTCATCCAAGAGGTCACAAAAGACCCCACAACAGCATCCAAAGAACTGCAGGCCTCACTTGCTTCAGTTAAGGTCAGTGTTCATGACTCCACCATAAGAAAGAGACTGGGCAAAAATGGCCTGCATGACAGAGTTCCAAGACGAAAACCACTGCTGAGCATAAAGAACATAAAGGCTGGTCTCAGTTTTGCCAGAAAACATCTTGATGATCCCCAACATTTTGGGAAAATACTCTGTGGACTGACAAGACAAAAGTTAAACTTTTTGGAAGGTGTGTGTCCCATTACATCCGGCGTAAAAGTAACACAGCATTTCAGAAAAGGAACATCATACTTACAGTAAAATATGGTGGTAGTGTGATGTTCTGGGGCTGTTTTGTTGCTTCAGGACCTAGAAGACTTGCTGTGTTAAATGGAACCATGAATTCTGCTGTCTACCAAAAAATCCTCAAGGAGAGTGTCCAGCCATCTGTCTGTGACCTCAAACTAAAGCGCACTTGGGTTCTGCAGCCGGACAATGATCCAAAACACATCAGCAAGTCCACCTCTGAATGGCTTAAGGAAAACAAAATGAAGACTTTGGAGTGGCCTAATCAAAGTCCTGACCTGAATCCGATTGAGATACTGTGGCATGACCTTAAAAAGGTGGTTCATGCTCAAGAACCCTCCAATGTGGCAGAATTACAACAATTCGGCAAAGATGAGTGGGCCAGAATTCCTCCACAGTGCTGTAAAAGACTCATTGCCAGTTATCACAAATGCTTGATTGCAGTTGTTGCTGCTAAGGTCGGCCCAACCAGTTATTAGGCTTAGGGGCAATCACTTTTTCACACAGAGCCATGTAGGTTTGGATTTTTTTCCCTTAATAATAAACGCCTTCATTTAAAAACTGCATTTTGTGTTTACTTGTGTTATCTTTGTCTAATATTTAAATTTGTTTGATGATCTGAAACATTTAAGTGTGACAAACAAAAAAAAAGCGAAATCAGGAAGGGGCAAACACTTTTTCACACCACTGTATTTATGTATTTGCATGGGTGTTGTCATCATAAAAAGCAGATTCTACATATTGTTACTGCATTTACTGGTTCTACAGACATGATTTTTGTTTCCATTTGAATTATATTAAACCCATTCTGTACATATGACCTTGAATAACTGCTACAATTTATTTTTATGGGTTGTCTGGTGGCCTAGCAGTCTAAGACGCATGCAGTAAGAGCATGCCTCTCAACTGCAGTGGTCCCTGGTGTGAATCCAAGCTATCTTTCTTGTGGGTCTCTCCCCCTGCTCTTTAACCCATTTTCTCTTTCTTGTCACTGTCAGTATTGGGAAAAAATTCCAAATTTGCAAGAAGAAACTTGCATATTTATGAGAAAACAGTTGTAGCTTTATGAGACAAAAGTTCCAAATTTAAGAGGAAATGCTGTGTTTTTATTGTTGACAAATCAACACTATTGTTTTATCATGCAAACTCTTGGCCATAAATTGCTCTTCCCATAGAAGTTGCCAGCCCCGACGTAAAAAAAAATTAACCTGCTTTGATATTTTAATAAACATAGTTTATTTTCCTCTTCTGTGAAAATTTACATACACTACTCACAATAAGTTAGGGATATTTGGCTTTCAGGTGAAATTTATGGAAAATGTAAAAAGTTCACACTACAGTGATGTTATATCATGAAAATAGGGCAATTAAGTAGAAGCATGCAATTATGATTTCCTCATCT
This sequence comes from Pholidichthys leucotaenia, assembly GCA_020510985.1. Lineage (NCBI taxonomy): Eukaryota > Metazoa > Chordata > Actinopteri > Cichliformes > Pholidichthyidae > Pholidichthys > Pholidichthys leucotaenia. Next base: position 100,757,904 of record CM035843.1, read on the forward strand.
CAAACAGTTTATTGAAACAAAAGCCAACAACAGTGGTGGGTATACCACAGTAAAAAATGTCAACGTCTCAATAACTTGTCATAGGCTCTTGAGCATCAATTACAGCTTGACAACGATGTCTCATGCTGTTCGCAAGTCAGCTTTTTGTCTGCTGAGGCATGGCATTCCACTCTTGTTGAAGGGCGGCCCTCAGGTCATTGAGGTTGGGAGGTGCAGGGTTGCGAGCCTCTACACGGCAACTCAGCTGATGCCATAGGTTTTCTATGGGATTCAGGTCTGGAGAAAGTGCAGGCCACTCCATTTGAGGTACCCCAGCCTCCAGCAGCCATTCCCTAATGATGCAACCTCAATGAGCTGGAGCATTGTCATCCATGAAGATGAAATTAGGCCTGTGTTGTTCATGCAGGGGCACAATGATTGGATTAATGATGTTATTCAAGTAGTATTAGCTTGTCACTGTACCATTCACAAGGTGTAGGGCAGTTCTTTATTGACTAGACACACATGCCCAGACTGTAACACCACCACCACCAAAAGCTCATCTGGTGACAACAGTGGCTGATGCATAGCGCTCTCTTTGACGTCTCCAACATTGTTGGCGGTCATCATTTCTGCTCAACGCGAATCGACTTTCATCAGAAAACAGCACGAGGCCCACTGGCCCCTTGTTCAGCATAAATGCTCCCTGGCCCATCCAAGACGATGACGCCTGTGCCTGGTGGTGTGGTCAGGTATCCTTGCAGGTCGTCAAGCATGCAGACCACGCTGATGTAAATAGTTTTGAATGGTCTGACGTAACACTTGGGTGCCTCTCACCTTCCTTAAATGAGCCTGGAGTTGAATGGCATTCATCATCCAGTTCCACAGGTCACTGTTTACAATGAAGTGGTCATCAGCGTGGGATGTGGCCAAAAGACATCCACTTCTATGCCCTTCTGTGACTTTTCCAGTCTCTCTGTATCTCTGTTGCAGCCTGCTGGTGACGCTCTGTGACATTCTAAGCTCAGTGGCCACTTCCCTCTGAGAACATCCTATTTGAAGCCTCGCAATTGCGAGGTACTGTTGATCAGTTGTTAGGTGCTGTCTTGGTCTCATGATGTCAAAATGTGAACAGCATGATGAAGAGGACTGTTTAAATACCAATTCTAATTGAACCAGAAAATTTCTTGGTTGATTCATGGATCAAACATCTGTTGTGAAGAGAACAGCAAGTTATGCAAAAAGTACTGAAACATTGAACAGTTGCACATGTGCATTCAAAAGGTTAGAGAAGGCCAAATTAAGTTCACCTGTAAAGGTTATAGTGCATTTTAGGTACAACCTGAAATTTCACCCGAAAGCCGATTATCCCTAACTTTTTGTGAGTAGTGTATGTGCTTTAATGGATTACCTGATGATGGACAAAAGGTCTACAGAGTATACTTTATACAGGTGTTTTGACAGCTGTAAGATCTAAAAGTTCATCACCTGTTCAGGTCAGGCGATCACAGCTGCGTCTCAGTGTGAGAGAAAACACCTGCTGTACAAAGCCTCAACTATCCTCACAGATATACTGACAGAAAGGGTGTCTGTATATGTGCGAAACCAAGGGGACACAACTGATGATGACCTTCAGTCAGCATCAGGATTAAGTCACTCAACAAATCACAGCTGGAATTCACATAGAGGCTTTGAAGGGGTTTGTCCACTGATGCACTCCTCTGGTCACCTCTGTCTTTGGTGCATTGACTCAGATGCTAAAAAAAGTGACAACTGAATCACAAACCTGTCAAAATCGTGCCTCAGCACGTCTATCACAAGCAAAACGAACTCTGACTTGAGTAGAACAATACATGCATCCTAAATAAAAAGGGGAATAGAATATGTAGAAAGTAACTGAACTAACAGGGCATATATCTGCAGGGTTTGGTCTTTTCATCAAAATTTGAAGATTTATTTTAATGAGCCCACTGTGCCTGAATTAGCTCAGATGTTGTAGATATTGTGTGCTCAGTCTAGCTTTGGTGTGCTAAAGAAATGTATTATGTTTGCGTGAACAGAAGGAGCTTTGTAACATGATCGTGGACTGCTGCGCTCAACAGAGGACCTACGAGAAATTCTTTGGTCTGCTAGCCGGGGTGAGACACATAAACACGTCTTTGTTAGTCATCCTAGTGAGAACATTGTGCTGACTTGGGCTTCATATATATCCTCAGATTTTCTTTAATAAAATGCACCATGACTTCTATTTTAATTTTTTTAATTTTAGTGCTTTATAAATCTAAATATTTTACTGTCATTAAGTGATGGTCATATGTGAATAAACTAAAAAAAAAACAACCCCTTGCTTAAGAGTTTTTTCCCCCTCAATCAGAGGTTCTGTCTCCTGAAGAAGGAATACATGGAGAGCTTTGAGGCGATATTTACAGAACAGTACGACACAATTCACAGACTGGAGACCAATAAACTGAGGAACGTGGCCCGACTCTTCGCTCACCTTCTCTACACAGACTCTGTACCCTGGAGTGTAAGGACACACTACTGAATTTGTAGATGTATTTCGCTCAGCTTCAACCCTCTAATCACTGTATGTTTTGAATTTGGCTCATCCAGGTGTTGGAGTCCATCAGGATGAGCGAGGAAACCACAACATCGTCTAGCAGGATTTTTGTGAAGATCCTTTTCCAGGAGCTCTGTGCTTATATGGGCCTCCCGAAACTAAACCAGAGACTGAAAGACACGTAAGAATGAATGCACACATGCTCACTAATATACTGAAGCCATGTCTCATCTGCTTGTGTCTCCTTGTCAGTTTAATTTTTTTTCATACTGAGTTTGATGTCTAAACAAGCTAAAATGAGTGGTGCTGCCCTTTAATAGTTGACTTATGTTTTAGCCAACAAGAAAATTTTGTCTGTTACCTTTTTATTGGACAGCTAGGTGAGGGGTCAGGACTCTGATGACTTTCTGCGCCATTAGTGGTTCCAGAGCACATGCTGACTAATTAGTCTCGAAGCTATCAAGCATTATCCGACTGCGGTCTGACCACAGAAAACACATTTTAATGCAAGGTGTTAATGGCACTGTTACTCTGGCAGAATATGAAGGGCATTTCTCCCCAGTAATGTGGGCACATTTGTGTTTTTTTGTATACAACCTGAGAAGAATGAGAAAGGACGACAGTAGTGATGTTGAGTCAGAAAGCCAGTCTGTCTATATTTACCTGATTTTAACCCATTACAGGCACTTAAGACATTACCTCTCATCAATGGGACCCAACTCATTTACTGATGTTGCAAAACTATAAATACTTTATGTATTAGGGATGTGATTTTTCCGCTAATTCGCGGAATTCCACTTTTTTTATCTTCCAAAAATTTTCAGACAAGATGGCGGCACGTGCACAACGTGAGGCTCAGCGTCTCTTCAGATTTTGTGGATTAGCAGCGATATTTCTGCTCATTTCGTGTCTGTTCGTTCAGAACAGCTTCGCTTTTACATCCTACACCCGAAATGAACTTTTGGACATTGGATTACAAAATAACGACCTTTTTATCAGCAACCTACGTTTCATCCTTGAGCTCTGGAGAACACCCGACACTAGGTAAGTTACCCGGCCTACCGGAAGTGCTCGCAGGCGGCGTAGAGACCGTAAACAAAGGCGGGGGAAGCGCGGAGGGCCAAGAGCTAAGCTAAAGCTAACACCGCACCGGCTTTCTCTACCCAGCATTTTCCTTGCTAATGTACGGTCAGTGGCGAACAGAATGGATGAGCTACGGCTTCGGATCACCAACAATAAGAAACTTATGAACTGCACTATCATGATTTTCACGGAAACATGGCTACATAGTGGAGTACTTGACGGTGCTGTCGAGCTGGCCGGACGGCACACTCTCCGGGCAGACAGAGCAGCTGATGACTCCGGTAAGACCAGAGGTGGGGGAGTATGCATTTATATTAACAAGGCTTGGTGCACGAACGCTGTCACTGTTGGGAGACACTGTTCAGCTAACCTGGAGTTTCTCATGATTAAATGTAGACCTTTCCATCTGCCACAGGAGTTCACTTTTCACTTTTCTTCATCTTGCCTGCTGAAGATGTTTTGGACTTTATTTAAAAAATATTTTTGACGCCACACATGTGATGGATAATACTTGTTGGAATATTTTAGGAATGCTATCTTCTTGGAACATAAGTCAATATTATACAGTAATAAGTGACATTCAGCTGTTTGTTTTATGTCATTTAAGCACAGTTCTGGTACTTAAAAATCATAAAAACCCAGGAGCTTCGGGGGGCTGTGCCCCACCTTGACCCCCCCACTGGGGCTCTACCCCGGACCCCACTGGGGGACTGTGTCCCCCACACCCCCTGCTAAATTTTCTGATAATTTCCCCAACCCCAAATCACATCCCTAATGTATATATAGCCATCTATTATGAAAGTGCAGCAAATAGTCGGCTATTTGGTTTAAATTGTACTATTAGTTGGCAGCAGCTCTAAAAGTGTGTTGAAATTTTCTGTCGATGTTATATTTTTGTTTACTGTAAAATCAGAACTCATTATTTTAGAAAACACAAGGGTAAAAATATTTTGTTGGTGGCAGGGGTGGACTTAGTCCATCTGGGGCCCAAGGCAAAGACAGAAATGGGGTCCTACTTTTTCTTTGTTCTACACTTTGTTTTCAGGCCTTATTGAAATCCTACCTGAAACTTATTGTCCTCAGAAGTCTTCAAATGATGATATCATTCGGACATCAGGCATTACATCTGTAGAAAAACAAAGAAGTTTAACAAATTGAATGTAGACTGTTGTCTATTATTAAAAAAAAACAATAATTTACTTGGAAGATCTGTTGCTTGTTCACACTTACCAATCCCTCCAGGATTTTGCGATATTGCAATCGCACTATTTCACGCAAAATCAGGCCATCACCACATCTTTTGAGTGACCTTGCAACTTTGCTCAATCACCGCAACTTTCCTGCAATTTTGGCCAATCCTCGTCAACTTCCACCAATTTCGCCAATCAGATTTGTCCCCGAATAGTATTCAGACACTCAGTCTGACCAATCAAATGCATCGCTCATGTTCATGTTTACAGTGAGTATTAATGGAACACATCAGCAAAAAACAGTGTGCAATTTTAACAAAACAAAACACCATTTTCCCACACCGACCTGTCCTCCGTCTTCCCCGGCCCGCCGGTGGATGTCTCCCCACGTCTCTGTCTTGACCGTGTGTACGAAGTACCAGGTTTGTGTTGAAAAAAGTCTGCCTGCCTGAAAAGCACCCCATTGCAGAAGCGTGCATGAGGAGAGACGCCGTAAAATCACAAACAAATGAGCAAATCTAACACTACAGCCAGTGTTGTAACATTTTATATATCTTTAGAGGTAAAATCATTACTGCATCTTGTCAATGAGCTTTAAAGCTGTGAATCTCCGGTCTGGACACGGACCAACGTGCACCCCTGGCAAATCCCCAAGGAGAGCCCCTCCTCCTGGTAAAACTCCCGGTAAAGGAAAGATGAGTATCTGATGATACAGGTGTGTGTCAAGACACGTAGCAGATAGACAGACAGGTAGGAGTCAGGCATAGAAAGAGAGGGATAATCAGTAATTTTTTCAGAAAAACAGAGACTTTGATAGACAGTACAGAGCAACAGAATAAATTATTTTTTCTCTGTGCTCGGTACTGTTTGGTTGGGGACTGCTGTGGTTAGGGAATTTCCAAATGAAGCTGCTGCCATAATTTCCAAATTTATGCTGTTTAACATGCATTCAATGCAGTTTAGCCGTTGTAATGGATAATTTTTTTTTCATCCTTTTTATTCAAGTTCTCAGCAAGAGTAGCCTACAGTGTTCGTCATTTTTATGACAAATTTATGAGTAGCTACTTCATTTTCACTTAATTGTGTTAAAGTCTGTATTTGCTGTTGCACAAAAGAGTTTTTCTGTATAGCAGAAGTTTCTGCTTAATTTACAAATCACTGTTTAATAGAAAATTTTTGACAATCCTGTGCTTTTTTTGTGGTGTTATATGGAATATCATTGCAGTATACTATGAAAAAAGCATCTGCTTTAAAATTTGTAATTCTTCCCACAACTTTTAGTGCAATTAAACCTCTCAAAACATCGCAACTTTTTAAAAAAGCTCCCCCAAATTCAGGCTTTTTGGGCCGCAACAATCATGAAAACATCCCATGAAATCCTAGAGGGACTGACTTACCTACATTTGCCAGCAGGGTCCTGTTCATGGTCTGCTGACTGGTCCATTTTGCAGAGGCATCTATTGTGCTCCCTCCTCTGTACAACATAAACACAAGGGAGAATATATATGTTAGACCTCAGGAAGAATAACCAGTGTTTTATACAAGTGCTAATGGGATCTTAATAAGATAAACAAACTATATTTAATCTCATGTAATGTCATCTGCTGAGGCTGCAGATATCCTGTGCATGCCAAATGTGCATGTTTTCTAGACAACATGGAAGAATCCAACAGTCTGAGGAGAAGGGGGTCAGGATGTTACATTTGTGATTTGATTTGCCGTTTATGTAAATACTTGTGTTTCTTTATTTTGTCAGACATCATGTTAAATATGCTAAACATTTTTAAAAAAAAAATATGGTGCTTCTAGCAGATCAGGGCCTAAGGCAGTCGCCTACTTTTGCCTAATGGTAAGTCCACCTCTGGTTGGTGGTGAACGATTACAGCGAACTTCCCTATTTGTTAGAAATGCAACAGAAGTTTGTGAACATTCAAATGCTTAGGAAGCTGTTTTTTTAAATGAGGATGAGTTGTTAGATAAAAGCTTTAGGGGAAGTAATTGCAAAGGTAAAGGTGGTAAGGAGCCACCAAAAAACTGTGAAAATACTTTTTTCTGATGTGTTTATGTACGTTTGCTTCTTACAGGACTCTCCAACCTTTCTTTGAAGGCCTCTTTCCTCGTGATAATCCCAGAAACACTCGCTTCGCCATCAACTTCTTCACCTCCATCGGACTGGGAGGACTGACGTAAGAGACTTATACCAACCTTATAGAACTTTCACACATACTGAGATTCTGACATGAGTGACAAAGTGGTGCATCACAGTAATGTTTAGGAACTTATTCTCTCTAAATCATAATGATTGTCTTTGTCATCTGTGTTTGACCCTCATTAATAAGCGTTTTGATCTGAAAAGAGGAGAGTCCGACTGTTAGTCGAATCTTGGCTTAAGGAAGAACAATGTGGTTTTCATCCTGGTCATGACACATTGGACCAACTCTGCATCCTCTCAAGGATCCTCGAGGGTTCGTAGGAGTTTGTCCAACCAGTCTACATATGTTTTGTGGTCTTGGAGAAAGCATTCGACCGCGTCCCTCATGATTTCTTGTGTGGGGTGCTTTGGAAGTATGGGGTATTGGGCTCATTCAATTCAATTCAACTTTATTTATATAGCACCATCTCACAGCAACGGTCATCTCATAGCACTATCAGATTGTAGGGAAAAACCCCACAATTGCAGAAAGACCCCAGCAATCAAGCGATTCCCTGTGAGCAAGCACTTGACAATGGTGGAGAGGAAAAACTCCTTTTTAGCAGGAAGAAACCTCCAGAAGAACCAAGCTCAGGGAGGGGCAGTCATCTGTTGCGACTGGCTGGGGGGTGAGGGGAGAGAGAAGAAGAAGAAAAGAACAGACATGTAGAGAGCAAACAACATGACAGGGACTCAATCTGTGGGCGAGAACAAGCAGATGTTAATGACCAGCAAAAATATTACATTGAGGGCAGCACGGTGGCACAGTGTTTAGCACTGTAGCAGCACAGCAACTCACCCTTGGCCATGGAATCTCTGGTTCAATCCCACCCCCTGACCAATGGTGATCTTTCTGTGTGGAGTTTGCATGTTCCCCCCGTGTCTGTGTGGGTTTACTCTGGGATTTCTCCGATTTCCTCCTACAGGAGCCAAAGACATGCAGGTTAGGTTAATTGGCAAGTATGAATGTGAGTTGTCCCTTGCCCCTTTCCCTTTCCCCACAGGCGTAAATAAGAATGTGTTCTTAATCTGTCCTGCCTGGTTAAATAAAAATTAAAAAAAAAAACATTGGGAGTGAAGAAAGGAGTGAAGCCCAGTCCATCGTTGGAGGTTCCCTGGCTGTCTAAACTTATTTCCAGCATAACTAAGGGAGGGATCTGGGTCACCTGATCCCACCCTAACTATAGGCTTTGTGAAGAAGGAAAATTTTAACTCAATTCTTAAAAACAGAGATCGAGTCTGACTCCCGAATCCAGATTGGCAGCTGGTTCCAAGAGAAAGGAGCCTGATAACTGAATGCTCTGCCTCCCATTGTACTTTGAGATTCTAGCTATTACAAGTACCATATTTTTGGGACTATAAGGCACACCGGATTATAAGGCGCAATATCAATGAACGGTCTATTTGATGGTCTATTTTCATACATAAGGCACACCGGATTATAAGGCGCATTAAGTCATTTGAATGGAATAAATCATTTTGACATGCGCACGTCGACGTTTCGACATTCCAAAAATAGTAGAAGAAGCAACTTCCGGTGTTAGCAAGCCCCGCTGCGTGTCGAAATGGACCTGTATTGTGTCATTCAGACTGTACTTTTGCTTCTGCTGGTCTCCGTAATGAAGCTACAAGTACGTACTTCTGCATATGATGAACAGAGGGAGACAGCAGGACGATACAGACCAGTTTTGTTTTACTTCCACTATGTTTTCCGCTAGCTGCTGCTAAGGCGGAAATACGTCACGTTGACGTGCGGCTGGTGTACAGACATGCGCAGTAAACATATTTTCTGCCCTGCGTTCGGAATAAGTGTTTTCATGCGCACCATTCGGATTAACAATCGGCATAACCCACCCCTCTCAATCAGAATGAAATTTTGATCCGAATGAGCATGATCGGGTTAGAATATTCAGATTGCCATGTTTACATGAAGCATTTTTTTTCCGATCAGGCTTTTAATCCGGTTACTTGTGTCCATGTAAACATAGCTGAGTTTAACAGTTGGGTGAGTTCGGCATCAAGCATGCCCGGATCCCTCTCGTCATTATCCGAGTCAGTCTTGTTGCTGTTATTTAGCTGTTCATTGATGATTCCGGCCTTCGTGAAAGCTTGGACGACACTTGAGACTGATACCTTAGCCCAGGCATCCACGATCCATTGGCAGATTGTGGTGTAACTTGCTCGCAGTTTAACTTTGAATGACCTGTTGACACCAATATCTAGCGGTTGGAGTTCTTTGGTTAATCCACCCGGAATGATAGCAAGCTCCGAGTTAGTTTGCTTCACTTGGGTTTTGACAGTATCGGTGAGATGGGCGCGCATGGAGTCGCAGATCAATAGGGACGGAGACTTGTGGAAAAAGCCATCCGGCCATTATGTTGAAGCACATGTTACTCCGCGAGGCTCCTGACTACAGTAGCCGTAATGCTCCGACAATCCATCAAGCGGTGTGGCTTCGTAGCTTACCAAAGTCGTACTAAAACATTCTGACAGATTTTTGAGCGCCGTGTACCACATAAAATCGGTTCGAGGTCAGTAAGCACAACCAGAATTAATACATAAGGCGCACCGGATTATAAGGCACACTGTCGATTTTTGAGAAAATTAAAGGATTTTAAGTGCGCCTTATAGTCCGAAAAATACGGTAATCCTGCATTTTGGGAGCGTAGTGCTCTGTTAGGATGATAAGGTAATATCGCATCTTTTAAATAACAAGGGCCTGATCATTTGGAGCTTTGTAAATGAGGATAAGGATTTTAAACTTAATTATAAATTCTATGGGAAGCCAATAAAGGGAGGCCAGAATCAGAGATATATGATCTCTCTTTCTAGTATCTGTTAAAACCCTAGCTGCTAGAGTCTAGCAGCAGCATTTTGGATCAGCTGAAGACTTTTTAGAGATGTTTTAGGACAGCCTGATAATAAAGACTTACAATAATCTAATCTAGAGCTAACAAAAGTGTGGATTAGTCTCTCAGCATCACTGTGAGACAAGATGTTCCTAATTTTGGCATTATTACACAAATGATAAAAAAAAACAGTCTAAGAAACAAGTTTGATATGTGAATTAACAAAACAGATCTTAACCAAAAATAACTCCAGGGTTCCTCACAGTACTATTAAGAGAAAGAGTAACCCCATCCAAACTAGGAGTTTGATTTGGGAAATTGTTTCTAAGGTTTTTTGGGCCAATTAGAATGACTTCAGCCTTGTTTGGATTTAGTAGCAAGAATTTACCAGTCATCCACGCTCTGATTTCCTTAAGACATGCCTCTAATTCTGTTAATTGATTACTGTCATCTGGCTTCATTGAGAAATATAATTGTGTGCCATCTGCATAACAATGGAAATTTATGCAGTGCTTTCTAATAAGATTACCTAATGGAAGCAAATATAAACTAAAAAGAACTGAACCTAGCACAGATCCCTGTGGAACTCTGTGACTGAACTTTGAATTTGAAGAAAACTCATTATTGATGAACAAACTGGAACCTATCAGATAAATAAGATTTAAACTACTTTAAAGAAGTTCCATGAAATCCAATAAGATGTTCTAATCAAGTAAAATATTATGACCGATAGTATCAAAAGCTGTACAAAGATGTAAACGGACAAATACAGAAACAAGTCCATTATCAGATGCTATAAGGAGATTGTTAGTGACCTTCACTGAAGCTGTTTCAGTACTATGATGAATTCTGAACCCTGACTGAAACTCTTCAAATAAACCATTTCCCTGCAAGTGGTCAAATAATTACGTAGCAACAACTCTTAAATTTTTGAAATTAATGAATGAGCTGTCCGTTCTCTGTACAGCTGTTGCAAGAGTTTGGTTTGTATTGCCAACAATTAGTTAAACTCATTCCCAGTGAGAGTTGGACTCCATCGGGGCTGCCCTTTGTCACCGGTCCTGTTTCTAATATTTATAGACAAGATTTCTAGGCGCAGCCAAGGAACAGAGGGTGTCATGTTTGGTGACCACAGGATCTCTTCTCTGCTGTTTGCAGATGATGTTGTCCTGTTGGCTTCATCGAGCAATGACCTACAGGTCTTACTGGGACGGTTTGCTACTGAGTGTGATGCAGCTGAGATGAGAATCAGCACCTTCAAGTCCGAGTCCATGGGGTTAGGCAGAAAAGGGTGAATTGTCCTCTCCAGGTTGGGGACAAGGTCCTGCCCCAAGTGGAAGAGTTCATGTATCTTGGTGTCTTATTCAGGAGTGATGGAAAAAGGAAGTAGGAGATTGACAGACGAATTCGAGCAGCTTCTGCAGTGATGCGGACGTTGTACCAGTCTGTCGTGGTGAAGAGGGAGCTAAGCTCTAAAACAAAGCTGTTGATTTACCGCTGTAACTATGTTCCTACCCTCACCTATGGTCATGAACTTTGGGTAATGACCAGAGGAATGAAATCATAGATAGAAGCAGCTGAAATGAGCTTTCTCCTTGGGGTTGCCGGACTCACCCAAATAGACAGGATGAGGAGCTCAGAGTAGAGCCGCTGCTCCTCCACATCGAAAGGAGCCAGTTGAGATGGTTTGGACATCTAATTAGGACGCCTTCTGGACGCCTCCCACTTGAAGTGTTTTGGGCACGTCCCACTGAGAGGAGACCCCGGGGCAGACCCAGGACCCGCCGGAGAGACTGTGTCTCCCAGCTGGCATGGGAACGCCTTAGTCTCCCCTCTGAAGAGCTGGAAGCGGTGGCTGGGGAGAGGGAAGTCTGGGCTCTTCTGCTTGGACTACTGCCTGTGTGACCTAGACCTCTGGATAAGCAGATGATGGATAGTCTGAAATGATAAAAAAAAAAAAAGTTGACTCTGACACAGCAATATTCTGCTGTTCACTTTTGTTTCAACTTCATCATTTTCCTTCTCAGGGATGAGTTGAGAGAACATCTGAAGAACGCACCAAAGATGATAATGACTCAAAACCAGGAAGTTGAATCTTCTGATTCCTCCTCCTCGTCCTCGTCTTCGTCATCCTCCTCAGGCTCCTCCAGCGAATCAGATTCCTCAGACTCCTCTTCCAGCAGCAGCAGTAGTTCAGGTATGTTTAGCTGTGAAAGTATTTTGGTTTTTCAAAAATTTGTGTTATTTTTGGATTTTTTTAAAACTTCTTTTAATTTACAGTAAATATTAGATTATCATGTTTTTTGTACCATACATTTACACCTTTAGTCTTGCAAATATGTGGGGGGCTTTTTCTTATGTTTGTGTGTTGCTAATGTTAAGGGTAGTATCTCACTGGGCTGAGACAGCTCACAACAAGTTGGAGATTAAAAAAAACAAGACAAATCTGAGAATTTGCGACAAGTTTCACTTGGAATCAGAATCAGAATCGGAATCAGAATCAGAATCAGGTTTATTGCCATTGTTCATGTAGTACACAAACTAGGAATTTGTCTCGGTGCAATGCTGCAACATCACACCGTCTAATGAATGTTGCAATAATGTTGCACAAACTCCCAGCAAGTTTTTGACCAGAGTTCTGTGGGTGTTTGCATACATGTCTTGCAAGTGTTGCAGGACATTGTCGCAACATGCCTGCGACAATTTTTTTTTTTTTTTTTTTGCACTCATGACAGTCCCACAATGGCTGCCCAACACTCACACAACAGATATCCATGCCGATTCCGCAATCTACCTTATAAAAACAGGGTGTCTCTCCATTCCAATGATCATTTTATTGTCTAATGTCAGATTCATATACAATACAATTGCACGTACCTGGGAACCACAATAAACGATAGAATAACAGCGTTTTCACTGCTTGCCCTTTGCAGCTTCTCTCCCACCGGAGTATTGCACAGGAGCGCACACATAAAATGACTTTAACACAATACAAACACGTACACAATAAACATGCCTGGCAATCACTAGAAACAGTAGTAAAACCACATATAACTACTTGCCCACTCCAGCTCTGATACATTAAAAAGACAAGGAATTAGCCTGATTCCCCCCCCCCCCCCCGAACTTACCACTCAAAAAGTGAGGGGGTGACGAGCACCTCATTGTTAGACTCTGGGCAACGACTTGGTATAATAATAAACACCTGCTGCCTGCCATTCCACCTTTCCAATCAGTCACAACTGCTACAGGTGCTTGTCTCCCATCAGTCAGAATTTAGTTTCATAGGTCCCCAACCCACTACAAAGTTGTCTTACTTTTCTCACACTTTTGGACTCGCGGAAACTCAATTGAGTATGGTTCGAGACTAGGTCAAGATGGGTTTGACACACCTGCGATGACTCTGAGACTATTTTGAGAGAAAAGCTGTCGCACAGCTTTTTTTTTTTTAACATGTTCAAAATTCCTGCGGGAAAAGTGCAAGACCCTGTGACCCAGGAGAGGAAAATCAGAACCACTGAGAATGTTTGGAGACATTTTTGAAACTCGCTCGAGAATGCTGTTCTCCAACTAGTCTCAAGCTGTCACAGCCCATTGAGATACTACCCTAAATCACTGATTCTTTTTAATAAATTGATGACAGTCAAATTTACTACACTTTCCTCATAAATACAATTAATTCAGTTGCAATCTAACGGGACTAAATAGCAGAATCCGCCACTTTTAATAAAACAACAGATTTTGTAACACTTTTGTGGATATTTGAGAAATCAGATTTTCTTCTCAGTTTCACCAGCCTACTGTCTGTCATTATTTGTCTTAAATTTAGGACCGCTGAGCGCTGATATAGCAGAAGAGAAATTTGAGCATCTTTCTCCCCTCATTCCCTTCCTGTTAGTATATAATGATCTTGGAAGCCCTGAAGTTTATATAGAGAACTTCTCATACTGCATCATTACAGCCTATATTTGCAGAAAAGTATCTCAGTCATACTGAGTCAGACGGTCTACACCAGGGGTGCCCAAGCTGGGGCTTCTGGAACGTTCAGGTTTCTGTGGGAAATTTTCTCATTTTATTCCTTAATTGGTCCAAAGATTTGCAAATAATTTGGTGTTGTTGTGCAAGGGTGCCTACAGAACACATGCACAACAATGACAAATTATTTGCAAATCTTTGGACCAATTAAGAAGTGCAATTAGAAAATTTCCCACAGAAACCTGAATGCTCCAGGAGCCCCAAGTTGGGCACCCCGGTCTACCTTTTGTCATTATTTTCCAAGTTAAGGACACAGACAGGTTGGGATAGATTTTATAAACTTGTACTAGCCATTCATAATTGTCATTTCCATGAGTCCTGGAGTTTTGTGCGTTTCTCAGTCTTTAATCAGATATGAAATCAAATTAAAGATCTTCATCCACTCTGATTTTGAGATTTTTTTTTCAGTCTCTATTTGCTTCTCAAAATATTTAACTGTATAGAACACGGGTCACTTTGGCTCTTTGGACAAGGAAAATAACCACCATTTGCTGGGGGAAACAAAATCGACTCATAAGTGTAAAAGCATTAGGCTATTTTTTGCAACAGATCAAATGTACCTCCAGTCCAGTTAGTCACTGGTTGTTTTTCCTGCTCTTTGGATGAAATCATCCACATTCACACTCACTTCACGCTGCGCAGAGGTGAAAAAATACTCTGGGTTTAAGCTTCTCTTTGAGCTCTTTTAGGCTCCCACTTCATTCAAATGAATGTGTCACTGTAGAGGTGAACTGAAAACGTGCTGTGTGTTTATGTCAGGGAAAATGAAACTAAAAAACGAGACTAAAACAATTTTAATGTGTATGATGTATGCTTGATTAAATATGATTTATTTTGGACTTAAAAATTACAGAAATATGAGCTAAAGTTGACAAATGGCTAAATCTGGTAAAATATCTTCTATTTTTGCTGTTCAGACTCTGACAGCAAACACAGGAAGAGGAAGAAGAGGAAAGGACAGAGTGAGAAGAAGAACAAAGACAAGGGCAAGAAGAAAAAGGAGAAGCCAACAGACAAGAAACGGCACAAAAATGACAAAGACGAGGAAAGCGACGATGAGAGACAAGCGTGGAAGGACAGGAAGGGCCTCACACGGGAACCGGACAGGCACGCACGTGAGGGCGCCCGCCACAGCAGGCGAGAGGACAGATCAGAGGAGGAAGATGACAATAGGAGACGAAAAGTGGACAGACGCAGAGACGGCGAGAGGGAAAGAGACAGAGACAGAGGGAGGGACAGAGAGAGGGAGCGTGGGAGGGAGAGAGAGACCGCGGACAAGCGAGAAAGGGAGCGAGAGAGGAATAAAGAGAACAGAGACAGGAACAGAGAACGAGAGGAGAGGAGGAGGAGATGGAACACTGCAACTCTGGAGCAGCTGTGATGGACTGATGGCTCAAAGTCTAAAAATATCTCCATCTTTTTCCTCTTTTCTTCACCCTGATGTAGTGAGTTGGGGACCCATATTTGTATTTTCTATTAATTTTGTTGTTGATGAAACTGTGGAAGAAAAACAACATTAAAGTTGCTTTAGATGTTTTTTAATCCGCTTCATCTGTTTCTCATTTTTGCCAAATCACACAACACACTGTGGATTCATAAGGCATTAAAACTCATACACAAACATGCCTCACAATGAGAACGACTGGCTTTATTCCTGAATTTTTAAAGGACTAAACTACTATTTTGTACAGTATTCAACAAGCAGAAGTCTGTCTGTGCTGTAGGAATATTTAAGTAGTTGGCTAATATACAAATGTCAACAATATGGGGATGACAATTTTCCAAAACGTCACCAATGTGACGTTTTGGAAAATTAAACTTGAAATTACATGACCCCCATACATAAGGACACTAGACATTGACATTTAACATTTAAGCAGTGTGTTAAATTTCAAATCAGATTTTGTCTGAAAAATCAAGTATGAAAGTCACACTCCCAATTTAAAAATCCTCTTAATAAAAAGCCTCTTATTAAAGTAGAATATTTGTCCACAGCTCATGTCAGGCTGATGTCTGTGGTTCACCAACTCGCTTATCCAAAAAAACCCAGATGTTAGAACTTTTTCATCTTACCTGTTTAGTTTTCCTAATGTGAATCTTGTCAACACTGTCCAGATTATATGTAGATGAACTCAAAAAGAATTTAAAAAAAAACATTACAGCTATGTTGTATTAATGCATATGCTTTCTGATCCTGGGTTCACACAGCCTGCATCACTGCTGCATGCCGGCTTCATATTTGTATTCACACTACCAGCATTTCTGCTGCTGCTCTGTTGCATGACCATGGGACAGTATTTGAGTAATGATGTATGCCTGCATATCAGCATTATTTTTTATGAAAATATGTTACCAAGTTCTTAAGCTATTTATTTACAGAAATATAGCAATCTCCATTAAATTTACAGCTACTCGCCCAAAGTTGTGATACTTTGTGGACATAATACACACTCGCTTGGCTACACATGGTGTCCAGGGTTGTATGAAATACAATTTTTTTTTCATTACTTCTGATGTTGTGAGAAAAAAGTGTAGTCCAGCCACCTTTCAGCATATAGAAAATGCATTAAATTTGTTGTTATGGTGATATTTTTGGCATTGTTATTGTACAAAAGGACTTGTATTGATTGGCTAGACAGAGAGATTGAGCTGGAAAAGATGTGCAGCAGGTTAGGCTGATAAAGGACAGAAATGGTAATGTACTAACAAATGACGAGTGTGTTGAGAAGGTGGAAGGAGTACTTTGAAGAGCTGATGAATAAAGAAAATGAGAGCGAGAGGAGGATGGATGAAGGAAAGATGGTGAACAAGGAAGTCCTGAGGATTAGCAAGGCAGAAGTGAGGGCAGCTTTGAAGAGGATGACGAATGGGAAGGCGGTTGGTCCAGATGACATATCTGTGGAGGTATGGAGATGTTTAGGAGAGATGGTAGTGGACTTTTTAACCAGATTGTTTAAGACAATCTTGGAGAGTGAGCGGATGCATGAGGAGTGGAGATGTGTTTTGGTACCAATTTTCAAGAACAAAGGTGATGCTCAGAGCTGTAGTAACTACAGAGGCATAAAGTTGATCAGCCACACTATGAAGATATGGGAAAGAGTTGTTGAAGCCAGGTTAAGAGGAGAGGTGATGATCAATGAGCAGCAGTATGGTTTCATGCCAAGAAAGTACTACAGATGCAGTGTTTGCTTTAAGAGTGCTGATGGAGAAGTATAGAGAAGGTCGGAAGGAGGTGCACTGTGTCTTTGTGGATCTAGAGAAAGCATATGACAGGGTGCCAGGAGTGGCAGAGAAATATGTGAGGGTGGTGCAGGACATGTATGAGGACAGTGAGATGGTGGTGAGGTGTGCTATAGGCGTGACAGATGGGTTCAAGGAGGGGGGTGGGGTTACATCAGGGATCTGTTCTGAGCCCCTTCTTGTTTGCCATGGTGATGGACAGGCTGACAGATGAGGTCAGGCAGGAGTCTCTGTGGACCATGATGTTTGCAGATGACATTGTGATCTGTAGTGAGAGTAGGGAGCATGTGGAAGAGAACCTGGAGAGGTGGAGGTATGCTCTGGAGAGAAGAGGAATGAAAGTCAGTAGAAGCAAGACAGAATACATAAGTGTAAGTGAGAGGGAGGCAGGTGTAATAGTGAAAATGGAAGGAGTAGCGGTAGTGAAAGTAGATGACTTTAAATACCTGGGGTCAACCATCCAAATCAGTGGAAAATACACAAGAGAGGTGAAGAAGAGAGTGCAGGCAGGGTGGAGTGGGTGGAGAGGAGTGTCAGGGGTGATTTATGACAGAAAGGTAGCAGCAAGAGTGAAAGGTAAGATTTACAAGACGGTAGTGAGACCTGCTATGATGTATGGTATGGAGACGGTGGCACTGACAAAAAGACAGAAGGTGGCGCTGGAAGTGGCAGAGTTGAAGATGCTAAGATTTTCATTGGGAGTAACTAGGAGGGACAGGATTAGAAATGAGTATATCAGAGGGACAGTTCAGGTTGAGCAGTTTGGGGACAAAGTAAGAGAGGCAAGGCTGAGATGGTTTGGACATGTGCAGAGGAGGCATAGTGGATATATTGGACAGAGGATGTTGAAGATGGAGCTGCCAGGCAGGAGG
Organism: Pholidichthys leucotaenia; assembly: GCA_020510985.1. Classification (NCBI taxonomy): domain Eukaryota; kingdom Metazoa; phylum Chordata; class Actinopteri; order Cichliformes; family Pholidichthyidae; genus Pholidichthys; species Pholidichthys leucotaenia. Next base: position 100,775,903 of record CM035843.1, read on the forward strand.
AAAAGAGGAAGGCCACAGAGAAGATTCATGGATATAATGAAGGAAGACATGGAGAGGGTTGGTGTTACAGAGGAACGTGCAAGGTATATGGTGAGATGGAGGCAAATAATTCGCTGTGGCACCCCCTAAAGGGAGCAGCCAAAAGAAGAAGATTGTACAAAGATCTTTTTCCGTTGATTTCAATGAAGACACACTTCTCTGACACATACCTCAAGCATGAAGAATAGGCAAGACACCGGAACTATTGCTGCACACATTAGCAGCGCATCTCGACATGCACCTCAGGCTGGCAGTGGGATTTTTCTGTCAGTGTGGCTTGCTGAAACACAAATGCACCAGTCATGCAGATGTGATGCAGGCAGTATGAGCCTGGCATAATGTCCTGGTTTGTTTGTTGGCAGGAAAAAAAAAAACCTAAAGGATTTTGATGAAATTTTCACCTTGAGGTGGCGTTTGGCCCTAATGATGAACCCATTAGATTTTGGAGGTGATCTAAGAGTGCACACCTCTGCCAAGGCCCTATCTTCTCACAAAACCCTATCTTCTTGCAGTGTGTTAGCAGGATTCTGCAAAAAACTACTGAACAGATTTGGATAAATTTTTCACCAGAGGTGGCCATTGGGCTATGCATGAACCCGTTAGATCTGTGTTTTTCAACCTTTTTTGAGCCAAGGAGCCCTTTTTACATTGAAAAAAATCTTGCAGCACCCCACCAACCAAAAACATTACAAAAGGACATATTATAGCCTATTACAGCATAATAATGACAATTTAGTTTTGTAATTAGTTTATACTTACTCAGTGTGAAACCTGGGCCTGTTTAGATAAAGAAAGGTGTTTTTCATGTAGTCACCACGACCTAACTTATCTTAACAATGTCATTAACCTCCATAAAACACATGAGGTCAAAGAAGATGTAACCATATTGCGTTCATACTGCCACCTACTGACATGGAAGAGCCCATGCACAACAACATCAAATTTGCAATTTTTTGGACCAGTAAAGAAGTGAAATTAGACAATTTCCGCAGAACTATGAACGTTCTCTCATGGAAACCCGGTTGAAAAACACTGCATTAGATTTTGGAGGCGATCCCAGAACACATATCTCCACCAAGGTGCTATCTTCAGGATTATGCAAAAACTACTGCATGGATTGTGATGAAATTTTCACCAGAGGTGGCCCTTGGACTACAGATGAACCCATTACAACACAGGTGTCAAACTCATTCCATGGAGGGCCAAGACCCTGCAGGTTTTACCTCCACCCAGTGTCTTCAGCAGGTGATTTCACTGAATTTCTTCCCACTGATTGCTGATCAGTGAAAACACCTGCTGAAGACATTGGGTGGCAGTAAAACATGCAGGGTCTTGGCCCTCCATGGAATGAGTTTGACACCCCTGCGATAGATACTTTGGTTGAACTGCCTTTAGCTGTAAGGCATGCATTCATGATGTCATTGTTGGGGGAAGCTGATGCAATGTCACATTTATTTAATAGTAATAATAATAATAATGAATTAGATTTATGTGGCACTTTACATGTCAAGTGACATCTCAAAGCGGTTTATTATTTCCATCCAGAGTTGTGATCTTTTTTTTTTTTCCCCAAGATCTTGCACTGATGATGGTTTTGGTATGGACCTGTATTCATATACCTCCTTTCCATCAATCAGTGACTACTCAAGGCACTTATCTGCTACAGGCTTAAGAGAGACCTTTAGCCAATTTAGAATCACCAGTTAACCAAACATGCATGTCTCTGGATTGTGGGAGGAAAGTGGAGCACCAGGAGTAAACCCATGTAAGCACAGGGAGAACATGCACACTCCACAGAGAGGCTCGTACTCCTGCCAGTCAAGGGATTCAAACCAGGAACCTTCTGTGAGGCAACTGTGCTATAACCACTGTTTCACCAAACTGCAAAAAAGATGCTTGCATAGTGGATCATCGCTAACCTCCTAGATTACTGTAAATAATGCACTGATAGTTCGTAACCCAGTTTTAGTAGTTTCAGCAATCTTCTTGGTTGATTTCTTTGTGTAATGCAGGCCGATAATTTGACCCACGTCTTCCTACATGGTTATCAATTCGATAGCTTATTGATGCTGAAACATTTTTAATCACTGGAGTAATCCATTAGAAGTTGAGTCTTCATTCAAATAATGTTTTTCAAGTCCTCAGCAGAACCTGAAAATCTGTTCCCCTTTTTATAGTCTTGAGAAAATATTCCCTTACTAGAATCTATTATCTGTCTACCAAGAAGAAGCCTTTGAGGTTTGGGCAAGAAAGCCAGTTTGAAAAGTTCACTGAGCAGGATCTATTAACTGGAGTGTGAACATGTGGTTTTTTGTGTGTGTGTTTCTGTTCCCAGTTCTCAGAGATGTCTGTCTCTCACACTCTCTCCTCTCTCCTTGTACAACCTTGATGTGATGTTCAAGGTGAGAGTGGTGGTGGGGTATATGTGTTTAAGTGGGTCGGTGCCGTGCCGGGTTGTGATTGGCTAGGTGTCCTGGGGAGTGGAGGGATGGGATTGGTTTGCTGCCACAGCAAATAGAGGGAACAGATCCACTGAGACCCAGGAACTGCAAGGAACTCTGGGAAACTCACAGCAAGCCAGCGTGCTGAGAGGGAGCAGGGAGGGGGCTGGGGGAGTGGATGGAGTATCTGTTTGAATTAATTTCTCGTTCCCTTGGATTTTTTTCCCCAGTTATCTTAAATAGGTAGAAATCTTGTCTGGATCGACTGGAATATCTGAAATTGGAACAATAGATAATATTGTTATTGATAGTTTAAATAAAGCTGCAATTTAATGCAAGGAGCATGGAAGGTGCAGTGTCTTCTAAATTTGGCAGTCTGTTCAAAGTCCACATCTCCCAATTTCTCCCTCTGCTATGTTGTTTTTGCCCATCTATCACCCCAACATGTCTGAAATCTTAAGAAAGATTTTGTTTCTTCACACTCCGTATCTACATTTGTGAATCATGTTTACACGCACATATGGGCAGAGGTGCTTCTTGCTAGCAGGCAAGGCAGGAAAATGCTTGGGGCTCCAGGCCAGAAGGGGGCCCCCAAGAGCTGACCATGATCTTGGAGCCTGTACACAAATACATGCAACAATTTTGCACTGCCGCAGCAATGACTTCATGTCTTAGATGTCTACATGAGCCAAATTTTTGGCCACTTGAGGGCAGCAAAAACTGGTGTTGTTTCTTGTAGCTTTATTTTAGGCCTCCACCACCTCTCCTTGGGGCAATATTTGTCTCTTTGTTCGCTAAACACTCTTCTTTGTTCACTAGCACATTGTTATCTGCGGTTTGTCGGTCAGCTGTTTGGTGCTGCACAAGTTTTGTTAAAGCTTCCATATTGTGCATTTGGAAGGGATTCATATCTGTCTTGAAATCTGTCTGAAACCATCTACTCAGGGATATCATTTAGGCTCTAATTAGGTAAAGTTTTTTTGACTGGGCCAGTCATAAGCAAGGAGGAAATCAGATCAATCAGATCTGATTTGATCAGGAAATCAATTTTTTTTTGGCTAGCTTCATACTGAAGGCGGGGCTTTTTGGCTTGCGACATCATAAAATCCAGGAAGTGCAATTTGCTCATTTCTTTAAGAGTTTAAGTAAAGGCAAAGTGTTATTCTTAGTGAAATGACTGCTTTAATATTTTAACAGTGCGAACCATGGCTCTATTTTATAAGATAAGATAAGATAAGATAAGATAAGCCTTTATTAGTCCCACAACGGGGAAATTCCAGGATTGCAACAGCACAGGGATAGCAACACTCAGAGCAACAATCAGAAGGCAAGAAAAAAAAAAAAAAAAAAAAAAAACAATCAGCAAGAGCAGCTAATATACATATGTACATATTACTATAAAATATATATATACACACACACAGACACACAGACACACAGTGCAGAGCATTGTAGCTGGATGGAATAAATATATGAATATATGAACACACAGTGCAGAGCATTGTAGCTAGATGGAATAAATATGTAAATATACGGTATAAACACCCACAGTACGGAGCATTGCAGCTAGGTGGAATAAATATGCAAGTATATAAACACACACAGTGCGGAGCAATGTAGCTAGATGGAATAATATGTAGATATATAAAAACACAGTGCGGAGCATTGTAGCTAGATGGAATAAATATATAGATATATAAATATAAACACACCCAGTGCTAAGCATTGTAGCTAGATGGAATAAATATATAGATATATAAATATAAACACACCCAGTGCAGAGCATTGTAGCTAGATGGAATAAATATGTAAATATATAAACACACACAGTGCAGAGCATTGTTGCTAGGTGGGATGAAACAGCATAACCGTCTATTTAGTTATCCTACATGGTATGATTATGTGCCCATACATATTCTCACCCTCCATAGCGACCGGTATGTTCCTAGTTGTATGCCGGAGAGGACCATTGTGTAAGTCTATTGCATCTTTTGCATTCAAAAAAAACTATTAGTTTGTTACGTCTTTTTGCTATCTCTGCGAGCAGCCCTGCTTAGGTTGTACAGTCTGACAGCCGTTGGTAGGAAGGACCTACGAAACCTCTCGGTTGTGCACCTGGGATGATGTAGTCTGCTGCTAAATGAGCTCCTCAGTGCATCCAGTATGTCCTGCATAGGGTGGAACTCGGACTCCAGCAGAGATGACAGTTTAGCCACCGTCCTTCTCTCTCCTATCTCCTCCATCGGATCAAGGCGTTGCCCCAGGACAGAGCTAGCTTTCTTAATCAGTTTGTTCAGTCTCTTCCTATCGGCTGCAGTAATGCCACTGCCCCAGCAGACCACTCCAAAAGTGATGGCTGATGCCACCACCGTGTCATAGAATGACTTCAGCAGCGCCCCTTGTACACCAAAAGACCTGAGTCTCCTCAGCAGGAACAGCCTGCGCTGTCCCTTCTTGTAGAGTGCGTCAGTATTGTGTGACCAGTCTAGTTTATTGTTCAGATGAATACCCAGGTACTTGTAGGATGTCACCATCTCGATGTCTGTTCCCTGTATATTTACTGGTGCTGTGAGGGGCTGCCCATGCCTGCGGCAGTCCACCACCAGCTCCTTAGTTTTCCTCGCGTTGATCTGGAGGCAGTTCCGATGGCACCAGTCCACAAAGTCCTGGATAAGCCCTCTGTACTCAGCTTCATCTCCGCTGGAGATGAGACCAACGATCGCAGAGTCATCAGAGAACTTCTGTAGATGGCAATGTGTTGTGTTGTGTGAGAAGTCCGCAGTATAAAGAGTGAACAGGAAGGGAGCCAGCACCGTTCCCTGGGGGGCCCCCGTGCTACTGATGATCGTGTCGGAAACACAGGCTTATGAGGCTTAAACCCACAAAAATACATTTTTCACAATATGAGAGATTTACGTAAGATTTTAGATGTATTTGATTGAAACCAGTGATTACTGTGGCTGAGTTTGATTTAATGAGAGCAAACCAAAAACAATGAAATGTTAAAATATGACAGAAAATTCAAATAAATTTGATTACATTTTATCTTGAATGTATTAAATAATGGCCAAAATGATCAGATCAGATGTGTCCAGTTTCGGGTAGTGAGTTAATGTGTTGGACAAAAATTCAGGTTTCAACTTACTGTATGTAAATCATAGAATTTCAGAAACTTATATGAGCTCATCAGATTTTTTTTTTCCTGTTATCCGCTACAGTTGGCGCTTACTCTTAGCAGACCTCCAGAAATTTATCATCTTGCTTCAAACATGATCAACTCCAAAGCTACTTTAAGGCACTGAATAAAAATAAAGAACAAATACTCCTTTTCCCCTTAAATGCATCAATAAAGTCACTTGTGGGTTTAATTTATATATCACCACTAACGGTCACTACCCAGCCCCCCTTACACAAGCGGGAGGAGATGAGAGGGAACAAAGAGGAAAACTTTTGAGAACGTGAATATTTTCATGTTTGTGTTAATTACATCCAACAAGGAGGTAATGTGATCAAGATGGTTTGTCTGTCAGTTATTATCAGGATTACACAGAAATTGGACAGATTTTAATGAAATTTTCAGCCTAGGGATATTAGATGTTGGAGGTGATCTGAGAGCACATACCTCCGCCAAGACCTTAATTTGCAATTAAAAAGAAAGTGGAAAAAGTGATCCAGAATCCACATCCTGATTCATAATCACCTCCAAAATCGAATGGGTTTGTCTGTACCCCAAGGACCACCTCTGAAATTTCATCAAAATCAGTCTGGTACTTTTTCCATAACCGTGCTTGCAGACAGATGGACCTTGGTGGAGGTATGTGCTCTCTGGGTGCCCTCTAGTTACAAATGATTACAGGGATGTCAAACTCAGGCCATGGAGGACCCAAGACCCTGTGGGTTTTACCACCAACCAGAGTCTTCAACAGGTTATTTCACTATTTACCTTTTGTTCTTATTAAAGACAAAAATAGAAAGGAGATGTTTTTATCTTCTTTACATGTTTCGACTGTTCACTGCAGCCTTCATCAGAAGTGTCAGCTGATTGTTGCCAGGTGTCATTTTATCAGCTGACTTTCGTAGGTGGGGCCAGCTCAGCAGACCTGTCAGATCCACCGAGCCGGCCCCGCTTTCCGCCGTCCAGTGGTCTCTGGAGAATGTGGTCCCAGGTGTGGGAAAGCATAAAGGCCCCCTCATCCCGGTTCATGGTATCTTTTCCATATTTCCTGTTTTCTATGGCCTCCTTGATCCAGTGTTTTCAATTTCCAGGTTATTTCACTAAATTTCTTCACAGTGATTACTGATCAGTGAAAACACCTGCTTTAGTGACTGGGTGGAGGAGAAAACCTGTGAGGTCTCCGCCCTCCATGGCGTGAGTTTGACATCCCTGGTTTAGGATGTCCGAGTCAATTAAAGATGGTTATTTTGTTTTCAGCACTCTTGTGTCTCGCTTGGTCTTTGTCTTGACTTGGTTTCAAACCCTTAAAGCAGCACTGTGTAACTTTCCTGTTCCTGGCAGGAACATTCAGAAGACTACAACTATGCCGATGATAGGGCCTCACTCCCAACAGCCAATCACAGGGTGCTTTGTTGCTAGTGGCTTAAGTTGTGCCTTGTGATTGGCTGTTGGAACTCAGGTCATAGTTGCCATAGTTTTTTCAATGGTCCTACCAAGAACAGTGCTGTTGCAGGCAATGTGGGCCCACTCAGGCTATGGGGGAAGTGACATTCACTCCGTCAAACGTTGGTGTATCATCAAAATAATTTTGTAAACATTGTTTTAAAGGGCCTATATCATGCAAAATCGACTTTTTTGAGCTTTTAAGCATGTTATAATGTTAATTCCTCACCAAAAACACCCCCAAAGTGGTATTTTGCTCCATTCACGCATCTCTGAGTATTCCTCCTCAACCCTGCTCTCTGAGCTGCTGCTCCGCCCTGTCCCTGATAATGACTGGGTCCCCACGTTCATACGTATGAACGTGGGTGAGCCGCCCACTCAAGGAAGTGCCTGTGCTGCCAGCACCGCCCCCAGGCTAACGCACACACCCACTTTCTCCGTGCAGCTAACGGAGCGGTGATTGGCAAAACTCTTTCACTTTAGCATTGACGCTGTGAAGAACTAGTTCCTCTCGCACCTAATCTGCTCACTGACAACAACTGTTTGCTTTTTTACGTAAGACAATGCCTTCTAAGTGGCGTAAATGTGTCTTTGGCTGTGAGAGATTTAGGAGTTTGTTCAGCCTTCCTAAAGAAGAGCCTACTCGTCAGAAATGGTTGGAGTTTATTTTTGGGAGCACGCGTCAAACCAGCCAGCAGCCAGCTCAGGGGTTACGTCATGAAATGGGCGGCAGCCTCAAGAAGGAGAGGCGGAGCCTCAGAGATCGAGGCATCTTACTTCCGGGTTGGAAAAGTAGCTCATGAAAATAACTCGTATTTCATAAGAAATTCATTCTCCAGTGTACCAAAGGTAATATACTATCACATACATGCATATAGTTTATTTTGAACGGCTTAAAATAGCATGATATAGGCCCTTTAAGGTGAAAATCTTACACAGTGTTGCTTTAAAGTCTTGGTCCTGTCTTGGTCTCAGTTAGCATGGTCTTGACTACAACACTGAACAAATACATTTCATGTTAAACTGTGGAAAAAAAAATTGCAGGCACATTCTCGTGTAAAAGAGAGTTCCTGAACACTAAAGAGTCAAACCATTAGGTGTGGGTTTAAAACATAATTATTTAAAATCATTTAAAAAAAATAAAATTCTAAAATCAATGTCAGTATGCCTTTTCACGTGTTTCTGAACTCTTGCATGAATCCACAGCCCCGGCAGAGTTCAGCCACACCTGAATGTGGATCAGCACAACAGCACAGATGTGTGACAGTATTTTGGATTCAAGAACCAGGAAAATAGTTATTATAATGGCAATTGCCCTGACTGAACTGATATCGAATTTAACTAAATCACCTTGTGAATTCACCTTGTGAATCAGAATTTAATTAATTCTGGAAATCATTCATGATACCCAACCCTACAAACAATTACAAAAAGTGTCAGCAGCTCACACACTGTCGCACCACAAATATGCAACATCTTGGCCATTGCTGCATTGAGCAAGCACGGTCTCTCTTAATACTTTGGAAGTCCCCATCTTTTCTCTGGTTCCCAGCTGGCCAAATCATATTTCTAATACGTGCTGAGTAATGTCATAAAACAGCTGGCCCCCTGTTTTTTAGCAAATGTCACTCCTTTCAGTGGTGGATTAATAAACAGCTGGAGCTCTGAGGAGGATTTGGGGCAGCAAGATGGTATGTGGGTTAAGTCTGACAGTGGTTAGCACTGCTGCCTCACAGCAAGAGATGGGGTCAAACCCAGGTTGAGTCCATCTGTGTGGCGTTTGCATGTTCTGAGTGTACTTGTGTGGATTTCCTCCATTCCTGGTGGCCACTTCTGTTCAGGATGTTAACACTGAAACCAGGATCAATGTTATTTTGTTCTGTGTATACTGAATGACAATAACACCGTCTTTTTCTTCTTAAGTCATAAAGAACTGTACTGTGTGAATAAAAAAACAAGTCACTGAGTAACGCTGTTCCATGTTCTACAATATAAATGAAAATATAGATTATCTCCAGGCAGGAACATGAACAGACATTTCGAGGGGCTGTTGCTCTAACCTAAAATGGGCAAAATTACAAGGGAAAAAAAACCCCCATGATGTTATAAGACAAAAGTCACCAATTCATAAGAAAAGTTGCAAATATATGAAAAGTTACATACAGTGAGGCAAAAAAGTATTTAGTCAGCCACCAATTGTGCAAGTTCTCCCACTTAAAAGATGAGAGAGGTCTCCAATTTTCATCATAGGTATACCTCAACTATGAGAGACAAAATGAGAAAAAAAAATCCAGAAAATCACATTGAAGGATATTTAATGAATTAATTGGTAAATTCCTCGGTAAAGTAAGTATTTGGTCACCTACAAACAAGCAAGATTTCTGGCTCTCACAGACCTGTAACTTCTTCTTTAAGAGGCTCCTCTGTCCTCCACTCGTTACCTGTATTAATGGCACCTGTTTGAACTCGTTATCAGTATAAAAGACACCTGTCCACAACCTCAAACAGTCAGACTCCAAACTCCACTATGGCCAAGACCAAAGAGCTGTCAAAGGACACCAGAAACAAAATTGTAGACCTGCACCAGGCTGGGAAGACTGAATCTGCAATAGGTAAGCAGCTTGGTGTGAAGAAATCAACTGTGGGAGCAATTATTAGAAAATGGAAGACATACAAGACCACTGATAATCTCCCTCAATCTGGGGCTCCACGCAAGATCTCACCCCGTGGGGTCAAAATGATCACAGGAACGGTGAGCAAAAATCCCAGAACCACACGGGGGGACCTAGCGAATGACCTGCAGAGAGCTGGGACCAAAGTAACAAAGGCTACATCAGTAACACACTACGCCACCAGGGACTCAAATCCTGCAGTGCCAGATGTGTCCCCCTGCTTAAGCCAGTACATGTCCAGGCCCGTCTGAAGTTTGCTAGAGAGCATTTGGATGATCCAGAAGAAGATTGGGAGAATGTCATATGGTCAGATGAAACCAAAATAGAACTTTTTGGTAAAAACTCAACTTGTCGTGTTTGGAGGAGAAAGAACACCATACCTACTGTGAAGCATGGGGGTGGAAACATCATACTTTGGGGCTGTTTTTCTGCAAAGGGACCAGGATGATTGATCCGTGTAAAGGAAAGAATGAATGGGGCCATGTATCGTGAGATTTTGAGTGAAAACCTCCTTCCATCAGCAAGGGCATTGAAGATGAAACGTGGCTGGATCTTTCAGCATGACAATGATCCCAAACACACCACCCGGGCAACGAAGGAGTGGCTTCGTAAGAAGCATTTCAATGTCCTGGAGTGGCCTAGCCAGTCTCCAGATCTCAACCCCATAGAAAATCTTTGGAGGGAGTTGAAAGTCCATGTTGCCCAGCGACAGCCCCAAAACATTACTGCTCTAGAGGAGATCTGCATGGAGGAATGGGCCAAAATACCAGCAACAGTGTGTGAAAACCTTGTGAAGACTTACAGAAAACGTTTGACCTCTGTCATTGCCAGTGAAGGGTATATAACAAAGTATTGAGATAAACTTTTGTTATTGACCAAATACTTATTTTACCGAGGAATTTACCAATTAATTCATTAAAAATCCTTCAATGTGATTTTCTGGAATTTTTTTTTCTCATTTTGTCTCTCATAGTTGAGGTATACCTATGATGAAAATTGGAGACCTCTCTCATCTTTTAAGTGGGAGAACTTGCACAATTGGTGGCTGACTAAATACTTTTTTGCCCCACTGTATATACAACAACAATTGTTGGAAATGTATAAGAAAAAAGAAATGCATTAAAAAGATGCACTAAATTTGTGAGGAAAAAAGTCACAAGAGAAGAGTAACACATTTACAAGACTAGAAAGCACTCCCTCCCTTCATCCATCCATCCGTCCCTCCATACCTCTGGCCATCCATACATTGAGAGATAGAGCCTTGGCGGAGGAATGTGCTTATGGATCACTTCCAGAATCTAATTAGATTAGATTAGATTCAACTTTATTGTCATTACACATGTATGAATACAAGGTAACGAAACACAGTTTAGCATCCAATCAGAAGTGCAAAGGACAGCAGTGCAGTATATACGGTAATTAACAGTATGTGCAGTTTAAGCAAATATATGCAAATATATGCAGCAGTGCAGAAAGTTAAGAGTACTGTTATGTGCAAATAATGTACAATAAGTTAGATGGGCAGTTATGTACAGGTGAGGATGGTAAGAGATGATGGTAAGAGAGTCAGCGGGGAACTAAGTTCAATAACGTGACAGCTGTTGGAAAGAAACTGTTCCTAAACCTGCTGGTTCTAGTCCGAAGGCTTCTGAAACGCCTTCTGGAGGGGAGAAGCTGGAACAGTCCATGAGCAGGATGGTTGGAGTCCCTAAGAATGCTGCGTGCCCGGCGTAGACATCTTTTCCTGTAGACGTCCTCTATAACTGGAAGTGGAGTCCCTGTGATGCGTTGGGCGGTTTTCACCACCCGCTGCAGCGCCTTACGGTCAGCGACAGAGCAGCTCCTATACCAGACTGTGACACAGTTGGTCAGGTTACTCTCTATCACGCAGCGGTAGAAGTTGCCCAGGATGTCAGTTGACAGATGGTTCTTCTTCAGTGTCCTCAAGAAGAAGAGGCGCTGATGGGCCTTCTTGATCAGGCTGGTGGTGTTAACTGACCAGGACAGGTCCTCTGAGATGTGGGTCCCCAGGAATTTGAAGCTGGGGACACGTTCAACAGCTATGCCATTGATATGGATGAGGTCATGTGTCTCTCCCCTCTCCTTCCTGTAGTCCACTATGAGCTCCTTGGTTTTGCTGGTGTTAAGGAGCAGGTTATTGTCAGCGCACCAAGTAACCAAGTGCTCAACCTCTGCCCTGTAATCTGACTCATCGTTGTCCCTGATGAGTCCAATCACCGTGGTGTCATCTGCGAACTTTATGATGGAATTGGATCCATACATAGGCCTGCAGTCATGGGTGAAGAGGGAGTAGAGGAATGGGCTGAGCACACAGCCCTGTGGTACACCAGTGTTGAGTGTGATGACGGAAGAACGGTTGGGGCCTGACCTAACATGCTGGGGTCTGTTGGTCAGAAAATCCATGATCCAGTTGCAGGTGGAGGTACTGATTCCCAGGTCCCCAAGTTTAGTGATCAACCTGGAGGGGATAACTGTTTTGAATGCTGAGCTGAAGTCAACAAACAGCATTCTTGCGTAGGTGTTCTTGTCATCCAGGTGTGAGAGTACATAGTGCAGCGCTGTAGAAACCGCATCCTCTGTACTCCTGTTGCTCCGGTAGGCAGACTGGTGAGGGTCCAGTGTAGGGGGCAGGCATTTTTTGAGCTGTGCCAAGACCAGTCGCTCAAAGCACTTCATGACTATGGGCGTCAGTGCCACAGGGCGATAGTCATTTAGGCACGATGGTGTTGAATGTTTCTGCACTGGTACTATTGAAGTGGTCTTGAAGCACGCTGGTACCACGGCCTGGGCCAGGGACAGGTTGAAGATGTCTGTGAAGACCCCTGCCAGCTGCTCAGCGCATGCCCTCAGCACACACCCAGGAATGCCGTCAGTGCCAGCAACCTTACGTACGTTGACATGACTCAGTGCGTTATGGACATCGGTGTGGGTGAGTGTGAGGTGGTGGAGGTTGTCAGAGGGTGGGAAATTGATGTTCTTTTCGTTATTGTCCTTGTCAAAACGAGTATAGAAGTCATTTAGCTCATTGAGAAAGGGCACAGTCATGGCTATAGGTATGGAGTTGCTGGGCTTATAATCAGAGATAGCTTGAATGCCCTGCCACATGCGTCGGGGGTCAGAGTCCCCAAAATGTTCTTCCACCTTCAGCTTGTAGCTGTGCTTGGCCTTCTTGATACCCCTCTTCAGATCTACCCTGGATGAACTGTAGGCCTGTGCATCACCAGATCTAAAGGCATTGTTACGTGCTTTTAGCAGAAGCCGCACTTCTCTGTTCATCCACGGCTTCTGATTTGGGTATGTGGTGATCTGTCTTTCCGTGGTGACACTGTCAATAGTGGTGTTGATATGGTCCAGGACTGAGTGGGTGTAAGAGTCAATGTTTATGTGGGAGCCACAGGTAGCCTGAGAGGTGAACATACTCCAGTCTGTGTTCCTAAACTTCTCCTGGAGTACAGAGTCAACCCCCTCTGGCCACACTTTGATGGTCCTCACTGATGGTTTCACCCGGTTGATGAGCGGTACATACTTGGGAGTAAGGAACAAGGATAAGTGATCAGACTGACCTAGGTGGGGGAGGGGAGTTGCTGTGTAGGCTCCCACAATATTGGTGTAAACATGGTCCAATGTTTTGTCCCCTCTTGTGTGACAGGAGACATGCTGGTAGAATTTAGGAAGCACTGATGAGTTTATCTGTAGTCCAAGGGACACCTCTGGTGAAAATTTCATCAAAATCGGTCCCGTAATTTTTAGCGTAATCCTGCTAACAAACAAACATCTATTTTTATGACTAACAAAATGAATGGGAAGATATATTGTGGAAAAATGCTGACAAGTTACAAAGTTGGAAGAGAAGAAAAAGATACAAATTTATGACACAAAAGTTACAAATTGAATGAATGAATGAATGAATGAATTTATTTCGGATAGTACAGTACAGGTTAAAAGAAACTGTATAATATAACAACAAGGTCAAATTAGACAAAGACTCCTCCTACTATACAATTCCACATGAGTTATCCGAAATGGGTGATGGCTGAAGCCGCAGCTTATATTTCCCACCCATATTCCATCCAAGAATTCAAAAGAGAAAAAAGAGAAAACAAGACAAGAGCGATTACAGTTTAAAACAAAGCTAAGACAAAATGTGACTGAGAGAAAAAAGTAAACTAAGCTAGGCTAAGTTAAACGGTTACTATTCAAAAACAAATCTAAGACAAAATGTCACAGAGAAAAAAAGAAAAAAAAAGAAAAAAAAAAACTAAGCTACAACACAACACAGGCTGGATATGTCAATCCTTATGTGAGTTTACATGTCGTCTTGTAAATATGTTTGGAGTATTTCTTCCTTTAGTTTTTGTTTAAATTGTCCAAGCGTTGTACATGATTTTAATTCAGGTCCAAAATCGTTCCATAATCTGACTCCTTGCGCTGAAATACAGTGTTGCTTGGTGGTTGTTCTCACTGTAGGCTTTTGAAATATACATGTTCCTCTGAAGTGATATCATTTCTCCCTTGTTTGGATTTATTCAATTCAAGAAAAAAGTAAATCCATGAGCAAAAAAAGTAAAAACTTTCAAGAAGTTGAAAAGTTTGTGGAAAAAGTCTAATTTCAAGAAAAAATGCTGCTATTGTGGAAGACGAAAGCAGACGAGGCAGCGAGCTAGACGACACACAACTTTATTCACCTTCCATCATCAAGTACAGAAAATACTCTTTCGGGGTCTCTGGGCACTTACTTTTTATACCCTTTATTTCTGCCCCATGAGACCCAGGGAGCCAAAGACAATACATTCATATATTCAGTGCACAAAGAATGCCTAGCACATTAACATCATACAACACCAGCCCTGGTTCTTACACCCTCTCTTCCTCTAGCGAACTCTGGTGTCTCCTGAACTCCCCGGGGGGTGGATTGTCCTCTCTGTTACAACTGAGACCCCCCCCCACCCCCCGGTGCCACTTCCTCCTTCAGTTCTCTGTTCCATCTCCCTGGTGCCACTTCCCACTCTGGGTGGAGAACCCCCCACACAGTGTCACCACACAACCCCCCCCCCCCCAAACACCCAGAAAGGGAACTCCCCCCTCCCCCCCGTCCTTTGGGCTTGAGCTGGCACCCATAGCGGCTGTAGCGGGGGGTTGCCGGTCCAGTCAAAGCACCCTGCTGGTGAGGTGTGCGGGAGGGCACATTGGTCTGTGAAGGGAAAGAGGGTGGGGTGCGGGGGGGCATGTTAGCTTCACGAGCGCAGGTCTCTACCGAGGGAACACCAACTTACGGAACCACCGAAGGTGGGCGTCCGCGCTGGGGAGCTTGGGCCAACACCACCTGCTCGTCTACCAACACAAAAACGGACTTCAGCCTGTTGATGCAGACGGTCTCCTTATGCCCCCCCCCCCAAATCTAACACAAAATGCTTTGAACCAGTTTCCAGCACCCTGAACAGTTCATCGTACAGTGGGCGCAGCGGGGTCCTGTGTGCCTCGTGCCTGACAAAAAGAAACCTGGCGCTCTGTAAGCTTTTTGGGATGAAGCTGTGGGGAAAACAATGGTGGGCCGGGCCCGGCACATTAACAGTCTCTGTACTGTACAAAAATTGCGTGGGCAGGTTGGTCCCGGGCGCGGGGTTTTCCGGTAAAAATTCCCCGGGGATCCGCAGTAGCTGAGAAAAAACGAGTTCTGCTGGGGAGGCTGCCAGATCCTCTTTAGGCGCAGAGCGCAACCCTAAAAGGACCCAGGGCAGGCAGTTGACCCAATTTGCATCTGTGAGCAAAGTTCTGAGCGCTGCCTTAAGCGACCTATGAAAACGTTTGCATAACCCATTAGCCTGGGGGTTGTACACAGTAGTGCGGTGGATTTTGACCCCCAGGCTCTGGGCCATCGCGGACCAGAGTTCCGAAACAAACTGTGGACCTCTGTCGGAAGTGATGTCCGACAGGGATCCGAACCATGCAACCCAAGCCAACAAAAAAGCATGAGCCACTTCCGCGGACGTGGTGGAAGCCAGCGGGACCACTTCAGGCCAATGCGTGGTGCTGTCCACGATTGTCAAAAGGTGCGTGAAACTTTGCAGCGGCGGGAGGGGTCCCACCAAATCCACATGGATGTGGTCGAATCTCCTGGCCAGGATTTGGAACAGCTTGAGGGGGGCTGTGGTGTGCTTGTGCACTTTGGCCCGCTGACACGTGACGCACGCTGCAGCCCACTCTTTCATGTCCTTATGCAAGTGAGGCCAGACAAATTTCGCCCCCACCAGTTTAACCGAAGCGTGCATGCCTGGATGCGAAAGGGAGTGGACTGAGTCAAAAATGCGGCGGTGCCAACAGCTCGGAACCACCAGGAGTGGGCGACCGGTGGAGACGTCGCAGAGCAAGGGGGGGCACCCTTCTTGCACCAACCTGCTCTCCAGCTTTAACCTAGTAGGCATGGACTGGAACACGCAAATGTTCGTGTCCCCGGTTTGCTCCGCAGCCATGGCAGGGAAATCTATTCCCATGTAGACCAGGAAGACTAACGCGCGCGACAGGCAATTGGCCACGACGTTAGGCTTACTGGCAATATGTTGAATGTCGGTCGTGAACTCTGAGATCGCGGCCAAATGTCATTGCTGCTGGGCTGACCACGGTTCCGAGACTTTGGACATTGCGTATGTTAACGTTTTATGATCAGTGAACGTGGTGAAGTCGCACGCTTCTAGCCAAAACTGGAAATGGCGCATTGCCAGGTGGAGGGCCAACAATTCTCTGTCAAACGTACTGTATTTGCATTCGTTGTTGCGCAAAGTATGACTGAAAAGTGAGAGCAGCTGCCACGAACCAGAGATGTACTGCTCTACCACTGCCCCTATGGCAACTTCAGATGCGTCTTTGGTGAGCACTATTCACGCTGAGGGGCAGGGTGGGCTAGCAAAGCGGCGTTAGCGAGCGCTGTTTTGGCATCTGCGAAAGCCTGGACTCACTTGGGGGTCCAGTCGATGTTTTTCACGGGCTTCTTTATCGTAAGCGTGGCGTACAACGGCTGCAGCAGCTGGGCTGCCCAGGGAAGGAAACAGTTATAAAAGTTGACCATGCCCCCAAATTCCTGTAGAGCCCTCACGGTCTGCGGACGCGGCAAATCCGACACGGCGTGCACCTTATCAGGCAGCAGAATCACGCCCTCCAGCGAAATGCTGTGACCCAAAAAATCAATTCCTGGCACACCAAACTGGCAAATCGCTGGGTTAACTATAAGCCCATGTGCTTCCAACCGCTGGAAAAACATTTTGAGACGGGCGAGGTGCTCCTCTTCAGACGTGCTAGCCACTAGAATGTCTTCTAAGTAGACAAAAATGAAGGGCAGGTCACGGAGCACTGCGTCCATCGTTCTCTGGAAGGTTTGCGCCACGCCTTTTGATCCGAACGGCATGTGTAAAAACTTGAAAAGGCCAAAAGGAATTATTACCGCTGTTTTAGGAATGTCCTCTGCGCACACCGGGACCTGGTGGTACCCACGGACCCGAGGCACTTTTGAAAAAACACGCGTCCTGACCAGGTGTACGGAAAAATCCTGGATGTGCGGGATGGGATACCGATCGTGTTCCGTGGTGTTGTTCAAGCGTTGGAAATCGCCGCGCAGTCGCCACAACCCATCAGCCTTAGGTACCATGTGTAGTGGGGATGCCCACAGGCTGTTGGAGCGCCTGACAATGCCCAGCTGCTCTAAGTTGGCAAACTCCTTGCGCGCACTGGCCAGTTTAACTGCGTCCAGGCGCTGAGGGCGTGCGAACCCCGGCAGGCCTTTTGTCGTAATGAAATGCTCCGTGTTTGGTTACTGTAGCCAAAAAAGTCGGAACCGTGACTGCTGGGAACTGTGCAAGTAAATGCTGGTATTTACCCCCTGGAGCTATAACGTTAGCCAGTGTTGTTGGCCCAGCTCCCCGAGCTATGCAGGGCAGGGAGGAAAAAGAGACAGCATCCACTAAACATCTGTTGGCAACATCAACTAACAACCCATAAGCACATAAAAAATTTGCGCCTAAAACAGGGGCAGAACATGCAGCTATCACAAAGTCCCACTGGTAATTGCGTCTGTGTAAGCATATCGTCAGTGTCCGTTCACCAAATGTCCTGATGGTGGATCCGTTGGTGGCCGTGAGCTCGGGACTGCTGCCTCCTGCTGACCTGTCTGCGCTGACCAGCAGGATGAGGCTTTTCTGGGAACCAGAGTCCACCAAATAACGTCTCCCTGAACATGTGTCTGTGATAAAAAGCAGCTTGTTCCTGTCGGCAGCAGTTGCAGGTGCTACTGACTGCTGGCTGTGCTGTCTTCCCAGCTTCTTGAATTGGTACAGTGGCAGACAGCATTGGGCATTCGAGCCGAAGTGGCGATGGTATAAACAGAGTGCCCTGTTCCTGCGCCTCTTGGCGTCTGTCCCAGCCACCACCGACGACTCCTTGACCTTGCTGGAGTCCTTCATGGATGTCGGTGTCGCTGCGTGCACGCTGCGAGCTCTGGTTGCTAGGATGATGCGGTCCGCTTCCTGTGCCAGGGCACGGTAGTCCTTGGTTAACATCAGCGGCGAGTTGGCCAGGCTCACCCTTGCTGTAGCAGGTAGGTTCCTGAGGAACAGGTGGGCGAACAGGAAAGTTTCCTCGTTCTTCCCCATCAGCGCTAACATGCTCTCCATGAGCTCCACGGCTGATCTGTCACCTAACTCTGAACGTGTTAGGAGTCTCTCTGCCCTCTCACTGTCTGACATGGTATAATGTTGGAGTAGCATCCGCTTGAGCACTTCATATTTCCCCTGGGCCGGCGGCTCCTGGAGCAGGCTCGTTACCTGTTGCGTGGCACGCACATCCAGCGCTGTGACCACATGGTAATATTTAGTGTCGTTTGTTGTGATCCTGCGGAGTGCGAACTGGGCTTCTACATGTAAGAACCACATGGTCGGATTGTGAAGTCAGAAGTCTGGGAGCTTGACTGTGACACCACATGCGGCGCTGGTGTTCTCCCTCTGGGTTGACTCCGGGGCTGTGCTTGGCTCGCTCTCCATCGCACGTCTTGGGGTCACCAATGTGGAAGATGAAAGCAGACGAGGCAGTCCTCTCTGTTACAATTGAGACCCCCCGGTGCCACTTCCTCCTTCAGTCCTCTGCTCCATCTTCCCAGTGCCACTTCCTACTCTGGGTGGAGAACCCCCCACACAGTGCCACCACACTATTAATAATTAGTTTTTCTAGAGAGGTCATTGGCCTGCCGACTCCTCTCAGCTCTGTACTCGCTAATGGGGCATGAGCTATCCAGGTTTTTTTTATACAGATTAGCGCATATGGGACCTTAAATCGAAAAAAAAATCTCCATTGAAATGAATGGCAAGAGCAAAATTATCCTTTGATCCTGATCAAATTTTGCCATGAGTTACACATATGATGTTTGTCAATTTAAAAGATAACTTTCCATGTAATTATACATACACATATAATACTGGAGTGGTGGCTCAGTTGGTAGAGCCTACACCCAGGAGGCAGGGGTTCAAATCCCGGCCGGGTCATGCCAAAGACCATATAAAAGCGGAACTTCCTGCCGTCCAGCTTGGTGCTCAGCAATAATGGAATGGAGGAGGGAAATCTGTGGCGGCGCCTTGCATGGCAGCGGCCCCTCTGACTGTATATATGGGGGGGGGGGGGGTGATTAGCACTGTAGATAGGAGAAACACAATTTCGTTCTACTGTACATGATTGGTTGTATGGCTGAATGACAATAAAGGGTAATTTAATTAATATATATATATACAGGTACATCTCAAAAAATTAGAATATCATGAAAAAGTTCAATATTTTTTGTCACTCATTTCAGAAAGTGAAACCCATATATAGATTCATTACACAGAGAGTGATATTTTTCAAGTGTTTATTTATTTTAATTTTGATGATTATGGCTTACAGCCCATGAAAACCCCAAATTCAGTTTCTCAAAAAATTAGAATATTACATAAAATAAATTTTAAAAAGTAGTTTTGTAATGGAAATGTTGGCCAACTGAAAAGTATGTCCATGTAAACACTTAATACTTGGTCAGGGCTCCTTTTGGATTAATTATAGTATCAATGTGGTGTGGCATGGAGGTGATCAGCCTGTGGCACTGCTGAGGTGTTATGGAGGCCCAGGTTGCTTTGATAGTGACCTTCAGCTCATCTGCATTGTTGAGTCTGGTGTCTGTCATCTTCCTCTTGACAATACTCCATCGATTCTATGGGGTTTAGGTCAGGAGAGTTTGCTGCCCAATCAAACACAGTGATGCCATGGTCATTAAACCAGGTTTTGATACTTTTGGCAGTGTGTGTGTGTGTGGGGAGTGCCAAGTCCTGCTGAAAAATGAAATCAGCTTCTCCATAAAGCTTGTCAGCAGAGGGAAGCATGAACTGCTCTAAAATTTCTTGGTAGACAACTGCGGTGACTTTGGTCTTGATAAAACACAGTGGACAAACACCAGCAGATGACCTCTGTTAAGATAAAAGTAAATTTTGCATTTCATTTGGAAATCAAAGTCCCAGAATCTGGAGAAAGAGTGGAGAGGCACAGAATCTAAGTTGCTTGAGGTTTAGTGTGACGTTTCCACAGTCAGTGATGATTTGAGGAACCATGTCTTCTGCTGGTGTTGGTCCACTGTGTTTTATCAAGACCAAAGTCAGCGCAGTCGTCTACCAGGAAATTTTAGAACACTTCATGCTTCCCTCTGCTGACAAGCTTTATGGAGAAGCTGATTTAATTTTCCAGCAGGACTTGGCACCCCCCCCCCCCCACACACTGCCAAAAGTATCAAAACCTGGTTTAATGACCATGGCATCACTGTGTTTGATTGGCCAGCAAACTCTCCTGACCTAAACCCCATAGAGATTCTATGGAGTATTGTCAAGAGGAAGATGAGACACCAGACCCAACAATGCAGATGAGCTGAAGGTCACTATCAAAGCAACCTGGACCTTCACAACACCTCAGCAGTGCCACAGACTGATCACCTCCATGCCACGCCACATTCATACAGTAATTAATCCAAAAGGAGCCCCGACCAGGTATTGAGTATGTACGTATATGGACGTACTTTTCAGTCGGCCAACATTTCTATTAAAAAATTATTTTTTTAACATTAATTTTATGTAATATTCTAATTTTTTGAGAAACTGAATTTGGGGTTTTCATGGGCTGTAAGGCATAATCATCAAAATTAAAATAAATAAACACTTGAGACTTCCGGTTATGGCGGCCGCTTAGAAGGGTGTGCTCCACTCTGCTCTGCTCCTAATGATAAAAAAGTAGGCTAAAACTCTCCCAATTGGAACAAAAACCTACTCTAGCGTTTGGGGGCGGATATGGTAAAAACTAAGGCTGTGAAATCAGGCGGAGGAAAAACTGATTCGACGAAACAAGCCAAGTTAACAGATTTCCATGCTCGTGACGCAGCAGATAAATCGCCAGTGACCATGGCTGAGGAGGGAGCTAGCGGTGGTGCGGTGACTGCCGAAGGAACGAATGCGGTCCTTGCTGCCATCAGCACTATGAGAACAGACTTTTCGTCTAAGTTTGATGGGATTATAGCTGCGATTGAAGCTATGAGAAAAGAATTAAGCGACTGTATGGAGCGAATATCGCAGGCAGAGCTCCGGATCTCCAACGCTGAAGATGACGTCAACAGCCTGCAATTAAAGGTCCAAACACTGGAATTAAAAAATAAACGTCTGGAAGATAACGTCTTGGACTTAGAATCCTGGTCGAGACGGAATAATTTAAGGCTTGTGGGCCTTCCGGAGGGGGTGGAGGAACAGAATGCGTGTTCCTTTTTGGAAAAGTGGATTCCAGAAGCGCTGAATAACGCAGATCTACAGTCATCAGTCGTCTTGGAAAGCGCACACCGAATCGGCCCACCGAGAGATAAGAAGACAACACCGAGGACGCTAATTATGAAGTTCCTCAACTACAGGGACAAGATGACGGTCTCCAGCGCAGCGCGTATTAAAGGAGAAATTAAATACCAGGATCAACAGGTGCGGTTCTATCCAGATTTGGCCGCAGGAATCCAACAATTAAGGAAACAGTTTGACCCCGCCCGTAAAGAGCTGCGCAGCCTTGGAATTCGTCATGGAGTGATTCATCCGGCAAGACTGCTGGTCACGTATAAAGGGAGAACCCAAGTCTTTAAGACCCCTCAGGAGGCGCAGGAACTCATTAAGCAGATCCAAGGAGAGACTGGCGAGAGCCAAGCATGAAGCAAGAACAAGATATAAAAGGTAGAATATTTAAGCAAGTGTTCAAGTATCTGACTGATTTGAAACATATAGCATGTCTACAAAATATAGATGGTATTATATATTTTAAAAAAAAAAGCTATGATGTACAAAGTTGCTATAAAATTTTGGAGTTAAATTGGAAAAACTACAGAAGAGAGTTATTGTCATGTCATTAAAAGTAGCAGAGTCAGGTTGATTGAGAGGAGGAAAGAGTGAGTGGTTTGACTGATCCTCACAGGGGAGGAGCAGATTCAGGCTATAGCGGGAGACAGATTTTTTTTTTGATTTTGGGGGGATTGCCACGAATGTGGGAAGGGGGAATTTGTTTGTGTGTAGTTTGTGGGATGAATGTTCAACCATCCATGTTTTTGCTTCTCTGTATGAGCATGTTTATATTGCAAGGTAATCTCAAACTCTTTATTGCTCATAGACCAAAGCGTTAAGCTTAATTTAACATCATGGAATTGCAGAGGTCTACAAAATCTAAAAAATCTTAAACAAGTTTTGAATAAAATAAAAGACATAGGTTCAAAAATTGTGTTTTTACAAGAAACTCATCTAATAGAGGAGGATGTAAAAAGAATAAGGAGGAGATGGCAAGGAAGTGTGTTCACCTCATCATTTTCATCTCGAGCCAGGGGAGTCATGACTCTCATACATAAATCAGTCCCATTTCAAGTGAAAAATGTAATTGGAGATAAATTGGGAAGATATCTAATCATCCAAGGATCTTTGTTATTAGAAAATATAAATCTGGTGAACTTATATGGTCCCAATATAGATGATCAAAACTTCTTTGTTAATTTATTTCTTACTTTAGCATCACTCACAGGGCTATATATAATAGCAGGGGATTTTAATTGTACATTGAATCCCAGTATAGATAGGTCAACAGGTCAGGACTCTATGCACAATGGTTGTAGGATGACCATTAATCATTTTATGAAAGAATTGAGATTGCTAGATATATGGAGAGAAATGAAACCACAAGTCAAAGCCTATTCTTGTTATTCTAACACCTACAAGACATTTTCACGTATTTACTATTTTTTGATCTCCACAGAATTAAGGTCCAAGATTCAAAATTGTTTCTATGATAACATTGTGATCTCTGATCATGCACCCTGCTGTATAATATATGTAGATAAGAAATTGACAAAGGTTCCTGGTAGGTGGCAATTTCAGCATAAATGGCTTCAAGATGAGGAATTTGTTAAGTACATAGAAAAACAGATAGATGAGTTCTTTGATATCAACACTACACAAACATCAGCATGTATAAAGTGGGAAGCTTTCAAAGCTTTTATTAGGGGGCATATTATTAGTTATACAGGTTCAAAATCTAGGAAGAGGAGAGAGTCCAATTGGAACGTAAAATAAAAATTCTTCAAGAAAAAGTGTATGCAGGAAGTAATCCCAAATTAGAGAATGAATTACTGATTCTGAGAGCTGAATATGACAAAAAATCAGCAAATAGAACTGCCTCGAGTCTTCTAAGATTGAAGCAATCCTTTTATGAACAAGGTGAAAAATCAGGAAAATTATTGGCATGGCAGATTAAACAATTAGAATTTAAAACTCCAATTACCAGTATTATAAGTAACGGACAGGCAGTTGTAGATCCTTTAGAAATTAACAGTGCCTTTAGAGATTATTATGAAAAACTATATGATACAAAAAATGAAACTGACTTAACAAAACTAAATGGGTTTTTGGACGGATTATCTATACCCTGTCTTCCAAATGAAAATAGGGAGATACTGGAGTCAAAAATTAGTCAAGAAGAAGTTGGGCTAGCCATTGATAATATGAAATCAGGAAAAAGTGCGGGACCTGACGGTCTTCCAGTTGACCTCTATAAAAAATTTAAGAATAAATTAATAAAACCATTTTTGGAAATGGTTTTAGAAGCATTTCAAAATAGTAAATTACCGCCATATATAAATAATGCCTTAATTATACTGTTGCCAAAACCAGGTAGACCTTCTAATAAATGTGAAAACATGAGACCAATAAGCCTATTAAATGCAGACCTTAAGATAATCTGTAAAATTTTAGCAAGATGACTACAAGAAATATTACCAAATATAATTAACCGAGATCAGAATGGCTTTATAATGGGAAGACAAGGCTTCCATAATGTAAGAAGACTATTTAATATAATTTATTCTAATAAAGAAGCGCCAGATACAGCTCTCCTATCATTGGATGCTGAAAAGGCCTTTGATAGGGTCGAATGGCCCTTTCTTTTTGAAGTTTTACAAAGGTTTGGACTTGGAAATAATTTCATAAAATGGGTTCAGATAATATACAATAATGCTACAGCAGAAATCCTAACAAATAGCAATATCTCAAAATCAATAAAAATTAATAGAGGTTGTCGACAAGGTTGTCCACTTTCACCTTTACTGTTTACTATGGCAATTGAACCTTTAGCGATGGCAGTACGTTTACATCCACAAATATATGGAATTAAAGTAGGACCAACAGAACATAAAATCTCCCTGTATGCTGATGACATAATTTTGTTTATGTCGAATCTTAAAAAAATCAATTCCGACCTTGTTAAATTTAATAAAGAACTTTGGGGAAATATCAGGATAAAAAATAAATCTTAAATATTAATGCTAAATGAGACCCAGAGAAAGCTCCCAGCTCCTGTGGTAAATCAATTCAATGTTGTAAATCAGTTTAAATACTTAGGAATTCAAATTGTGCCTAAGTTAGAATCAGCCGCTAGTATCAACTATGAAGCCTTAATGACAGACATTAATGAGTTACTTCAGAGATGGATGTCACTACCAATGTCGATGATCGGGAGAATTAATATACTTAAAAGTAATATCTTACCCAAAATACTATATTTATTTCAATACATTCCTTTACCACCACCTTCAGATCTATTCTCAAGAATTAAAAAAAAATTAGTGGAATTTATATGGAACAATAGGAAGGCTAGATTATGTCTGTCCTTACTATATTTGCCATTTGATCGTGGAGGTCTGAAAAGTCCAAACTTTATGTTGTATTACTGGTCAACACAACTGAGGTCTATGACATATTATTTTTCATCAAATGATCTCACTCACTGGACGGAGATGGAATCATACAGTTTACCTTTACCTCTTCCCTTATTCATATACTCAGACTCGGCAAAAAAATTACAGAAACAAGTTAAAAATCCTATTGTAAAGCATATGATCAAAATATGGTATGAAATCAAAAAATATTTAAAAGAACCGCACTTATTGTCACAATTTAGCCCAATATGGGGTAATCAATATTTTACACCAGGGAGAGCGGATGCTGTATTTAAATTATGGAATTTAAAAGGGATTCAAAAGATTCAAGACTTATATTTGGCACGTTCAGACAACATAATGTCTTTTGAAGAACTGAGGACTAAATTTAATCTTAATAGAACACATTTTTTTAAATATCTTCAGCTTAGGAATTTTATTCGATCAAATCAAAATAATGCTCTCACCCGTCCTACCTATTCATACTTGGAAAAAATTTTGACGAAAAATAGTAAGAGAAAGGGTATTATTTCAGAGTTCTATAACTCACTGATATTATCCTCAAGTGAAAACTCACAGAAAAGAATGAATTATTGGAAAGAAGACCTACAAATTGAAATTTCAGAGGAACAATGGGAATTGGCTTGCACAGAAGCTCAAACCAAATCAATAAAGGTACGTCTTAAATTGATACATTTTAAATGGTTAATGTGAATGTATGTTACACCGGTGGAGTTAAATAGATATAACAAAAACATACCAGATACGTGCACAAAATGTATGGAATGTAAAGGAACTCTATTTCATTGTTTATGGAAATGTAGAAAAATTAGAATGTTTTGGGAAGAGGTGAGGGTAACAATTGAAAAAATAATTTCAAAACAACTCATATTGAATCCTAAATTGTTTTTGTTGGGTCTGTATCCAGAAAAGCATAACTTGAATAAGAGTGAAAGAACATTCATAGACCTCAGTTTGCTTAACGCCAAAAAATGTATTGCACTACTGTGGAAAAAGACTCAGAGACCAGATGTGACTCAGTGGTAAAGACAGATGTTAACAAACCTTCCACTAGAAAGAATAACATACATATTGAAATCAAAGGAAAATGTGTTTGAGAATATATGGAGACCTTTCATTGATTATGTAAAGAAACTAAACATAACTTCTGAAGAAGAAGGTGAATGATGTGTGTGGACCTTGTAAATTCTAAATTGGTGAATGTTATAATATGTATACTTATGCAATGGATTACCTAGGCTAAACAGAGGAGCATTGTTTGACTTGTTTTGTTAATGGTTGATGGTGTTTTTGGAATATTTATTTTTTTTTGGTTTGCTTTAGTGTTGGGGTTTGATTGTTGGTGTCATGTTTGTTGAAAAAAGGTTCAATAAAAATATTGTGGAAAAAAAAATAAACACTTGAAATATTTCACTGTGTAATGAATCTATATAATATATGGGTTTCACTTTCTGAAATGAGTGACAAAAAATATTGAACTTATTCATGGCATTCTAATTTTTTGAGACGTACCGGTATATAAACCTTTATTCAGACTCACAGGTCCAGTTAAAAACAAACACATAAAGAAGAAAAAAATACACAAAATTCACAATCAACACAAACAGGTGTACCAGTGCCTCCACAGCAGGGATTGATAACGCATGGTAATAATCTTAACCCTGTTAAAGATAAAATTATTTCATTTTCAGAGGCATTAAGCCTACAAATAAACTTAAACATAAGGTTCCTTAAAATGGCTCCAAAAGTTCTAACTCCTGCAGCCGCGAAGAGCTCACTTGCACTAGACCATCTAGGCTTCTGCAGTAACAGTCTAAGGGCATCATTATAAGCAACTTGAAGTCTCAAATTTCCTGCCTTATAATTGGCCCATAAATGTGCAGTATACATGGGTGTATAGTATGCTCTGAAAAGAGACAACTTAACCTCACGTGAGCATGCACTAAACCTCCAACACAGAATGTTAGCCTGTGCATACAACAAACGACACTGTAGATATCTTTATCATCAGTCATTTGGTCAGTGATGATATGTCCAAGATATCTGGTCTTATTACAGACTGGCAGAACATTCCCTGATAATTTAATTTTAATTTAAAGTTGTTGGCTGTCGTATAATGACAGAGTAATATTTAGTTTTTGTTTAAACGACTAGTGGACAACAAGTCCCATCCCACATCACTAAACTGTAATCATGTTTAGTGCTGTTACTTATGCAGAATGTACATGTCTTTTCTTTTGGCCTGGTGGCTGGGTTTCCACCCATGGGACCTGGCCGTGCTCAGCCCAAAGGAGTTACATGGGTCCCCCCTCCAGTGGGCTCACCACCTGCAGGAGGGATCATGGGGGTCCGGTGCTATGTGGATTAGGTGGCTGTCAAAGGCGGAGACCTTGGTGGACTGATCCCAAGCTTTCTAAACTGGCTTTTGGTACGTGGAATGTCACCTCTCTGGTGGGGAAGGAGCCTGAGCTGGTGTACGAGGTTGAGATATACCAGCTAGATATAGTCGGCCTCACCTCAACAGCTCCGGTTCCGGAACCAGTCTCCTGGAGAGGGGCTGGAGCTTGGCCTTTTCTGGAGTTGCCCCGGGTGAGAGGAAACGAGCAGGGGTGGGTATTCTTGTACCCCCCCACCTTGCTGCCTCTATATTGGAGTTTTCCCCGGTGGATGAAAGGGTTGCTTCCCTACGCCTTTGGGATGGGAAACGGGTCCTGACCATCATTTGTGCCTATGCACCAAATGATGTTTCAGAGTACCCACCCTTTTTGGAGTTTGTGACTGGGGTGCTGGAGGGTGCTCCTCTTGGAGACTCCATTGTCCTACTGGGGGACTTCAATGTGCATGTGGGCAATGACAGTAAAACCTGGAGGGGGGTGGTTGGGAGGAACGGCCTGCCCGATCTGAACCCGAGTGGTGTTCAGTTATTGGACTTCTGTGCTAACCACAGTTTGTCCATAACGAACACCATGTTCAAGCATAAGGGTGTCCATATGTGCACCTGGCACCAGGACACCCTAGGTCACAGGTCGATGATCGATTTTGTTATCGTGTCATCAGACCTGCGACTGTATGTCTTGAACACTCGGGTAAAGAGAGGTGCAGAGCTGTCAACTGATCACCACCTGGTGGTGAGTTGGATCCAATGGCAGGGGAGGAAGCCATTCAGACCTGGTAGACCCAAACGTATAGTGAGAGTGTGCTGGGAATGTCTGGCTGAGGCCCCTGTCCGGGAGGTCTTCAACTCCCACCTCCGGAAGAACTTCAACCACATTCCGAGGGAGTCTGGAGACATGGAGTCTGAATGGGCCATGTTCTCCACCTCTGTTGTTGAAGCGGTGGCCCAGAGCTGTGGCCGCAAGGTGGTCGGTGCATCTCGTGGTGGCAACCCCCGAACCAAGTGGTGGACACCAGTGGTGAGGGGGGCTATTAAGCTGAAGAAGGAGTCCTATCAAGGCTTGGTCGGCTTGTGGGACTCCTGAAGCAGCTGAGATATACCGGCAGGCCAAGCGGAGTGCAGCTCGGGTGGTTGCTGAAGCAAAAACCCGGGTATGGGAGGAGTTTGGTGAGGCCATGGAACAAGACTTTCGGTCGGCCTCGAAGAGATTCTGGCAAACTGTCCGGCGGCTCAGGAGGGGATAGCAGCTCCCTGTCCACACTGTGTATGGTGCGGATGGGGCGCTGTTGACTTTGACTGGGGATATCATTGGGCGGTGGAATGAATACTTCGAGGATCTCCTCAATCCCACTGATACGCCTTCCACAGAGGAAGCAGGGTTTGTGGACGAGGGGGATGACCCGCCTATCACTGGGACTGAGGTCACCAAGGTGGTTAAAGATCTCCTTGGTGGCCAGGCCCCGGGGGTGGACGAGATTCACCCTGAGTACCTCAAGGCCCTGGATGTTGTAGGGCTGTCATTGTTGACACGCCTCTGCAACACTGCGTGGAGGTTGGGGGCAGTGCCTTTGGCATGGCAAACCGGGGTGGTGGTTCCTCTCTTCAAAAAAGGGGACCGGAGGGTGTGCTCCAACTTTAGAGGGATCACACTCCTCAGCCTCCCTGGGAAGGTCTATTGCAAGGTACTGGAGAGGAGAGTCCAGCCGTTGGTCCAACCTCGGATTCAGGAGGAGCAATGTGGTTTTTGTCCTGGCTGTGGCACATCGGACCAGCTCTTTATCCTCTCGAGAATTCTCGAGGGTTCGTGGGAGTTTGCCCAACCAGTTTACATGTGTTTTGTGGACTTGGAGAAGGCATTCGACCACGTCCCTCGTGGTTTTTTGTGGGGGGTGCTTCGGGAGTATGGGGTATCGGGCTTGTTGTTACAAGCTAGTCGGTCTCTGTACGACCGTTGTGAGAGTTTGGTTCGTATTGCCAACACTCGGTCGGACTCATTCACAGTGAGAGTTGGACTCCGCCAGGCCTGCCCTTTGTCACCGATCCTGTTCATAATTTTTATGGACAGGATTTCTAGGCGCAGCCAGGGAACGGAGGGTGTCATGCTTGGTGACCACAGGATCTCATCTCTGTTGTTTGCAGACGATGTTGTCCTGTTGGCTTCATCCAGCAAAGACCTACAGCTCTTACTGGGACGGTTTGCTGCTGAGTGTGAAGCGGCTGGGATGAGAATCAGCACCTCCACGTCCGAGTCCATGGTCCTCAGCAGGAAAAAGGTGGATTGTCCTCTCTGGGTTGGGGACAGGCTCCTGCCCCAAGTGGTGGAGTTTAAGTATCTTGGGGTCTTATTCACGAGTGAGGGGAAAATGGAGCGAGAGATTGACAAATGGATTGGCGCAGCATCTGCAGTGATGCGGACGTTGTACCAGTCTGTTGTGGTGAAGAGGGAGCTTAGTTCTAAGACAAAGCTGTCGATGTACCAGTCAATCTACGTTCCTACTCTCACCTATGGTCACGAGCTTTGGGTAATGACCGAAAGAACGAGATCGCGGATACAAGCAGCTGAAATGAGCTTTCTCCGTAGGATTGCTGGACTCACCCTCAGAGATAGGGTGAGGAGCTCCCGGGGCAGACCCAGGACTCGGTGGAGAGACTATGTCTCCCAGCTGGTCGGGAACGCCTTGGTATCCTCTCTGAAGAGCTGGAGCAGGTGGCTGGGGAGAGGGAAGTCTGGGCTTCTCTGCTTGAACTGCTGCCTCCGCGACCCGGACCTCCGGAAAAGCGGTAGAAGATGGATGGATGGATGGATTTATTCAAAGTTTTTATGTTTTATTTATTTAGCGAATGCAAAGTCCTTAAGCCAAGCAGTTGCCTCCTGGTTTGCTGTATGGAGGGTGTGTAATCCTCCTTCCAGTCTTTGGAGCGGGCAAGCCTCTATGATGTGTTCCATAGTTTGCTCCTCTCCACATGCGCACAGTGGGCTAGGGCTACTGCCCCATCTGTGAAGGCTGGCCAAGCAGGGGCCATGTCCAGTCCTGAAGCGATTGAGTGTAGACCACTGTCTCCTTGGGAGGTTGGTGCCCGGGACTTGTTGGTTGGGGTTTATCACCAGCTGTTTGTTTGGGACCTCCTTGGTTTCCCATTCCTCTTGCCAAGCTGTCTGGATGGTAAAGTCAGCTGGGGGAGGGTTTTTCCAAATCGGCCGTCTGGATGAAAGTCGGGCAGTGGGTGGGGTGTAGATATCTGCATGGATTGGTAAGTGAGGAAAATCTTTAACTTTTTGGAGCATCCTTTGAGTTAATGCTGCTCGCCGGATGTGTGGAGGGGCTATGTTTGACAGTACAGAGAGCCAGGGGAGTGGTGTTGAGCGGATTGTTCCAGTTATAGTTCTCATGGTTGAGTTGAGCTGGGTGTCTACATGGTGTGTGTAAGATGACCTGGATCAGACAGGGGCACAATATTCTGCTACAGAGTATGAAAGGGCCAGTGCTGAGGTGCGCAGGGTGGAGACTGCCGCCCCCCATTTTGCACCAGCGAGCTTGCAGAGCAGGTTGTTTCGTACTTTCACCTTAGCAGCCGTCCCCTTTAGATGTTCCTTGAAGGATAAGGTCCTATCAAGGGTCACTCCAAGATAAGTTGGATTTGGGGCATGCTTAAGCTTGAGTCCGCTCAGGTGGATGTTTAGTTCTCTGGCAGCTTTTGCATTGTGGAGATGAAATACACTGGAGACGGTTTTTGCTGGGCTTGGTTTTAGGCGCCAGATTTTGCAGAACTGGTCCAGTTTAGCAAGATCTTCCGTGAGCACCCGTTCCAGTGGTTCAAAGTCTGGTGCTTGGAATGCCAAACAGATGTCGTCTGCATAGATGAATTTGCGGGATTTTGTAGTAGGCAGGTCGTTTATGTAGAGGTTGAACAGAGTTGGAGCTAGAACTGAGCCTTGTGGGAGTCCGTTTTTCTGCATTCTCCATGCACTTGTGTTCTGACTGAGGTGGACTCTGAACCTTCGGTTGGTCAGCAGGGTTTTTATAATTGCTGTTGCCCAAGCAGGGATCGCCTTTATAAGTTTCAGGAGGAGGCCTTTGTGCCAGACCGTATCATAGGCGGCTGTAAGATCGAGAAACACAGCCCCTGTCTTCAGTCTGCTCTCGAAGCCATTTTCAATGAAGGTGGTTAGGGCCAGTACTTGTTCTCCTGTACTGCGGTCCTTGCGGAAACCTGCTTGATCCACACTTAGAATATCCTCTATTTCTGGGGAAATGCGTTGCAGTATTAGGCGCTCCATGATTTTGTAAGGAACGCTGAGTAGGGAGATTGGGCGGTAGCTTGCTGGTAGTTTGTGGTCTTTGCCAGGTTTTGGGATGGCAATGACCTTTGCTGTCCGCCATTTCTTTGGGATCGAGTTCGTTTGTGTGATCCTTGTGTAGAATTGTGTCAACCAGGTTAGGGCTCGGGGGCCAAGATTCTTCATGAATTCTGGGAAGATGTTATCGTATCCTGCTGCCTTTCCACATTTCAGGCCCTGTAGGACTTTCTCCAGTTCAGCAGCCTCGAAGGGTTCAGGGTTCGTTTCCTCTACAGGCATTTTTTGGTGTTTTTTTAGCTCAGTTGTAACTGCTCTTCTGGTGTCTTTGTCTTGGGGTGCTTTGGCGATAGTCAGTAGGTGGGATGCAACTTGGTTGGGTGTGACGGATGCTCGGCTTTGGCTAGGGGGCTTCTGTGCAGCTCCTAGGCGACGGATGAGGCTCCAACATTTCCTGCTAGAGTGGGTAAAGCTCCGGTCAGCAACTGTCTCCTCCCATTTCTTTCGCCGGGCTGTATTTAGCGATTCAATGAGATGGTCTGCTATCTCTGGGTTCCCTGATGTTTGATAGGATTGTAGGAGGGCAGCACTTTCTCCGTCCAAACATGGGACATAGAGGGGTCGGTAGCCTCGTGGGATTGCAGTATGGGCAGCCTTGAAGATTGCGCTGCAGAAGCGGTTGTATGCTTCATCTACAGTGATGGTGTGGAGTGGGATGGTAACAATGCTCCGGTCCAGAGTTTCACTGAATTTCTTCCAGTTGGCTTTGCGGAAGTTCCAGCGCATCTTCCTTGGGCTGTATATGACTGGAAGTTGTAGGCCAATGTGTACAAGCAGGGGCCGGTGTTGGCTGTGTGGAAAATCATCAAGAATGAGGATCTGTGTAGGATATGGCTCCCCATTCAAAGAGCTGACCCAACACAGGTCAGGAGAATAGTCCTTCTTCCACCTAGCAGAGTGGAAGGTTCCTCTTTGTTTGGGGTCGTATATCAAAGCAAGGTCATTTCTGGATGCCCAGTCTGAAAGTGCCTCCCCATCACTGTCCACTGCTGGGTACCCCCAGTCAGGGTGATGGCTGTTAAAGTCCCCCACATAGATGGCAGGGTGGGGTAGGGTGGGTAAGACCTGCAGATCCCAGTTGGCATTAGGGGGCTTGTACACATTGACAATATGGAAGCCACCAATGATTATGGTGTCTGAGAAATGTGTTGTTATCAGGTGATTTGCTTCAACTATGTCAGAACGCACATAGGTGGCACGTCCATGTTTAGCATGTAGAACATAGCACAGGAGGTCAAAGCCTTTGATGGTGAAGCGGCCAGCTTCCTCTGTGCCAATATGAGTCTCTTGGAGGCAGATTACATCAATCGAATGTTGGAAGGCGAGGACTTCGATAAGGCTTCGCTTGGCTGCAGATAGGCCTTCAACGTTTAGTTGTAATATGCGAAGGGCAGATCCTACCACAAAGTGCTCTTGGGGCTGTTTGCTTTCGGCTTTAGGACTGTGACTAGGATTCTTCTTTGACTTGGCACAGAGGCGTCGTCTCTTTGAATTTAGTCTGCTGGTAGGATCATTAGCTTCCCCAGGCAAGCCCGGGTACTGGCGGAGGGCGCGACGAGAACGCTGATCCATTGCCCCCCATTACCTCCGGAAAAGCGGTAGAAGATGGATGGATGGATGGATTTATTC
Organism: Pholidichthys leucotaenia; assembly: GCA_020510985.1. Taxonomy (NCBI): domain Eukaryota; kingdom Metazoa; phylum Chordata; class Actinopteri; order Cichliformes; family Pholidichthyidae; genus Pholidichthys; species Pholidichthys leucotaenia. The sequence goes on from CM035843.1 coordinate 100,809,373, forward strand.
AAAGTTTTTATGTTGACTGTCTTTACTATAAATTTGCTGTTGCTTATGCAGAATGCATATGTATTTTCCTTTAATTACACTGGTCAACACCAAATTTATTATCTAAGTTTTTTTTTAGCTGATTTAGGACAGTTTTGTTGTGCTGAATCCAAAAATCACATTGGTAGTCAAGAAGAAGTTGGACTAGCCATTGATAATATGAAATCAGGAAAAAGTGCAGGACCAGATGGTCTTCCAGTTGACCTTTATAAAAAATTTAAGAATAAATTAACAAAACCTTTTTTGGAAATGGTTTTAGAAGCATTTCAAAATAGTAATTTACCATCATATATGAATAATGCCTTAACTATACTGTTGCCAAAACCAGGTAAGCCCTCTAATAAATGTGAAAATATGAGACCAATAAGCCTATTAAATGCTGACCTTAAGATAATCTGTAAAATTTTAGCAAGACGAATACAAGAAATTTTACCAAATATTATTAATCGAGATCAGAATGGCTTTATAAAGGGAAGACAAGGCTTCCATAATGTAAGAAGACTATTTAATATTATTTATTCTAATAAAGAAGCACCGGATACAGCTCTCTTATCACTGGATGCCGAAAAAGCCTTTGATAGAGTTGAATGGCCCTTTCTTTTTGAAGTCTTACAAAGGTTTGGACTTGGAAATAAGTTCATAAAATGGGTTCAGATAATATATAATAATGCTACAGCAGAAATCCTAACAAATAACAATATTTCAAAATCAATAAAAATCAATAGAGGATGTCGACAAGGCTGTCCACTTTCACCTTTACTGTTTACTATGGCAATTGAACCTTTAGCAATGGCGATAGGTCTACAGTCACAAATATATGGAATTAAAGTTGGACCAACAGAACATAAAATCTCCCTGTATGCCGATGACATAATTTTGTTTATGTCGAATCTTAAAAAATCAATTCCGACCTTGTTGAATTTAATAAAGAATTTGGGGGAAATATCAGGATATAAAATAAATAAAACTAAATCTTCAATATTAATGCTAAATGAGACCCAGAGAAATTACCCAGCCCCTGAGGTAAACCAATTCAATGTTGTAAATCAGTTTAAATATTTAGGAATCCAAATTGTGCCTAAGCTAGAATCAATCACCAGTGTCAATTATGAAGCCTTAATGACAGATATTGATGAGTTACTTCAGAGATGGATGTCACTACCAATGTCGATGATCGGGAGAATTAATATACTTAAAAGTAATATCTTACATAAAATACTTTATTTATTTCAATACATTCCCTTACCACCACCTTTAGATTTATTCTCAAGAATTAAAAAAAAGTTAGTGGAATTTATATGGAACAACAGGAGGGCTAGATTACGTCTGTCTTTATTATATTTACCATTTGATCGTGGAGGTCTGAAATGTCCAAATTTTATGTTGTATTATTGGTCGGCACAACTGAGGTCTATGACATATTATTTTTCATCAAATGATCTCCCTCACTGGACTGAAATGGAATCATACAATTTACCTTTACCTCTTCCCATATTCATATACTCAGATTCGGCAAAAAAATTACAAAAACAAGTTAAAAATCCATTTGTAAAGCATATGATCAAAATATGGTGTGAAGCTAAAAACTATTTAAAAGAACCACAGTTATTGTCACAATTTAGTCCAATATGGGGTAATCAATATTTTAAACCAGGGAGAGCGGACGCTGTATTTAAAGTATGGAATTTAAAAGGGATACAAAAGATTCAGGATTTATATTTGCCATGTGCAGAAAACATAATGTCTTTTGAAGAGCTGAGGATCAAATTTAATCTCAATAGAACACATTTTTTTAAATATCTTCAACTTAGAAACTTTATTCGATCAAATCAAAATAAAGCTCTCACTCGACCTATCTATTCATCCTTGGAAAAAATGTTGATGAAAGATAGTAAAAGAAAGGGTATTATTTCAGAGTTTTATAACTCATTGACACTATCTTCAAGTGAAAATTCACTGAAAAGATTAAACTACTGGAAAGAAGATCTGCAAACTGAAATTTCAGAGGAACAATGGGAATTGGCTTGTACAGAAGCTCAAACCAAATCAATAAATGTACGCCTTAAATTGATACATTTCAAATGGTTAATGCGGATGTATGTTACACCGGAGGAGTTAAATAGATATAACAAAAATATACCAGATACATGCACAAAATGCATGGAAAGTAAAGGAACCCTATTTCATTGTGTATGGGAATGTAGATTAATAAGAATGTTTTGGGAAGAGGTGAGGGTAACAATTGAAAAAATAATCTCAAAACAAATCATATTGAATCCTAAACTGTTTTGTTGGGTCTGTACCCAGAAAAGCATAATTTTAATAAAAGTGAAAGAACATTCATAGACCTCAGTTTGCTTAATGCCAAAAAATGTATTACACTATTATGGAAAAAGACTCATAGACCAGATGTGACTCAGTGGTTAAGACAGATGTTAACAAACCTTCCATTAGAAAGAATAACATATATACTGAAATCAAAGGAAATTGTGTTTGAGAATATATGGAGACCTTTTATTGATTATGTAAAAAATTTAAACATAACTCTTGAAGAAGAAGGTGAATGATGTGTGTGGACCTTGTAAATTCCAAACTGGTGAACATAATATGTATACTTATGTGTTGGATTGTCTAGACTAAACAGAGGAGCATTGTTGAAGATTTGATTTTGTTGGTGGTTGTTGGTGTTTTTTAGTGCATTTTTTTTTTTTTGTAGTACTTTAGTGTTAGTGTTTGATTGTTTGTATCATGTTTGTTAAAAAAAAAAAAAGGTTCAATAAAGATATTGTGGAAAAAAAAATCACATTGGTTTTGCTCAATCAGGTCAACTTTTTGAACTATGGCCACATGTTTTTTTTATGTTTTTGTTTACATGTACGGGTATTTTTGCTTTATATGATGCAAAATTCTTTTTTATTTCTTGAAATTTCTCGAACTCTGAAGAGTCTGCATGTGCCAATTTATGACTAATTGGTATTTTGGTCGTGAAGAACTTTCTTGGCAACAACAAGACCAGGAACTACGTTGAACTTGTCACCAATATGCTGACTGCTTTCAGAAACCTCGGATGCAACATGAGCATCAAAATGCATTACTTATTCTCACATATGGATCGGTTTCCTGAGAATCTGGGATCAATGAGCGACGAGCGGAAGAGAGATTCCATCAGGACATGAAAGAGATGGAGACCAGGTATCAGGGACGCTGGGATGCAATCATGATGGCTGATTACTGTTGGACTCTGAAGAGAGACATCCCTTCCGCTGAGCATTCTAGAGGTTCGAATAAATGGAAGCTGAAGCTCTGAATTTTGAACAATGATGACGTAACATTCAATTTACATGTACTTACCTTTATCAGTGTCTACTATTCAATTTATAGTAATCGAAGTTTGTAACATTTAATCAATAAATTGTGTTAGAAAATGATTTTTCCTCTTAAAAATCTATTTCAGATGAGAAATATTAACAAAAACCAACTGATAATGTCACAAAAATGTAATCAATTTAGTCAGAAGATCAGATTTTTTAAAAATCAACTTAGCATGAAAACCTGACCTGATCGAAAGAAACGGATGTCATTTTCGGATTCAGTGGTGCAAAATTGTCTTAAATCAGTTGAAAAAACACAGACAACTTACAAAAAAATTATTTTTGTAATGTTGTGTTATTGTTTATAAAATTCTGTTATTCAATGCTGACTGTGTTTACAGTCAATTCACTGTAAACAAAAATAAATCTATATATATGTGTTATAAGATAAGATAAGATAAGATAAGCCTTTATTAGTCCCACAACGGGGAAATTCCAGGATTGCAACAGCAGCCTTATCAAGCAGCCTCTCTTTTACACAGTGTGGTAGGTTGCCTGTTGGGCTTTTTTTGGGCTTGTTTCCATAGAGCTGGTTGCCTGTTTCTCTCGTGAAACCTGGCAACACAGGTCCAGACCTTCAGAGGTCATTGGACAGCTCCTACACCCGGATGCTGTGCACTGTCCTCAATATAAACTGGCAAGACCACATCTCCAATGAAGATCTCTATGGGCACCTTCTCAGAATATCAGACAAGGTGGCTTGGTGAAGGTGTTACTGACGCCAGACCTAGGGGAAATCTGGACTGACAACAAGGGTTACACAGGCTAAGGAACACTGTGTAACCTGTGGACCAAAAGAGAGGAGACAAACGTTTCAGCTCTCTCCTGCCAGCTCTGATTTTTTTTATTCTGAACTGCGCATGAGCAGAACTCTCCCTAGTGGAGCCACCCTGACACCAAAACACTATCTAGTGGCGGCAAAGTGTAATTACCTTTAAGTAATAACAAAAGTATGTCAACACAGATTTAAGAGTAGTTCAATTATTAGCAAAAAAATAGGGGGGGGGGGTGTTCAAATCAAAAACTACAGATGTGGCATTTCCAACCGACTACACTCTCCCCTGCTTTCAGAGATGTCTCATGACATCTTGAACTGCCACAATAATTGTGTATGTCTGGAGTCTAGAAAGTCTACAGTCATTTTCACTTATGAAATTAAAGATCTTGTCAGTCATTATGTCTCCAGTTGTTTTTTTTGTCTTTGCCTCTTTTTGGTTGCATGTTGATTCTGCTGTTCTTGTTCCAAAGGCAAATCGTTAACAGGTAGAAGAAGATTACGATGCAGAACACGGAGAGTCCTATCTCCAGTTTCAGCCTGAACTCTGTATACAGGACCATCTCCAACCTTTTCAATCACATGATGAACTCTCTTCTCCCAGTAACTATGAAGTTTGCATGGACCACCCTTCTCAGACAGATTTCTGATGAGTACCCGATCGCCAGGCTGCAGTGCAATGCCTTTGATATGCTGATCATAGTACTTTTTCCCTTTAGCTGAACTCTTAGCACTGTTTTCTGAGGCAATCTTATATGCTTCCTGCATGCAAGAAGCCCATTTCTGTGCATACTCTTGTCTGGAATGTAGCTCTTGCTCAGGTTTTAGGTCAAAGAGCAAATCAACAGGCAAGCGTGGCTCTCTTCCATAAATGAGAAAAAAAAAGGTGAGTAGCCAGTTGCTTCATGTCTCGAGCAGTTATATGCATGGACAATGTGGGGTAGATGGTCCTTCCATTCTGACTTTTTCTCCTCATGCAGAGTCCGAAGCATTTACAAGAGTGTTCGATTTAGGCGTTCAACGGGATTTGCCAGTGGGTGATAGGGAGTAGTCCTAGAGCGGGCAATGCCTGCCAACTATTGGAATCTCTGAAAAAGATGATTCTCAAACTCTCGACCTTGGTCGTGATGTAATTTTTCAGGAAACCCGAAGCATGGAATAAAGTCATAGAAAATCTTTTCTGCTGCTGTTCTACCCGACTTATTCTTAGTAAGATAGGCCTGGGCGAAATGGGTAAAATGATCTACCAGGACCAAAATATATTCATAACCACCTTTACTGGGTTCCAGATGGAGGTAGTCAACAGAGACAAGCTCGAAAGGGGGCAATAGTTTTTATTGAACCCATTGGTGCTCTCTCTGGAATGTGCGACTGCTTTTGTTTAACACACTGACGTATCACATAATCTTCAACCTCATGCTGCATGAAATGCCAAAAAAACTATCTCTCACCAAGTGGATGACTTTGTCTGCACCAATATGTCCCATGTTGTCATGTAGGTGTCTTAGTACAGTTGGTTTTAGTTTAGTTGGAAGAACTAACTGTTTCCGTTGTCTCGTCTGTCTGTACAGTATCCCCTTGTCCAGTAAAAGTCTGTTCCATTCGTGTAGTTTCCATTAGTCTACGTGTCTCTCGTTTCATTTGTCTCTTGTCCTTGTCATTTGGATTCCAGCCTCTTTTTTTTAGGTTTATCACCTCACAAATGGATGCATCTTCCCTTTGGGCAACTCTGATGTTTTCTGGGGTGAAAACTGGAATTCCTTCCGATGGTACATCATCTGCATCAGAGTGCAGCTGTAATGTGGCCATCCATGGCACATCATCATCAGACATGGCTTTGTCTCCCTGACATACTATAGCAGAGACTACCTCTGGGGCCACGGTCTCTGTATACTCTTTCAGGTGGTCATGGAGTTGTACTGGATGTTGTGACAGGGTGTCAGCATTGGTGTTAGATTTATTGGGCCGATAATGGTGAAATGGAAATCGGCTAAGTCGCCTATCCAGCGATGGCCCACTGCATTCAACTTGGCAGTGCTCAAAACATATGTAAGGGGGTTATTATCTATGTATACCATAAAGTTGGGGGCGTAATAGAGATAATTGTGGCGGCATGAAATAATAAGGAGGCGAACTGAGAGTTTTTGAGGGAGTTTATTAATCATACCGCCATCACAAGAACTCACCCCGGCACTGTATAAGCTTGCCAGAGCGAGCCCGGAGGCTCTCCTAGCAGACAGTGGATGCGTCTAGTCAGATGAGCAGTGGTCAGAGAGAGAGAGAGAGTTACAGAGCAATGCAGTTTTTATACCCCACTACAGACAATACATGAAAGGCATGTTATCATCAAAGAAACTGCAGGAAGGCATGGGACATTTGCATTTGAGTACAGAGCAGGAAGTCATACATAACAACAGCAAGACTGGCAGGAAGAAGCTAGACAAAGAGCGGCTGCCTATTGATCTCAATACACACATCTCATTGTTCTGCTAATTGCCCCAGCTGAGCGCTCTGCTTGTCCCAGTCTGTTGTGGGGGTCACCCACAATAATCTCTAAATTTGTCACAAATGGCCCATTTTAAGGCCAGGAACTCCAGCTTGCCTGAATGGAGATGGTAATTTTTTTCAGCGGGTGTGAGTGTCCTGGAACCATAAGCGATGACATAGAGTTTGCTTCCCTGTTGTTGATAGAGTACTGCCCCCAGCCCTTCGTTTGATGCGTCAGTATGGAGGGCAAAGGGCAACTTGAAATCTGGAAAGGCTAGGATAGGGGGATTAATGAACATATCAACGAGACGTGACACCACTACACTGTGTTCTGGTGTCCACTGGACTGGTGTTTTAGATGAAAGCTGGCCATTTTTAATGCTCTTGGGCTTAGGCTTGTTAGCTTTGGATGGGGTGACACTCGAGTTAGGCATGCAGGGGCTTTCTGTGAGCTTAAACAGTGGCCTGGCTATCCTTGAAAAATCTTGTATGAAGGTTCTGTAATAGTCAAGGAACCCTAAAAAAGCCCTAACTTCACCCACATTCTTTGGTCCTCTGTCCTTCAACTACTGAACAGCCTCGAGGTCTTTAGGATCGATCTTAACACCTTCACTGCTCACTAGGCGTCCTGTTTTATACCATGCTCCTGAAGGCGACCAAGTACCCGCCTCAGGTCATCAACGTGGTCATAAAATGTCTTGGAAAAACAAAGTACATCATCCAAGTATGGAGAGCAACACTCATCCCTTAGATCGCTAAGGACCCCCTCCATCCATCCATCCATCCATCCATCTTCTACCGCTTTTCCGGAGGTCCGGGTCGCGGAGGCAGCAGTTCAAGCAGAGAAGCCCAGACTTCCCTCTCCCCAGCCACCTGCTCCAGCTCTTCAGAGGGGATACCAAGGCGTTCCCAGACTAGCTGGGAGACATAGTCTCTCCACCGAGTCCTGGGTCTGCCCCGGGGTCTCCTCCCAGTGGGACGTGCCTGAAACACCTCAAGTGGGAGGCGTCCAGGAGGCATCCTAATCAGATGCCCATACCACCTCAACTGACTCCTTTCAATGTGGAGGAGCAGCGGTTCTACTCTGAGCCTCTCCCGGATGACTGAGCTCCTCACCCTATCTCTGAGGGTGAGTCCAGCAATCCTACGGAGAAAGCTCATTTCAGCCGCTTGTATCCGCGATCTCGTTCTTTCGGTCATTACCCAAAGCTCGTGACCATAGGTGAGAGTAGGAACGTAGATTGACTGGTAAATCGACAGCTTTGCCTTAGAACTAAGCTCCCTCTTCACCACAACAGACCGGTACAACGTCTGCATCACTGCAGATGCTGCTCCAATCCGTCTGTCGATCTCTCGCTCCATTTTCCCCTCACTCGTGAACAAGACCCCAAGATACTTAAACTCCTCCACTTGGGGCAGGAGCCTGTCCCCAACCTGGAGAGGACAATCCACCTTTTTCCGGCTGAGGACCATGGACTCGGACTTGGAGGTGCTGATTCTCATCCCAGCCGCTTCACACTCAGCGGCAAACCGTCCCAGCAAGAGCTGTAGGTCATTGCTGGATGAAGCCAACAGGACAACATCATCTGCAAACAACAGAGATGAGATCCTGTGGTCACCAAGCATGACACCCTCCATTCCCTGGCTGCGCCTAGAAATCCTGTCCATAAAAATTATGAACAGGACCGGTGACAAAGGGCAGCCCTGGCGGAGTCCAACTCTCACTGGGAATGACTCTGACCGAGTGTTGGCAATGCGAACTAAACTCTCACAACGGTCGTACAGAGACCGAATAGCTCGTAACAACAAGCCCGATACCCCATACTCCCGAAGCACCCCCCACAAAAATCCACGAGGGACGCGGTCAAATGCCTTCTCCAAGTCCACAAAACACATGTAAACTGGTTGGGCAAACTCCCACGAACCCTCAAGAATTCTCGAGAGGGTAAAGAGCTGGTCCGATGTGCCACGGCCAGGACGAAAACCACATTGCTCCTCCTGAATCCGAGGTTCGACCAACGGCCGGACTCTCCTCTCCAGTACCTTGGCATAGACCTTCCCAGGGAGGCTGAGGAGTGTGATCCCTCTAAAGTTGGAGCACACCCTCCGGTCCCCTTTTTTGAAGAGAGGAACCACCACCCCGGTTTGCCATGCCAAAGGCACTGCCCCCGACCTCCACGCAATGTTGCAGAGGCGTGTCAACCATGACAACCCAACAACATCCAGGGCCTTGAGGTACTCGGGGCGAATCTCGTCCACCCCCGGGGCCCGGCCACCAAGGAGATTTTTAACCACCTTGGCGACCTCAGCCCCTGTGATAGGCGAGTCATCCCCCTCGTCCCCAAACCCTGCTTCCTCTGTGGAAGGCGTATCAGTGGGATTGAGGAGATCCTTGAAGTATTCCTTCCACCGCCCGACGATATCCCCAGTTGAAGTCAACAGTGTCCCATCCGCACCATACACAGTGTGGACGGGGAGCTGCTTTCCCCTCCTGAGCCGCCGAACAGTTTGCCAGAATCTCTTTGAAGCCGACCGAAAGTCTTGTTCCATGGCCTCACCGAACTCCTCCCATACCCGGGTTTTTGCTTCAGCAACCACCCGAGCTGCACTCCGCTTGGCCTGCCGGTACACCTCAGCTGCTTCGGGAGTCCCACAAGCCAACCAAGCTTGATAGGACTCCTTCTTCAGCTTAATGGCCCCCCTCACCACTGGTGTCCACCACTTGGTTCGGGGGTTGCCACCACGAGATGCACCGACCACCTTGCGGCCGCAGCTCTGGGCTGCCGCTTCAACAACAGAGGTGGAGAACATGGCCCATTCAGACTCCATGTCTCCAGACTCCCTCGGAATGTGGTTGAAGTTCTTCCGGAGGTGGGAGTTGAAGACCTCCCGGACAGGGGCCTCAGCCAGACGCTCCCAGCACACCCTCACTATACGTTTGGGTCTACCAGGTCTGAATGGCTTCCTCCCCTGCCATCGGATCCAACTCACCACCAGGTGGTGATCAGTTGACAGCTCTGCACCTCTCTTTACTCGGGTGTCCAAGACATACGGTCGCAGGTCTGATGATACGATAACAAAATCGATCATCGACCTGCGGCCTAGGGTGTCCTGGTGCCAGGTGCACATATGGACACCCTTATGCTTGAACATGGTGTTCGTTATAGACAGACTGTGGTTAGCACAGAAGTCCAATAACTGAACACCACTCGGGTTCAGATCGGGCAGGCCGTTCCTCCCAATCACCCCCCTCCAGGTTTCACTGTCGTTGCCCACGTGCGCATTGAAGTCCCCCAGTAGGACAATGGAGTCTCCAGGAGGAGCACCCTCCAGCACCCCAGTCACAGACTCCAAAAAGGGTGGGTACTCTGAAACATCATTTGGTGCATAGGCACAAACCCCCTCCACGACCCCCTCCATGCATCTTTGAAATGCTGCTGGGGCGTTGGTAAGGCCAAATGGGAGGCGGATCCACTCGTAAAGGCCCCAAGGCGTGCTAAAAGCTTTCAGGTGTCTGGAGCTTTCATCAACAAACCCCTGATGATAAGCACTACCTTAGTCGAGTATTGAGAACCACGAGTAGCTCAGCAGGTCTTGGATGTGCGGAAGAGGGTGGTGGTCAGGAACAGTTTTTCGGCTCAAGCCACGAAAGTCAACACAAAGGCATAAGCTTTTGTCTTTTTTTCTGACAGACCACTGGCGATGAGTAGGGTGAGGTGGACTTTCTGATCCAACCTTGGTATAGCAGGTTCTGAACATATTCCTTTACCTCTTGATACAAGAGTTTAGCAACGGAGTTGTATGATGTTTGTACTGGTGTGTCATCCTTGAGATGGATTCTCAATTGTAAACTTGGGATGCAACCAATGTCTGAATCATCGTTAGCAAACACATCTGACTGTTCATACAACATGTCTCTAACTAGACATGTTGTATCTTCCCCCTGATGTGACACATCAACAGGTGGGTGCCATTTCTGTTTGAGTATGTTTGTTGTTGTATCCGTGTTGTTTGTTTCAGTCTGACTATCTGATGATGCATTTACACAAGAACTGGGGTTAGGATGACAGTTAACTGATTTCACACCATAACTCCCTCCAAGCTGCCTAAAGAAGTTCTCTTGCTAAGGTAGACATTGTGTTTAGTGGAGTTCTGTATTGGGATCTTAACTGTTTTGGAGGACCCACTAGAAACATCTACTAAAGCTGGAAACAGCTCTAACCCTTCTGGGCAGTTGTTTTCTAGGTGAGGTTGGAATAGCAGTGTCCCACCCCTTGGACATCCCTGTATTCTGCATCTTATTTCACAAATCTGCCCTGCTTTGACAGTCACACCCTTCTTCCCAGTTTTCACACTGTACTCAGAGGAAGCCTCCTCGGGAGTTAACATCTGAAGGATAGAAACCAAAGCTTCTACTGTGCTGTCACTGACAAAGTTTTTTTAAGCAAGGCTAAAATATCAGCCCCACTTCCCTGTTGTTTGCATGTTTTGATTATCTCAGCTATAACATTACCGCCTAATAGCGGACAGTTTAGACAGTTCTGGATGATCAGTATTGGTACTTGTATAGTGACATGTCCATACTTATCACTGCCAATCTGGAGGTCAGCATCTGCCCACCCATCAAAAGGAACGTCTGTGCAATTTGCAGCTGATATCTCTAAGGGATGATCAGATAGAAGGGATTCAAGTGGCCTGATTGGAACACTAGGAAGTGCTGTTTCCATCCATGCCCTCCACACCATGGTTACCGGAGCACCTGAATCGAGCAACATTGAAATAGGGACACCAATGATGGCACAAGAAACCATACATCGCTTGCCTTTAAGCTGTGCTAAGCACCTTCTTGGGGGTGGTGACTTCTCAGCATTAGCTTTTATATCGCTGACATGTGCTAGGGGCTCCGTGGCTGTCACAGTCACTGGCTGCCCCTCTTCAGGTGACCTCATCCCATTTCCCGACACTGTTCTTTGCAGACAACCTGGTGCGTGGTGCCCAGCTTGACCCCAAACAAAGCAGTGAGGGCAGTTCATCTTGTGTTGATTTACACAGTCATTGCATTTACCCCGGTCTCAAATGTTAATGGCTGAGAGTTAGTTGCTGGGGAACAGGGTTCTGCTGGTGTGGCACCGTCAGTAGGTTTCACCAGCTGGGCTAGGTGTTTAGTTAGTGAAGACACTTGTGCAGTCAGTTCTTTGATAGCAGCGTGGTTAGCCTGTAGCTCAGTGTCAACTTTAGTTTGTTTGGCTGAGTCTCTAGTATCAAGTTGAGCGGTATTTGCAGTCACTTGTTGAGATTTACTTACAGTACCAAGGCGTTTTAGTCTTTCAGCTTCCTCACTAGTAGACTTTGTGATTTGCTCTAAAAGAAAGTCATCGCTAACCTGCAAGTCAGTGAGAAAGGATTTGAGGTCATGTCGGACATGATTGATTTTCTCGTTTAACCCTTGGTAAAGCTTATGCAAAAATGTACCTTGGACAGGCTTTTGGTCATAACTGAACTCTGTACCAGGTTGTTGCAACTCAAACAAAATACGCTGTTTAAATCCCATGAGTCTGTACTAAAATTGCTGTGGACTCTCTTTGTCTTGTTGTTTGGTATTACTTAGCTCTTGAAAAAGCTCAGGACTACTTTTGTCCCTGATGTGTGTGCGGCGAAACTGCTTCAACTCATCAACAGTTAAGTCAGCTTTATTAGACAACATTTCTTTAAATGTGCCAGGCTTAATAATCTTAATCACAGTGCGAATAACTTCACACTGTGTAAAACCTTCTTGTAAACCTTCATCAATTTGTTTACAAAGACTGTTATATGACATATCAGCACCAACATCAGAGATTTGTCCACCATGTAATTTAAATTCTCTGCATGGGAGTAGAGCTGCAACATCATTAAACTTCAGTGACTGGCCTCCCATACTGGGCGAGAGACTCACCCTACCCAGTGGAGTTTCACCTGCACCTTTTGTGGTTGGGGAGGTGAATGCTGGAGCGGCGGGGTTTGCAGTTGGCATAAGATGGTCTCTTCGCACAGACGGTGGTGGTGTGCAAATGTCTCTGCTCTCTGTAGGGGGGTTGATGTCTGCATCTTGGTCTTTATGTGAGGATGTTAGAGCAAAGATGTTAGAATGAGGTGTTTCTCCTAAAAGTGTGAAATGTCTCAGTTCTCTGGCACCAGGTCGCTGCTCTGTATGAATGTCTACTCAGTCAAATCTGGATTAACAACTGGACCTATTTAATTCTACCAAACAGACCTCCTTAAATTGCCATGAGTGTGTACATTTCCACACATCTACAGTTTTTCTGACTATTTTTTGTATATCGTCTTCTTTTATGAATTTCCGTTTGGCCCAGAATGATTTCCCAGCTTAGCTGGACAAACCAAACTGAAGAAAATTCATTTTTTCCATGAAAACTTTGTCACTGCTGCCTCACACACATAATGGCTAAGGGACAAATATGGAAATCCTATATTGTGATACAGGGAAAGTTGGAATGAACAGTTTAACAGAGAAAAGCTGTATATATCCATCCATCCATCCATCCATCTTCTACCGCTTTTCCGGAGGTCCGGGTCGCGGAGGCAGCAGTTCAAGCAGAGAAGCCCAGACTTCCCTCTCCCTAGCCACCTGCTCCAGCTCTTCAGAGAGGATACCAAGGCGTTCCCAGACCAGCTGGGAGACATAGTCTCTCCACCGAGTCCTGGGTCTGCCCCGGGGTCTCCTCCCAGTGGGACATGACTGAAACACCTCAAGTGGAAGGCGTCCAGGAGGCATCCTAATCAGATGCCCGTACCACCTCAACTGACTCCTTTCAATGTGGAGGAGCAGCGGTTCTACTCTGAGCCTCTCCCGGATGACTGAGTTCCTCACCCTATCTCAGAGATAGGGTGAAGATGTATATAATATTTTCAAAATAATTATGAAAAGATGCAGTTTCACCAAAATATATCATAAAAAACAATCACAGAGAGCGTGCCATTAAATTAATACAGTGCATCTGGAAAGTATTCACAGTGCTTCACTTTTTCCACATTTTGTTATGTTACAGCCTTATTCCACAAGGGATTAAATTCATTTTTTCCCTCAAAATTCTACACACGATACCCCATAATGACAAAGTGAAAAAAGCTTTTTTTTTTTTTTTTTTTTAGATTTTTGCAAATTTATTAAAATTAATAAAAAAACAAACAAGAAAACACATGTACATAAGTTTTCACGGCCTTTGCTCAAGACTTTGTTGATGCACCTTTGACAACAATTACAGCCTCAGGTCTGTTTGAATATGACGCCACAAACTTGGCACACCTATCTTTGGGCAGTTTCACCCATTCCTCTTTGCAGCACCTCTCAAGCTTCATCAGGTTGGATGGGAAGCGTCGGTGCACAGCCATTTTCAGATCTCTCTAGAGATGTTCAATTGGATTCAAGTCTGGGCTCTGGCTGGGCCACTCAAGGACATTCACAGAGTTGTCCTGAAGCCACTCCTTCGATATCTTGTGTGCTCAGGGTCGTTGTCCTGCTGAAAGATGAACCATCGCCCCAGTCTGAGGTCAACAGCTCTCTGGAGCAGGTTTTCATCCAGGATATCTCTGTAAATTGCTGCATTAATCTTTCCCTCTATCCTGACTAGTCTCCCAGTTCCTGCCGCTGAAAAACAACGCCACAGCATGATGCTGCCACCACCATTGGCATGGTTATGAGCGGTGCCTGGTTTCCTCCAAACATGACGCCTGGCATTCACGCCAAAGAGTTCAGTCTTTATCTCATCAGACCAGAGAATTTTGTTTCTCATAGTCTGAGAGTCCTTCAGGTGCCTTTTGGCAAACTCCAGGTGAGCTGCCATGTGCCTTTTACTAAGGAGTGGCTTCCGTCTGGTTCTTGGTCACTGACATGATTTCTGGCCCAGGAAACACGCACACAGGCTTGGGTGAGATTTAAGAGTTTTATTCAGCAACAGGTGTATGTATGCGTGAGTGGGAAATATAAATGTTCTCTTGGGGACAGGAAAGCACCGAGGGCAGAACAGACACCGTACAGCCAGGCAACCCTGAGGACAAAGCAGAGAACAGAGGATGAGCAATTGTCTCAGCGGGATGGTGAAAGTAATAATGTGGCTTACTTGCAGATGTATTGGTGACTGGCGTTGGCAAGAGAAGCTCCCGCCTGGGAGACAGCGCCCTGCTGCGCTCGAAGGAGTGAGGCTTGCGAGGAGAGGCGATGAAGGGATAATTCCGCCGCCAGGAGGATCCACCTGTGCACAGGGGAAGAACTTTGGAGAACAGGTAAGAGAACCTTACATGAGGAAGACGAGTGTCGGCGTTGGCCAAGAGGAGTAGGCAAACACAGAGCTTGAGCGTGGAGATGAGCTGACGGCTCCAGGCCGAGGCTGCGGGCAGAGCAGGTTAAGTAGGTGCAGCCTGATGAAGCACAGGTGTGCGCACGGCTGGAGCGGATGACAGGCGGGAGCGAGTTGTGACAGTCACCTCCCTGACTAAGGCCCTTCTCCCCCGATCACTCAGTTTAGACGGTCGGCCAGCTCTTGGAAGAGTCTTGGTGGTTCTGAACTTCCATTTATGGATGATGGAGGTCACTGTGTTCATTGGGACATTCAAAGCAGCAGAAATTTTTCTGTACCCTTCCCTAGATTTGTGCCACAAGACAATCATGTCTCGGAGGTCTACAGACAATTCCTTTGACTTCATGCTTGGTTTGTGCTCTGATATGCACTGTCAACTGTGGGATCTTATATAGACAGGTGTGTGCCTTTCCAAATCATGTCAAATCAACTGAATTTACCACAGGTGGACTCCAATTAAGCTGTAGAAACATCTCAAGGATGGTCAATAGAAACAGGATGCACCTGAGCGCAATTCTGAGCTTCAAGGCAAAGGCTGTGAATACTTATGTACATGTGATTTCTTAGTTTTTTATTTTTAATAAATTAGCAAAAATCTCAAAAAAATTGTTCACATTGTCATTATGGGGTATTGTGTGTAGAATTTTGAGGGAAAAATGAATTTAATCCCTTTTGGAATAAGGTTGTAACATAACAAAATGTGGAAAAAGTGAAGCGCTATGAATACTTTCCGGATGCACTGTATATTGATAAATGTATATTTCTCCTACAATGTAGTTTTATTAATCCACTATAGTTTTACCCTTTGCTGTTTGTGTGCATTAAAAAACACTCTTTGAATATAATTTAGCGAGATAATGTGCAACATCTGTCAGTGTATCATTTAATTAAAGGTTGTGTCAGTCATCAAACTGCAGCTGTGTGGTTGCACAAATATTCTGGGTATAATATCAATAATATTTGATTCCAGGTTAGAAATATATGTTGAATGTTGACTGGGAAACATAAAGCTTATGCTCCACAGTTTGTGATGTGGTTGCAGGGAAGGACAAGACAAAACTTAACCCTGATTCGGATGAGTTTACAGTAAATATGTAGATAGGGAAAACTAAGTGGTTTGTGTGTACAGCCAATATTTACTGTACACAGGGATTTTTTTGGGGAAAAACTAGAAACAAAGCTGTGAAACGCATATGCACAGTAGGTGAAATGTTTCCTTTTCTGCATATGCAGATGCAGATGATTTTTCTGCATTCATGAAGAACACAGTATGACCACAGAACTACACAAAATCACAGACACATTGCAGTCATAGGTTTTCCCAAAGAGTCCAAGGTGTGTAGTCCCTTCTTTTGGCCTTGTTTTTATACACAGGACTGTTTCTAGCTTTTTGGGGACTCAATTTTTATAATGGGAAAGAATTCAAAACCTTTAAAATGGAAAGAAAAAGACAACAAAAGCATTTAAAAGATGAACTTGGGTCATTGTTTAGATTTAAAAAAATATCAAACCATTACACAGAATGAAAATACATAGAATGAAAATTTAACCATTTGTATGAACACTGCAAATTTACAAGAAAAACGCTGCAAGCCACAAATTGAAAAGAAAAAAGTGGCAAATTTACTTGAAAAAAGCAGCAAATTTACTTGAAAAAAGTTGCGAATTTACAAGAAAAAAGTCACAAGTTTACAAGAAAAAAAAACAGAAATATGAGAAAAAAGTTGCAAGTTTATGAGGACAAAGTCACAAATTTATGAGAAAAAGATGACAAATTTACAATAAAAGAGAAAAAAGTTGCAAATTTACAAGAAAAAGTAACAAGTTTCTAGTGATACACAGCTGTATCAGCCTAACATCAGATATTTACCTTATGGACGGATGTAGGCTATCAGCAAATAAGATATCAGCAATTCTGATATTTTTCTGGTGTTTCCCAGTTGTGTGGCATTGATTTTGCTCTGAAACAGACAACAGTAGACTCATCATAGCAGTCTGTTGTGGTTGACAATGACTGTTTCATTTAGGTCTGATCAGATTTCTCCACGCAGCTCTGTCCTTAGCCTTCCACTGCCAGGAACTCCTGTCTATATCCAACTTCTTCAAGTTTCTTTTTACAGTGTCTTTAAATCTGAGCCTTGGTCTACCCTGATTGCATTTGCCCTCACATAACTGTGAGTAGAGTAACTGCCAAGGGAGACGCTGGTGGTCCATTCTCTCAACATGTCTGAGCCATCGCAGGTTCATCTGTATTAGCATGTCCTCCATTGATGGTAGACCGACTCGTTTCAGCACTTCTATGTTGGTTATCTTGTCTTTCCATGAGATGTTCATTATGGCTCGAAGGTGTCTCATCATGTATGTGTGGAGTTTCTTCACATGCACTCTGTAGACAGTCCAAGTTTCAGCACCGTACAACAGAGTAGCCAGTACTGTCGCTCTGTACACTTTGCATTTCACACGGATAGACACATGTCGATTGTTCCACAGTCTCTCCCTCAAATTTCCAAACACAGTGCTCGCTCTTCCCATTCTGAGAGATAGTTCATCCTCCAGCCTAGCATTCTCTGAAAACAGTACTCCCTAGATACTTGAAAGTCTTGCACTTGAATAGTGGCTCTTCCCCAATGCTGATCTCTTCTGGTAGTGATGTTGATAACTGGAGCTTTGGGGGATGATAAAGGCATTCTGTCTTCTTGATGTTGATTTGGAGGCTGAATTGGCTAGCTGCTCTTGCAAATTTCTCCACTAAAGATTGTATATCTTCCACACTGTGTGCAACTAGAGCACTGTCGTCGACAAAGATCATTTTTCTTACTACTTTTATCGATGTCTTACTCTTGGCTTTAAACTGTGCCACATTGAAAAAGTCTGCTTCTTTTCTTGTTTGAATGTATACTCCTTCTGAAGTGTCTTTGAAGGCCACCTCAAGCATGGCTGCCAGATATAGCGAGAAGAGTGTAGGCGCCAGCACACACCCTTGTTTCACCCCGTTGCTTACTGAAAGTCTTTAGATACTGAACCACTCATTGCCATGTTTGCTTGCATACCTGTATGGAGTGCCTCGATCAGGCTGACAAACTTCTCTGTACAACCAACCATATTTACCATATTTCTTGAGTACCTGCCAAAGTCCTTGTCGCGAAACAGTATCGAAGGCTTTACTGAAGTCTATGAAGACTACATAAAGCGGTATGTTCTGTTCGATACACTTTTCTTGAACCTGTTTCAAGCAGAAAATCATGTCCATTGTGCTTCTTCCACTTCTAAAGCCACACTGGGTTTCCGGTAGTACATTCTGCGAGATGTGTTCATTGAGTCTGTTCAGTAGTACACATAGATAGATTAGTTTATTTGACAGGGACAGTGCAATAAACATAGACAATTAATCAATGACAATCAATCTGATGTGTTGCACATAGAGTGTATAGCTATTAGCTAATTTGCAACTCTTGTCCCTGGATGGGCTTTAGAAAAGAGAATCAAGTAAAGAAAAAAAAATACACAATAACCACATACATCAATGCAAAAAAGATTATAAATACACAATTATAAATATTATAAATATTATAAATACACAAATAACCAACTCTTGTCCCTGGATGGGCTTTAGAAAAGAGAATCAAGTAAAGAAAAAAAAAAACCACAATAACCACATACATCAATGCAAAAAAGATTATAAATACACAATTATAAATATTATAAATACACAAATATAACAACCTGACTCACATTTGCCTATTTCAGGCCTCCCTCCCTTCGTCACTCACTATAAACAAACACATTCATTCCTTCCCTTCATTCACTCTCACCTTGCAGACAATCAATTCATACATGAGTACATTCTTGTTTATTTTTCAGCCAGTTTTTAACCTTTTTAGTGAATGTTTTAAAGTCCGTTATTATTTTAATTACATTTGGCATTGTGTTCCAGATGTGACTGCCCTTTATAGAGAAAGCTGTTTGTCCAAATGTGGTTCTGCGGTGGAATATTTTACAGTTATTGTTAACAGAACTCCTGGTGGCTCTGCTGCTGTCCTGTCTTTGGACGAAACCAGCAAGTGGCTCGGGTGCTGATTTATGGAAACATTTGAACGTTAATTTCAGAAAACAGAGGTCAATGAAACTCTCAAAACTCAATAGGTTGTATTTTTTTAAAACATTACAGTGATGCCACCTAATGGGCTTTTTGTCCAAGATTTTTAGGGTTTGATTATATAATGAACCTACTGTATATGTCTTATTGTGGAAGGGGCTGCTTGAGCCCAGACTGTCAAACAGTATGATATATGAGAAAAAACCATAGAATGCATATACAGTACAGCTGCTTCGTAAGGTATGTAATATCTAATTAATTTAAAGCAGTTCTGATTTTTTTTTACTGTTTTTGAAATTTTCTTTATATGAAGATTAAATTTGAGTTGAGGATCTAGTACAATGCCAAGGTATTTGAATTCTGTAGCTAAACTGATGTCATGATCATGTATATTAACTTTAAAACGTTGCAGGTTACATTTTTTGATTGAAAAGCACATTGAGACTGTTTTCTGAAGGTTCAGCAATAGATGGTTCTGGAGGAGCCACTCTTGGAGGAGCCACTCTTGGACATCAACCATACTTGTAGACAGTACATCTGCAGCCTGTGCTGGAGTCTTGGCAGCTGTGTAAATAACTGCATCATCTGCATAAAGTTGGCATGTTGCAGCTGAGCAGTGTAATGGCAAGTCATTAATAAATATGCTGAAAAGTAAAGGACCAAGAATGGACCCTTGTGGGATACCCATGCGGTTGTTTAAAAATGAGGATTTATCCTGGTGAACTTTTACACACTGTTCTCTATTCTGGAGATAAGATGCAAACCATTCTAATGTATCTGGGGAGAAGTTAAAAGATACCATTTTGGATAAAAGCAAACTGTGGTTTACAGTATCGAAAGCCTTTTTGAGATCTAGAAAAACAGCTCCTACCACATTACCCCTGTCCAAGGACTGTTTGACGTTATCAATAAGGCAACAATTTGCTGTTTCTGTTGAGTATCCTGGTCTAAAACCAAATTGATGTGGATGAAGAAGTTGACTGTCTTGTAAATATTCAATCAGCTGTGTAGCTACAACTTTTTCAAGAACCTTAGACAGGACTGGTAAAATAGAGATTGGGCGGTAATTGCATATATCGTCTTTACTGCCTGATTTATGAACTGGTATGACGACAGCTTTTTTCCAGCCAGATGGAAATGTACTAGACCTAATGGAGAGATTAATGAGATGAGTCAGTGGTTTGATTAATATTTTGCTGTGCATTTTGAGAAAGGAGGTGTTCATATTGTAGATATCATTAGTTTTTGAGTTTGACAGTGTTTTAACAATACCAGCAATTAACTCCTCATTTACCTCATCGATGTGAAAAGAATCTGTTGGAAGTATGGAATTTGTGTTGTTGAGCACATTTGGCAGCACAAAAATTTTTGTTAAGTCTTCCACAGAGCCCACAAAGTATGAATTAAATTCATTTGCCAAAGTAGCCTTGTCACTGACGGTCTTGCCATTGATTCTAAGTTCCTTTACCCCCTTCTGATCGTTTTTTTTATTAGTTAAGTTATTTAAATGCCTCCATAGGGAACTGTTGTTACCCTTTGCATGATCTATCAGTTTATTGTAATAAGATACTTTTGATTTTCGCAGCTCTTGTACCACTTTATTTCTTAAACTTTTGTACACAAGGTGATCATTTTGTAGTTTAGAGGTTAATGATGTTTTCAATGCATAGTCTCGCCTCTTCATAAGTTTTCTTATTTCATTATTTAACCATGGTAGGTTAATCTTCTGTTGTCTGCTATTAATTTGCTTTGTAAATTTTTCTATGGACTTTGTAATTGTTGCAGTTATAAAATTACAGCAATCATCTACTTCATTTATTGACATGAGCTGCTCCCAATTTTGATTCTCTAAGTGATGTTCAAACTCCTCATTTTTTGATTTGGGAATAATAAAATTTGATTTGTCAATATCGATTCCCCCAAAATACTGTAGTCGCTTTTTAGTGAGTTTTCTGACAGCAAGAACCATGTTATGATCTGAGAGGCCAGTTACAAGATTATAGGTTCTGGTTATTCGTTCTGGTTTATTAGCGAATACCATGTCAATAAGTGTTCTCGATTGTTTGGTCATCCTGGTGGGTCCTTTGATCAATTGTTTGTAATTAAATTTAGTCATGAGGCTTTTCAGTTTCTGTTTTTCCTTATTATCAGACCAGTTGATATTGAAATCACCATAAAATATGGTTTCTCTGCTCCTCTCAAGTTGTTTAACCAGAGCACTTAATTCATTATAAAAAGAAGAATTGTGTGACGGTGGGTTGTACAATACTGCAATGTTGAAATTCATTACCGGTGAGAGGCATACGTTAACAGCTAAACATTCAAGTGAAGTATTCAAATCAACTAATTGACATTTAAATTTTTCTTTGATGTAAATTAAAACACCCCCTCCCCTCCCTGCCTGTCTGTCTTTTCTAAAACACTGATAACCCATAATATCGATCATATTAGTGTCTATGTTCCTGTGTAGCCAGCTTTCTGAGAGACAAAGATAGTCCAGATTTGAATCAGACAGTAACACCGAAATCTCGTCTCTTTTGGGGATTATGCTCCGTATGTTTAGATGTCCGCCGAGGATCCCCTTTGGTTTAGCCTTTGTGTCCCAAAGAACTCGTGCATGATTAACAGTTTGGAAAAATAGATGTTGTTTTTGCTTTCGTACAGCTCGGTTTTCGGATCTCGCCTCATTTGCAATTTGTTTAACCGCTCCTGTTTCCAAAATTTTGGTCGTAGCGCAGCTGTTTACAGCAGGATCAGACATGTGAGTCTGTTCAGTGCAATTCGACTCACCCGACTCACTATGCCGGGCCGTAGATAGGAACAGCCAATCCGCCGGCTCAGATGTTTGTGCTAACCCAGTGGTCTGCTGTTTAATAGTGGCAGGTCCAGGGTTAAGGTGAATATCCCCTGCCAGAAGTAGCAGTGCTAACAGTACTTTAACTGTATAGCCTCTGCCATATTGCGATATTTGCTTACCCGTCATGTTTGCCTTGTTTTGGGAGCTTTTTCTCAGGGCTTTTGCAGCCCAGATAGAGTACAGGGTGAAATGGCCATGTCCAAATCCATATAAATAAGACTTTTTAGCTTCACCTTTAGTTGAGTTGGCCGGAAAACCCTTCTTGTTGCAGTTCCAGACACACAAAGACAATAATAAGAATAAGTAGATAGGCAGAAAGTGTCCCATCAGACCACTCCTCACTCCAGTGGCAGCCATCTTTTTTTTGAAATCATACATTCCCATAGAAACCATATATTCCCAATGTGCCCAAAGATAAATTACCCCACAATAAATATTATAAATAGCATAAATACCCTAAAAGCACATACACTACCGTTCAAAAGTTTGGGGTCACTTAGAAATTTCCTTATTTTTGAAAGTAAAGCACTTTTTTCAATGAAGATAACTTTAAACTAATCAGAAATACACTCTATACATTGCTAATGTGGTAAATGACTATTCTAGCTGCAAATGTCTGGTTTTTGGTGCAATATCTAGATAGGTGTATAGAGGCCCATTTCCAGCAACTATCACTCCAGTGTTCTAATGGTACAATGTGTTTGCTCGTTGTGTCAGAAGGCTAATGGATGATTAGAAAACCCTTGTGCAATCATGTTAGGTCTGCAATGCTGTAATTACTGCAAATGGAGGATTCTTTGACGAAAGCAAAGTTTGAATGAAAAAATTATTATTTCAAATACAAATCATTATTTCTAACCTTGTCAATGTCTTGACTATATTTTCTATTCATTTTACAACTCATGGTGGTAAATAAGTGTGACTTTTCATGGAAAACACAAAATAATTGTCTGGGTGACCCCAAACTTTTGAACGGTAGTGTAAGTGAAAAGCACATGAGAGAATCTTACCAACAGTGGCTAACAGTGATAAACCTCTGTAATTTCCACAATCTTTCCTGTCACCTTTCTTGAACAAAGGCACAATATTTGGATCCTTCCAGTCTTTAGGTACTTTCTGGGCATCCCATATCTCTTGGATGATCTTGTGCAGGCAGTTGGTCAGCTGAACACCACCAAATTTCCACACTTCTGCTGGAATTCCATCCCTTCCTGGAGCTTCACCATCCTGTGTTGTCCTGATAGCTGCCATTAGTTCATCAAGATTTGGTGGTTCATCCAAACTTGATATGGCCGGTCGCTGCACAAGAGCTTCTTTAGCCTCTTCAGTGAGATCTCCAGGGTTGTTTAGTAGTTGGTCAAAGTGGTCTGCAAATCTGTCCAGGATCTTGTCTTTCTCCTGCAAAACCGTTTCACCATCCATAGCCTTTAGTTGGATCAATCCTCTTGGTTTAGGGCCGTAGATTTCTCTCAAACCTGTGAAGAATGTTTTCATGTCCTTTCTGTCTGCTGCAGTTTGACGTTCCTCTGCTTTTTCATCCCACCAGTTGGACTTCGTCTCTCTGGTGTACTTCTGTAGCTCACTCTGAGCCTTTGAGTATTTCTTCTTCTTTGACCTTGTGTTACACTCTAGGTTTTCCTGCCTAGCTGTATTCCTCACTTCTAGTAGTTTCTTCAGATGTTCATCATGCTCATCAAACCAATCTTGATGTTTCCTCTCAGGGTGGCCTAATACATCACTCGCAGTCTGATACACCATATCCTTCAGTGTTGTCCATTTCTCTTCTATGTCATTCTCTGAGTTGTTGCTGTCCCAGTCTTTCAAGTTTTCATCCATTTCCTGTGTAAGTTCTTCTTACTTCTTTTGGCCTTTCAGTGCACTAGTGTTTAGCTTCCATGGTGGCTTCGCAACCATCCTGCAGTGCTGTTTTCATCTGAAAATCCTTAATCTAGATCTCAGCATAACATGATCAGTACCACAGTCCGCACCTCTCATTGCTCTGGTGTCCAGTACATCCCTTACGTCTCTCTGCCTTGCTATGATGTAGTCTAACAAGTGCCAGTGCTTGGATCTTGGGTGCATCCATGTCTTCTTGTGTGTGTCCTTGTGCCTAAATAGAGTGTTGGTTATCACAAGGTCGTACTCTGAACATAGTGCAAGCAGAAGTTCTCCATTAGCATTGCACTTCCCTACTCCATGACTGCCTAGCACTCCTTTCCATTTCTCAGTGTCCGAACCAACTCTGGCATTAAAATCTCCAACGAGTATCAGCCTGTCATCAGTCGGTACATGCCTGATAATCGCATGTAAATCACTGTAGAACTCTTCCTTCGCCTCCTCTGTGTTGGTCATTGTTGGGGCATATACACTGATCAGTGTGGCATACATCTTCCACTGTAGTGGGAGTCTCATAGTCATTATCCTGTCATTGATTGGCACCGGTTCCTCATCAACATTAACACTAGGGGCGCCACACGAGTCGGCTGCCTTTTGCAACAGCGGCTCGATTCCGAGTCTTTTTCCCTTCCTCTCTCTTTTGATCCGTCTTTTTTTTTCACCCCACTTATATCACGGACACACAGATCGTCCTAAATGTCTCCTGAGCCGGTGGACGGAGCCACTGTCTATAGCAGGATACGATACAGCAGAGAACAGCTGCTAGCATTCAACCGCCACCCGGTCCCATTGGAAATACTCGACATACCGAGAGAACTGAGGCGAAAACGCCGCGGCTGCCGGGCTGGAGTAAGGCGGAGGACAAAAAATATAAGGTACAGACCCTCCCTTCCATCTGTTGTCATGGGAAATGTACGGTCGATACTGGGAAAGTTAGATGAGCTAGCGGCTATCTCCCGTTATGATAGCACATACCGGGAGTGCTCTCTCCTTTTGTTTACTGAGACGTGGCTAACTGAACTAGCAGCAGATGCTAACATTGAGCTGGAGGGTTTTCACATGATACGAGCTGACCGAACACCAGACAGTGGCAAGGCTAGGGGCGGTGGAGTGATCATGTATGTTAACAACAACTGGTGCAGACCGGGACATATCACTGTTAAACAACGACACTGCAGCAAAGACATTGAGTTGCTAGCTGTTAGCATGAGGCCTACATATCTCCCGAGAGAACACTCACACGTGATCTGCATTGTTGTTTATGCAAATCCGACGGCGAACGCTGGGACAGCACGTGACGTCATCCATTCAGTAACCAGCAGGCTGCAGACAGAACACCCAGATGCTCTTCTCCTCATCTCAGGCGATTTCAACCATGTTTCACTGTCTCCCATTCTACCCACGTTCACCCAGTATGTCACATGCCACACTAGAGACAATAAAACACTGGATTTATTCTACGCAAACACTAAGGAGGCGTACACCTCATCACAACTACCCCCACTCGGGAGATCGGATCACAACTTGGTTCATCTCCGGCCGGTGTACAAACCCCTAGTGCACAGACAACCTCCGGCCATGCACACTGTGGAGTTATGGTCTGAGGAGACAATGGACACCCTAAAGGGCTGTTTTGAAGCCACCGCCTGGAAGCAGCTCTGCGATCCACATGGTGAGGACATCGATGGCCTCATTCACACCTTCACGGGCTACCTCAGCTTCTGTGTGGACAAATCCGTTCCCACCAAGACCATACGGCGTCACTCAAACAACAAACCCTGGATCAACCCTGAGATTAAAACACTTCTGAGAGAGAAGAAGAGGATCTTCAGGTCAGGGAACAGGGAGATGCTGAAGTCCGTACAGAGGGAGCTGAGGAGAAAGATCAGAGAAGGCAAGGACAGCTTCAGGAAGAAGATGGAGGACAAGCTGCAACAGAGCGACATCAGCGGGGTCTGGAGAAACCTCAAAACCATCTCGGGGCTCCAGAATACCTCCCCCCAGGCCACAGGGGGCAGGGAGTGGGCGAACAACCTGAATCTGTTTTTCAATAGATTTGACCAACCGCCCTCCCCCCTGACTGCACAACAACCACTGCTGCCTCTAAAGAAATCAAGTCCTGCTGCCCACTCCCCACTCTACCAACACCCCCCCACTCCCAACACACAGCCCCCCATCCTGACCCTGACCAGGACCCAGGTGAGGACGGAGCTGAGGAAGATCAAGGCGAGGAAGGCGCCGGGACCGGACGGCATCAGCGCAAAGCTCCTCAAGTCCTGTGCAGACCAGCTGTGTGGGATTGTGACGTATATCTTCAACATGAGCCTGAAACTGGGGAGGGTACCACAGCTGTGGAAAACATCTTGTGTGGTACCTGTACCAAAAACTTCCCACCCCAAAGACCTGAACAGCTACAGACCGGTGGCCTTGACGTCCCACTTGATGAAGACCCTGGAGAGACTGCTCCTTGCTCACCTCCGCCCCCTGGTGGAACCAGCGATGGATCCACTCCAGTTCGCCTACCAGCATGGCATTGGGGTGGAGGATGCGGTGATCTTCCTCCTTCACCGTTCTCTGTCCCACCTGGAGAAGCCCGGGAATATGGTGAGGATCATGTTCTTTGACTTCTCCAGTGCTTTCAACACCATCCAACCGATGATCCTGAAGGACAAGCTGCTGCGCGCAGGGGTGGACCAGCACCTGTCATCATGGATCCTGGACTACCTCACGAACCGGCCTCAGTTTGTGAGAACCCGGGACTGTGTGTCCGACACGATCATCAGTAGCACGGGGGCCCCCCAGGGAACGGTGCTGGCTCCCTTCCTGTTCACTCTTTATACTGCGGACTTCTCACACAACACAACACACTGCCATCTACAGAAGTTCTCTGATGACTCTGCGATCGTTGGCCTCATCTCCAATGGAGATGAAGCTGAGTACAGAGGGCTTATCCAGGACTTCGTGGACTGGTGCCATCGGAACTGCCTCCAGATCAACGCGAGGAAAACTAAGGAGCTGGTGGTGGACTGCCGCAGGCATGGGCAGCCCCTCACAGTACCAGTAAATATACAGGGAACAGACATCGAGATGGTGACATCCTATAAGTACCTGGGTATTCATCTGAACAATAAACTAGACTGGTCACACAATACTGATGCACTCTACAAGAAGGGACAGCGCAGGCTGTTCCTGCTGAGGAGACTCAGGTCTTTTGGTGTACAAGGGGCGCTGCTGAAGTCATTCTATGACACGGTGGTGGCATCAGCCATCACTTTTGGAGTGGTCTGCTGGGGCAGTGGCATTACTGCAGCCGATAGGAAGAGACTGAACAAACTGATTAAGAAAGCTAGCTCTGTCCTGGGGCAGCGCCTTGATCCGATGGAGGAGATAGGAGAGAGAAGGACGGTGGCTAAACTGTCATCTCTGCTGGAGTCCGAGTTCCACCCTATGCAGGACATACTGAATGCACTGAGGAGCTCATTTAGCAGCAGACTACATCATCCCAGGTGCACAACCGAGAGGTTTCGTAGGTCCTTCCTACCAACGGCTGTCAGACTGTACAACCTAAGCAGGGCTGCTCGCAGAGATAGCAAAAAAGACGTAACAAACTAATAGTTTTTTGAATGCAGAAGATGCAATAGACTTACACAGTGGTCCTCTCCGGCATACAACTAGGAGCATGCCGGTCGCTATGGAGGGTGAGAGTGTGTATGGGCACATAATCATACCATGCAGGATAGCTGGGTAGACGGTTATGCTGTTTCATTCCATCTAGCGGCAATGCTCTGCACTGTGTGTGTTTATATATTTGCATATTTGTTCCGTCTAGCTGCAATGCTCCGTACTGTGGGTGTTTATATATTTATATATCTACATGTTATTCCATCTAGCTACATTGCTCCGCACTGTGTGTGTTTATATACTTGCATATTTATTCCACCTAGCTGCAATGCTCCGTACTGTGGGTGTTTATATATTTACATATTTATTCCATCTAGCTACAATGCTCTGCACTGTGTGTTCATATATTCATATATTATTCCATCCAGCTACAATGCTCTGCACTGTGTGTCTGTGTGTGTGTGTATATATATATATTTTATAGTAATACGTACATATGTTTATTAGCTGCTCTTGCTTGCTTGTTTTTTTTTCTTGCCTTCTGATTGTTGCTCTGAGTGTTGCTATCCCTGTGCTGTTGCAATCCTGGAATTTCCCCGTTGTGGGACTAATAAAGGCTTATCTTATCTTATCTTATCTTATCAAGCATTGCTGCTATCTCCTTTCTAACTGCAAAGCCCACTCCTGCTTCTCTCCTTTCTTGAGTTGATTTCCCACTTCAAAAGAAGATGTACCCATGGACTTCCAAGCTGTCATATCCAGGCAATCTTGTTTCACTAAGTGCAGCTTTGTCTACATTGTACCTGTTCATTTCCAGGGCCACAAGCACGGTCTGTCTTTCTGGGGGCTCTGATGATGTTCTGTCCAACAGAGTGAGTACATTCCATTCTGCTACACACAAGGCTGCTGTTTTCCTCTTCTTTTGTCTTCCTGCTCCTAGCTTACTTTTCGCTGCCTGTTGGAGTGTGAACAGATCGGTGCGGACCTTGTTAGCCCTGGCGACGTCTGAGCCGGTATGAGTTGCTTTCTGACTGACCATTTCATGAAACTGCTTGCAAAGTATTTGAGTACCGCTAGCTTTTGCTGGACTTGTGGCACATTCTTGGCAGATAAAGGTATTATCAGTGGTAAGGACAAGCCAAGACAAACTAACTCCAGTATCTGTTGCAGTGACTGACCAGATGATCGGATTGTTTATCTCTGCTCTTTGTGTAGTGCATGTCACAATGCACCGACTGGCACAGTCCACCACAGACCTTGCAACAAATGTGGTTATCTGCCAGGATGTCCAGTCTCACCCTGTGTAACTGGGAGTGGTCCACCACAGACCTGTGGCAGATATTGTTTTTAGTTCTGCCAGGATGCCCTGTTTCACCCTCCATGCCCTCGGAAGGGAGGGGATGCGGTTGAGTCGCTGACGGCCTGACCCATGAGACAGGTAGTACCAGTTTTCATGGTTATCCGGTAGCAAGCAAGCCAATGCCTGACCTGACATAAAAAAGGGGGGGGGGGGGTGTAAGTCTCAGTTAAAAGCTGCCAATTTCTGACCAAAAAAGTGGAATTTTATGGGAAAAAAGCTGCAACTTTAGCAAAAAGGCAAAAAAAAGGTGTAAATTTCCAACTGTTCATGACCTACAATGCCACAAATTTATGGACAAAAATGCTGCAAATATAAGACTTGAGTAAAATGCTGCAAATTTAAGTGCTTTTTTTAAACTGCAAATTCAAGAGTAAGAAAAGTTCTAAATTCATGAGGAAAAAGCTGCAAAATTATGAATAATAAAAAGCTGCAAATTTTCAAGTAAGAAGCTGCACATTTCTGAATAAAATGGCTGTAACTCTGCAGGAAAATCCTTCAAATTTATGAGGAAAATCCTCACATTTACAACAGAATGTTTCTAATTTACATGAAAAAGGATGTGATAAATTGGCCTGTGTTGGCCATTTTTAAATGACAGCCGTGAGGAAGAACTTAAATGGTGGTGTTTGGTGGTGTTAAATCATGCAGATCTGCACTAATCAGCAGGGAAAAGGAGAAGAAGAAGCTAACAGTAGACTACAGCTACAAATTTAAAAAAAACAAACAAACATCTGCGTCTGAACCATTTTAATGTATTTTAGTTCGGTTTATTTTTAGATAATGCATATTTCTTAGCTGATACCTAACAATATAAAATAATAAGTTGGCTTTTGGTGAATGTATTATTTTTGGCATTGGTTTGGACCCAAAATTTCACAATCCTAATGTTGTGTATGAGAAAGGAAGTCGGAGTCTCTCTTCATGCAGGGAACCAACAACACTTTATTATGAACACAGAACTATATGTCCAGGAGGCTGTGCCCGCCTGACATCACGGCAGGGGCAGGTACGGCAACACACACACACATACCACACTCACTACCCCACAATTCCCCTCCCCCTTACAAAAATGCAAAACCACACACAATTGAGCCCCCCCCCCCAATTTAGGATCCGAATCATGTACTAAGGAAACAAGGAATCATGAACTGTAGTAAAATACCCTATCACATTCACACAAAACAACTAAAACAATTGGACCATGTCTCTCAAAATATTTAAAATAATCCCATAACATCCATACTCACATGCACACCAACAGAATATGTACATATTTACACTGTAATGTTTATGTGACACCAATATCCGTCGGTAGCCAAAGGTAAAACTGGCCCGGGGGCCCAGGGCAGCCCCAAAGCATCCACGCCCTTGGCTGCCGAAGATAAGACAGGCTCGGAGGCCCCGGGCAGCCCCACGACATGTGCGCCCCTGGCTGCCGTCTGCCTCTGGGATCAAAAACAATCTCTCCAGCAAGAGTGTCCCTCTTCACCATTGCCTGGTTCTTTTCTCAGGACCAGCAGTGCTGCTGACTGGCACGCTGTCCCTCTGTGCTTGTTGGTCCGCCCCCGACCGCTTTCAACACCGCCGCCGTGGCTCCAACCACTCCGCCCCCCTGTGGCTGCACTCCAGGGAAAACCGAAACCTGCTTGTTGGCGTCACTTGCCGACCTGGGTGCCTCATCGTAATGCCAAGCACCCATGTCCAGGGCGGCCTGAGCGCTGACACTGAGACACTGCCTGACCTCCGTGGCGCACGGCTGCTGTTGCTCACTCCCGGGGCTCACAGCACCACCTTCATTGGTGTCGCTCTCCGACCCAGGCACCTCATCGCTGCTCCCAACACCCTCGTCCAAGGCGCTCTGTTGCGTAGTCTCCATGCCCGGCTGAAGCTGCTCTCCCCCGGGGCTCCCAGCTTTTCTTTCATCGGCGTCACTCTCCGACCCAGGCGCCTCATCGCTGCTCCCAGCACCCTCGTCCAAGGTGCTCCGCTGCATTTTCTCTGTGCCGGACTGCCACTGCTGCCTCCTGGGGCTCTCAGCCTTCATGGTCCCACTCTCCTGCTGCCCAGCCTCCAGCTGCGGGGATGACTCCTGATGCCGTTCTCCCTCTCCACTGTCGTCACACACCGTGCCGTCAAACTCACCAGCACTATGGTCCTGTACCTTTCTGCGCTTCTTGGCTGGCCCACCGTCTTCAATGACCGGGGACTCCCCCACTTATGGCCCTGGTCCCACCTCGATGCCTAGTTGGTAGCCTGGAGCCTGCTTTTGGCACGCAGTTAGCTTTGTGGCTAGCTTGTCCGTAGACACTGAATTTGCCATTAGCTTCTCCAAGCTAACTAGCCTAGCCTCATTTGACGCCAACACTCCCGCCACCCACAGCTTCGTGGTCCTTGTCTGCCCGGTGAAGAATTCGGCCAACCGCTCGACAGCATCGTCATAGTGTTCCATCTCACCCAATGCACTGAGAATTCTTCGGCTCACCACGCCAAGATGGTGGGCCACAATTGCTCGTCATCGTCTCCCGTTGAGTTACCGGAGAGGTGGCTCAGTTGGTAGAGCATCCGCCCCACACCCGGGAGGCAGGGGTTCAAATCCCGGCCGGGTCATGCCGAAGACCATATAAAAGTGGAACTTCCTGCCATCCAGCTTGGTGCTCAGCAATAATGGAATGGAGGAGGGAAATTTGTGGCGGCGCCTTGCATGGCAGCGGCCCTCTGATTCTACACTTGGGGTGTGTGTGATTAACACAGCAGATAGGTAAAACACAATCTCGTTCTACTGTACATGATTGGTTGTACAGTTGAATGACAATAAGGGTGATAGAGTCTACTTAGGCTCAGCGCCCCAATGTAATCCTCAAACATGGCCTGCCACTTCAGCCACAGGATCACCGGCTCTTCCCATGTACTCCAGAAACGGTATTGGGGTTGAGGTAGCCCATACACTCCCGTAATTTTCTTCTCATCACCAAATGTTATGTATGAGAAAGGGAGTTAGAGTCTCTCTTCATGCAGGGAACCAACAATGCTTTATTATGAACACAGAACTATATGACGTCACACCAGGGGTAGGTATGGCAACACACACACACACACACACACACACACACACACACACACACACCACACTCACTACACCACACCTAATACATCCTAATATATGCAAGCACATGCTTTATTAAATCCAGTTTGTATGATGCTAACTTTTAGTAAGTCTGTAAAGCACATGCAGCTTTTTTTGTGCTTCTTCATTGTAGTGCAAGAATATTACACAACATCCATCCATCCATCCATCTTCTTCCGCTTAATCCTTTTCGGGTCGCGGGGGGGCTGGAGCCTATCCCAGCATCTTTGGGTGAGAGGCAGGGTACACAACATAACAAAAATAATTGTTTTGTAAGTTGTCTGTGTTTTTTCAACTGATTTAAGACAATTTTGCACCGCTGAATCCGAAAATGACATCCGTTCCTCTCGATAAGGTCAGGTTTTTATGTTAAGTTATAAGCAGCTGTACAGCAGTTGTACAGGTGTACTGTAAATTGAGTAGTAGACAATGATAAAGGTAAGTACATGTAAATTGAATGTTACATCATCATTGTTCAAAATTCAGAGAATTTCAAGAAATAAAAAAGAATTTTGCATCATATAAAGCGAAAATATCCGTACATGTAAACAAAAACGTAAGAAAGCTTGTGGCCATAGTTCAAAAAGTTGACCTGATTGCACAAAACCAATGTGATTTTTTGGATTCAGCACATCAAAATTGTCCCAAATCAGCTAAAAAAAAACTTAGGCAATAAATTTGGTGTTGACCAGTGTTATTTATGTTGGTGCAAATTGTTTTAGTTGCACTTAATTTTCACATGATCCCTGTGAACAGATTGCATTTATTTACATGCTTCCTCTTTCCCTTGTTGTGACTGTTGTAAAGATTGTCACAGTCACAGGAACAATATCATCCAAGCCTAAAGGAGGAAGTTTACAGTTCTGTTAAAAAACAACAACAACAAAGAAAAAAATGTATATTTTCCTTGGGGAATGTGTCTTTATAAGTCAGTTAATCATTATTGTAAGACAAAGGAGATGAGTTGGTGTGTAGCCCAAGAGTCACCTCTGGTGAAAATTTCATCAAAGTCCATCCAGTAGTTTTTGTGTAATCCTGCTGCACAAATACAAAATAGTGCCTTGGTGGAGGTATGCATTGTCACATCATCATCAAATTTCTGAAAAAAAAAAAGTTGTTAAATCCTGAGAAAAATTCAGAATTGTTCCAAAGTACTCCCCCCCCCCAGAGAATGTGGAGGGTGAACTTGTAGCTTGGGAGCCCCCTAGTGGCTGAGGGGTCCTGTTGCATTTGCGTACTCTGCTTTCCAGCCAGAAACAGCAGCGATCTGAAATATCGGCAGTAAAAAGAACCAAGAAGAGGAATTCCCCAAAAGACGCTCAGTCCTCTGTGAGTGCAAAAACCTCCCCGGGCAATAATAATTCTGCTTCTACACACTTCACGTCGCTTTTCCGTGGATTTTATCATGTTTTTGGAGAGAAAGCTTTTCTCTTCCCCACACTGTGCGTGCGTGCGCGCGCGTGTGTGTGTGCGTGTGTGAGTGTATGGTGCATGCGCAGTCCTTGCTCCCCGCACCGCGCGGTGCTGAGCGCGCTTCTCTCATCTGGTCAGACGGAGTTGACCAGAGTGTTCGGAGCTGATGGCTGGCTGGCTGGATGAGTGGTCAAACGTCGCTCACACGCTCCTCGGTTTTGATTATCCGTGAATGAAAAGCAGCAGATTAAAGCAGCAGCCTTGTCAATCCGGCAGGACCCGCCACTTCACCACCATCCTCCGGTAAGTCACCTTCCTCACTCCTCTCTTTTATCTCTTCTTCTTTCTCTGTTTTTTTTTTTTTTTTGCTCAGTTCAACTCTGCACAGCAGACCCAGCAGCACGAAGGTCTTGGAGCTGCTTGCATGGCTCACTTTTCAGATTTCCCCCCACATGAAACAGAAGAATTTTGGAATGTTTTTGTCCTGCTTCATGTACCTTATAATTTTTGTTCACGCCTACTGTTCTTCCACGAAAAGGAGCCTAAACTTGGTGTTAAATGCAGTGACTCCTCTCAATATAATAATATAGTGAATCATTATTGATTATCAATCCTCTTGAATAAAAAACAGCTATGGGGGTTATACTTTAGGTCTTCAATAAGAAAATAAAGAGAATACATCTATTATAGTCACCTAGACGTGGCAAGTGACACCTTCATTGTTTTACGGTCAGACCTCTGAATTACTAATGTTCAGGTAAACTGACAGGATGAAAAAGACACAAAATATCATAAAACCTTTAATATTATTTTATGAAAAACTGCATGCAGTCAAAGTGGTGTAAAATGTGTAATATGCAGTATATTTCACACTGATTTAGGCATTTTTAAAAAAAATATTATGACAGTAAATAGCACTGGTAATGTTAATGTGTTAACTTTTTCAATTATTATGGGCCAGTTAACGCTTTTAAAAAAATGACTCTCAGGTTACTCCCTGATTTGTATTTTGTATACTTTATTGATCCCCAGAGGGGAAATTGAGGTGGTGTTGTTAGTGGTGACAGGTTTGTCTCAGCAGCTGGCTTGGCTTAAAACAAGAGTAGAACTTATTTTTGTCAGCATTTAAATTTACACAAATCCAATCTAATTTATTTATAAAGCACTTTAAAAACGCAAAGCTTACCAAAGGGCTGTACATAAAACACATGGGAATAAAACAAGGTGAAAGACATAAGTGAGAAAAAGAAAACATAAGCAGAATAAAAGTCAACATGTCACACTGGATCAAAAGCCAGAGTTTGATTTTAAATAAGATTTAAAAACAATCAATGCCACATTAAAGTGATCCTCCGGTTCTCAGGGCAACCTCATTCTGCGCTCACAAAATCCAGTTGAAGCACGCACACACCTGATGCAGTGTTATTGATTGGGGCTGCTCGCTCTAAAGTATGAAAAGAGGGAGAGTTTCTGTCAGAGTGGGTGGAGAAACACACACTCCAGTATAAAATGAATAAAAGCTTCTAACTCACCATTAAGGTCAAGAGCTCTGGAAATCAATTAAGAATTGCTCTGTTAGTTCTTTTAAGAGTTGAGATAATTAGAAAAGTTTCCTTAAGTAGAAGCACTGACTTCCTCTTTAACAATTTCAAAATGAAACAGGAAATGTGACAACAGTATTAAAAACTGTAGTTTTGTAGAGAAATCGACTCCCTCTTTATAATGAACTAAAAAAATACAAATTACTGTCATAAAATTTCTGATAATTGAATATACATTAATGATTATCGAGTGTTTTTCCTTTTGCTCTAGCTGTATTTTTGTTAAATGAGTTTCACAGGTATATTTTATGGAAAAAAGCATTTGAAAGTTACTTAAAAATACTTCTTTTTCATTGTTTCTTCATTGAAATATTAGCAACAATCAATTATAGAAAATGTGCAATTAATTAGTTAAAAAAAATTTACGTCCCAGCCCTAGAAATAAACTGTGTGAACATTTTATACACATAAAGTTGTTTTATGGTGAAAGGTTCATCTGCTTTTATTTTTTTTTAAGGAAAATTAGCCAGAAAAAGGTGGATTGTCCTCTCTGGGTTGGGGACAGGCTCCTGCCCCAAGTGGAGGAGTTTAAGTATCTTGGGGTCTTGTTCACGAGTGAGGGGGGAATGGAGCGAGAGATTGACAAACAGATTGAAGCAGCATCTGCAGTGATGCGGACATTGTACCGGTCTGTTGTGGTGAAGAGGGAGCTTAGTTCTAAGACAAAGCTGTCGATTTACCAGTCAATCTACGTTCCTACTCTCACCTATGGTCACGAGCTTTGGGTAATGACTGAAAGAACAAGATCACGGATACAAGCGGCTGAAATGAGCTTTCTCCGTAGGATTGCTGGACTCACCCTCAGAGATAGGGTGAGGAGCTCAGTCATCCAGGAGAGGCTCAGAGTAGAACCGTTGCTCCTCCACATTGAAAGGAGTCAGTTAAGGTGGTATGGGTATCTGATTAGGATGCCTCCTGGACGCCTCCCACTTGAGGTGTTTCAGGCACATCCCACTGGGAGGAGACCCCGGGGCAGACCCAGGACTCGGTGGAGAGACTGTGTCTCCCAGCTGGTCTGGGAACGCCTTGGTATCCTCTCTGAAGAGCTGGAGCAGGTGGCTGGGGAGAGGGAAGTCTGGGCTTCTCTGCTTGAACTGCTGCCTCCGCGACCCAGACCTCCGGAAAAGCGGTAGAAGATGGCTGGATGGATGGAAAATTATCGAATGCACATAATTTTTTTACTCTTTGCCAAGGTGGTTATGGTTATGTTATGGTTATGTGTTTGTGTTCATGATAATCACAGCTTTTTGTTTAATTTTCAGTCGAGGATCGAAATGGCCCAAGGAGCAGTTGTTTAGATTTCCGTACTGTTAGCTGACAGGTAACAGGCTGTTTGGAGAAATTAAAATATGAGACAGAAAATTACAAACCTTGGCAGAGGTTTATGCTCTTGAGTGCTTTTGAGTTTTGTAAATAATTTACCAGTTATTTAGATACTTTTCAGAATTAATGCATGCAGTGAGTAGACAGTGGTGTGAAAAAGTGTTTGCCCCCTTCCTGATTTCTCATTTTTTGTATGTTTGTCACACTTAAATGTTTCAGATCATCAAACAAATTTAAATATTAGACAAAGATAACACAAGTAAACACAAAATGCAGTTTTTAAATGAAGGTGTTTATTATTAAGGGAAAAAAAAAATCCAAACCTACATGGCCCTGTGTGAAAAAGTGATTGCCCCCTAAACCTAATAATTGGTTAGGCCACCCTTAGCAGCAACAACTGCAATCAAGTATTTGTGATAACTGGCAATGAGTCGTTTACAGCACTGTGGAGGAATTTTGGCCCACTCATCTTTGCAGAATTGTTGTAATTCAGCCACATTGGAGGATTTTCGAGCATGAACCACCTTTTTAAGATTATGCCACAGTATCTCAATTGGATTCAGGTCAGGACTTTGACTAGGCCACTCCAAAGTCTTCATTTTGTTTTTCTTAAGCCATTCAAAGGTGGACTTGCTGGTGTGTTTTGGATCATTGTCCTGCTGCAGAACCCAAGTGCGCTTGAGGTCACCAACAGATGGCCGGACATTCTCCTTGAGGATTTTTTGGTAGACAGCAGAATTCATGGTTCCATTTACCACAGCAAGTCTTCCAGGTCCTGAAGCAGCAAAACAGCCCCAAACCATCACACTACCACCACCATATTTTACTGTAGGTATGATGTTCCTTTTCTGAAATGCTGTGTTACTTTTTCGCCGGATGTAATGGGACACATAACTTCCAAAAAGTTCAACTTTTGTCTCGTCAGTCCACAGAGTATTTTCCCCAAAGTCTTGGGAATCATCAAGATATTTTCTGGCAAAACTGAGACAAGCCTTTACTGTATGTTCTTTTTGCTCAGCAGTGGTTTGTCTTGGAACTCTGTCATGCAGGCCATTTTTGCCCAGTCTCTTTCTTATGGTGGAGTCATGAACACTGACCTTAACTGAGGCAAGTGAGACCTGCAGTTCTTTGGATGTTGTTGTGGAGCCTTTTGTGACCTCTTGGATGAGTTGTCGCTGCGCTCTTGGAGTAATTTTGGTCAGTCGGCCACTCCTGGGAAGGTTCACCACTGTTCCATGTTTTCGCCATTTGAGGATAATGGCTCTCACTGTGGTTCACTGGAGTCCCAGAGTTTTAGAAATGGCTTTATATCCTTTTCCAGACTGATAGATCTCAATTACTTTGTTTCTCATTTGTTCCTGAATTTCTTTGGCCTGGGTGTGGCTAGAGAAATTGAACTCAGCTTTCCAAAGATGTGATAAACCACAGTTAATTTATGTTTTAATGGGGGGGGGGGGGTCACTTTTTCCACACAGGACCATGGAGGTTTGGATTTTTTTTTACCCTTAATAATAAACACCTTCATTTAAAAACTGAATTTTGTGTTTGCTTGTGTTATCTTTGTCTAATATTTAAACTTGTTTGATGATCTGAAGCATTTAAGTGTGACAAACATACAAAAAAAAGAGAAATCAGGAAACACTTTTTCACACCACTGTATAAAATTTAGAACATTATTGTTACAGATTTAAACATTTTAGCAGTACGTGTTTAGCCAGTTAAACAGTATAAGGGCTTCTGTCACCTTAATGTGAGAGAAACACATGAGTGTCGTGGAGACGTTAATTTCCATGTTAATTTAAAAGCGTGTGTGATATTGATTTGTCATGAGCTGGATTGTGGTGCCACCTTCAGCTCACATGGGAACAGACCTGAAAATTAAAATAGTTTCTTCTTTCAACTCGTTTCAGTTTTTCTTTATTTTCCTTTCCTAAAATCAGGTGACCTTGCTTTTCCCTCCCTCCCCTCCCTTCCTTTCCATTCCTCCCAAACCTTCCTTCTCCATTTCTCTATTCTCCCCTATCCATTATCGCCACTTTTCCTCTATTACCTGGAAACTTTGCAGTCGTCTAATGTGACTTGAGCAGGACATCCATCCACCGTTTGTCTTTTCCTTCCCTTTCTGCTGCTGCATCTGCTCTTTGTTTGCATGTTTGCACCTTCACTCTCCAAATGCCTCTGGCCTTTCTGATTCTAATTAACACTAATAAAATTAATTAAAGATGAAATCCTCAGCTGGAAACACAAGAGGACGGCTGGGTGTGTGAAGTGGTGCAGGAATGCATTCAGACTGAGCTGCAGTAAACATCCAATCAGGAAAAAGAATCAGAGACCAGGGAGCAGGCTCAGGGTTGATGGCAATTTTAAATTGCATCATACAGCATTAGACTGTACAACCTAATGGCTATAGAACTGCGAACACACTGTTTAAACTGATTGGCTATTAATTGTTATTAATCTCTAAATATCAGGTAATACACAGTATAAACCTGCTGTTAGTGTACCAGCTTGAGTGGAGTCTTGTGTTCGTAAAGGAGAGTCGACAGATATGAGGCAACAATGCTTATTCAGAAAACCACATGCTGACCTTTGAACAACTTCCTGTTCCACCTTATCTGAGCTTTGCCGAGTCTTCAAAAATGCAGTTTCATGACATGAATACGGGGGGGGGGGGGGGCGCTGAAATGTTGATAGTGGTCAAATTTGACCAAACAGGGTTTATTTTTTAACCACAGGGATCCAAGCGTTGCAGCACCAATGGAAGAAGTGTGTGGACCGAATGGGAGAGTATGTTGAAAAATTAGAAAAGCACTCAGAGGGTGCATACCTCCGCCAAGGCTCCTTCCATCCCTCATGGATCACCTCCAAAATGTAATGGGTTTGTGTGTAGGCCTAGAGGCACTTGTGGTGGAAATTGCATCAAAGTCTGTCCATTAGTTTTGGAGTATTGTTGCTAACACACTGTGAGAAGATAAGAGCCTTGGCTGAGGTATGCATTCTCAGATCATCACCAAAATGTAATAGGTTTGTCTGTAGCCCAAGAACCACCTCTGGTGAAAATTTCATCCAAATCCATCCAGTAGTATTGGAGTATTGTTGCTAATACTCTGTGAAATGATAAGAGCCTTGGCAGAGGTATGCACTCTCAGATCATCACGAAAATCTAATCATATGTTCCCCATGCCATTACACACCTTTCCTGAAAATTTCATCAAAATCCGTTCAAAACTTTTTGAGTTATGTTACTAAAAGACAGACAGACAAACCAACAAACCATCCAACGTGACTAATAATGTTACCTCCCCCCTTGATGAAGGTAATAAACCACATTTGGTCAAATTTGACCACTATGACGACCCCCCCCCCCCCCCCATAGACTTTTAATGGTTTCAGATAAAGCTACTTTTGAAAATTTCAGAAAGGTGAAGCCAGTGTTGATTCTGTGTTATAGCTAGCAGATAACCTGATTTTGGTTCTTTGGAAGTCTGTATTGGTAACAACACCTATAGGCTCACATACAGCTTGGCTTTACTCTGGCTGTGTGTTACATTGCAGTTCAGTCAGAGCCCTTGGTGTCATGCAAACATAAGGCAATTTAGTCTGAAGGTGCCACATAACAATGAATGTTACTGCTGTAAAGGGAAATGCTAAGATCTACAATCTCTTACAAATGAAGTAGTTTTAATGCCTTAACCTCAAAGACCTTTAGGTTCTCTTGAAATTGAGTGTTTACAAATTTTGAAACAGTAGGAGCATTCCGTCCTGTTAGTAAGTTAGGTCATTGCCTAGGGTGGCAAGTGTAAAGGGGGCTGTGGTGGTACAGCAGCTTCAAATAATATCCCTACTGCCATTCCTCAGCAATTTTCTGTCCTCTGTTATCTATTTTAGTGCAGTGGTGAGTGTACCTGTCACCCTGGAGACCTGTGTTCAAATTCGAATGAAGAACCTGAAATTCGACTGTTACCTACTGACTGCAGTTGTGTTCCGTTACAGCTGTGATATGGTCACCGGAGTGGATAGTTGGCATTCTAAACAATTCTCATCTTTCCACTACATACAGTATGTCACAGATCCAACTTGCCACAACTGATCTTGAAAAATTTGCAATGTGTCAAGTTCTGGGCATGGTCTGGGACCGTGCCCACGCCTTTTGTTTATTTTGCTTCTCTGTGATTATTATTATTAGGGCCTGAGCACTGACAGCGTCAGTGGGCGAGAGCCCTATTGTAATTGTTAGAATTTTTTTTTTCTCCATCTAAGATCTCATTCCACATAGCAAAAGCCAGTTTAGAAAGCTTAGGATCAGTCCGCCAAGGTCTCCGCCTTTGACCGCCACCTAATCCACATAGCACCGGACCCCCATAATCCCTCCTGCAGGTGGTGAGCCCACTGGAGGGCGGACCCATGTAACTCCTTCGGGCTGAGCCCGGCCGGGTCCCACGGGTGGAAACCCGGCCACCAGACGCTAGCCTTCGAGCCCCTCCCCCAGGCCTGGCTCCAGGGTGGGGCCCCGGTAACCCCATACCAGGCAGGGTATACTGAATCCTTGATATAGAATTTATCATGAGAGTCTGTTGGATCGTTCTTAGTCTGGCCCTTCACCCAGGACCAGTTTGTCTTGGGTGACCCTATCAGAGGCAAATTGCCCTGGACAACATAGCTCCTGGGATCACTGGGGCACACAAACCCCCCCACCACGATAAGGTGATGATCCATGAGGGGGAACTGCTAGAACCGCTGCTCCTCCACATTGAAAGGAGTCAGTTGAGGTGGTATGGGCATCTGATTAGGATGCCTCCTGGACGCCTCCCATTTGAGGTGTTTCAGGCATGTCCCACTGGGAGGAGACCCCGGGGCAGACCCAGGATTCGGTGGAGAGACTATGTCTCCCAGCTTGTCTGGGAACGCCTTGGTATCCTCTCTGAAGAGCTGGAGCAGGTGGCTGGGGAGAGGGAAGTCTGGGCTTCTCTGCTTGAACTGCTGCCTCCGTGACCCGGACCTCCGGAAAAGCGGTAGAAGATGGATGGATATTTACTTATTTTTGTAGGATGTTATTTGGGTTCTAAATATTTTATTGGGTTTTAGACCTTTGAGTTTTTAACCTCTTTGACTAGTTTTTAACTTTTTAATATGACCCTTCTCTCTTACCTCTGGTTTTTCTCTCATCTCTTTGTCTTTATACCCTGATTGATGGAGCCTTGAGTATTTTTATCATGTTTATAGTCAGCTTCATGTGTGCCTGTGTTTGTGTCTATGTTGAATGTAATTGTGGCTTGTAAATATGAATGTCACCAGACTGCAAAACAAATCTACCTACGGGTACAAATAAAGTAACCTGAACCTGAACCTGAAAATGGCTCTACAGCGCCACCTAACATGTGAAGTCAATGGGGAGTGGCACACGCTTACTTTCGCGTAGCAAGATGAAATTCGGGTGAGATGTTTATCATGTCAAGACATACAAAAAACTCCATAGAAGTGATGGTGTATACCCAACAGGAAGTCAACAGGAAGTGTAATCAGAGATTTCTAACTCCTTGGTTCATCACAGAAACTTGTAGCTTAAAACAGAAGACTTGTCAATTAGAAAGAAAATGGCACTCCACTAAATTAGATGAAATCTATTTAGCTTGGAGAAATCATCTTCTAATTTGTAAAAAATCTCTTCGGAAAGTTAGAACAAGTTATTATTCCGCATTAATAGAAGAGAAAAAGAATAATCCCAGGTTTCCTTTCAGCACTGTAGCCAGGCTGACAAAGAGTCAGGACTCTGTCAATCCTAGCATTCCCTTAGAGCTTACTAGTCAGGACTTTATGAACTTTTTCAATAATAAAATTTCATCTATCGGAGATAAAATCAAATTCTTTCCACCATTAAATACATTAACTACTACAACTCCTTCGATTGATATCTGTTTGGATGAGTTTACTTCAATTGACCTTTTAGGGTAGGATAAACTAATTTCTCATCCAAGCCTTCAACTTGTCTTTTAGACCCTATTCCTACCAGGTTATTTAAAGAAGTCTTCCCATTTATTGGTCGCTCTATGCCATGTACCGCAGGCTTTTAAAACTGCTGTAATTAAACCCTTACTCAAAAAGCCAACGCTGGATCTAGGAGTTGTAGCTAACTATAGACCAATCTCTAATCTGCCTTTCATTTCAAAAATTTTAGAAAGAGTTGCTGCTATACATATTTGACCACTTGCAGGGAAATGGTTTATTTGAAGAGTTTCAATCTGGGTTTAGAATCCATCATAGTACTGAAACAGCCTTAGTGAAGGTCATTAATGACCTCCTTATTGCATCTGATAATGGACTTGTTTCTGTACTTGTCCTTTTAGCCTTAGTGCAGCTTTTGATACAATTGATCATAATATTTTACTTGATAGATTAGAACACCATGTTGGATTTAATGGAACTGTTTTTTTTTTTTTTTCCCCTTGTCCTGTCAGGCAGCTAGGCAAACAGAACAGGGATCTGTCACCCTACTGTGCCAAAACAGATTTACTTTGCCAAGAGGAGCCTATACAGTGCCTAACTTTGCACTGTATATTGTTGTAAACTCCTCCTGTAATAACTTTTAATACTTTATTTTAATTGTTTTACCCATGGAAGACCCAACAGGATGGGGAAGAGGGGAGAGGAAGTGTGTGAAGGGGGGAAAGAAAAGGGAGGGGAACAGACAAAAAAAAAACAAAAACCGACAACTAAAACAAACACAAGACAAACTGCTTCTTCCACCGGAGATGTCTCAACACGAGTCTGGTTTCTGCACCTGTTAAAGGAGAGACACTTGTACATGTATGTCTGTGTGCCTATATATGAGAACGCGCGCAAAATAAGTGTGTGCATGTGAGTGGTTTGTCAGGAAACATACGAGCGGAGGGCCGGTCGCAGCAGCCCTCCCCCCGAGGACCCCGAGCAGGCAAGGCAGCGCCACCAACCCCCAGCCCAGAGGTCAGCAAGCCCCAGGAAAGCCAAGCATCCACCCCCGGAGGGACGATCAAGGGAGGGCAGGCCGCCCGGTGGCCGGTGCGGTGAGCCCACACCCCCGGACCCGCTCGACCCCCACCCCCCCACCGGGGCCAACATCCGCCCCCGGGCCCCAGGCACCAGGAGGCCAGCGACCCCACCCCCCAGACAGAGACCAGCCAGCGCCCCCCGGCGTGAGCCCCCCCAGGTACCCCCACAGCGGCCCCGCCCCAGCGCCTCCTAATGGAACTTTGTTGAAGTGGTTTAGACCTTATTTATCTGATGGGTTCCAGTTTGTTCATATCAATAATGAGTTTTCTTCAAATTCAAAGCTCAGTCATGGAGTTCCACAGGGATCTGTGCTAGGCCCTATTCTTTTTAGCTTATATATGCTTCTGCTTGGCAAAATTATTAGAAAGCACTGTATACATTTTCATTGTTATGCAGATGACACACAATTATACCTGTCAGTGAAGCCAGATGACAGTAATCGATTAGCCAAATTAGAGGCCTGTCTTAAGGAAATCAAAGCTTGGATGATTTGTAATTTCCTTCTATTAAATTCAGATAAGACTGAAGTCATTATAGTTGGTCCAAAAAACCTTAGAAATACTTTTCCAAATTAAACTCTTAGTTTGGACGTACTGGATGTACTTAGTACTCTTTCTCTTAATAAAAAAAGCTTGGCTTCAGTTATCAAGCTCCTTTCCTATGGACCCAGTTACCAATCTGGATTCGGGAGTCAGACTCGATCTCTGTTTTTAAGAATAGGGTTAAAACCTTCCTTTTCGATATAGCCTACAATTAGGGAGGAATCCTGTCTCTGAACCCTCCATTAGTTATGTTGCTAATAGATTTAGACAGCCGGGGGACCTCTAATAATGTACTGGGCTTCACTCCTTTAATGTTTGCTCTCTACATGTCTGTTCTTTTCATCTTCTCTATCCCCTCACCCCCCAGCCAGTCGCATCAGATGACTGCCCCTCCCTGAGCTTGGTTCTGCTAGAGGTTTCTTCCTGTTAAAAGGGAGTTTTCCTCTCCACCATCGCCAAGTGCTTGCTCACAGGGCATCATCTGATTGCTGGGGTCTTTCTGCAATTGTGGGGGTTTCCCCTACATTTGAAAGTGCTATGAGATGACTGTTGTTGTGAAATGGTGCTATATAAATAAAGTTGAATTGAATTGAATTGAATTAATAGTTATGTGAGGAACCTTGGAGTTATTTTTGATCAAGATCTGTTTTTTAATTCACATATTAAGCTTGTTTCTAAGACTGCCTTCTATCATTTGTGTAATATTGCCAAGATTAGGAGCATCTTGTCTCAGAGTGATGCTGAGAAACTAATCCATGCTTTTGTTAGCTCTAGATTAGATTATTGTAACTCTTTATTATTAGGTTGTCCTAAAACATCTTTAAAAAGTCTTCAGTTGATCCAAAATGCTGCAGCAAGAGTTTTAACAGGTACTAGAAAGAGAGATTATATCTCTCTGGTTCTGGCCTCCCTTCATTGGCTTCCCATAGAGTTTAGAATTAAGTTTAAAATCCTTCTTCTCACTTACAAAGTGCTAAATAA
Source organism: Pholidichthys leucotaenia (assembly GCA_020510985.1). NCBI lineage: Eukaryota > Metazoa > Chordata > Actinopteri > Cichliformes > Pholidichthyidae > Pholidichthys > Pholidichthys leucotaenia. Next base: position 100,854,242 of record CM035843.1, read on the forward strand.
TCAGGCCCCTTTTTATTTAAAAGATCTGATACTGTCCTATTATCCTAACGGAACACTATGCTCCCAAAATGCAGGATTACTTGTAATACCTAGAATCTCCAAAAGTACAATGGGAGGCAGAGCCTTCAGTTATCAAGCTCCTCTCCTGTGGAACTAGCTGCCAATCTGGATTCGGGAGTCAGATTCTAGCTCTGTTTTTAAGAATAGGTTTAAAACCTTCCTTTTTGATATAGCCTATAATTAGGGAGGGATCATGTGCCCCTGAACCCTCCCTTAGTTATACTGCTATTAGGTTTAGACAGCCGGGGGACCTTCAACAATGCACTGGGCTTCACTCCTTTCTTCACTCTCAATGAAATATTTTTGCTGGTCATTAACATCTGTTTGTTCTCTCCCATAGATTGAGTCCCCGTCGTGCTGTTTGCTCTCTACATGTCTGTTCTTTTCTTCTTCTTCTCTATCCTCTCACCCCCCAGCCAGTCACAGCAGATGACTGGCCCTCCCTGAGCCTGGTTCTGCTGGAGGTTTCTTCCTGTTAAAAGGGAGTTTTTCCTCTCCACCGTCGCCAAGTGCTTGCTCACAGGGCCTGATTGCTGGGGTCTTTCTGCAGTTGTGGGGGTTTCCCCTACATTTGAAAGTGCTATGAGATGACTGTTGTTGTGAAATGGCGCTATATAAATCAAGTTGAATTGAATTGAAGTCGGCCATTTTTTCAGGAAGCGGCGGTGACCTGATTTCCACCTCGCACATTTGATCAAACTTGTCCTAGGGTTTTAGTCCAATTGAGCTCATTTGTGGTGAGAATCATCTATTCCCATGTGCCATTAAAAGTTATTGAAAACTTTTCCAAAAGCTTGACGGTTTGGACATAGGAGTGTGGCAAAGTTTGATGCCTCGCCATGATCATTCTATGACCATTCTGATGGCAATAACTCTGGTATACATTGTTGGATTTCAATCAAATTCAATATTATGGATATCAGTCCAATTCCAAACAGTTCTATAGAACAATATTTATAGAAATCTACAGCGCCACCTATAGGAGGCAGAAAGTTTTGCATCAGAAAGTTTGCATCATGTTGTTTTTTTAATACCTCGGGAATGGAATGTTGGATTGGCACCAAGATAGGTATGATGTATATGGGTGTGCCTCTGAACAATTACAGCTATGGATATTCATGAGTAGCAATAATGCCCTCATCTCTGAAATAAATAGTCTGATTGGTACCATTTATGGTGACAATCATCTATACCCATGTGCCATCAAAAGCTGTTGAAAACTTTTCCAAATGCCCGATGGTTTGGTGGAAGGGGCGTGGCCAAGTTTGCAGTATCGCCATCACCCTTACAATGGCTTTTACTCTAGCATACATTGACTGATTTCAACCAAATTTTGTGTGATGAATAGGTAGCCAATACTGGTCATTTCTATAATAAAGAATGGCACATAGCAGCAGCGCCCCCTACCGCCAATGGACAGGAAGTTGCCATAACTCACATGCCATACTTATGCGCCGCTTGCCAGAATGACGTGCAACTTTCTGAGGTTTATCAGACCACCTGGTTGATCATAACTGCACATCACCTTTAGCATGGCGTCACTGCTCTTCCCATGTACATGTCCTCCTCGCCATTCAATCCGTGATCTTGTTGGGATGATTGGGAATGACCTGGAGTCATGAAATCTGGAACATAGGTTGAGGTGACTGTCATATGTAGTCCTATATGGGTGGGCAACACATAACTGACAGGGAAGTGTTGCCATGGCGACATGGCGAAGGTTGACTCCTCGCCATGGAACATCGGAAAGTTGTAACTTGGGCAAACTTTGTCTGATTTTCACCAAATTTTCTACAATGGATATTAATAACGCCCCACACGCTAATACATAAAAATGATTGACAAAAGTTATAGCGCCACCTACTGCTCACAGGAAGTACTGCACCAAATGGTTTACTTTATTATTCAAGCAGCACTTGTCGGAACAATGGGAAATTTTCGAAGCCAGCTAGGTACGACGGGCGCCGGGGTCCACGGTTGTGCGGGGGCGAGGGCCCACTTACAGCTGCTTGCAGCTTTAATTATTATTATTATTATTATTATTATTATTATTTATAGTTATTGTCTCCTGTGTCTCCCCTGGTCTGCTGTGTCACCCTGTTTATCTTTCATGTCTTTTTCATGGTCCTGTGGTATATTTGTTTACCTATTGTCTGCAGTCTTTCATGTTTCCGTATCCATAGCCACTCTCCCTCATGTGTGCATTGTTCAGCCCTTGATTGTTCTCAGCTGTCCTGTGTCTTGTTAATTGTTCCACCCCTGTATATGTGTGTCTGTGTTTTGTTCATTGTGAAGTCATTATTATTTATCCTTCCGTGCTTCCTGGTTTAGTTTCATTTTCAGCCCCTGTGCTGCTTTTATTTTGTCCTAGCTTTTGTTAAATAAATCATCTTTTCACAATTCCTGCCTGTGCTGTGAGTCCTCCTTAAACTCTACATCTGTCGGAAAGGTAGATTTATGACACAATGAGTCTATTTTTGATGGATGCCACATCCAGCATGCAAGAAGGTGCTGTGGTATATACTGAATGTTCATTTTTTTAAAAAACTAAGGACTTGCTTTTAAATATCGTCTTTTATTTTCTTAGGGTCTTCTCCTTCAGCACTGTGTCCAGGAGCAAAAAAAAGTGTGACGTAACATACAAACACTTCAGAGAATTATTGACAGGATACTCATTATCAAAACACAAACAAATTCAGATGAATGGACATAGACACAGCAAAGTCTGTCTTGTTTTATAGGAGGACCTGTACTTATATAGAGCACTTTTTCTAGTCACAAAGACCACTCAAAGTGCTTAACTGGTAGCTACACTAACCCTCTATTCTAAGGACCTATCAGAGACAGATTCCAAGGGACGATTTAGTCAGCAATTAGCCTAGCATGCAAGAAATGCATGGATTGTGGGAGGAAACCGGAGCAAACCCACACACCATAGGAAACACATGAATGAGTGGCTAAACTGGTAGCTTCAGCCTGGAGCCTCGGATCCTGGTTTAAAAAGTAAAACTTTAACTAAGCTAAAATAATGTCTAAGAGCAAATTATATGGTCAGTCATTGTTAGATGAACAAGGATTCCAGGTGGGAGTAAATAGAATTTATTGAAAAAAGCGATCAAAACCGGCTAGCAGTTAACCTAAGGCCAGGTGGCATATCAGTCACCTCTCTGCTGAGGTGAGCTGTATCCAGTTACAATGATTGCCTCTAACCGCCTAGCACGCTAATGCTAAGGGTTCAATATAGCATCAAGGTGAAAATATAATAAAATAAACCAGAGTCACAAAAGCTATATTATCGACTGTGGATTAGGGAAACAGGGATGCCTATTAGGGTGACTGTAATCTAAGGAAAATAATAATATAAACGGCACTTGGTGTGAGCTTCCGAGGCTAGTACCACTGTTAGCTCAGGGGCTAAAACCATTAGCTCCTTGTGTTATGTATGGAAATACCTGGGTGAAGAATGAGGCAGGATGATGGTTGGTGAATACAGCTTTATTGAGAACTATGTACAGCAGTGACACGGTATGCACCTGGCATAGGCATCCGGCAAAAGAGGCCGCAAGATGGTGCCCTTATTTTATATACAGGGTGGTGCAGTGGCGCGACAGGAAGTGCCCGTCGCTGCACCGCACTTCACAATAAGTGCCGGAACTCAACATCACATTTTCCCTTCCCCTGTAGAAAAGTCCAAAACCACACACACAATTGGAACCCACCCCGATTTGGAACCTGAATCACGCTCAAAAAATAATGGGAACTAATGTACTAAAATGGCCAAACACATTCACACAAAATAACCTAAAGTTGAGTTGGTGGGTGGACCGCCACACAACCCGCAAGGCACAGTGGATTATTCTGCCACTGGTAAACTAAAAAGTCCTTTATTAACCCCTTGCACTCTGGTCAATTTTCCTAAAAACGCCTAAAAATAACGTGCCCAAAGTAAATCAAAAGCTGTTCTTCAACCCTTTGCAGCATCTTCATGGGGTTGGTCTCATTTAAAAGAAAACACTTTGAATTTTTTGGCAAAACAGTCATAATCTCTCTAAGTGCTCCGGCCACTGAGTAACAGTCATCTAAACATAGTGAACTTGAAGAAAATAAATTTCACCTGGGTGTTTTTTTGGATACAAATGCTTGCAAATAACACACAGCTTCAGATCCGGGCTGGAAAATGCAACAGAAATGTAGAACCAAGTGTTATCCAGCTGAGGTCAAAATTTTGTAACAATACCACAAAAAATGAATATATTACACAGCTTTGTTCTCAGGTTGTTCCCAGGCGTTTTTGAACTGTGCCAAATTGTGCCAAATGGCACAGTTTGGAAAAACGTCTGTAACTTTTGAATGATTCAATATAGAAGCTTCATCTTGGGCTCTAATGAAAGGTGACACTCAGGGCTCTCTCTCTCTGTGTGTGTGTGTGTGTGTGTGTGTGTGGTTGTCCCCCCCCCCCCCCCCCCCCCCCGCTACAGAGGACGGACATCGCCTGTTCTGCCGCGGTCACGGTGCGCCGCGGTCTACGACGCACAGCTGTAATTTACCGATCGGTCAAAAGTCATTTTTGATTACAATTTTCAGGGATAAAGAATAATTTAGCTTATAACACTTACCTGTTCACAACAGCAGCGTAGCTGGCGAACTTCTCTTCCTCATTGTCAGACGAACGTGATGCTGGTCCGCTTGTTACGGACTCGTGGTTCTGGTCTCGCGACCCGGTCAAACCATAATTCCATTATTGCGGTTTTGCGCTTCCATGATTGCGGTTTTGGCGAACGATTTTTCAAAACAAATAAGAACAGTAGTTAGAAAAAAAGACTGGCGAACGCCTGTGTGTCACCCAGCCTTACACAAAACAGCTTTCGAACTTCTGTGCTTCAATTGGCTGGCTGCATTCGCAGCCGTTGGTAGGCGGGTCCTTCTTGCTAGGTTTTCAGTCATTGGTTCTTCAAGGTTTCAGAAACCCAATTCAAGGCTCTTATTAGTCGAATGAGAGGTCAATCACATCTAAACCAATCAAAGCACTCCTTTGGCTTTCTGTTCGTGGCTGTGTCTGTAGTGGAAGAACGGAAATGCAGGTGTTTTTTTTTTTTTAGTGCCTCCTAGGACGCACAGTGTGCCTCCTAGGATGCACAGTGTGTGTCCTAGGACGCAGAGACGTGCCCGCCCGCGGTACACCGAAGTGCAACAGGTTAAACTAAAATTACACGCCGTGCTCCTAAGCTAAACAAGACACATAAAATAATCCCATATCATGACATGCATTTAAAAAAAACCTCAAGAACTATAAATAAAGTGCTACCGCACAGTCATTAGAATGGAAAAAGTTGGAACTTGCATGGGAAGTCCAGGGCAGCCCCTCAGCAGGCGCACCCCCAAAGACTGCAGACCCCCGGAGTGATGGCCGACCCTCTGGATGACGGAGCCTAGATCCCACACCGCCATCACCAACTCCTGTCCAGCCTTGCCACCTGGAGCATCTTCCCGGATACGCTGAAGCTGATTGGCATGCCGCGATGAGCCATCGGACAGCCTGAAGCACGCTGCGCCCAGCTTAGCCACAATGTGCAAACACCCTCTATGATTTGCTGGCTGTCGTTTGGCCCATCTTTGCTGTGGATGTCCTTCACCCCAAACCCAAACCAAGTCCATAACCTGGAGTGGAATTTATCTCGGCCCGATGTGTTGCTGCTGAGCATGCAGTAACTCCATGTTCAACGTTCTGGCCCCGTCCTCTTCTATAAACATTGTAGTGTTCACTGTTGTAGCTGCAGACCTCCCCAGTCAACTGTGGCCAAGTACCGGAGGCATCTGGAGCTAGCATGGTGAGGTTCGTTGGTATAGGTACCGACTCTTGGTGAAAACTGGTCGACTTGACCACTGTGGCGTCCGTTAGCTCTTCTTACTGTTCGCTCCCAGTGTCCGTCGGGGGCGAGTGGGATGATTTCTCCCGTGGGTTCCCCGGGCAAAACAAATGGCACACCCTGGCGTAATGATTCAAGCGTCCACATCTACCACAACATTTTCCTCTAGCTGGACATTTCTTAGCTTTATGGCGGTGCATCGTGGACCCACAACGCTTGCAAAGGGATTTTCCCAGGGCAGACCTTTGGCTGGCAACATTAACTTCCCAAAAATCTTCGTTTGAGCTATTCTCGCTATCAGGGTCTGCAACATTAGCTGAGGCAAGCGGCTCTGGCTGCTTTTGCGGCTGGCGCCAGTTTAGCTCCACAGCTAGCTTAACAGCTGCTTCCCACCGGAGAGCTCGCTCCATTGCTTTAGCAAACATTAAGTCATTAGGTGCCATTAATAGCCTAGCATGCAGCTCAGCATTACACATGTGTTCTGCTAGTTGATTGCATACCATTTCATCTTCAAGCAGTCCAAAACGACACTCGCTGGCTAGCTACTCAAGTCAATGACATATTGGCGGATAGACTCACCTACCCGCTGATATCGTTGCCGAAAACGAATCCTCCGGACAGTCACCTTGTCTGGGGTGGAGAAACGTTTAGCCAACAGCTTCACTATGTCCTCACATGAGTCTGCCATGCCGAGCGTCCGCAGGACCCTCCGGCCCTCCATACCCAGGTTGTTAATGAGAAGCAGCCGTTCTCTCGCCTTATCGAGTTCCCCGAGGCCCAGCGCCATAACATACGTCTGATAGGCCTCCCACCAATGTGGCCATGAAACCGGTGGTTCGCCTTGGAGCTCGAGAAAGGAGCAAAGCGGGGTGATGCACGCCTCCATGAGTTAATCCTCGATTGCCAAATGTTATGTATGGAAATTCCTGTGTGAAGGATGAGGCAGGATGATGGTTGGCGAACACAGCTTTATTGAGAACTATGTACAGCAGTGACACGGTATGCACCTGGCATAGGCATCCGGAAAAAGAGGCCGCAAGATGGTGCCCTTGCCTTATATATAGGGTGGTGCAGTGGCGCAACAGGAAGTGCCCATCACTGCACCGCACTTCACAATAAGTGCTGGAACTCAACATCACACCTTGTACATCTACATGAGAGACAGCTATGCTGGCCAATAATAGAGCAGTGGGCGAGTCTCAGGAATGGTGCTGGGCTGGGTTTATCATTTCTTGACAAATAAGAAACTCCCTAGAAGAGTTAAAACCATTTCTTGGAGAGAAAAATGGAATAAAGGCTGTGTGTTTTTAGGAGAAGTGAGTGTTTTGATATTTTTTCGATAATCACATGACCAATAGACACATTCCAGATGGTTAAAACCTACAGCCACACCATTTTTCAGTCAATGATACCTTTAATAATAATATTTCTGGTCTTTCTAATTTCCTTCTAGATAAAAAAATCATACTGCATCTCAAAATGGCAGTTAAAATAACCAGAAAGTTTCCATGGAAGCTTTTCTGGCAGGGCTCTGTTATGTCTGGATATGGAGCCAAAGGACGAGGCCAGGTACACGACTGAACTCACATTTATTAGCAGGTAGCACCAACACACCACACACAACTGCCAGGCAGAGGAGATGGCAAAGAGGCCTGCCCCTCCTGCCTGCTGCTCTTTAGAGGCATGGGTGGTGGCAAGACTGGAAGTCAGAGCCACCACACCATGCCTCACAAATAAAAGCCTAAGAACAATAACACTGTAAATAACTATATAGCATCCTCCCCTTACAAAAGTCCAAAACACATACACAATTCAGACCCTCCCCAATTTAGGACCCGAGCCACGCACTAAAATAACAAAAAACAATGTACTGTAAGTGGCTTAAGACATTCACTCCCAAAACAACTAAAAACTGGGGGGTGGGTGGACTGCCATCCCACCCCACACGGCAAGGCGGATTATTCTGCCACCTGTACTAAATGAAAGTCCAGTATGTGACGATAGTGTCGCCACTGTATGGTCTGTGTATTGAATATTAAAGTGGGCCAAAAAAGTATTTAGTCAGCCACCAATTGTGCAAGTTCTCCCACTTAAAAGATGAGAGAGGTCTCCAATTTTCGTCATAGGTATACCTCAACTATGAGAGACAAAATGAGAAAAAAAAAATCCAGAAAATCACATTGTCTGATTTTTAAAGAATTTATTTGCAAATTATGGTGGAAAATAAGTATTTGGTCACCTACAAACAAGCAAGATTTCTGGCTCTCACAGACCTGTAACTTCTTCTTTAAGAGGCTCCTCTGTCCTCCACTCGTTACCTGTATTAATGGCACCTGTTTGAACTCGTTATCAGTATAAAAGACACCTGTCCACAACCTCAAACAGTCAGACTCCAAACTCCACTATGGCCAAGACCAAAGAGCTGTCAAAGGACACCAGAAACAAAATTGTAGACCTGCACCAGGCTGGGAAGACTGAATCTGCAATAGGTAAGCAGCTTGGTGTGAAGAAATCAACTGTGGGAGCAATTATTAGAAAATGGAAGGCATACAAGACCACTGATAATCTCCCTCGATCTGGGGATCCACGCAAGATCTCACCCCGTGGGGTCAAAATGATCACGAGAACGGTGAGCAAAAATCCCAGAACCACACGGGGGACCTAGTGAATGACCTGCAGAGAGCTGGGACTAAAGTAACAAAGGCTACCATCAGTAACACACTACGCCGCCAGGGACTCAAATCCTGCAGTGCCAGACATGTCTCCCTGCTTAAGCCAGTACATGTCTAGGCCCGTCTGAAGTTTGCTAGAGAGCATTTGGATGATCCAGAAGAGGATTGGGAGAATGTCATGGTCAGATGAAACCAAAATAGAACTTTTTGGTAAAAACTCAACTTGTCGTGTTTGGAGGAGAAAGAACACCATACCTACTTTGAAGCATGGGGGTGGAAACATCATGCTTTGGGGCTGTTTTTCTGCAAAGGGACCAGGACGACTGATCCGTGTAAAGGAAAGAATGAGTGGGGCCATGTATCGTGAGATTTTGAGTGAAAACCTCCTTCCATCAGCAAGGGCATTGAAGATGAAACGTGGCTGGGTCTTTCAGCATGACAATGATCCCAAACACACCGCCTGGGCAATGAAGGAGTGGCTTCATAAGAAGCATTTCAAGGTCCTGGAGTGGCCTAGCCAGTCTCCAGATCTCAACCCCATAGAAAATCTTTGGAGGGAGTTGAAAGTTCGTGTTGCCCAGCGACAGCCCCCAAACATCACTGCTCTAGAGGAGATCTGCATGGAGGAATGGGCCAAAATACCAGCAACAGCGTGTGAAAACCTTGTGAAGACTTACAGAAAACGTTTCATTGCCAACAAAGGGTATATAACATAGTATTGAGATGAACTTTTGTTATTGGCCAAATACTTATTTTCCACCATAATTTGCAAATAAATTCTTTAAAAATCAGACAATGTGATTTTCTGGATTTTTTTTTCTCATTTTGTCTCTCATAGTTGAGGTATACCTATGATGAAAATTGGAGACCTCTCTCCTCTGAGAACTTGCACAATTGGTGGCTGACTAAATACTTTTTGCCCCACTGTAACTAGCTCCATATCTGTTTCTGTTGAAATCACTGTGTATGAGCTTCTAACTACGAAAGGAAGCTGTGTGGAACACAAAGCGTACATGTCTCACAAAACAGCTTTTCACCCCGATGAGAAATATTATTGCCTTTAAATATTGCGAGATCTCATGGCACAAAGTCTCACCACATCCTTGATGATAAAGCAGAGCCACTTTGTGATTGAAATTGCTAGCATATGAAAAATGCAGTTTCCCTGACTTTGTCATCCCTTATCCTTCATATTAAATTGAAACCTGCTCTTAGATCTTTATTAGGTAGCTATACTGATCAGCTGTTAAATACTCACATGATATTAGAGTATTCCAGTATGCTACTCAGCTATAGAGACTCTACAAAGCATGCACAGACATATCTGTGAAATGTCAGTATTTGGGAATATCTGCTGACCTCTGCTTTGTTAACTAATATAGTGGCAGTCAGTAAAAAAGAGTCAAATTAATTTCTTTGCCATGTGTTATCTTTTTGCAAAGTTAACAATGGCCAAGAAATTCACCGTTCTCCTTGGCCTTGCACAGACTCCCTAGCTGTTACACCACAGGACCGTGCTTTTTCACTGCACTTGTATCGCTAATCATCTGTCAATATGCTTAAAGACTCTCAGGCTAATTGTGCCTTGTTAGAGAAGTTATTTATGATCAGGAGAGAACAAGTGTTAAACTGTACCCTCTCTAGAGGCCATTATAATGTACCTTGTTCTGCAGAGTCTACAGTAACTGTTATCTCCAGTTAATGTAGATTTATCCTACTGTAACACACTCTCACTCTTGTTCTCCTCCACGCAAATCAATTTTTTTTTTTTTTACCTATTTATAGACGATGACTACATCACTAAACACTGCTTTTGGTGTGTGCGTGTGCCAGGGACTCCATTAGTGGGCAGATTGAGAAGCAGCATGTTGTTACGTCAGGACAGATTAGTTTGAAAACCTGCAGAGAAGACAAGCATACATACAGTGGTGTGAAAAAGTGTCTGCCTCCTTCCTGATTTCTCATTTTTTTGTGTGTTTGTCACAATAAATGTTTCAGATCAAATAGATTTAAATATTAAAGATAACACAAGTAAACACAAAATGCAGTTTTTAAATGGAGGTATTTATTATGGAGGTAAAAAAATCCAAACCTATGTGGCCCTGTGTGAAAAAGTGATTGCCCCCCAAACACTGTGTATATATATATTTATATATTTATGTGTACATAAATATTCACTGCTCTTATTTTCTTATCTTCTAAATTATTGCTCTGAGTGTTGCTATCCCTGTGCTGTTGCAATCCTGGAATTTCCCCATTGTGGGACTAATAAAGGCTTATCTTATCTTATCTTATCTTAAACCTAATAACTGGTTGGGCCACTCTGAGCAGCAACAACTGCAGTCAAGCGTTTGCGATAACTGGCAATGAGTCTTTTACAGTGCTGTGTAGGAATTTTGGCCCATTAACCTTTGCAGAATTGCTGTAATTCAGCCACATTGGAGGGTTTTCGAGCATGAACCTGTCATGACTGCTTAGGAGAAAAGCTCACGTGCAGGCTGCTAACACCAGAGAAGGCACACAATGTATGAATGTACAAGTACTGTAATGTACAAGAAAAAATTCATGTATGAATTAATTGTCTGCAAAGTGAGAGTGAATGAAGGGAAGGAATAAATGTGTTTGTTTATAGTGAGTGACGGAGGGAGGAAGGCCTGAAATAGGCAAATGTGAGTTATGTTATATGTGTTAAATGTGAGTCAGGCTGTTATATTTGTGTATTTATAATATTTATAATATTTATGTTAAATGTGAGTCAGGCTGTTATATTTGTGTATTTATAATATTTATAATTGTGTATTTATAATTTTTCTGCATTGATGTATGTGGTTATTGTGTATATTTTTTATCTTGATTCTTTTTTCTAAAGCCCATCCAGGGACAAGAGTTGCAAATTAGCTAATAGCTATACACTCTATGTGCAACACATCAGATTGATTGTCTTTGATTAATTGTCTATGTTTATTGCACTGTCCCTGTCAAATAAACTAATCTACTACTACTACAACACAGAGGGATGACTTTAAACACAATTTTATTGAAAATGAACACTCGGCTGTAGAGAAAGCGACGCACGCCAGAAGGAACACACAGCCTGAAAGAGAGGGAGACGAGAGCGGATTAGGAATGAGGAGGGAGGCTGGGAATAATGGACAAATAAGGGTAGCTCTTGCTGTATAGGAGTAGAGAGCCCGGCAGAGGAACCCAGCAGAAGGTGGAGGAACCAGCAGGGCAGAGCTGGCGGGAAGTGGAAGAGGAGTGGAGCTGGGAGTGAGTCTGACTGGGTGGAGAAGGCAGTCTGAAGTGAAGATGACGATGGGACAGGTGAACGCGCTGCAACCCCGAAGCCGCACCGCTGAGATGGTAGCAACCTGGAGAGAGAGGAGGAAAAGGAGAGTCAAGCTGAATTCCCAAAAACGTTCAATTCATGCCCCAATTCAAGGCAGCTATACCCAACGAGCCAGTGCCGAAGCGTTCACAAACAGGTCCTTTTAAGCGCTGGCAGAGAAGAGGCAGCAGGTCTGTCCACTCATGCAGGTGCGCTGATGACCTGCGGAAAGGGAAGGGTAGCACGCTCACCCGATCACCACAGAACCGCCTTTTTAAGGTCATGCCACAGCATCTCAGTCGGATTCAGGTCAGGACTTTGACTAGGCCACTCCAAAATCTTCATTTTGTTTTTCTTAAGCCATTCAAAGGTGGACTTGCTGGTGTGTTTTGGATCATTGTCCTGCTGCAGAACCCAAGTGCGCTTCAGCTTGAGGTCACCAACAGATGGCCGGACATTCTCCTTGAGGATTTTTTGGTAGACAGCAGAATTCATGGTTCCATTTACCACAGCAAGTCTTCCAGGTCCTGAAGCAGCAAAAAAGCCCTAGACCATCACACTACCACCACCATATTTTACTGTAGGTATGATGTTCCTTTTCTGAAATGCTGTGTTACTTTTTCGCCGGATGTAATGGGACACACACCTTCCAAAAAGTTCAACTTTTGTCTCGTCAGTCCACAGAGTATTTTCCCAAAAGTCTTGGGGATCACCAAGATGTTTTCTGGCACAACTTAGACGAGCCTTTATGTGCTTTATGCTCAGCAGTGGTTTTCTTCTTGGAAGTCTGCAATGCAGGCCATTGTTGTCCAGTCTCTTTCTTATGGTGGAGTCATGAACACTGACCTTATCTGAGGCAAGTGAGGCCTGCAGTTCTTTGGATGTTGTTGTGGGGTCTTTTGTGACCTCTTGGATGAGTTGTTGATGCGCTCTTGGGGTAATTTTGGTCGGTCAGCCACTTCTGGGAAGGTTCACCACTGTTCCATGTTTTCACCATTTGTGGATAATGGCTCTCACTGTGGTTCGCTGGAGTCCCAAAGGTTTAGAAATGGCTTTATAATCTTTTCCAGACTGATAGATCTCAATTACTTTGTTTCTCATTTGTTCCTGAATTTCTTTGAATCACAGCATGATGTCTAGCTTTTTAGGATCTTTTGGTCTACTTCACTTTGTCAGGCAGGTCCTATTTGAGGGATTTCTTGATTGAGAACAGGTGCGGCAGTAATCAGGCCAGGGTGTGGCTAGAGAAATTGAACTCAGCTTTCCAAAGATGTGATAAACCACAGTTAATTTATGTTTTAATGGGGGAGGGGGGGGGTCACTTTTTCACACAGGGCCATGTAGGTTTGGATTTTTTTTTTACCCTTAATAATAAACACCTTCGTTCAAAAACTGCAGTTTGTGTTTACTTATGTTATCTTTGTCTAATATTTAAATTTGTTTGATAATCTGAAACATTTAAGTGTGACAAACATACAAAAAAATGAGAGATCAGGAAGGGGGCAAACACTTTTTCACACCACTGTAAATACAGTATATATACAGCACACACACACACACACACACACTCACCCCCCATACACACACACACACGATGTAATGAGAAATAGGTGTTTCTGTAGTAAATACAGTATGTTGCAGCCCTCTTTAGCACATTGTGTTTGTGTGTATGAACTGACAATAGTTACGTGAAAAGAGCTCATTGTAGCAATGCCATTGTTCATGTACTGCAAATGATTTTTTTTAGTCAATATTAGGCATAAATCTGTTGAAGAGATTGATACCACTTCATACTGTATGTATTAAATAGACATAAAGCTGGCTAGCATATGGTGTTGTGAAGACCAGAAACAGCTACTGGGGTATAAATGATGTCCACAAATAAACCAGTTACCTGCATGGAATAATGTTAGTGTAAAATATTGACAGTTAATAACTGTTCAAATACATGAAGTGCACGCTTCGATCCAATTATGAGAATTTCAAGTGTGCACAAAATAAATCCTTGATGAAAACTCATAGTAATCATTTATATTTTGCAAATGTGAAGTGGTGAATTAACTTGCAGTCCCTTAAGACCAATGTGCATAAAGCTAATGGAAACTGTTCTTTGCACTGCTCTGATACAACAAGCAGATAGACCTTGGAGGGTGATCTAGGTTGTGCCATCAAACGCTCCTCTTTCCCGGGGGGGGGGGGGGGGGCGCACAGTGTGCTGTGTGACTGCTTTGCCTTCGCTCCACCACGGCCTGGCATCTTGCCCACAGCTCAGCATTTGACATAAACACCCAACTGGGAGGTTGGTGGCCTGAAGTGTGTTGTTTGTGGAACGCGGCTCCCTGAAAGAGGCTCAGGGCCAGACCCACTGCTCCTCGGAGAAACCCACAAGGGTGAGCCGTCTGAGCGAATCAGCTCGTTCTACCAGGCACATGGTGGCCCATGGACATCAGCCAACAATGTAACAACAAAGCGCCTTGTCACTTTAGCTGCAGGATGGAGGGACATACGGCATTTGGAGTAGGCAGTGAAGCAGGGGAGATATTGTGGCTAGACACAACACTAGCATGATGTTTTTTCTTCACAAATACATTCACCGTCATCTATTCACTTGGTGCACAGTGGCTTCGACAGAAGGCTTCCATCCAGCTCTCTCGGCAGCTTCTGCTCTTGCCTCACTCCAGGTTCTCCATCCTGTACCTGCTCCCCCGTGGGAGGTTGGCACAATGTTCATAAAACCGATTGGGTTTTCTGGGTTGATTTTTATAAGACAGAGTGATCAGCCCTGTGCTAAACTCCCAACCAGGAGGGCTAGTGGTTTGTCATCAAGGTTACCTTCCACTAGATAGGTTGCTGGTCAGTGTTTGACACCTATCAAGCCATTGGTTTGTTTTCAGGGTTTTCATTCCCATCGCATCTGGGTTTTTAATCAGAGTTTTCTTTCTCCTCGATATAGGGTGCTGATCACAGCTAACAAGCCCAGTCTTCCCATCACCCTTGTGAACTAAGTCCGGGACCTTTCGGTACCTACTCTGTCTGTTGCCACGTGAAGGCATTGCATAGGATGAGCTGAGGGGAGGCTATTAAATTTTTAAATCACCCTTTATTGTCATTCAACTGTACAACCAATCATGTACAGTAGAACGAGATTGTGTTTTACCCATCTACTGTGTTAATCACACACACCCCAAGTGCAGAATCAGAGGGCTGCTGTCATGCAAGGTGCCGCCACAAATTTCCCTCCTCCATTCCATTATTGCTGAGCACCAAGCTGGATGGCAGGAAGTTTCACTTTTATATGGTCTTCGGCATGACCCGGCCGGGATTTGAACCCCTGCCTCCCGGGTGTGGGGCGTATGCTCTACCAACTGAGCCACCACTCCGGTATGTATTGGCAATAGAGATTTATGCACTCAGCTCTCTTTTCACAAATATTACCAGCTAGCGGTGATAGCTGAAAGCTGAAATCAAACAATATCAATATCCTTTCATTTGGTGGGTGCTACCTGTTAAGTGCTGTTTGATCATCTCAAGGGTTTGGCACTACATCCTTCATTGGGCACCAAACTGTCCTCATAAGGAGAACTTGCATGTGTGTAAAAGAATTGACAGTTTATGGTGATTGCATGCTTATGAAATAAAAGATGAAGATAAGATGGAGCCCCTCTGTGGATCACCATCATATCGTGGTCGAGGGGTTTGGGTGTCCTAATGATCCCACGAGCTATGTTGTCAGGGGCAACTTGCCTCTGGTAGGGTTTCCCAAGGCAAATTGGTCCTAGGTGAAGGGCCAGACCAAGAGTGGTCCAGTAGATGGTAAATGGTAAACGGCATTCACTTATGTAGCGCTTTTATTCTCATCTCTTGATGACCAAAGCACTTTATAGATCCTGCTATCCACCCATTCACACACACATTCACACACTGATGGTGGCATGCTGCCTAACACCTAATGGTGCCGTGTGAACTGCGTGGCAGTCTAAGCTTCTCTGTTCAGACTACAGCCCCTGCAACCTGGACCCCAGATAAGCGGTAGAAGATGGATGGATGGATAAAAGAGAGTACAGTGTATATAAAGAAGAGGTGGGGTAAAAGAACGTTGAATGGTTGCAAATTTGGAAGACACTGCAGTCTGTGTCCTCCTCATGTATTTGGAGCAAACACTGCTGGATGAATATCATTAGATTCTTTGTCACACTCAAAATCGAGACCAGCCTGAGACCAGAGTGTAGAAAGACCAAGACTTTAAAGGGTTGAGACCAAATTGAGACCAAGACCACTGTGTATTCAGGTCGTGGTCATGGTTGTGGTTTTGATCTTGTATGGTCTTGGGAGACTCCGGTCTTGATTAGGTCTTTACTCCAACACTACTAAATTAAGAACAACCATCTATCTACGTATACCACAGACATGTTGGAGACGATGTGGGGCTATGAGTGTAGACTGTTCTCATGTATCCAAATTCAAATTCAAACGTTTATTTCAAACTCAGGGTTCATATTAAATGCAGAACTAAAACGTGTAGAAAATAAATAAATAAATAAAAGTATATACAGATCAGCAGTCACTCAGCGCTCTTGTAACAACAATAACATACAATATTGAACTCAGTATAAAATAGAACGCCACCACTTCCAAATGCTGGAGTGAAGTGTGAGTGACGAGTTGACAATTGCTGATATAAGATGATTGTTACATGCCAGCAACCTTCTCATAAAACTGTAAACATTCTTTCGTATCAACTCGCCAAAAGACGGAATGTTCAAGGACACAAACATCTTGCTTGCACTCGACCTACGTGGTATATCTAACAACCTTGTTAGGGAGTTATTATACGCAATGCAGATTTTGTTCCTAACAGCAACATTGCTATTAAACCATAAAGGCAAGCAATACATTGAGGTACAGAAGGTCTTGAACAGCATACATTTAACATCAGGAGAACATCTATGGAAATTTTGCAACAGTAAATTTGTTTGAGCATAGAGTTTCCTGAGTTGCCTGTTACAATGAGCATTGGTCTTATCAGATTCAATCCAAACACCTAGGTATTTGACTTTTTCACAAAGTTCAAGCTATTACCACAAAGTGGCATAACAGGATTCGAAGTATTGACACCCTTTTTGGGCTTTATCCTGGAATTATACAATTTTGAAGAGGTGCACATTCAATGATTGTAAAAACTGTGGGTAATTAAATACTAAGGTCTTATATAGTGCCATATGTATGTTTGTAGGATGACTGGAGACATTGTGCAAGGAGACGACAGATTCTGATTTTAAAAATTCACTAGCATACAGCATATTTATCAGGTGAAATATACTGTATGTTATGGAACAGTTGGCCCATTAGTTAAAAACTCATGAAGAACAGTTTCAGGATAAATGGGGAAAATGGACAATGTACATGTCAATGGCCATGTTTACATGCACACCAATAAACAGGTTATAATTGCATTTCTGGAGTTATCTGATTATTCAAGTAGTCAGGTAAACAGAATAATCAGATAAAGGCCAATATCCAGTAAGGAAATCACATAAACACACATAGTTTATTATGCCTTGGTGAAACGGAGGCATACAGTAATCGGTTAGTGCGTCTGTTTGTGGCTGTGTGTATCTGTCTGTCTGTCTATCTGTCTGTCCGCCTCTCTGTTTCAGCTTGCCCGGTCAAAATTAAGTGGAACTAAAGGCTTGTATCATTGTATCACCATATTTTCTCAACTTTTAATTTGCTAGAATTTTGAAATAACACTTGAAATAACACATGCGCACGCAGCGACTGGCAGCGGGTGAAAAAAGTTTGACGTCTGTGTCTCTGTTTTTATACACTTTAATGTGTTTTAACGTAATTCTCTGTGCTGTTTTTGTCCTTGAATGTTTGTGGACTATATAACGAAGAGCTCCCTGGTTCCATCAGTATAGATTTCCTTCTTGTGTTTGCACTGTCGTTTCTTTCCTACCGGCTCTTTGTCTTGGAGGTAAGCGCGATTGCGATCATGCCAGGAAGAATACAGTATTCCAGAGACATGTTACCGCATTTAAACATGGATAATGCAGCATCTGTGTTTGAGTCTGTGCCGCAACTGCCGGACTTTATTTTAAGAGATTTTCATGGACACAGCGATGAAAAGAGAGACAAGAGGAGGAAACGTGGAAAGCGTGGAGGCGTAAGATTTAAGCCTGAGGAGGCGTCAGCTTAACTGCATTCCTCTTCCTTCCATTATTATGGGGAACGTACAATCCCTGAGAAATAAAGTGGATGAAATTCAAGGGAATGTACGATATCAGAAGGACTTCAAGAACTGCTGTGTCATGGCTTACATGGAGACGTGGCTTATGGTGCATGACCGGGATGCGGACCTGAGTATTGATGGCTTTGGAGCCCCACTTCGCTTGGATCGGCAGGAAGAGGTAACGGGAAAACGTCAGGGGGCGGCGTATGTTTATATATTAATAAACAGTACTGTACATCCATCACGGTCAGAGAGTGCATCTGTACACCCGATGTGGAGCTTCTGTCCGTGTCACTACGCCCCTTTTATCTGCCCCACGCGTTCCCCCAACTTTTTATAACGACTGTGCACATTCACCCGAGAGCGGATGCTGACTCCGCCTCCAGCACCGTCTTTGACGTGGTACAGCAGTTGTAGTCGATTTCCCCAGAGGCTCCAAATTTTATTCTTGGGGATTTTAACCATGTTTCTTTAAAGAAGACACTTAAAAACTTTTATCAGTATGTCTTCTCCCCAACCAGGTGAAAAAAGACATTGGACCTGTGCTACGGCTCCATAGAGAGGGCCTATAAATCACTTCCCCTTCCTCCTTTAGGATCCTCAGATCACAACTGTGTACATTTGCTGCCTACATATAAAACTGCTCTCAAAAGAGGCAAGGCGAAAACCAGAGACATAGACGTGTGGACAGAGGATTCAGTGCGCTGCCTCCAGGAATGCTTTAACTGTACGGACTGGGAGGTGTTCACACTGTCCTGCGGGGATGATTTGGACTCTTTGGTGGACGTCACATGCTTATACATGGCTTTCTGCAGAGATATGATCGTTCGACGTAAACATGTCAAAATATATCCCAACAACAAGCCATGGGTTACAAAATCAGTTAAATCCTGCTTACAGAGGAAAGCACTTGCCTTTAAACAGGGGGTTGTTCCTGAGCTGCAGGTTGCCACAAAAGAGCTGAAGGTCAAAATTTTAAGAGCAAAACAGAATTATAAATCAGAGTTGGAAAGCAAGATGGCAACAAAGAAGCTTGGTTCAGCCTGGGCCAGTATGAAAACTATTGCAGGCCTTCAGAGCACAGAGTGCAGTAATTGTGTGTTTTTAGATGGTTTTAATTCAGACACAGAGCTGGCTAATGCTCTTAATTGTTTTTATGGTCATTTTGATTCCTTTGATTTTAGCACAGAAACCCAAGATTTGAAACAGAAACTCAAAGACAATCAGCACTTTAATATTGAGGTGCAGGATATTAAAAGGGCGTTCTGTGCTGTAAAAGTGAACAAAAGTCAGGGCCCTGATAATATATGTGGGCGATTGGTAAAGTCCTGTGCACATGAATTGAGTCCTGTATTTCACTACATTTTCAATAAGTCCTTACAGACACAACATGTGCCTAAGATCTGGAAAGATGCCGTGGTTGTCCCCGTTCCAAAATCCAGCTGTCCTAAAACGGTAAACGACTTTAGACCAGTTGTTTTGACTTCAATTTTAATGAAAATTTTTGAAAAACTGGTCAGATTTGAGGTCCTAAAGCAGACTGAGCATGCATTGGATCCTCTGCAGTTTGCCTATAGGCCTCACAGAGGAGTGGAGGATGCCACTGTCACTCTGTTTAACATGCTTTTTAAACATCTGGATTTTAATGGGACACACGCCAGGCTTTTATTTGTGGACTTTTCTTTCACCTTTAATACAATCCAACCTCATATTTTAGTTGAAAGGCTCCTGCAATAATTTGATTTGAGTAATAATCTGGTGGGTTGGATTCTGGATTTTTTAACCAACAGGACACAGAGAGTAAGGGTCAATGGTACATTGTCGGACCTAAAGTGCTCTTCTACTGGCTCTCCTCAGGGGTGTGTGTTGTCACCACTACTCTTCATCCTGTACACAAACATGTGTCGGAGCAGACATAACAGACACATTATATAGTATGCTGATGATTCAGTTGTTATCAGTCTCCTCCAGGATGGTGAGAGTGGCCACGGCCCAGTAGTTGATGATTTTGTTCACTGGTGTGAGGATTCCTACCTGCAGCTGAATACGACAAAAACTAAAGATATGATTATTGACTTAAGAAGGAAAACTCCCAGGCACGAAGTCACTGTACTAAAAGGCCAGACCACTGAATGTGTACAATCCTACAAATATCTTGGGACGATTATTGATAGTAATTTAAACTTTGAAGAGAACTGTGAAAGGGTGTGCAAAAAGGGTCCGCAACATTTGCATTGTTTAAGGAAACTTGCACGCTTCCAAATTGACCGAACCATAATGATAATGTTTTATTGGGCTTTTATTGAATCTGTTTTATCCTTTTCTTTAGTGTCATGGTTTGGTCAGATAAAAGTGAAACAGAGGAAATCCTTGGATCAGGTTGTTAGATGGTCCAGTCGTTTGCTTGGTGAGTCACAGCTGAATCTGACATCCCTGTACACCAGACAGGTACAGAGGATTGCTACCTCCATTTTAAATGATGACTCCCACCCTTTGCACTGCCACTTTCAGCTTCTTCCCTCCAGACGGAGGTTTGCTGTCCCAAAACGTAAAACCCAGCGCTACAAAGACAGCTTTGTTCCTGCTGCTGTCAAAGAGTTGAACAAGTTGTAACAATATATTGCACATAATTTAGTTACCTATTTATTAATTTCATTTTATATTTACTTATTTTTGTAGGTTTTTTATTTGGGTTCTAAATCTTTTATTGGGTTTTAGACTTTTGAGTTTTTAACCTCTTTGACTAGTCTTTAACTTTTTAATATGACCCTTCTCTCTTATCTCTTTTTTTTTTCTCTTATACAGTATCTTTGTCTTACTGTATGTCCTGATTGATGGAGCCTTGAGTACTTTTATCATGTTTATAGTCAGCTTCATGTGTGCCTGTGTTTGTGTTCATGTTGAATGTAATTGTGGTTTGTAAATATGGATGTCACCTGACTGCAAAACAAATCTACCTATGGGTACAAATAAAGTAACCTGAACCTGAAGAGTTTGTTTGCAAAAACAGATAAATCCAATTGTTTTAATAATGAGATAAAGAACTTTTCATCTGTTGGTTTATATGTGTTAGTATTTCCAATTAAGCTTTTAAGGCATGGTCACTTGAAATATGAGTATCTCAGACATAATAAAGCCAAAAATTGAACATCAACTCATTGTTATTTTCTGGAAATTTTTGAGCACTTCTTGCTGCAAAAACAGATAACAACACATACACATCACACAACACATCACAACACATACTTTTGCAAAAACAGACATGTCCCAAACAGACATGTCCCAAAAACCATTCTAGTTTGTCTGGTGAATGCATCACTGGTTCATCTACTTCATCAAAATTATCCATATTTGACATAAAGTGCAGCAAAATTGTAAAAAAAAAAATCACACAAAGCGAGCAGACCCAAGTAGGGGTCTCTGCAGAACACTGCTGCAGCAGATAGACCCATGATTGGCTGGTCTCAGCATCTAGACATGCGATTGGCTGATCCTCACTATACCATTGAGTCATGTCACACAAATACCAAGTGCTGATTTACCGCGTGTGGATTTACACTACCGTTCAAAAGTTTGGGGTCACTTAGAAATTTCCTTATTTTTGAAAGAAAAGCACTGTTTTTTTCAATGAAGATAACTTTAAACTAATCAGAAATACACTCTAATATCTAATATACATTGCTAATGTGGTAAATGACTACTCTAGCTGCAAATGTCTGGTTTTTGGTGCAATATCTACATAGGTGCATAGAGGCCCATTTCCAGCAACTATCACTCCAGTGTTCTAATGGTACAATGTGTTTGCGCATTGCGTCAGAAGGCTAATGGATGATTAGAAAACCCTTGTGCAATCATGTTGGCACAGCTGAAAACAGTTTAGCTGGTTAGAGAAGCTATAAAACTGACCTTCCTTTGAGCAGGTTGAGTTTCTGGAAAAAATTATTATTTCAAATACAAATCATTGTTTCTAACCTTGTCAATGTCTTGACTATATTTTCTATTCATTTTACAACTCATGGTGGTAAATAAGTGTGACTTTTCATGGAAAACACAAAATAATTGTCTGGGTGACCCCAAACTTTTGAACGGTAGTGTATCTGGTTTTGTAAAAACAGGGTCCTGGCATTTATCGGCTTTTGAAAAAAAAACATGAACTTCGTAGTGTATATAACAGCGGATATAGCGGATTTTTAGAGAAAGCATTTTGAACTTTTATAAGTAGGTAATGTGAACAGTTGTTTGTTGTACAGAGAGAAATTTTCTTGGAAGTAGTGTTTATTGGTTTTTGCAAACAAACTCTTCACCTTGTTTTTGAAATAAACACATATTAAACTCACCATTTCTGTCAATGCTGCAGCGAAAAAAGGTATTTTAATAACTATCCCAGGCCAGTAGAGGTCGGAGTGCCACTTTTTTTTACAGCCGCCCATGCTACCGTGCCACAGGCACCGAAGCACAGCACCTTGGTGCTTTCATTGTCCAATAATCCATCTATTCAGTGCATGTAAACACAACAATCGAATTTTTTTTTTACCATTATCTGATTATTCCATGTTACTCTATTATTGTGGCCATGCAAGCATGCTCAGTGACAGAATAATGTTTGAAAACTGATCTGTTTACTTGGATAGATGTTTATAGATGCAGACCAACCCGGATCAGTTTATTTTTGTTATTGTTGCTTTTATTGTAAAAACTAAAGTAATTGAAACATGTTTTAAAAGCAGTGGCATGCAGTGGGGGTTTTAGTCAGGGCCTTTAATTAAGTAATAATTAACAATTATTATGCTACAACACAATACATGATATATATAGCTCTATTGTCCCCTTTTATTGTGGACTATCTTGCGAGCACCACCTGTGAAACCCATCCAGAATGTGTGACTTCAGATTTTTTTTGGGTACACAGCGCTAACTGCTAGCTCCCTCATTACTCCCATTCTGTCTTCTGTGATTTATGAAGCTACCTGTGTGTGTGTATTTTTTTTCTGCATCTGCACCTGCACCCCATGTTGTCTCACAAAGTTTTAATTAATTTCCTGTCATGTGACAACCAGGAAGCGATGACAGTAATGAAAGGTGATTGGTGCAATTTATATCAAAAACATGACTGGGAGCCTGATGACAAACAGAAAGAATGTGTGTGTTAAAAGGACAAAGTGAATAATGGAGAAGTTGGCAGTGCATGGGTGTGGCAGTGAAAATGTGTCTGTGTGTGTGTGTGTGTATAAATAGGACAGCAGTGATGAAGCGTTCCCTCACGACTCATGTCTCAGAGGTATAACACACACGCACACACACACGCGCGCACACACATACACACATACTTAGGGTTTGAAGGTCGCACTGAAGCGCACACATCCTGTGTCATCGGTTAGAAGGCTGAGGAAAATCGTCTGGAGTTTCACCTACACAATACAGACAAATCCGAATGTGTGCAAATCAGCTGAACTTGACATCCATACTTTACATTTTCTTAAACTAGAAAAGGTGAAGCAATAAGAAAAAAACCCACTAAATTTTTTCCCCATTCAAGACCTTAGTTTTATTTTTGTTTTAATAATCAGAATTTTCAGTAGTGCTATAGAGCATCAAATCCAATCAAGACCTCAATCGTGGATCAGGTGTAGGATGATGATAGTGACACTGTTGGTGCATCACAATGGCAGTTAAGGCAAATGAAGGCTGCAGTAGTGAATGGTCCCTAGTCGTCTTGGTTTTTGCATGCCATTGGATCCAGCCCTGATCTGTCAAGGACTGTGTGGTGACTGCTTGTGCACCAGTCTCACCATGTTGAACAGTGCCACGCACAGGCGTCCTCCATAAGGTAACTCCACCCCAACTCTCAAATTGGCCTGTGCAGGCATCAAAGGACCCACAAGTAGATGAGCCCAATGAGAGAACAGTCACACTTGCTTCGAGTGACCGCCAATGATGATGAAATAGAACAATGTTTTTCAACCTTTTTTGAGTCATGGAACCCTTTTTACATTGAAAAACTCCCATGGCGCCCTACCACGGCATATCTAAAAATACTGGCAGCTACCTGTGGTACCCCTCAGCACTCTGTTTGTTGTTGAGATGTAGTTTATATGGCATTTTGACCCTGACTTTTGACCTTGCAGTCCCAAAACGATAGGCAGATACAAAGTTTGGCGAACCTAGCTTTATTTGTTCTATTGCGGCATAGGGGAAGTTAACCATGACCTTTGACCTTTTGATCCCAAACCCATAGTCAGAGGTCGGGGCCTCATGAGGAACATGTGTACAAAGTCTGGTGACTCTAGGTTTCATTGTTGTTGATTTACAGTTTATATGGCATTGTGGTCTTGATCTTTGACCTTTTGACCCCCAAACCCATAGTTGTGGGTCAGGGTCCCAAGGTGAACCTGTGTACCAGGTTTGGTGATATTAGATTTCTTTGCTGTTGAGATATGGCTAGAATAGCATTTTGACCTTTGACCTGGTAATCCCAAGACCATAGTCAGAGGTCAGGGTCTCAGGATGAACCTGTGTACAAAATTTGATGACCCTAGCTTTATTTAGTGTATAGCAATAGGGCATACAGGGAAAGCTAACTGTGACTTTTTGACCCCAAACCCATAGTTATGGGTTGAGGTCCCAAGGTGAACATGTGTACCAAGTTTGGTGACTCAAGCTTTATTCCTTCTATATTAATAGGGCATAGGGAAAACTAACCGTGGCCTGTTACCTTTTGGCCCAAACCCAAAGTCAGAGGGCAGGGTCTAAGCTGTCTAAGACTTGTCTTAGACATAGTGATATTGAAAAGGCAACATCATTCCTTTGTGTAGTTATTGCGTTACAATATTTAGGGATACTGACCTTTGAGGTCAGAAGTTACCCAAAGGTCAGAGATCACCCAAGTTCAAACTCATCTGAGATTTTTTTGAAAACTCATATAGTTTCTTTCTGTAGTTATTGCGTTCACAAGATTTTGGAAAAATTGACCTCTGACAAGGGCCAGGAGGTTGCTTGATGCGTAGTCTCGATGACCATTTGACATTGATGTTCCACCATTGCCGAAAGGGTGAATTAGTCTGAAAATGAGAAGCCCTTTAGCAGAGACATCTCTTGTAGGATGCGCACTTCCACAAAGGAGAGTCTTTTACATGGTGGTTGTGTCCACCACTTTTTTTGTTGCTGAGTGAAATGTTTCTGGGGCTGGTGGTGACATTTTCCCACCTGGATGGTGTTATTGGCTCTGGCCTGGTGGCATTTTTTTGGACATCTGCAGCAGATCCAAAGTGGCCGCGCCTCTGTGCAGGAGCCCACTATTGGTTGAGAGGATGAAGAAGAGGAAGAAATTGACATGCTGACCACTGCAGGGGCCAGTGCACAACAATGGGAAGTTGTTTACAATTTTTTGGAGCGATTAAAAAGTGAAATTTGAGAATTTCTCATGGGACCCCTGCCCACTCCGTCTAACCGACTCTCAGTTCATGTCACAAAGTGCCCATTTCACTGGTGAAACAAGACACCAAGTGCCTTCTGTGAGTTTGTAACATTCATTAAAGGAAAGACACACATACAAATAACACAACACTAATAACAGAACGGGAAAAACCTGTGCCGGAGGAGAGCGGAGCTCGCGACCGGGGGAACAGAACAGCCCAGGAAAAACGGCTGAGGTGCTCAAGGATGCCAGGGAACCAGAGACGAATACAGCCGGAGCCTACCCAGGGAACAGCAGGGTTCAACGGCTGAAGGAGTCAAGGGGCAGGAAGATTACCTGGTCGGAACTCAACGCGATCTCCTCAATGGCGATGGCAGACAAAACACTCAGACTGCAGCACAACATCTGAGGACATCTTAGTAGGGTGCGACAACAGAGAAGGTTGTCATGTCATGCCCTTTAAATACCCTTCTCATGATGGTCAACAGGTGGGGATCCATGAGTTGAGAAAATAACAGAATGAATAGCAGCTGTGCAGCTCCGAACAGTTTGACAGCCGGAAGCCGCATGGTACTGTCAAAATAAAACACAAACCGGAAACCAAAAAGATACAAACAAAACAGAACCCAAAATGTACATAATACTACAGATACACAATGACAAGAATTAAAGAGGAACCAAGTACAGCCGACATGACAACAAAGAAACAAGCAGACAGAAAACACTAAACTAGACAGGGAACTGGGCACGGCACCCACCTGTGCCCCAGGATCATGACAGAGCCCCCTCCTCAAGGGGTGGTCCAGACACCCCAGGGTAACATCACAACCCCCCCCCCCCAACACACACACACAGAAGACCCCCCCCCTCCCAACAAGAAAAACAACACACCCTGGTGGGGGGGTGAACCCAGGCATGGAGGGTCCAAGACCAAACAAACAAACAAAAAAAACCCCAAAAAGAAAACACTCATGACCCACACACTGCCACAGATATGGTGACCCGAACTCTGGGGAACTACAAGGTGGAAAAAGGCAGTTCAGGTGGTGTACCTGAGTCCCAAGGCCACCGGTGCTTGTGATGGAGTGTCAGGTGGCCTCCCCGAACTCCACAGCCACCACAGCAGGAGGAATAGTCCATTGGGTGCCCCCCCCCAGAGCTCATGGGCCAGCAGACTGCGGGACACCACATGCCCCCCCCCTTCCTCGGAGGCGGCAGTGACCAACTAGATGAGGTGAGTGGCAGCTTGGCAGGGATCTTCGACGAGGTGAGGGGATCTAAGATGACCTCAGACGAAGACGTAGCACCCGCGACGGCCCCGGGCTGGGGTGTAGCTGCACCCATGGCGGCCCTGGGCTGGGGCGTAGCACCCACTGCAGCTCTGGGCTGGGGCATAGCACCCCCGGTAACCCTGGACAGGAACATGGTACCCATGATGCCCAGGCTGACCCACGAGAGCACCAGGCCAAGGAGGCAGTCAACCAACGGGCCCTGGACTGCGGTGTGACTGCACCCATGGTGGGCCCAGACTGGGGCATAGCTGCACCCACGGAGACCCCGGACTGGGGCGTAGCTGCACCCGCGGAGGCCCCAGACTGGGGTGTAGCTGCACCCGCGGATGCCCCGGACTGGGGTGTAGCTGCACCCATGGAGGCCCCAGATGGAGGGGGAGCAGCACCCGCAGAGACCTCGACTGGAGGGGGAGCAGCACTCATGGAGACCTTGACCAGAGGGGTAGCAGCACCCACAGAGACCTCGACCAGAGGGTGAGCAGCACCCATGGAGACCTTGGTGACCCTAGATAGTGGCTCAGTCGAAGGAATAGAGACAGACACACACACACACACACAGGGTTAGCATCACCGGCAGTAGTGGAGCCCGGTGAGGAGGGCTCAGGTGCGGCTGACGGCTGCACCTGGACCTCCTTACCAAGAGCCAGGCAAGATCTTTCTAGAACAGAGAACGTGAAAACAAGAAAGGGCACTTGCCTGAGCTCGAGCTCCACTGCCTTCCAGGACTCCGGTGATCCTGCTGCGGCAGCCCTAGCAGCAGGCGTGATGGTGGACGCAGCCAGTGGACCTCCAGGCATGACGACCGGTGGATCTTCTGGTGGGATGACTGACATTGGGGGTCCCCGCACCATCGGTGCTGTCTCCTGTACAGCTGAACCCAGGGGACCCCCATCTGTCGGCTCATGATTCAGGGCACAGGTGGACCATTCCTCCCGTCCCGGACGTGCGCCCAGGGCTGGGGCAGGGACTCCCAGAACTACAGTTTCCTCTGTTGTCCGGCGGCTCCTGCCCAGGACCAGCGGGTTCTCGGAGGCCACAGAAGAGAACACGGGAGAGGAAGGCAAGGGTGAGGCAACAGTAGCAAGTGATAAGGACTCAGCTAAGTTTGGCTGCGGTTGCTGAGCCTCATCACCGGGAATAAGGCTAGGTATTTCATTAAAATGAGAAGAGGAATGAAAACCCACTTGTCTTATTACCTGGTGCAAGATGGGTCCTGCTACTGAAGATGGGCCAGTTGGTGTTCCTCTGGCAACCGCTGACATACTCTGGGCAGGAGGCGGAGGCTCAGGCTCCTGGAGAGGGAGGCGGGGTGCTGTCTACTTCCTTGTAGACAAGAGCCTCTGCGCTGATGACTGAAGGTCTCCAATCAGGCTGTGAGGGTCCGTCCGGAGGATGGAGATGGTATAGAGCAAGCCTGCGTACCTGGGGTTACTGCCTAACCCCAGATGCACCTCCACGATGGTCACCGCTCCCTCCACGTTCCTACGGACTTCTTTAAACCAACGGGAGGTGAGCGCGGCATCAACATAGTCCTGGGCCAAGTCTGCCGCCCACAGTTTATCAATGGTGGGGCCCCTGGCTACCGATTTGCCTCGGTTAGCAGAGCCCCGACGTGCTGGTGACATATCCAGGGCGTGCATGAAAAACAGAAGGAGAGAAAAAAATGACTGCGGAAAAACGAAACACAAACTCACAGAGGCTGGTGTCACACTGGCCGTGCCCTTCTGTCACAAAGCGCCCGTTTCACGGGTGAAACAAGACACCAAGCTCCTTCTGTGAGTTTGTAACATTTATTAAAGGAAAGACGCACATACAAATAACATAACACTAATAACAGAATGGGAAAAACCCGTGTCGGAGGAGAGTGGAGCTCGCAACCAGGGTGAACAGAACAGCCCAGGAAAAACGGCTGAGGTGCTCAAGGATGCCGGGGAACCAGAGACGAATACAGCCGGAGCCCACCCAGGGAACAGCAGGGCTCAACGGCTGAAGGAATTAAGGGACGGAAAGATTACCTGGTCGGAGCTCAACACGATCTCCTCAACAGCAACGGCAGAAAAACACTCAGATTCCAGCACAACATCTGAGGTCATCTTAGTAGGGCACAACAACAGAGAAGGTTGTCGTGCCCTTTAAATACCCTTCTCATGATGGTCAACAGGTGTGGATCCATGAGTTGAGAAAATAACAGAATGAATAGCAGCTGTGCAGCTCCAAACAGTTTGACAGCCGGAAGCTACACAGCACTGTCAAAATAAAACACAAACCAGAAACCAAAAAGATACAAACACACCAGAATCCAAAATGTACATAATACTACAGATACACAATGACAAGAATTAAAGAGGAACCAAGTACAGCCGACATGACAACAAAGAAACAAGCAGACAGAAAACACTAAACTAGACAGGGAACTGTGCACGGCACCCAACCATGCCCCAGGATCATGACAGTTCAGTTCAGTACGCAGTTGGAGCTCCAGTACTGCGCTGAGTGATTCGGTGTACGAATATTTCAAATGGATTTTTTTAGCAAAGAAACCAGAAGTGACTCAATATGTTTTGGTGAATTGTGGATTCCTTCACTAGCCACTGACCCAACAACCAAACCCTCCTCCTTTCACAACACACACTTAGGACCGGCTAAGGTGGAGTTATTCAGATTCTGTTTATTCAAAGTCTATCTAAAGTATACTTAAACTATTCTTGCAAAATTCTTATGCTCTACTTACTTATAGGGTACGTAAAACAAGCTTACACTCTTCTACAAACACTGCAGTTGCACATTGCTTGCTATGCAGTTGTGTCATACTTAGGCTATACTTGTGCCATACTTACTACATGTTAATTTGTAGGCTGTGCTATGAAGCTTGGCAAACATGATGTAATCATAAAAACTTCACATATTTAAAACTGCAGTGAGCAACAGATGAATTGATTAAGTATCGAAATCACACAGTTGTTCCATGATAATCACATCATTCCTTTCATTGATGGGCGGTTGAAATCTTCTGGTTTTGTTTGACAACAGGAGCAGAAACTAGAAAAAACAAAAAGTTTGTTTTCATTTTGCTCATTGTTGGCATGTCTCAGTCAGATGGAAAGACTGTGTCAACAGGAAAAATACAGAGAATTTAGTGCTGTAAAAACACAGGATCACAGCATCCTTAGTGTGGGATCATTATTATTTATTTTTTTTTAACTAAAATTCATTTTCCACTGTTGACCCCTCCTTCTCTGTGATGTCATCCTGGAGATTAAAACCAAACTAGTTGGTTGAAGAGAGAAGAAACTCAGACTGGCTGCCAAGGTGTGTGTTTCTGTGTGTTTGTCTCGTGTTTCTTCTTCCATTAGTTAAGTGGACCAGCTGTTGAATGTTTGATGAGTCCGCGTGTTGAGAAGGAAGTGATGTCACAGTCGTCTTCTCGTCTTTCGGGCTGCATTAATGCTTTCCGGCTGCAGCTTTAAGTCTAACTGTGTCTCTGTGGAAGTTTAATTTGTTGTATGCATAGATACACTGGTTGTCATGGTAATGATAAACCATCTTTATCTTACCTTCAAATATTATTAGACACTATAATGTTGAAGCTCCGTGAATCTATATTTTGACACTTTGGTCTGTGCTAATATCAACATTGCAATATGGTCCAACTTACAAAGCTAACATGCATATGTATTTATATGTATATAGCATGATGCTAGCATAAAAAAAGTTATATTTTCATAATTTAAGTAATAAAAATGCTGATAATTTTTGGATGAAACTACGGGGTCTTAGTTCACAACCTAGGTGTGTCATGACGTATTAAGTTTTGACAGCTCACGTGCACAATGCCAAAAACAGGAAGGAACCACACAGAAGGGCATGTTTGACAATTTTTTTAATAGCAAAGTCCAAAGCGCACAGCTACAGAAACAATCACTCGCCAGAGGAAAGGACCTGTGGAGAGAAGGCGAGAGCCATGAGCTGAGGAGTGGAGTAAGGGGAAATGGGCGAGCCAAATTGCCACTTACTTGGGAAATCCCGAGAGGACTGGCAGGACCCAGCGGGGAATAGATGAACCAGTAGGGTAAGGGGGAAAGATGAGCTGATGGTGCCTGAGATCGCTGAAGGACAGTGTGGTGGGGCAGGAGAGTGCATGCAGTCCCGGTGACACACCTACACGGTGGCAGCAACCTTAGGAAGAAAGGAGAATAAAGGTTAACAACGTGTTAACATTTAAACTTGTAAATAGCTTGCCTGAACACGGGCAGTATACCCAGATGAGCCAGCGTTGACTGTGTGGAAGAGACCTCCTTAAGTACGCTGGGTGATGAGCGGGCACAGGTGTGTCTTCTGCCTCAGGTGCAGTGATGAGTTAGAGAAGGTGAGGCCAGAGGGGAGGGGCGCGCTCCCGCCGCCCATGACAGGGCCCCCCACTCTAGGAACATCTCCTGGTGGTCCGGAGGGCTTGTCCGGGTGAGCACGGTGAAAGGCCCGGAGAATCCCTTTGTCCAGTATCAATGATGATGGAGTCCAGGATTATTCCTCTGGCCTGTAACCCTCCCAGTCGATGAGGTACTGTAAGCCCCAGCCCCGGCGGTGAACATCCAGAATCCGCCGAACCGTGTGGGCGGGGTGGGCGTCAATAATGCGGGGAGGAGGAGGCGGCTTCGGGGGTGGGGGGGGCAAAGGGGATTGGCAGAGAGGGGCTTGATGTGACTGATGTGGAAGGTTGGGTTCACCCGTAGGGATGGGGGTAGCTTAAGCTGGACTGACGCGTCGTTAATCACCTGTGAGATGGGATAATGCCCAAGGAAGTGGGGGGGAGACAGTTTCTTTGACTTCTCTTTGAGAGGAATCTTACTAGCCACCAGCCAGACTTGCTGTTCCACGATGTACTTGGGGGCCGGAACCCGCTTCCGGTCAGCGGTGGCCTGGGTGTGTTCCATGGCGCGGGCCAGGGCAGCCTGAGTAGATCTCCAGACACGCCGGCAGCGCCGGGTGTGGGCCCCTACGGATGGAACCGAAACCTCCCTCTCGGCGATAGGGAGAAGAGGCGGTGTGTACCTCAACGACACCTCAAAGGGGGTCAGTCTGGTGGTGGAGGACACCACAGAGTTCATGGAATACAGTGATCCCTCACTTATCACGGTTAATGGGTTCCAGAACTGACCGCGAAAAGTGAAAAACCGCGAAGTAGCGTCACCCCTAATGACGTCACTCATAAATAATACGTACGTTCATTCTCTCACTCTCTCTCTCATATGATACGTGTGTGTGTATGTAAGTGTACATACATACGTAGATGTAAATAAAGTGTACATAAATATGTTTTTAGAACTCTTTTATTCTTATAACAAGATACGTAACTCAAGATGAAGATGATTTACTGCACAGGTTAATGAGAGCTTTACTGCTCCTCAGGTGACGCCTCATCGTCAGGTGCTAGAGGCGCAGGATCATCGAGGGCAGCTTCCGATAGAGCTGGAGAAGCTGCAGGAGGCGGCGTAGTGGCTCGACGGGAAGACTATTTCGCACAAAAAGGCACAAGAGAACAGCGAAAAGTTCCACGCGGCGAGACTAAGCAACACGAGCGATAAAGAGCAATGAATGCAGTCTTCCTTCGCTGGGTGGGGGCTCGGTAGTGAGAGAAGCTGGGTGAAACGTCTCGGCCAATCAGCTTGCGGGGTGAAACGTCTCGGCCAATCAGCTTGCGAGATTCCCGAGCCGAGCCAACACGAGAACAGCGAACAGAGAGGTGGATTTTGAGTTGTGTGGGCTCTCCATGTTGATACCTGATGTTATAATGTAGTCTCCCTGCCTTCTGCTAGCGCCCGCCCATTATTTCTCAATTTTGAATTTTTGATGAATATTTTTGAAAAATCCGCGATGCACTGAGGGCACGAAAGGTGAAGCGCGAAGTAGCGAGGGATCACTGTACTCCACCCAGGTCAGGTGTGTGCTCCAGGATGAGGGATTATTGGCTGCTACGTACCGCAAGGCAGCCTCCAGGGACTGGTTGGTATGCTCCACCTGCCCAGTACTCTGGGGAGGATTCTCAGATGAGAGGCTCACAGTAGTTCCCAGAGTCCGGCAAAAGACCCTCCAGACCTGGGACGTAAATTGTGGACCCCAGTCAGACACAGTGTCGATAGGGATGTCGTGGATCCGGATGACGTGATCTGAGAGGAGGACTGCTGTCTCCAAGGCCAACGGGAGTTTAGGGAGGGCCACCAGATGGACCGCCTTGGAGAAGCGATCCACGATGGTCAGAATAACCGTTTTGCTGTAGGAGGAGGGCAACCCAGTCATAAAGTCCACGGCAATGTGGGACCACGGCCGACCAGGGATGGGAAGGGGATGGAGGAGTCATGAAGGGGCGGAGGAGTTAGTCTTACCCCGGATGCACATGTGGCAGGCCTTCACTTATTCTTGTATGTCCTGCCACAGCGTGGGCCACCAGAATGCTCGCCAGATAAATTCCACAGTTCAAGCAATGCCCGGATGGCACGCGAAATGACTGGTGTGACCCCACTGGATGACATTGCTGCGGAGGGTGGCCGGGACGTACAGATGGTTCCGGGGGCACCCTACTGGCACAGGCTCCTGGGACTGGGCCTGGCGGACCCTCCGCTCGATATCCCAAGTAAGGGCTCCAAGGACACATGAAGGTGGCACAATGATTTGGGGGGGAAGGGGGGGCTACGTCTCCAGAATCAAACTGGTGCAAGAGCGCGTCCGGTTTGGTATTCCAGGTGCCAGGCCGGTAGGTGATGATGAAGTTAAATCGCTGGAAGAATAACAACCAGCGAGCCTGCCTGGCATTCAGTCAGCGGGCCGACCACAAGTACTCGAGGTTCTTGTGGTTGGTCCACATGACGATGGGGTGAATGGCCCCCTCTAACCAGTGTCTCCACTCCTCTAATGCCAACTTAATGGCCAGCAGCTCTCTGTCCCCTATGTCATAGTTCCTCTCAGCTGGTGTGAGTTGCCGAGAGAAATATGCGCATGGGTGAAGCTTCTGATTGGGGGGGGGGGGCGTGCCCTGTGACAGTACAGCGCCAACCCCCGAATCAGACACATCCACCTGGAGGACAAATGGAAGCTGCGTGTTGACCTGAGCCAAGATTGGCTTCTCTGTGAACTGGCACTTTAATTTATTAAACGCCAGTTCAGCTGCCTCAGTTCACCAAAAGGGGACTTTAATGGAGGTCAGCTGCGTCAAAGGCAGTGCAATCCCACTATAGTTCCTGATGAACCTGCAATAGAAGTTCACAAACCCGAGGAAGCGTTGAAGCTCCCTGCGGGAGTGGGGTGTTGGCCAATCTAACACTGCCTTTATCTTGGCGGGGTTGGCAATCAGCTCCCCCTCAGCCACGATGAAGCCCAAGAAGGTGGTGGATGTTGTGGAGAACTCACACTTCTCAGCTTTAATGTAAAGCTGGTTCTCCAAGAGCCTTTGTAAAATGGCCCTTACGTGGACCTCATGTTCCTCTGGCGAGCGGGAGAAAATCAAAATATCATTAAAAGAGACAAACAAGAATTGATAGAGCATATCGCGGAGGACGTCATTTATTAACCTCTGGAAGACGGCGGGGGTGTTAGTGAGCCTGAATGGCATCACTAAGTATTCGAATTGGCCCTGGTATGTTTTAAAGGCTGTCTACCACTCATCGCCCTCGTGAATGCGGACCAAATGATACGCGTTCCTAAGGTCTAACTTGGTGAAAACCTGTGAGTGCTGAAGGAGCTTGAACGCTGATTTGATCAGTGGCAGAGGGTACTTGTCTTTGATGGTGATAGCGTTGAGCTCCCGGTAGTCGATGCACGGGCGCAGCGAGGCATCCTTCTTACCGACGAAGAAGTACCTGGCCCCGAGAGGAGCTGAAAGTGGCCGAATAAGGCCGGCGTTCAGCAACTCCTTAATGTACTGCTCCATCGCCTCTCTCTCTGGGCCAGAAATGCTATACAGCCGGCTGGACGGCAGCCTCGCCCCCGGGATGAGGTCTATAGCACAGTTGTAAGAGCGGTGAGGCGGAAGCGACAACGCTCTTGACTTGCTAAAGACCTCGCCCAAATTGTGATATGCCTGAGGGACAAGGCTGAGGTCCGATGGCTCGGCCCGAGAGGGAGGAACCGACAGAGAAAAGGAGCATTCAGCTGAACATATACAGTGGGCCATACAAAACGGGCTCCAGGCAGAGATGATACTTTTGGTCCAATTGATCATTGGGTTATGTTTCTGGAGCCACGGATGACCTAGAACCACCGGGGATGATGAAACGGGGAGAACCAGGAAAGATAGTTCCTCCCGGTGGTTCCCGGAAAGAAGGAAGGATATGGGCACTGTGCTAAGAGCGACCACCGCGACCTCACTGCCAGATATGGCGGTGATTCTCTGATTATAGGGCAATTTACGTGTGGGAATGCCCACCTGCTTAACAAAACCAGCAGACACGAAATTACCCTCCAATCCCGAATCAATCAGTGCCATAACCCTCCTCTCGACCCCGTACAACTGAATGAGGGCCGAAACTGAAAAATTACGGGGGGGAGTAGATTTAGTCCCACCCACCAGACCCCCCATGGTTACTGACCGGTCGCGTCTTTTGGCCGCTGGCGGCACTCGTCCAGACTGTGGTTAGACAAACCACAGTACATGCACGCGCCAGCCCTCTGCCTTCGCCGGCGCTCATCATCGGTTAGGCTCCGAGAGAGCTCTATCGGTTCAGGTGAAGGGCCGACGCCGCCAGTGCCAGTAACCACAGTGGATACACGCTCGGTGCGTGGGCGAGGGGTGGGGCCGCGCTCCTTCGCACACTCACGGTACCGATTATCCAGCCCTACTGCCTGATCTATGAGGCCGTTGAGCATCTCCAGGACAGGATGAACCTCCAGATCGTCATGGAGTTGGTCATTCAATCTGTGGAGGAACGCGCTGCGTAATGCAGTATCATTCAAATGTATAACAGCGCCCTTCAGGGTTGTCTAGAGTGGATTGAGCACACTCCAGGGCTCGATCCCTGAGCAACAGGGTGAAAAACTGGATCCTAGCGACATCCCCCGGATACTCCTCCCCGACCTGCTCTAGGTACATTTGCACTTGGAGAAGAAAAGCCTTACATTTCCCCACCTCCCTCGTGTACGGGGAAGTCATGGGAATGGAGGTGGTACGGCACACCGTAGTGCGCGGCGCAGGCTGAGGGGGCGCACCCGTGGGATGCACTGTGGACCACAACGTCATCATGATGGATACCTGCTGCGTCAGCGCAGCGAGCTGCTGCTCGGTTGCCACTAGACAATCCATAGCGGACTGCTCCTGCGGTGAGGCACTGGCTGAGCTACCGTCCTGGCTGGCTCGTTCTGTCATGACGTATTAAGTTTTGACAGCTCACATGCACAATGCCAAACACAGGAAAGAACCATACAGAAGGGCACGTTTGACAATTTTATTAATAGCAAAATCCAAAGCGCACAGCTACAGAAACAGTCACTCGCCAGAGGAAAGGACCTGTGGAGAGAAGACGAGAGCCGTGAGCTGAGGAGTGGAGTAAGGGGAAATGGGCGAGCCAAATTGCCACTTAATTGAGAAATCCAGAGAGGACCGGCAGGACCCAGCAGGGAATAGACAAACCAGTAGGGTAAGGGTGGAAAGATGAGCTGATGGTGCTTGACCGGGTGGATGAGATCGCTGAAGGACAGTGTGGTGGGGCAGGAGAGCACGCGCAGTCCCAGTGACACACCTACACGGTGGCAGCAATCTTAGGAAGAAAGGAGAATAAAGGTTAACGACGTGTTAACATTTAAACTTGTAAATAGCTTGCCTGAACAAGGGCAGTATACCCAGACGAGCCAGCGTTGACTGCGCGGAAGAGACCTCCTTAAGTAAGCTGGGTGATGAGTGGGCGCAGGTGTGTCTTCTGCATCAGGTGCAGTGATGAATTAGAGAAGGTGAAGCCAGAGGGAAGGGGCGCGCTCCCGCCACCCATGACAAGGTGGAACCATTCTGTGCCGTGTTAACATGTTACATGAGTTTACATTGGGTACTTGGGTTTCCTCCCACAGTTCAGATATAGCAGATAGATAGATAGATAGATAGATAGATAGATAGATACTTTATTTCGAACAAAAAAGTATAACAAAAACAAAACAAATGACATGCAATAAAGTAACAATATACAGTGTTCGAAAGGGAGAAGGAAGAAGTGAACACTTATTAATTCCATCTCCTCTTTTCCATAAATACACCCATGTGAATTATATACAAATTACCACATTTAAGACCCCAAGTAAACAATTTACTGTATTTTGTACATATCAGCATTAACACCCATCCATCCTAACATACATTGTTGTCCATACATCAAAACCAGCCTCAAACAACACAGATATACACAGTGCTGTCCCACCCACCATTCCATAGTGTCCCATAGTGTCCCAGAGTGAGCATAGTGAATCGTACATATAAATACTACCCTTCTAACATATATCCTTTCAGCAAATAATGTTTATACCTCTTTTTGAATTGATTTCTGTTTGTACATAGTTTCAGTTCCGGCTCCAGACTGTTCCACAAATCCACCCCGCAGACAGATATGCACATACTTTTCTTGGTTGTTCATATCTTGGGTTTTGTAAAGTTTAAGTCTCCTCTCAAATTATGATCATTGTCTCTTTTTTAAAAAAATATTTTTTGTATATTAGTTGGGAGTTGATTATTAATTGCCCTGTACATTACTTGTGCTGTCTTAAATTTTACTAAATCGATGAACTTTATGACATGTGACTTTAAAAACAACAAATTGGTATGGTCTCTATATCCTACATTATTTATTATCCTTATAGCTCTTTTTTGTAATGTGCATATTGACTGTAGGTTGGTCTTGTAGGTGTTTCCCCAGACTTCTACACAGTAGTTAAGATAAGGTAGAAACAGTGAATTGTACAGTAAGACCAATGATTTATAGTCCAAGATGTGTCTTGTCTTCCCCAGTATGCCTATACATTTTGCTAACCTGGCCCAGATGTGACCGATGTGAGGTTTCCAGCAGATTTTATTGTCTAGCGTCACCCCCAGAAACTTATTTTCCTATACTGTTTCTATTCTGGTATCATCTATCGTTACCATTATTTCATGATTTATTTTATAATTTCCAAACAACATAATCTTTGTTTTTTTTTAGATTTGGAGATAATTTATTTTTGTTGAACCACTGCGTTAACTTTTTCATTTCAGTTGTGACCACCTCTAAAACCTGCTGCAAATTCTCACCAGTGCAAAGGATATTTGTGTCATCCGCAAACAAAATAAATTTCAGAATTTTTGATACTTGGCATATGTCATTTATATACAAAATAAAGAGTTTGGGTCCCAAAACTGACCCCTGGGGCACACCGCAAGTGATGTCCATGAAGGGTGATTTGTGCTCACCAATTTGTACAAATTGTTGTCTGTTACTTAAATAACTTTCCACCCAACTCAGTCCAACCCCTCTTATCCCATACCTTTCCAGTTTCCTTAGTAGTATTCTGTGGTCAATGGTGTCAAAAGCTTTCTTTAAATCTATAAATACTCCTACAGCAAACTTTTTTTTATCTATACAACTAGTAATTTCTTCTATAAGTTCGATCAGTGCCAAAGTTGTAGATTTATCTGCTCTAAAACCATACTGGCTGTCTGTAAGGAGGTTGTGCTTTTCAATGAAATTATCCAGTCTCTTAGTGAAGATTTTTTCAAGTATTTTGGAGAATTGTGAGAGTAAAGAGACTGGCCTGTAATTTGTGAAACAATGACTGTCTCCTGTTTTGTACAGAGGTATTACTTTTGCTATTTTCATTTTGTTTGGAAATTTACCAGTTTGAAATGACAGGTTACAGATGTGGGTGAGTGGCTTAACAATTCCTTCAATTACTTTTTTCACTATTGTCATGTCAATTTCATTCCAGTCTGTTGATTTTTTGTTCTTAAATTTACTCACAGTCTCGATAATTTCCTTTTCAGTAACTGCACCCATAAAGATTGTGGTTGGATTTCTATCTTCTATTTCATTTACAGAACCACTGTTGTTTGTTTCTGCTGTTGCTATTGATTTTGCTACTTCAGGACCAACGTTTACAAAAAATTTATTGAAACCACTGACCACATCCTCCATATTATTTATCAAATTGCCATTTTCAATAAAATATTCTGGATAATTAGCATTCTTAGGTCGATTACTAATAATCCCATTGAGTACTTGCCATATTCCTCTTAAGTTATTTTTATTATCCTCTAATATTCTGTTGTAATATTCTTTCTTACAGGTCCTCATTATATTAGTAAGCTTATTTTTATATCTTTTATTTTTGATCTCAGCCTCCACCCTTCTGCACTTAATGAATTGTTTATATAATGTATTCTTCTTTTTACATGCATTTATTAACCCCTTGGTGACCCAAGGAATATTTTTTTTGTTGTTGTCTGTCACTGTATTGTTTTATAGGACAGTTTTTATTGTACAATGATTGAAATATTCGCAAAAATTTATCATATGCTTTATTTATATCATTTTCATCATAAACTAGCTTCCAATCTTGTATTAATAATGCCTTTGTCAGTAAATACATAGATTCTTCGGTTCTTATTCTTTTATATTTAATATTTTTGGTATACTTTTTCTTCCTATAATCACATTGATAGACAACAAAAATCGGCAGGTGGTCACTGATATCATTCAATAAAAGCCCGCTCCTGATATTATTATCCATAATGTTTGTGAATATGTTATCTATTAGTGTGGCACTATGTGACATGATTCTGCTAGGTCCGGTAATTGTGGGATGTAAGCCCATACTGTACATTGTGTTGATAAATTCTTCTGTCAAACTATGTTGTTTTGCATTCATCAGATCTATATTGAAATCCCCACAGATGAACATAACTTTATGAGTTAGTTTTGCATACATTTTTTCCATCCAGTCCTTAAATAAGTCAATGTTTGATCCAGGTGTTCTATATACACAGCTCACTACTATATTCTTCACATTGTCCAGACAGATTTCTATTGTAATACATTCAAATAAATCATCCACAGTTACTGACAGATTTTCAACAACCTTGTATTTCAAGCTCTTGTCAACATAAATTGCAACTCCTCCTCCTTTTTTCACTTTTCTATTTATATAATTTAATTCATAGCCATCCATGGTAAAATCCACTCCTTTCTCTTCACTGAGCCACGTCTCTGATATTGCCACAATATTGAATGGCTCTTTAAACTGATGTAAATAATCTTTAATGTTATTAAAGTTGGCATAGAGACTTCTTTCCTTCTTTCAAAGGTCTTTTTATTATTATTAATTGAAGTATCAATACAATACAAAGTATTAGAAATTTTCATTTTTGTTTTAACCAAACAGTGCAAAACTAGAATTTAAAACTAGCAAATGTGGATGCTTCTGCTGTTGAAGTGGATCATAGAAATTTTGAAATCAGATGTGACCATTGTGTTAAACTGTTCATCCATGTAGTAACTACAGTCATTATTGATGGAGCTAAATAAATTATTATCAGGGCCTATGTTATATTCTACGTCCTGTGGGTTGTGATCTGTATATTCAAAAACTTTCAGTTCCTGTTGTTCCTGTTTGCTGATCTTTTGTTTCATGTTGTTAAATGTCTTGTAGCAGATGAGTATATCCCTTCAGTGTCCTACAATTGTCTCTTGTTGCTGTGACTCCACTTCATAACATTCATTGATATTTGTCCAGTTCCATAATATTACGGATGTTAATGATCTTGGCTTCTTCAGGTGATCTGTTTAATTTGAT
This sequence comes from Pholidichthys leucotaenia, assembly GCA_020510985.1. Classification (NCBI taxonomy): domain Eukaryota; kingdom Metazoa; phylum Chordata; class Actinopteri; order Cichliformes; family Pholidichthyidae; genus Pholidichthys; species Pholidichthys leucotaenia. The sequence goes on from CM035843.1 coordinate 100,894,898, forward strand.
GTATATTTTACAGTTTGATGTCCAGGTGTTTTGAATCTTTTTCTGCTTTCTCAGGTATCTTGCTTTTCTGGCTATTTCTGCGTTTTCTTTTGTAAGGTACTCGTTTATGTAAATGTTCGTTCCTTTCAGTTTCCTACCTTGTTTTAACAGCACAGTCTTGTGTATTCTGTTGACAAACCTCATGATCACAGCCGGTTTGTTGCCGTTTTTCCTGGGCAGAGGGTGGCAGGCCTCAATGGTGTTACAGTCCAGCTGGATTCCTTTGGACTGCATGAAGGCCGCCACTTGTTGCTCCGTGGATTCATCTTCCAGCGCGTCGAGCCTCCCTCCGCTGTCTGCGGCCACCGCTCGTGCGTACGATCGGGGTTTAATGTGGAGCCCCGTGATGATCATGTTGTTCACCCGGGTGTTCTGCTCCAGTTCCGACACTCTGCTCTCCAGATATGCCAGCCTCTTGTCCTTCTCGGCATTCTTGATCCGCAGCGCTTTCACCTCCTCGACCAGGTCCAGAATGTTTTTTTGCTGCAGCTTAACAGCAGAAATCTCTTCAGCCAAGAAGTCCAGCGATCTTTTGATGTCGTCCACCTCCTCAGTCTGCTGAGCTTTCTTGGGACCCACAATTCCGGCCGATGTTCGTTTATTGTGATCATAAAAAACAAAAAAAAACAACACATGGGAGAAATCCCTTTGTTCTCCCGGAGTCTGAGGGGACTGATTGCTTCACCAGCCATTACAATATTAAGTTATGAGGCTGGCAATTTCTCTTTTTTCGCACGAGCAGGTTTATTCTCCAGCGGTAGTGACAAAGCAACAGCTCAAAACGCTAGCTCTAAGCTGAGTTTTAAGCAAGAAACGAACTGGGAGCCTTTACCTGTGTGTCCTCACCTTACATGCCACAACCGGAAGTTGTGGCATGTAGCATTCATTCTTAAGGTGCGTTCAGACCAAACGCGAATGGGTGAATTTTTCGCGCAGTGTGATTACATTATAACTCAATGTAAACACATGAATAGATGTGAATTCACGGTCTGAGTGAGATGCAGACAGTCGAAGTTGCCTTTATCACTTCTGCAGCAGTGTTCAACCTACTGTGGAAATTCCCAAAATAACGTCATGCTTTTGGTTTACATTATCCGACGGGGAACTCACCTGAAAAAGTTGTCCCTGTCTCCAAAACTTTACAAGATAATGAGTGTTTCCGTTGCTAGCTTGCTGGCCTTGTTAGCATGTCCGTGTAAGGAATCCATGGATAAATAACTCCAACATCCCAATTTAGCTGAAAAGCTCCTGGTCCTCCTGTTTCCAGGTGAGTGACAGTCTCATTTTCAAACTAGTTTACTCTGCAATGGTGATACTCTTACTCTGGTGACAGCAGAATCTCAAAGCTAGCATATTACTTTGGATGTGAACATGTGAATGCACAATTTCACGTGTACTCGCTGTTATGTCTGGAATCAGAGTTGGAGTCAGTCTTATGCCATACAGTGAACTCAGCAAACTGCACTTTATTATGGACACACAACTATATACAGTCTGGCCGTAGCCCGCCTGATATCACACCACACAGGGTGGGTACGACAAGCCCTAAGGGCCAAGCACACACACACACACACACCACATTCTACGCACAACATTCCCCTCCCCCTAACAAAAGTCCAAAATACATACTCCCTCTCTCTCGGAAGTCCATCGGGGTTGATGATGACATCCATCTCTCCTAGGGTAAAGATAAAAACTATGAAGTGGTGTTGCACCGCCTATGACTTTGCAGATGGGAGCAGAGGCCAAATTCGGAGGCACACCTCCGTCCACAGGTGGGGCAAGGGATGCCACTGGTGGCGCTCCTCACGGGCGTGGGTACGGTCACTTTCAAAAATAGCTCAAGTAGGTTCATTTTGTCTTCTTTTAATTATTTATCTTTTATACTTATAAAAGACAAAAATGAAATAGAAAGGAGATGTCTTTCTGGTGTGGAGATGGTGTGTGTGTGTGTGTGCTCATTATTGGATCGGAGAGCAACAGACACAAACGCTGGATCAAGGTGGCCATAGATATCAGGAAGCGGGGAAAAGACACCATGAACCGAGATGAGGGGGCCTTTATGCTTTCCCACACCTGGGATCGCATTCTCCAGAGACCATCTGACGGCGGGAGGCGGGGCCGGCTCGGTGGATCTGACAGATCTGCTGAGCTGGCCCCGCCTATGAAAATCAGCTGATAAATGTCACCTGACAGCAATCAGCTGACTCTTCTGACGAAGGCTGCAGTGAACAGTCGAAACATGTTAAGAAGGTAAAGACAACTCCTTTCTATTTTATTTTTGTCTTTTATAAGTATAAGAGATAAACACTTTCAAAAATGTTGACAGCCTGGTGGCAGGTTGTACGCCAAAGTGTCCTGGAGGTGGCAATGGTCTCCAGATCAGAAAGTTGGACATTGCGCTTCTTCAGTATATTACATACATTACATGTATAGTTTATTTCTCTTATCTTATCATGTTTAATGTTGCAGCATTGTACCGAGACAAATTCCTAGTTTGTGTACTACATGAACAATGGCAATAAACCTGATTCTGATTCTGATTCTGATTCTGATTCAGGATGGCATGGAGGTGGTCCTTGAACCGCTTCTTCTGCCCTCCTTGAGAGCGCTGTCTGGCGGCGAGCTCGCCGTAGAGGATCTGGTGGGGGAGGCGGTTTTCTGGCATCCGAATGACATGGCCGATGTAGCAAAGCTGGCGTTGCACCACAAGAGCCTCGATACTACGGAGGTTTACTCTCTGCAGGATCTGGACATGTGGTACGTGATCCTTCCACGTGACGCCAAGAATCCGCTGGAGACATCTGATGTGGAATGCCTCAAGGCTCCGGACGTCTGCCCTGTACAGGGTCCAAGCCTCACTGTCATAAAGCAGGATGGAGATGCAAACAGCCGAGTAAACCGCCATCTTATTTCTCAGGGACAGATTCCTATTCAGGAATACCCTAGCACTGAGCCTGCCAAACGCTGAGGTTGCCTGCCGGATGCAGCTCTGAATCTCATCACTGAGCGAGCATGAGGAGGACAGGATGCTGGTCAGGTAAATGAAGTGATCCACCTTCAGGATGGGCTCTTCTCCAACCAGGAAGTTATGCTCGATCTGAGGTGCGCCTGATGAAAGTTGGCAAAGGACCTCAGTCTTTCGTGCATTGATGACTAGGCCGACATTGCTATACGAAACATCCATGATGTTAAGGGTATGTTGTAGGCCCTGTGCAGTTAGTGAAGGAAAGGCAGCATCATCTGCATACTGGAGATCGAATACTGTGGTAGTACTGGTCTTGGTCTTAGCGAGTAGCCTACGGAGGTTGAACACGCTGCCATCCAGCCGGTATCTGATAGGGATACCGTCGGCTAAGTCGAGCCTCTGTTGAGAGAGGAGAGTAACGGCCGCCAAGTAGATGTTAAAGATGACGGTTGCCAGGAAGCATCCTTGCTTGACTCTTACATTAACGGCAAAGGGCTCAGAGACCAGACCTCCAGCTACAGCACGTGCAAACATATTCGTGTGGAAGTGTCTCAGGATGGCGGTGAACTTGGGGGGACAGCCACACTTGGTTAGGATGACCCAGAGAAGATCTCGGTTCACGGTGTCGAAGGCCTTGGTGAGATCGACAAAGGCCATGAAGGGGTTCTGGTGTTGTTCCCTGTACTTCTCCTGGAGAAGACGGGCGGCGAAGATCATGTCGGTGGTACTACAATCCTTCCGAAAGCCACACTGCGATTCAGGGAGAATGACTTCCGTGACAGAATTAAGAAGTCTGGCAAGGAGGACACGAGCAAGGACCTTTCCAGCAACTGCAAGAAGCAAGATGCCGCAGTAGCTGCCGCATGCTGCTTTGTCTCCTTTTGTAGACGGTAACGATGTTGGCATCTTTCCACTGCTGGGGCAGGGTCTTGGCGAGCCAGACTTTGCTGATAAAGCGGTGGAGACAATGTGTCGCACAGTACCCTCCGTACTTGAATATTTCCCCCGGGAGAGCGTCCGGGCTGGAAGCCTTGTTGTTCTTGAGGCTTCTGCAGGCTTTATGGACTTCGACAAACGATGGAGAATTGTCGAGCTCGAGCATCGGGGGAAGAGTAGGGAGACCGTCTATGAAGGTAGCATCAAATGGGTTGATCCGGTTGAGCAGCTTGCTGAGGTGTTCAACCCATCGTGCAAGGATGCCCTGAATGTCCTTGATGAGCGAGAAGCCATTAGAGGAACGGAGGGGCATGTTGGAGCTGCGGGGTGGACCATAGATGGTCTTGATGGTGTCATAAAACTGGTGTAAATTGTGTGCATCGGCGAAGCCCTGGATTTCGGCAGCCTTCTTCAGTCACCAGTCGTTCTCCATTTGATGAAGAGCTGCCTGGACAGTGGAACGGAGGCATGAGAACCTCTCATGCAGGACGGGGCAGGATGGATTGCCGATCACCGCTTTGTGCGCGTTGTTCTTCAGCTTAATTAGCTTGCGGATCATATGAGCATTATCGCCAAACCAGTCTTGGTGTTTTCGACTGGAGACACCGAACGCACTAGTGGTGGTCTCGAGAATGGCGGTGGCGATGGAGTTCCACTCCTCAGTGATGGCTTCACAAGAAGTGTTGTCGAGACTGTCCGAAGTGGCGTCAAGTGTGACAGCAAGAGCACCATGAAGCTCAGACAGCTTCTGCGGATCTGCAAAGGGGGCACGATTGATGTGCTTCGCACATGGGCACTTGCAGACCGGGGAGACGTACTCTTCTGCGCAGGATGGACCGAATTAGGCGGTGGTCAGTCCAGCATTCGGCACCCCTGAGGGCTCTGGTGATGATGACGTATTGACGATCTTGTTTTCTGGTGATGACATAATCGATTAAGTGTCAGTGCTTTGACCGCGGATACATCCACGAGGTCTTGAGTTTGTCAGGCAACTGGAACATGGTATTAGTGATGATGAGGTCGTGTTCCATGCAGAAATTGAGGAGGCGGAGGCTGTTGTTGTTGGCATTCCTGACGCCATGCTTCCCAATGATACCACCCCAGACGGCATGATTGTTGCCAACCCTCACATTGAAGTCACCCAGCAGAAGGATCTTGTCAGCATGGGGGATAGAACTGATGCAGCAGGTGAGCGCACCATAGAAAGCATCCTTCATGTCGTCTGCTGAGGGGAGTGTGGGGGCATAGGCACTAATGATGGTTACGTACCTTTTGGAGGCCAGTGGGATGTGCAACGTCATAAGTCACTCTCTGATACCGATTGGGGACTCGGGACACTGACGGAGAAGCGAGGATTTGATGGCAAAGCCCACGCCATGAATCTTATCGGCGTCCTCTGGCAAGCCTCTCCAGAAGAACATGTAGCCCGCGCCAACCTCTTGGAGCGAGTCCTCATCATGGAGACGTGTTTCGCTGAGCGTGGCGATGTCAATATTATAACTGCCGAGCTCAGACGCAATGAGGGCGGTGCGACGACGTGGGCGGTCACTACTGGTATTGGTCTTGGAATCCAACAGGGTCCGGACATTCCACGTAGAGACCTTCAGGGCTCTGAATTTCGTAGACTTTCTGTAATTAAAGGAAATGGAGAGAGGGATCCTGTGCGATGAAGGGATTAAGGTGACGAGGGGGCTGCACAATCCACCAACACCACCATCTTGACCCGCCAGCGCTGAAGCCCAGTGGCAAGAGAGATCCAAGATGACTGGCAACATCGATGAGTTGCAATGCCATGCCAAAGCCCGGTCATTGGTTGGGGACTGCCTCAGCGTTGTGGCGTACCACGTTCCTGGCTGTAGGCCAAGGTCCTAGGGCAGATGCTGTCCAAGGCTCCCAAGACTGTCCTTCCCGAAGCATGATTTTCTGTCAGGGTTTACTCCCTTAGCCTTGCCTAAAGAGGCTTACCCACAAGGCAGTGGGGCAGAGTTGGTGGCTGTCGGGACTTGTCCACACGCCGGTGGGCCCAGCACAGTGCACCTCCAGGGCGCTCCAGCTCCTTTCCTACCAGATATACCGCTGGAAACTTGGGCCCTTGCAAGAACTTAGCCTGCGACTAACAGGAGGCCTGTTCATCGCAATTTCCGGCTTCCGGGTGTACTGCCCCAGGGGAGCAGTTTCAGATCCGCCCTGCAAGGAATTATTTATCTTTTGTTCTTATTAAAGACAAGAATAGAAAGGAGATTTCTTTACCTTCTTAACATGTACACTGCAGCAGTGAAGGCTGCAGTGTACAGTCGAAACATGTTAAAAAGGTAAAGACATCTCCTTTCTATTCTTGTCTTTAATAAGAACAAAAGATAAATAATTAAAAGAAGACAAAATGAACCTACTTGAGTTATTACCTGCAAGGAATTGCCTACATAACTCTATGCCCAGGAGCAGCGAGCTAAGGAGGCTCAGGAGGCAAAAAAAAAAATACATACACACAATTCAGACCCATCCCAATTTAGGACCCGAATCATGCACTAAGGGAAATAACAAGGAACAGTGAACTGTGATAGCCTAACACATTCACACAAAACATAACTAAAATCTAGGTTGGTGGGTGGACTGCCACACAACCGTACGGCACAGTGGATTATTCTACCACTTATTAACTAAAAGAAAGTTAATTTATAACTAAAACATCACTGTGTTGCTACACTAAACAAAACACAAAAAATTAATCCCCAAACAACACACATTACAGTCACATGCACATCCCACTCACATCAAACACTTATTTAGAACACATGCACATATGAATATATTATTCAACATACTTCGACATACCGAGTGAAATAAGACAGAAACGACGTGGATGCCGTGCTGGAGCAAGACGGCGGGTGAGAAATATAAGGTACAGACCCGTCCTTCCATCCGTTATTATGGGGAATGTTCGATTGCTACTCAATAAGACCGTCTAGCTAGCGGCCATCTCCTGCTACAAGAGCGTCTTCAGAGAGAGTAGCCTGATGTTGTTTACTGAGACGTGGCTAACAGAACTAACAACAGATGCTAACATTGAACTGGAGGGTTTCCACGCAATACGGGCAGACCAGACACCAGACAGCGGGAAGGCAAGGGGCGGAGGAGTGATAATGTACACTACCGTTCAAAAGTTTGGGGTCACTTAGAAATTTCCTTATTTTTGAAAAAAAAGCACTGTTTTTTTCAATGAAGATAACTTTAAACTAATCAGAAATACACTCTAATTCTAATATACATTGCTACTGTGGTAAATGACTATTCTAGCTGCAAATGTCTGGTTTTTGGTGCAATATCTACATAGGTGTATAGAGGCCCATTTCCAGCAACTATCACTCCAGTGTTCTAATGGTACAATGTGTTTGCTCATTGCATCAGAAGGCTAATGGATGATTAGAAAACCCTTGTGCAATCATGTTGGCACAGCTGAAAACAGTTTAGCTGGTTAGAGAAGCTATAAAACTGACCTTCCTTTGAGCAGGTTGAGTATCTGGAAAAAATTATTATTTCAAATACAAATCATTATTTCTAACCTTGTCAATGTCTTGACTATATTTTCTATTCATTTTACAACTCATGGTGGTAAATAAGTGTGACTTTTCATGGAAAACACAAAATAATTGTCTGGGTGACCCCAAACTTTTGAATGGTAGTGTATGTCAATAACAGCTGGTGCAGACCGGGACATATCACGGTTAAACAACATCACTGCAGCAAAGACATTGAGTTGTTAGCTGTTAGCATGCAGCCTATCTATCTCCCGATGGAATACTCACACGTGATCTGCATTGTTATTTATGCAAATCCGACGGCAAGCGCGGGGACAGCGCGTGACTTCATTCACTCAGTAACTGGCAGGCTGCTGACAGAACACCCAGATGCTCTTCTCCTCACCTCCGGTGATTTCAACCATATTTCACTGTCCTCCATCCTGCCCATGTTCACCCAGTATGTCACATGCCACACTAGAGACAATAAAACACTGGACTTATTCTATGCTAACACTAAGGAGGCGTACACCTCATCACCACTCCCCCCACTCGGGAGATCGGATCACAACTTGGTTCATCTCCTGCCGGTGTACAAACCCCTAGTACACAGACAACCGCCGGTCATGTGCACAGTGAAGATATGGTCGGAGGAGGCAATGGACGCTCTAAAGGACTGTCTTGAAACCACTGCCTGGGAGCAGCTCTGTGATCCACATGGTGAGGACATCGATGGCCTCACTCACACCATCACGGACTACATCAACTTCTGTGTGGACAACACCGTACCCACCAAGACAATACGGTGTTGCTCGAACAACAAACCCTGGATCAACCCTGAGATAAAAACACTTCTGAGAGAGAAGAAGAGGATCTTCAGGTCGGGGAACAGGGAGATGCTGAAGTCCGTACAGAGGGAGCTGAGGAGGAAGATCAGAGAAGGCAAGGACAGCTTCAGGAAGAAGATGGAGGACAAGCTGCAACAGAGCGACATCAGCGGGGTCTGGAGAAACCTTAAAACCATCTCTGGGCTCCAGAGTACCTCGTCCCAGGCCACAGGGGGCAGGGAGTGGGCGAACAATCTGAACCTGTTTTTTAATAGGTTTGACCAACTGCCCTCCCTCCCGACTGCACACCAACCACTGCTGCCTCTAAAGTCATCGAGACCTGCTGTCCACACCCCACTCCACCAACACATCCCCACTCCCAGCACACAGCCCCCCAACCTGACCCTCACTAAGACCCAGCTGAGGACGGAGCTGAGAAAGGTCAAGGCGAGGAAGGCGTCGGGACCGGACGGCATCAGCGCAAAGCTCCTCAAGTTCTGCGCAGACCAGCTGTGTGGGATTGTGGAGCACATCTTCACCCTGAGCCTGAAGCTGGGGAGGGTACCACAGTTGTGGAAAACATCTTGTGTGGTACCTGTACCAAAGACTTCCCACCCCAAAGACCTGAACAGCTACAGACCAGTGGCCCTGACGTCTCACATGATGAAGACCCTGGAGAGACTGCTCCTTGCTCACCTCCGCCCCCTGGTGGGGCCAGCGATGGATCCACTCCAGTTCGCCTACCAGCATGGCATTGGGGTGGAGGATGCAGTGATCTTCCCCCTTCACCGTTCCCTGTCCCACCTGGGGAAGCCCGGGAATGCGGTGAGGATCATGTTCTTTGACTTCTCCAGTACAAGCTGCTTTGCACAGGGGTGGACCAGCACCTGTCATCATGGATCCTGGACTACCTCACTAACCGGCCACAGTTTGTGAGAACCCGGGATTGTGTGTCCGACACGATCATCGGCAGTACAGGGGCCCCCCAGGGAACGGTTTTGGCTCCCTTCCTGTTCACCCTTTATACTGCGGACTTCTCACACAACACAACACACTGCCATCTACAGAAGTTCTCTGACGACTCTGCGATCATCAGCCTCATCTCCAACGGAAATGAAGCTGAGTACAGAGGACTTATCCAGGACTTCGTGGACTGGTGCCATCGGGACTGCCTCCAGATCAACGCGAGGAAAACTAAGGAGCTGGTGGTGGACTGCCGCAGGCAAGGACAACCCCTCACAGCACCAGTAAACATCCAGGGAACAGACATTGAGATGGTGACATCCTACAAGTACCTGGGTGTTCATCTGAACAATAAACTAGACTGGTCACACAATACCAACGCACTCTACAAGAAGAGACAGTGCAGGCTGTTCCTACTGAGGAGGCTCAGGTCTTTTGGTGTACAAGGGGTGCTTTTGAAGACATTCTACGACACGGTGGTGCCATCAGTCATCACTTTTGGAGTGGTCTGCTGGGGCAACGGCATTACAGCAGCCGATAGGAAGAGACTGAACAAACTAATCAAGAAAGCTAGCTCTGTCCTGGGACAGCGCCTTGACCCAGTGGAGGAGATAGGAGAGAGAAGGATGGTGGCTAAACTGTCATCTCTGCTGGAGTCCGAGTCCCACCCTATGCAGGACATACTGAACGCACTGAGGAGCTCATTTAGCAGTAGACTGCATCATCCTAGATGCGCGACCGAGAGGTTTCGCAGGTCCTTCCTACCTACGGCTGTCAGACTGTATAACCTAAGCAGGGCTGCTCGCAGAGATAGCAAAAAAACGTGTCAACCTAATAGTATTGAATGCAAAAGACGCAACAGACTTACACAAATGGTCCCCCCCAGTATACAACTAGGACAATATCAGTCGCTATGGAGGGTGACAATATGTATGGGTACATATTCATACCATGAAGGGTAACTAAATAGACGGTTATGCTGTTTAGTCCATCTAGCTACAATGCTCCGCACTGTATATATACATATATATACGTATATATATATATATATGTGTACATATGTAATTTCACTGCTCTTATTTTCTTATCTTCTAAATCATTGCTTTGAGTGTTGCTATCCCTGTGCTGTTGCAATCCTGGAATTTCCCCATTGTGGGACTAATAAAGGTTTATCTTATCTTGTCTTATCTTATCTTATCTTATCTTATTATTTACACTCAATCAACATATTTACACTTGGATTTCTACGTTATACCGCAGTCCATGGGCAAACAAAGACAAAGCCGGCTCGGCGGCCCAGAGCAGCCCCATGGCATGCGCGCCCCTGGCCGCCGCCTGTCCCCGGGATCGAAGCAGACCTCCCCGGCAAGAATGTCCCTTCTCCTCACCCTCGACCGCTTCTCATGTCTGGACCCGCAGTGCTGCTGCCTGGCACGCAATCCCTCTGTGCCTGTCGGTCTGCTCCCGACCGTCTTTGGAACCGCTGCAGCTGCCGCTGTTGTAGCTCCAAACACTCCGGCCCCCTGTGGCCAAGCTCCGGGGAAAACTGAAGCTCGCTTGTCGGCGCCACTCCTCAACCCAGGCGCCTTGTCGCTGCTCCCTGCACCCTCGTCCAAGGCACTCCACTGCACTGCCTCTGCGTCTGGCTGTTGTTGCTCTCTCCCGGGGCTCACAGCATCACTTTCGTCGGCGTCACTCACCAACCCAGGTGCCTTGCCACTGTGCCCAGCACCCTCATCTAAGACTCTCTGCTGTGCTGTCTCTGCGCCCGGCTGTTGCTGCTGCTTCCCGGGGTCTTCAGCCTGCTTGCTTCCGCTCTCCCACTGCCCAGGCTTCAGCTGTGGGGAAGACTCAGTTGAGTCCGGTCGCTGCTCTCCCTCACTGCTGTCACTGCTCACCGTGCCGTCAACATCACCAGCGCTACAGTCACGCACCGTGCTGAGCTCCTCGGCTGGCTCGCTGTTGTTGGTAACCAGGGGCTCTGGTCTCCCCTGGATACCCAGCTGGTAGCATATAGCTCAGTTTTGACGCGCACCTAGCATCGTGGCTAACTGACCCGTTGCCACAGACTGAGCCTTTAGATCCTCCAAGCTAACTAGCTTAGTTCCTCTTGACGCCAACAGTCTCGCTACCCACAACTTCGTGGTCCTCGTATGTTTGGCAAAATATTCAGCCAGCCGCCCGACAGCATCCGCATAAGACTCCGCTTCTCCCAACATACAGAGAATTTTCCGACCTTCAGCGCCGAGATGGTGAGCCAGAAGTGCTCGTCTTCATACTCCATTAAGTCTACTTAGGCCCAGTGCCACAATGTAACCCTTGAATATGGCCACCCAGTTCGGCCACAGGATTGCTGGCTCTCCCGGATATTCCAGAAACAGTGATAATGGTTGAGGTAGCCCTTACACCCCCGTAGTTTCTCCTTGTCACCAAAATGTTATGTCTGGAATCAGAGTCGGAGTTGGTCTTATGCCATGCAACGAACTCAGCGAACTGCACTTTATTATAGACACACACCACTATATACAGTCTGGCCATAGCCCGCCTGACGTCACACCGTATAGGGCAGGTATGGCAAGCCCTAAGGGCCAAGCACACACACACACACACACACACCACATTCTACACACAACACTCGCCTCTTTCCATTCACTTTGTATGGATTTGTGCTGCCCGTTCACGTTTGATGTGAAGGCACCTTTACAAGTGATTGATGTGATAACACCTGAATCAGCTTTACAGCCTGAAGGAAAACCCATTGATTATCAATCTTTAGACAGCAACAAAATCCAGAGGAGAGCATTTTAATGTACAAATGCTTATTTCCAACATGGCCCCAAGATGTTAAAAGAGAAAGCTAAAAAGCATTAATAATTAACTCAAGAAAACAAGTTTTATTTTTTGACAACATAGCACAGCATTAAAGGTACAATGTGTAATATTCAGCTAAATTTCACAGTCAGATTCTCTTGCAAAGTATATAGGAGAACCTGCAGAAGCCAGTTGTGCAATTAAAACAACACTATGTAAGATTTTCACATTAAAATAACTAGTGCATACCTGTAGAAATCAAGTATAAGCAAGTATTTCTGCATGCCCGTAGAAAGCAGGTGTAACTAACTAACCTGCACTTATATAGCGCTTTTCTAGTCACAAAGACCACTCAAAGTGCTTTCACTAGTACTAACCCTCTATTCTAAGGGCCTATAGGAAACAGATATCTAGGGACAATTTAGAACAGCCAATTAACCTAACATGCATGTCTTTGGATTGTGGGAGGAAACTGGAGCCCCTGGAGTAAACCCACGCAGCACAGGGAGAACATGCAAACTCCACACAGAAAGGTTCCAACCCCTGCCAGCCTGGGGATTCGAACCAGGAACCTTCTAGCTGTAAGGCAACAGTGCTAACCACTGCTCCACCGTGCTGCCCACCTTGCTGTAAGAAAGGGTGTAAGCAAGCATGTCAGCACTTGTTCAGTGATGCCTGCCTTTGCCTGCCTTTGATGGTGTCATAGCGAGTCCTATGATCTTTGATGATGGCATAACAAGTCCCATGACCTTTGACAATGTCATAGTGAGTCCTATGACTGTGAGTGATGTCTGCCGTTGATCTTTGATGTCCTATGATTCTATGATCGTGAGTGATGCCTGCCTTTGATCTTTGATGATGTCATAGCAAGTCCTATGATTGTGAGTGATGCCCCGTGAGTGATGGTGTCTATATGACATCATATAGACATCATGTAGACATCATAGGCACATCATAGGCAATTCTATGATCTAAATCTAAAAGAAGAAGAAGAATATACTGTAGCTTATACAAAGATATAGAGTGATAATAATCAAATCAGTAGCGGAAATACACCTGTAAGCTGGTTGCCAGCCGCCAGTCAAATCTAAAAGAAAAAGAAGAAGAAAATATAGCTGGTGGCAGTTGCCACGGCCAAGATATATAGAGGGAAGTACGTGGCGGTAATGCACCTGTAAGCTGGTTGCCAACCGCCAATCAAATCTAAAAGAAGAAGAAGAGGAAAAATAGTTTTTCATTTGTCAAGCCTTGACCAAGTGGATGTCACTTTCACCATAGAATAAGTGGGTCTGCTTTATCTGCAACAACAGTATGTAACTATGGTGTTCCTGGTAGAAACACTGAAAAGACTACACCTGATACATTTTAGAGCCTGAGTCCCATTAGCCAATCATAGGACACAACTTTAGCCACCAACTATGATTGGCTTCTGGGACTCAGACCATAAAACATTCCAGTTTTGAGCTTTTCAGTGTTCCTGCCCGAAACAGCAAAGTTACATGGTGCTGCTTTAAAATCTGACGTTCAAACCTGGAAAGACATTTTGGTGATCCAAGATGGCTGCCTTCCTGGAGAAGGACCCTCTTTTTGTGTATAAAAAAAACTTATCTTAAGGTACAAAAGGTGCAATAACTTTTTACTTCAGAGTGATTATGTAACAGTGGAAACAAAATTTAGATTTTATGCTGTGTTAAATTTCAGAATCTAGATTACCCCAAAATTTTACACACTGTACCTTTAAAAGAATATAATGACTAAACAAAAAAGAATGGACAATGATGGTGGCAATATTATGGCAGAATGTCATTTATAAATCCATTATCTTATTTCATAAAAATTATTTACCTGACTTCTAAAAGGACACCATGCCCATTTAGTTTCACTTTGGCTTTCTTTCTCCAGAAAAATCTATGCTCACTTAGTCACATTCATGCACACTCTTGGGGGTCGGGCCACAGGACTGCTAGTAGATGCTCAAAAGTACGCTAGTGGTAATCTCCATTATTAGACTCCAGATTATACTAAATGAGCGATAACTCTCTCTCTCTCTCTCTCTCTCTCTCTCTCTCTCTCTCTCTCTCTCTCTCTCTCTCTCTCTCTCTCTCTCTCTCTCTCTCTCTCTCTCTCTCTCATAGAGATACACACAGACACTCTTTGGATAATAATCCCAGACCTACAATCCCTTTCTGGCTTGACCAATCATTTCCCACCAAAGCCTGCACAGCTTGCTGGTAACCTACATGCAGTGGGGTGAACGTGCATGTGTATGGATGCGTGCATGTGTGTGTGGTAATCCCCGATAGTCCGTAATGGATGAACATCTGGTTCCTTGTTTCTGATTGGAAAAACAATTAGTCACAAATTTTAGATTAAGATTCTAAAAGAAGCTTTTTGCCTGTTGAACATTTAGTTCAAGTTACACTCGTGGGCAGCTGTATTAAAATGACCTGGTTAACGTGAGGTCAGGTTTGAATTTTGTTTCTACCTTTCTTTATATACTTTCTTCTTATTCCATCCCCCCATTGATACTGAAAGCGGCGCAGTGGTTAGCACTGTGGCAGCACAGTAAGAAGGTCATGGGTTCGATCCCACCCCCTGACCATCGGTGATCCTTCTGTGTGGAGTTTGCATGTTCTTCCTGTGTCTGCATGGGTTTCCTCCCACAGGCCAAAAAAGTTAGTTTAACTGGAGACTCTAAAGTGGCCCTGTGTGTGAATGGGGAAGGGACTGGCTGCCTCATCCTTCCAGCTGGATTCAATCTGGGATTAATAAAGCATACAAAAAAAGTCAGTGCTGTTTATGCCTATAAAGCAGAGTATGCAATTGCTTGGGGGGAAATTAACATTATCGTCAACCTTTTTTCTCGTAAATTTGCAGCTTTTTTTTCTTGTGAATTTTCAACTTTTGCTCATTAATTTGTGACTTTTTTCATGTAAATTTGCAATTTTTTTTTGTTGTAAGTATGCAACTTTTTTCTTGTAAATTTACTTTTTTTTCTCATAACTTTTCAGTTCTTTCAATTTTGTGACTTTGCTGAAAATTTTCCACTCTTATAAATGTTCAACTTTTTTAGACTTGTAATTTTTTTTCTCATAAATGACTTTTTGTTGTAAATCTGCAACCTTTTCCTGTAAATTTGTGATTTTTTTTCTTGCAAATTTGCAGTTATTTTCTTAAAAATTTTCAACTTTTTTCTCATTAATTTGTGACTTTTTTGTTGTAAATATGCAGCTTTTTTCTTGTAAAATTGTGACTATATTCTTATAAGTTTTTCACTTTTTTCTAGTAACTTTTCAACTTTTTCCTCATAAATTTTTGACTTTTTTCTTATAAATTTGCATTTTTTTCTTGTAAGTTTTCAACTTTTTCTGTTAAATTTGTGACTTTTTCTTGTAGATTTGCAACTTTTTTTGTACATTTGTAGTGTTTTTTGTTACATGCTTTTTTCTTGTAAATTTTCAACTTTTTCCTCATAAATCTGCAACTTTTTTCTTGTAATTTGGCAACTTTTTCCCATAAATTTGTGACTTTTTTTCTTAGAAATTTGTAACTTTTCTGGTACATTTGTATTTTTTTCTTTTGTAAATATGCTACATTTTTTTGACTGTTTTCTTGTAAATTTGTATATTTTTTTCTTGTAAATGTTCAATTTTTTCTTTAATATTTGTGACTTTTTTGCTGTAAATTTCCTACTTTTTTCTTGTAGATTTTTGATTTTTTCCCTATAAATGTTTTGACTTTTTTTTTTTTTTTGCTAATTTAGGACTTTCTTCTTGTAAATGTGATATTTTTTCTTGTAAATTTTCAATGTTTTTTCTGTTAAATTTGTGACTTATTTGTTGTAAATTTCCACCTTTTTTCTTGTAAGTGTTCAGCGTTTTTTTTAGCTCATTCCGGTGAAGCCAAAAGTAGCTCATGCGATGCTGTCCGCCCATATTTCATGGGTGGACAATACTGCCTCATCACTACTCCACCTATAGGCAATTGCCCCAGTGCTCACCAAACTCACACACAGTGATCCTCAGGTGGGTCTCCATCCAGGCTGTGCTGAAGGTCAAGATCAGCAGTCAGGAGTTCTGGTATCTTATGTGATTTTAGACAAGCTGATGCTCCTCTTAGATAATTGCCCGGATGCTCACCAAACTCACACAATGATCCTCAGGTTGGTCTGCATCGTTGTTAAGCTCAAGATTAAGTTCAGGGTCAAACGTCAGGAGATCTACTCACTCTCAAGGTGATTTCATCAGGCTGGAATGAGCTACTCTGTCATTGACGGACAAGAAAGTTCTTTTCTTGTAAACTTGCAAGATTCATATGAATGCTGATGACATTTTAAGTTTATTTCTTTAATGTTTTAGCTGGGAGGGAAGAGTTTTTTCCCTTCCTTAATGGGTTGAACTATTCAACATTACAAAGATAGTGCCCCCCCCCCCTTCCCCCCAAACACAATAGGGCCCAAAAAAGCTAGAAACAGCTCTGGATATAGGTGTTGATCAGTCACATGTTCTCTCTGTGGACATATCATCGACTGACTTTGCCAATGGAGATAGTGAGGTGGTTTATTTGTGTTTTTGCCCCCTCGAGCCTCCGGTACCTTTGTCGGTGGTGGCATTTCAGTCCTGGGTTTTAGTGTGAAAGTGCAGTTTCACCTTGAGCAGTAAGTGTCGGCTCCTGATGGAGCAGAGCAGCTATTTAAAGAGAGAACTGGAGTCAGAGCGTCCTGAAGTGAAGGTTGGACGGACAGGACAGTTTGACTGAACTTCCTGCTATGTGTGCATGTGTGTAATCTCTGCTGCAGCATCTAAACCATACATGATGTCAGTTGCACTCAGAGGATTAAAAACCAATACAAACATGTCGTACACGTCTCTTCATCTGGGCTTGATCCAAATGAATCTGTCAAACTGTTTTATTTCACAAGAGGAGGAATCCATAATGTACATACCTAGGCCCTTATTTCCACATGAAAATATCAGCTCATAAATGACTATTTAATGCAACAGATTTATTAATGGGTGTTTTAAATTGTGTAGTTAATAAACATTATTTGCATAACAGCTTTCATACAGGAAATGTAGCTAAAAGTACTTTAGGTATGAACTGTTTAAATTAATATTCATGTCACGTGGGCTGCACGGTGGCGCAGTGGTTTAGCACTGTGGCAGCACAGTTTACCCTCGGCCGGGGGATCGCGGGGATCATGAGATCGTGGGTTCGATCCCAGCCCCCGACCAACAGTGAGCTGTGTGGAGTTTGCATGTTCTCCCCGTGTTGCGTGGGTTTACTCCGGGATTTCTCCAGTTTCCTCCCACATACCAAAAACATGTAGGTTTAGGGCGCTCGCGCACGCAGCAACCGGCAGCCGGTGGCTTGTCACCAGACTGCAAACCAAATCTACCTACGGGTACAAATAAGTAACTAAAAAAACAAAAAAAAACAAACCCCCCCCCCCTACATTAGAAATGTGTTCTGAACTGGCTTGATAAAATTATTATTATTTTTTTTCTTACAAGTTATAGGTAGATTACATGATACATTATTTTCCTTGAGTTCCATAATAATGTTAATCCAGGACTAATAACAGACTACAAAACTAATCATACCATAGAACTAATGCACTTTGTGTAATCCTTAAGTATAACACTGGTCAACACCAAATTTATTGTCTCAGTTTTTTTAGCTGATTTAGGACAATTTTGATGTGCTGAATCCAAAAGAATTATGGCTACATGTTGTTTTATACATTTTTTGTTTACATGTACGGGTATTTTCGCTTTATATGATGCAAAATTCTTTTTATGTCTTGAAATTCTCTGAATTTTGAACAAGGATGACGTAACATTCAATTTACATGTACTTACCTTTTGTCAAGGCTGGCCCTCACGAGCCAGCATAAGACACCACAGTTCAGTAAGTTGCAATTCAGTTCTTTTATTTATAATGCACAGGACTTAGGTGTACAACACAACTTTGCCACGCAGGCTTCGTTACACAACACAACATAAATTCACAACAGAGATCAGCGGCTAGGGCGAGGGGCACTCGTACGCCGCAAAGGCAGGGAATATAAACCGTGGAACAGGGAGAGAGTTATGGCAGAGACGAGGAGCTCTCGTCCGCCGTAATTAGGAAGGAACGTCAGCGAGGGAGAAGACAATTCCAAATAATAAATCACTTACATGCAGCGGGATACGTCGAGGAACCCAGGGAGCATGTGGTAAGGAGACAGGGGTAAGTCATAAGACTTCTGACGAGACAGCCACAGAGTCCAGTTCACTCGCACTGACATTTAAAGCCAGCTGCTCATGATTGGAAACGCGGCGCAGCTGCCCAGGTTCTGACAGCTGAGAGCTCCCGAGCGTCTGGCCAATCAGAGCCCGGGAAACCCGTGTGACGACACCTGCTGTCAAAACCTGACAGGGATGAGGAATAACCCGAGCGCGGACAAAAGCGCTCGGGATATGACACCTTTAAGTACATGCACAGCGCTAAGTAAGTACTAAGTAAGTACAGGTGTTTATTTAGCACCTGATTGAGAGAAATGGATGTCATTTTCGGATTCAGCGGTGCAAAATTGTCTTAAATCAGTTGAAAAAAACACAAACAACAAAAAATTATTTTTGTAACCCTGTGTAATCCAGAGAATTCATTTCTGAGTATATACGAACCCCACCTCAAATGAAGTTGGGACGATGAGTAAAACATAAATAAAAAACAGAATACAATGATTTGCAAATCCTTTTCAACCTATATTTACTGTAATTGACTATACTACAAAGACAAGATATTTTTTTTTTTTTGTTACTTATTTGTACCTGTAGGTAGATTCGGTTTGCAGTCTGGTGACAAGCCACCGGCTGCCGGTCGCTGCGTGCGCGAGCGCCCTAAACCTACATGTTTTTGGTATGCGGGAGGAAACCGGAGAAATCCCGGAGAAAACCCACGCAACACGGGGAGAACATGCAAACTCCACACAGCTCACTGTTGGTCGGGGGCTGGGATCGAACCCACGATCCCCGCGATCCCCCGGCCGAGGGTAAACTGTGCTGCCACAGTGCTAAACCACTGCGCCACCGTGCAGCCCAGATATTTAATGTTTAAAGATATTTAATGTTCAAACCGATAAACTTCATTGTTTTTTTTATTTTTGCAAATATTCACTCATTTTGAATATGATGCCTGCTGCATGTTCCAAAAAAGCTGAGGCAGGGGAATGTTTACCACTGTGTTACAGCACCTTTCCGTTTAACAACAGTCAAGAAGTGTTTAGGAACCAAGGACAGTAATTGTTCAAGCTTTGTAGGTGGAATTCTTTCCTATTTGTTTGATGTATGATTTCAGTTGCTCAGCAGTCCGAGGTTTCTGTTGACATATTTTGCGGTTACATAATACTCCACACATTTTCAATGGGAGATAGGTCTGGACTGCAGGTAGGCCAGTCTAGTACCCGCATTCCTTTAGTATGAAGCCACACTGTTGCTACATGTACAGAATATTGCTTGGCATAGTTTTGCTGAAATAAGCAGGGATGTCCCTGAAAAGATGTTGCTTGAATTGCAGCATACTGTATGTTGCTCCAAAACCTGTATGTACCGTTCGGCATTAATGGTGCCTTCACAGATGTGCAAGTTACCCATGCCACGGGCACTAACACATCCCCATACCATCACAGTTGCTGGCTTCTGAACTTTGTGCTGATAACCAGGATGTTCCTTTTCCTCTTTAGCCTGGAGGACACAACGTCCATGATTTCCAAAAACAGTTTGAAATGTCGACTCCTCAGACCACAGCACATGTTTGCATTTTGCATCAGTAAATCTCAGATGAGCTGGGGCCCAGAGCAACTGGAAGTGTTTCTGGCTGTCGTTAATACAGTATATGGCTTTCACTTTGCATGGTAGAGTTTTAACTTGCACTTGTAAATGTAGCAACAAACTGTGTTAACTGGCAATGGTTTCCCGAAGTGTTCCTTAGCTTTTTCCATGCAATTGTACACTGAGAAATTTTATTCTTTAACTGTTAGACTATTTGCCCATGCAGTTGTTCACAAAGGGGTGAACCTCGCCCCATCCTTCCTTGTAAATGACTGAGGCTTTCAGGGATGCTCCTTTTATATCCAGTCATGACACTCACCTGTTTCCAGTTAACCTGTTCACCTGTGGAATGTTCCAAAAAAAGGTGTTTTTGTAGCATTCCTCAACTTTCCCAGTCTTTCCTTGCCCCTGTCCCAGCTTTTTTGGAATGTGGTGCATGCAGTAAATTCAAAATGAGTCAATATTTGCAAAAACCCCCAACAAATTTTATGTCTTTGTAGTGTATTCAAATGAATACAGGCTGAAAAGGATTTTCAAATCATTGTATTCTGTTTTTATTTATGTTTTACACAGTGTTCCAACTTTGCTGGGATTTCTGAATATATACACATGTAAACTGAGATTATCATTTCAATTCAATTCAATTCAACTTTATTTATATAGCGCCATTTCACAACAACAGTCATCTCATAGCACTATCAACTGTAGGGGGAACCCCCACAGTTGCAGAAAGACCCCAGCAATCAGGCGATCCCCTGTGAGCAAGCACTTGGCGATGGTGGAGAGGAAAAACTCCCTTTTAACAGGAAGAAACCTCCAGCAGAACCAGGCTCAGGGAGGGGCAGTCATCTGCTGCAACTGGCTGGGGGGTGAGGGGATAGAGAAGATGAAAAGAACAGACATGTAGAGAGCAAACAGCACGATGGGGACTCAATCTATGGGAGAGAACAAACAAATGTTAATGACCAGCAAAAAAAATATTTCATTGAGAGTGAGAAAAGGAGTGAGGCCCAGTGTATCATTCTAAATTATTACATTAAAAAGAGATTTTAAAGGCTAAAATATAGTTTGACTTGGCAAATTATTGTTTGTATGAAAAAAAACTGATTTATACACATTTAAGGTTGATTTTTAGTTTACACTTTAACAGTCATTAAATGGAGATTGTTCACTGAAAAATTGGAATTGTCATGTTGGTGGCATCCATCTGCCATGGATTTGCCTCTTGGGAAGCCACAATCAACAATCATGCTCGGTGACCACAGGATCTCATCTCTGCTGTTTGCAGATGATGTTGTCCTGTTGGTTTCATCGACCAGTGACCTACAGTTCTTGCTGGGACGGTTTACTACTGAGTGTGAAGCAGCTGGGATGAGAATCAGCACCTCCAAGTCTGAGTCCATGGTCCTCAGCCAGAAAAGGTGGATTGTTCTCTCTGGGTTGGGGACAGGCTCCTGCCCCAAGTGGAGGAGTTTAAGTATCTTGGGGTCTCATTCACGAGTGAGGGGAGAATGGAGCGAGAGATTGACAGACGGATCGGAGCAGCATCTGCAGAGATGCGGACGCTGTACCGGTCTGTTGTGGTGAAGAGGGAGCTTAGCTCTAAGGCAAAGCTGTCGATTTACTGGTCAATCTACGATCCTACCCTCACCTACTAACCAGGTTGTAAGTTGAGCTTCAAAATGCAAAAAGGGGAAACAGGAGCAAGAAACAAAGCTTAGAGGGTAGGGAATTTATTGAAAACTGCATTTAAACTCAGACATCAAAAGTTTAACACCATAGCCTCCCAAAAAAACAGAACTAAGTCAGAACTAAAAAAGTGTCAAAAAAGGACTCAGTAGTGAGTGGCCCCACACTGAAAAAAAAAAATTATTTTGAACTAACATAATAAAATCATTGAAAGTGGTTCCACAAAATAAAGTTATGTTTTGCCATCATAATAAAATCATGTGCATGTTTCATGATCTGCATATGTTACCTTCACATGATTTTGTTGTTTTGGCAACACGGGCTGCACGGTGGCGCAGTGGTTTAGCACTGCGGCAGCACAGCTTACCTTCGGCCGGGGGATCGCGGGGATCATGAGATCGTGGGTTCGATCCCAGCCCCCGACCAACAGTGAGCTGTGGGGAGTTTGCATGTTCTCCCCGTGTTGCGTGGGTTTACTCCGGGATTTCTCCGGTTTCCTCCTGCATACCAAAAAAAAAACATGTAGGTTTAGGGCGCTCGCGCACGCAGCGACCGGCAGCCAGTGGCTTGTCACTAGACTGCAAACCAAATCTACCTACGGGTACAAATAAGTAACAAAAAAAACAAAAACAAAACATAATAAAGCCAACTTATTGTCATTCAATCCATACGGCCAGTCATGTACAGTAGAAAAAAATTACGTTTCTCTTGTCTACAATGTTAATCACGTCTAGAATCAGAGGGGTTGCTGCCATGCAAGGCGCCACCACAAATTTCCCTCCTCCGTTCCATTATTGCTGAGCACTAAGCTGGACGGTAGGTAGGTCCACTTTTATATGGTCTTCGTCATGACCTGGCTGGGATTTGAACCCAGGCCTCCTGAGTGGGGGGCAGATGCTCTACCAACTAGGCCACTGCTACGTCACTACTCCTAAAATCATGTGCAAACAAAATCATGTCAATGTTACATGCAGATCATGAAACATGCACATGACTTTACATTCTCAGTAGGATTTAGATCAGGGTCTAATCATGTCAGGGTTTCTGCCTGGGCAGGGCAGAGAATAGGACTCACTTGTGTGACGAGCATTTGGCATTTTATTGAAAACAGAAAATAAAGCAGCTCGGGAACTGTAACACAAAACAAAGCTAAGGCTTGGCAGGCAAAAACTCAAGGTTAGAATGACGGGCAGGACAAGGCAGAAGCATGTGGGTTTATGCCAAAATGACTAATGATGCAGCACCCAGGTGAGGGGCTGCGTCCCTTAAATAAGGCAGACACTAATCAACAGACACATAAAACAGCCGTGAATAATCAGGAAACTAACAGCGCAAAAACCAAGCAAGACTAAGGTTAAAATAAGCACACATTTACACAACCCAAAACCAAAACAGAAGATAATGACAGGAATACTAATAATATAAAGATAACCAAACAGAGACCATGATAATGAACAACGAATAAAGAAAATCCCAGAAAATGAAATAAAGGTGAGGATGTGTGTTGGAGACCATGTCCTGGAGACAAGAAATATAAACTATAACATAAGGCGAGGACATGGCTCCAACCCACACTATGACAACCCGGCAATGCTGACGAGCTCCGTCTTCCCAAAGCTGCCTCGTTTTAAGGCGCCAGAGACTCGGCTTTGACCCATTTCTCCGCATTAGTCAATATAGTTGGTATAGTAAGTCCAGCAGTTGGACTTACCTGTCAGAAGTTATAGCATTTGTGCCACAAGAGCATTTCAAGGAGGGGTGAGATCTTATCGTCACTGTCCACTCCTGGCTTAACAGCCTTTGGGTCCCAAATTGGCATGAACAGTGTTTAAAAACGATGAGCTATAAGTTAAATAGTAAAACACTGTTGGATGACGAGGAAGAGGAGACTTACCCTCTGTTTTCTTGTTGAATAGAGAAAATTTAGAAGCAGGACCTGGACAGAAAAGTAGGTTCATTAATCTTGTCACACAGTCATAATTTGGCACTGTTGTGGACAAGGTGGAAACCGGTCTAAGGTGGCACATGTTGGGGAAAGGCTGATACTGACAGTCTCCAGGAAATTAATGTCAGGGAGCGTGATGTCTTGGTGGAAACACGACTGGGCCCGTGTGTGTCTGTGTCAACTGGCCACAGTGACATCACTGGCCGTGTTGTTACAACACCACGTTTCTGTGACGACAGGAAAACACACACACAGAAGCCTGGCCTGTCTGCAAACCCGTCTTTCCACCTGTCAGATTCAGAGCTTTTCCACAGTTTTCTCTTTTACATCATCGGTACTTCACATGTGCTAATGTAGAATAACAATTACAGTATTCACATAAAAAAGTCACATTTTGGGACACTATCAAAATGGACAAGATTTAGGATTCCCAACAGCTGATGATTACTGCCATATGACCAGTTATACTGCGGATGTGTTGTAAGTAGGAATGCTTCGATTATGAAATTTTGGTCCGATAGATACTGGTCTTTAAGATGATAAGTTGGCTAGGATCAATTGCTGGTACCGATTGCTTTTTTTTTTGTTCTTTTGTTTTTTCCTATACAGTGGGGCAAAAAAGTATTTAGTCAGCCACCAATTGTGCAAGTTCTCCCACTTAAAAGATGAGAGAGGTCTCCAATTTTCATCATAGGTATACCACAACTATGAGAGACAAAACGAGAAAAAAAAATCCAGAAAATCACATTGTCGGATTTTTAATGAATTTATTTGCAAATTATGGTGGAAAATAAGTATTTGGTCAATAACAAAAGTTCATCTCAATACTTTGTTATATACCCTTTGTTGGCAATGACAGAGGTCAAACGTTTTCTGTAAGTCTTCACAAGGTTTTCACACACTGTTGCTGGTATTTTGGCCCATTCCTCCATGCAGATCTCCTCTAGAGCAGTGATGTTTTGGGGCTGTCGCTGGGCAACACGGACTTTCAACTCCCTCCAAAGATTTTCTATGGGGTTGAGATCTGGAGACTGGCTAGGCCACTCCAGGACCTTGAAATGCTTCTTACGAAGCCACTCCTTCGTTGCCCGGGTGGTGTGTTTGGGATCATTGTCATGCTGAAAGACCCAGCCACGTTTCATCTTCAATGCCCTTGCTGATGGAAGGAGGTTTTCACTCAAAATCTCACGATACATGGCCCCATTCATTCTTTCCTTTACATGGATCAGTCGTTCTGGTCCCTTTGCAGAAAAACAGCCTCAAAGTATGATGTTTCCACCCCCATGCTTCACAATAGGTATGGTGTTCTTTGGATGCAACTCAGCATTCTTTCTCCTCCAAACACGACAAGTCGAGTTTTTACCAAAAAGTTCTATTTTGGTTTCATCTGACCATATGACATTCTCCCAATCCTCTTCTGGATCATCCAAATGCTCTCTAGCAAACTTCAGACGGGCCTGGACATGTACTGGCTTAAGCAGGGGGACACGTCTGGCACTGCAGGATTTGAGTCCCTGGCGGCATAGTGTGTTTCTGATGTAGCCTTTGTTACTTTGGTCCCAGCTCTCTGCAGGTCATTCACTAGGTTTCCCCGTGTGGTTCTGGGATTTTTGCTCACCGTTCTCGTGATCATTTTGACCCCACGTGGTGAGATCTTGCGTGGAGCCCCATATCGAGGGAGATTATCAGTGGTCTTGTATGTCTCCCATTTTCTAATAATTGCTCCCACAGTTGATTTCTTCACACCAAGCTGCTTACCTATTGCAGATTCAGTCTTCCCAGCCTGGTGCAGGTCTACAATTTTGTTTCTGGTGTCCTTTGACAGCTCTTTGGTCTTGGCCATAGTGGAGTTTGGAGTCTGACTGTTTGAGGTTGTGGATAGGTGTCTTTTATACTGATAACGAGTTCAAACAGGTGCCATTAATACAGGTAACGAGTGGAGGACAAAGGAGCCTCTTAAAGAAGAAGTTACAGGTCTGTGAGAGCCAGAAATCTTGCTTGTTTGTAGGTGACCAAATACTTATTTTACCGAGGAATTTACCAATTAATTCATTAAAAATCCTTCAATGTGATTTTCTGGATTTTTTTTCTCATTTTGTCTCTCATAGTTGAAGTATACCTATGATGAAAATTGGAGACCTCTCTCATCTTTTGAGTGAGAGAACTTGCACAATTGGTGGCTGACTAAATTTGCCCCACTGTATTCGATTTCTAATGCCAGGGAAACAGATAAATATAAGTTGCAAAAAAGTAAACTGGAATACTGGAAAACAGTTTTTTGATTTTACAGCTGTGAGTTATGGTTGTTTATTTTATAATAAAATCTATGTTGCACAGCTGGACACTCCATCTACTATCCATCAGTGTTATCTTATTTGCCCACAGTCCAACACTGTAATACTCCTGGGGTGACAACACACACACACACACACACACACACACACACACACACGCATGCTGCCTCTAATTAATCTCACTGATTACCTGCTGCTGCTCCTAATTGTCCACTTGCTGCTGGTTACCTGGCCTCTATAAAAAAGCAGTTCACTTGTCACTTGTGGGAATGTGACAACTACTCAGCTCGCTGTTGCTCCTTGCCTCCCACTCTTTGATCCTCTGCTGATCTGCTCTGCTGGTTGCTTGCTGTCTGTGTCTTGTGCTCCTCAAGTTACCTCTGCCTTGAATCTCTACAAGTACTCCACTCTGCACGGTGGCGCAGTGGTTTAGCACTGTGGCAGCACAGTTTACCCTTGGCCGGGGGACCGCGGGGATCATGAGATCGTGGGTTCGATCCCAGCCCCCGACCAACAGTGAGCTGTGTGGAGTTTGCATGTTCTCCCCGTGTTGCGTGGGTTTACTCCGGGATTTCTCCGGTTTCCTCCCGCATACCAAAAACATGTAGGTTTAGGGCGCTCGCGCACGCAGCGACCGGCAGCCGGTGGCTTGTCACCAGACTGCAAACCAAATCTACCTACGGGTACAAATAAGTAACAAAAAAAAAAAAAAAAAAAAGTAAGCTCCAAAATCAAAATCTGTAAACTGCAAAATTAATTCATTTACTAACTCTCACCCCAGGAAAACACACTGGTTGTACTTTCATCCACCTCACCTAGCCACTACTCCTACCTGGAAATTCAAGTAAGGAAACATTATTGGCAAATATTTCACGAACACCCTCCCTTAGTGTAAGCCCTGGGTCTGGGCACCTTTACCGGTTCCTCACCTCCAGAAGATACCTTCCCTACCTGGTCCTAACCCCCAACATGCTCTGCAATAAGGAGAAGACCTACCTCTTCCTGACAGCCCTGATCCATCAAGGCATGGCCTCCACGAGACCCCTGAAGGTGTGCTGTGGTATCTGGCACCAAGATGTTAGCAGCAGATCCTTTAAGTCCTGTAAGTTGTGAGGTGGGGCCTCCATGGATTTGTACGTTCAGCACATCCCACAGATGCTCGATTGGATTGAGATCTGGGAAACTTGGAAGCCAAGTCAACACCTCAAACTCGTTGTTGTGCTCCTCAAACCATTCTGGAACCATTCTTTTTGCTTTGTTTGCACGGCACATTATCCTGCTGAAAGAGGACACAGCCATCAGGAAAAATGTTTCGATGAAAGGGTGTATGGTACACCCCTGCTAACATCTTGGTGCAAGATACCACAGCACACCTTCAGGGGTCTAGTGGAGTCCATGCCTCGATGGGTCAGGGCTGTTTTTGCAGCAAAAGGGGGACCAACACAATATTAGACAGGCAGTCATTATGTTATGCCTGACTGATATATGTTTTGTTTTGAAGAGGTCAGCAACTTCTGCCATTTAAAGGGGCTCTTGGGTCAAAAAATGTACATAGAACCACAAAACATTGTTAAACTTTAACCTGAAGGTAAAAAATAGTGTGTTTGTATATACAAACTGACCCATAATAAAATATTTTTCCTATGAAATATACAATATTTTGTTTGGCAGATTTGCGTTAGAATGTGAGATGGACATCTTGTTTTTCCCTTCTGGTTCGATCTACTTATCAATATGAGTTATACATTCACCCCTAAGACAACAAACAAACAAACAAAGCATGCCTGATGATACTGTACATATGCATTCAAAAAAATGATT
Organism: Pholidichthys leucotaenia; assembly: GCA_020510985.1. NCBI lineage: Eukaryota > Metazoa > Chordata > Actinopteri > Cichliformes > Pholidichthyidae > Pholidichthys > Pholidichthys leucotaenia. The sequence continues at coordinate 100,922,520 of CM035843.1, forward strand.
CTTGCTTTTAGAGGCAGTCACTATGAAAATGCATCAGTTAATGTAATAATATAATCATTGTATTAATTTAAAATACCCAGTTTCTTCTCATACAAGAGCGCAGATTCCTACAGGAACAGAATCAGATTATATCTGGTAGTTTGTTTCAATGTCTCTGCCGCTACAGGCCACTGTTGGGTCAGTGTGTGTGTGTGTGTGTGTGTGTGTGTGAGTGTGTGTGTATGCGCACGCGTGTCTTTGACTGTTATTACTAGTTGCTGGCTTCGGGGCAATAGACAGCCACTCTCAGACCTCTCTTTCTGTCTTTTCACATCTCCATTAGTTTCTTTGTCCTATCATTCCCTTAGGTGTCTCGCTTTCTGTGTATGCATGTGTACAAACTGTGCCTCTTTCAGGGAACAGTGACATACATTAGTGCCCCCATCTCTGTATCTTTAACCCCCAAAGCTTCTGCTCTGATGGATAATATTGGCTGTTGTTTGCCCACTTGCATAGAAAAGAACACCATGCAAGCTTTAAACTGTAAAATTATATTGTGTGTTTATTGCTGGAAAAAAGTTTTATCTCAATGATTTTCACTGTTGTCATGTAAGCCGAGTGTGTGGGGTTTTAAAAGAACAGAATAATGGCTCCGAAAAGATTTTATACATCCCTGAACAGTAACACAGAGGCTTTGTGGTTCATTAAAAGCTGACATACATTTAGACATTAAAGGTTTTTATTCAGCAACCACTGATGGCTTTATGTCCTGGTGAGAAGAGCTAAAATATATGGAAATGTTTTAATATCATTTTGCCTTTATTAGATAGATGGAGTGAAAAGGGGAATAGTGTGCTTTATAACTATTATACCACCACATTTTTTGTAATTTTGAAGTCAAGTCTCCACCTATGAGCTCCTAAACAGACACATCTGTTTGCCAGCAGATTTATTGAGCTATTTAATGATTCAGAGGCAGCTAATGCAATGATAGCTACAATTATCAGATGACATCAGAGCAAATCAAAGCTGCTATATTCTCATATCAATTACTCCGGACATCACGGATGCAAGATAAACAATTGGATTTAAGTAAAATACTTCAAACATTGCATCACAAGGACTATAAACTCATCTTGGAAGAAGTGTTTTGGAGGCATTTTGCAGCATAAAAATACATATGTGGTAAGTATGCAGCAGCTGAACAAAAGTTAACATGTAAACCAGGGTCACAGAATCCCCAGTTGAACTTGAAAAGGGGCCATTCTTCAGCAAATGCTTCCTGCTGCCGTGCTGTGCCCTCTCAGGGGTGCACACATTTATTAATGGGAAACCTGCCAAATTTTATCTCTGCTCTCATTGGTCCATCCATCCATCCGTCCATCCATCCATCCATCTTCTTCTGCTTAATCCTTTTCGGGTCGCGGGGGGCTGGAGCCTATTCCAGCATCTTTGGGTGGGGGGCAGGGTACTCCCTGGGCAGATCGCCAGTCCATCGCAGGGCCAACACAGAAAGACAGACAACCATTCACTCTCACAGTCATACCTAAAGACAATTTAGAATCCCCAGTTTGATGCCAGTTGACCTAACTTGCATGTTTTTGGCATGTGGGAGGAAACGGGAGAAATCCCGGAGTAAACCCACGAAGACACGGGATGAACATGCAAACGCCACACAGATCGCTGTTGGTCGGGGTCTGGGATCGAGCCCAGGATCCCCCGGCCAAGGGGGAGTTGCTGTGCTGCTGTGGTACCAGCCACTCTGCCACCGCACTGCCCGCTCTCATTAGTCGTTTCATTAAAAAATATTTTTGTGATGATGAGGTCAGGTCTTTTTGAGCGGTGTGTTTGTGAGGAGCTACTTTAAATCAAAATAGCTTGCTGTAGGAAACTTACACTAAGCTCTTCAGTTTTAAGCATCACTCTACAATATATAGAATTCAAGAAATCTCCAGCTGCCTGTCTGTCTGTGTGTCACAATCATAGGACTCGCTAAAAGCTCATAGGACTTGCTATGACATGATCAAAGATCAAAGGCAGACATCACTCACGATCATAGGACTTGCTATGACATCATCAAAGATCATAGGACTCGCTATGATATCAAAGATCAAAGGCGGGCATCACTGAACGAATGGTGACGTCAAAGATCAAAGACAGTTTTCACCAGGGTTACCGTTGCTATGGTAACCATGTCAAAGATCAAAGGCATACTGTAAATGCAGAAATCCTTGCTTATACTTGGTTTCTACGGGTATGCACGGGCATGCACAGGTACGCACTAGTAAATATTAATATACTGTATAGCTTCAAAAGTGTTGAAGTTTAACTTGTGGGTGCTCAAATTTACTTGAAAATTTAACTGTGCAGCTATCAGCGTTATCTTTGAAGGTTGATAGAAAGCCCAATTTTAAACAACAACAGAGGATTGATATTTGAGACACAGCTTTCCATTGAAGAATTGTGCTCTATTGGCCTGTTCCAAGAGCTTTCCCAGATAGTCACTGGACATTTTTGAAAGGCCTGTCTCCTGAAATTCAGTTTCTAACGATAAATGTGTTCCAATACATTTTCACAAAATCGAAAAACCAAGATTGGTGCCTCCATGAAAGCCACTATTATGCTCTCTCCGTCAGAAGTGCTAAATAGTACATTTTACTTGAACTTCAACCGACTGTTCATGCTGGATGCAGTCACTGTCAATCTTTAACCCTCCCTTTACTTGAATACAGTGGTGGCTGCCCGACTTAAACCATCAGAAATCTGACTTTGGGGGCATGGCACCTCAGCCTTGCCTCTTTTACTTTATCTCCAAACTGTTCAACTTAAGCTGTCCCTCTGATATACTCATTTCTAATCCTGTCCCTTCTAGTCAGTTCCAGTGAGAATCTTAACATCTTCAACTCTGCCACCCCCAGCACTACCACCTGTCTTTTTGTCAGTGCCACTGTCTCCAAATTCTCACAAATCAAACCTGACACTCATGTCCATCCACTCCAACCTGCCTGAATTCTCTTCTTCACCTTTCTTGTGCACTGTCCATTGCTTTGGATGGTTGACCCCAGGTATTTGAACTCACCCACCTTCATGTGCATGTATTCTGTTTTGCGTCTACTGACTTTCATTCCTCTTCTCACCAGCACATACTTCCACCTCTCTATGTTGTCTTCCACCTACTCCCTACTGTGACTGCAGATAACATTTTCTGTGAACATCATAGTCCATGGAGACTCCTGACCTCATCTGTTAGTCTGTCCATCACCATGGCAAACAAGAAGGGGCTCAGAGCTAATCCCCGATGTAATCCCGCCCCAACTTTGAATCCATCTCTCACTCCTACAACACACCTCACAACTGTCTCACTGCCCCCATACTTGTTCTGCACCACCCTCACATACAGCAGGTAAAATAAGTATTGACCACATCAACATTTTTCTCATTAAACATATTTCTGATGGAGCCATTGACCTGAGATTTTCACGAGATATCAGTAACAACCCAAGTAATCTAGACATACAAAGAAATCCAGGCAACTGTGTCCACAAAACAAGTTTTATTTAATAAAGTGGAATGACACAGGGAGTAAGTATTGAACACACGAAGAAAAAGAGGTGCAGAAAGGCATAGAAAGCCAAGAAACCAGCTGAAATCCATCAGAATTTAGGAAACCATCCCATCCCCCACCAGTGCAAATGAAACTGCTGAAACCAGCCACGACCAGAAGCTCCTTGCAAGATTTCTGACAGAGGAGTGAAAAGAATTATCAGAAGAGTTATCCCAGAGCCAAAGACCACTCGTCGAGAGCTCCAGAAAGACCTGGAGTTAACAGGTACTGCTGTTTCAAAGAAAACAATAAGTAATGCACTCAACCGACATGGGCTCTATGCCCGCTCACCTCACAAGACTCCATTGCTGAAGAAAAAGCATATTGAAGCTCATTTAAAGTTTGCTGCACAACATTTGGGCAAACCAGTAAAATAGTGGGAGAATATAGTCTGGTCAGTTGAGACCAAAATTTAAATTTTGGATGCCACAACACACAGCATGTTTGGAGGAGAAATGGCACTGCACATTCCATCATGGTGTGGGGGTGTTTTTCAGCACATGGTACAGGCAGACTTCATATAATGGGAGGAAGGATGAATGGACAAATGTACAGAGACATCCTTGATATGAACCTGTTACCATCTGCCAAGATGCTGAAGATGAAACGAGGGTGGACATTTCAGCAAGACAGACAAGGAAACTCTCAACTGGCTCCAGAGAAGGAAAATAAAGCTGCTAGAATGGCCCAGTCAGTCATCTGACCTGAATCCAACTGAAAGTCTATGGAACAAACGGAAGATCAGAGTTCATAGAAGACCCCATGGAACCTTCAAAAGTCTATGTATCAGATGTAAATGAAGCCTACGATACATTCATGAACATTGTAACCGCTCTTTATGAAAAAAATTGTCCATTAGTAAAGAAAAAGCTTAAACAGAAATTTGTCGACAAGCCATGGTTAACCAAGGGATTACAAAAAGTGTGTAAAAAGAAAAATTCACTATATAAAGTTTTTCTAAAGAAAAAGACAAAAAAAAGCAGAGCAGTGGTATAAAACATACAAAAATAAGTTAACATATATAATGAGATGTAGTAAAAGAGACTATTATAGTAAATAACTGGAGAAAAACAGAGACAATATTAAAAATACATGGACAATACTTAACAATATTCTTGGAAATAAAAACAGAAATACAAGCTACCCAACCAATCTTTCAAAAAAACCAAAAAAAAAAACCCAACAAAAAACGACTCAGAGTGTGAAAGCAGTCTCACCTGCAGATGAATTTAATAAGTTTTTTGTTAACAATGGTCCTAATTTGGCACGAGAAATACCCATTACGGCACCTATAGGTGATACAATAAGCAAAAACATTGCTATAAAAGACTCCACCTTCATAAAGAACACAGATGAGAAAGAGGTCATTGAAATTGTTAAATCGTTTAAAAGTAAAACATCTACGGATTGTGATGGTATTGATATGCTTTTAGTCAAAACTATCATTGAATGCTTAGTGAAGCCACTGATGTATATCTCTAACCTGTCTCTCCAAACAGGTATATTTCCCAAAGCAATGAAAATAGCCAAAGTAATTCCGATATACAAGACGGGTGACAGGGGGGTATTTTCAAACTAGGCCTATTTCACTATTGCCGCAATTTTCTAAGATACTCGAAAAAATATTCTGTGAGAGAACTGACAACTTTATAATGAAGAATAATTTATTGTGTGAGCAACAATATGGGTTCAGACACGAGAGGACAACTGCATTTGCTCTAATGGAATTTATAGAAAAAATATCAACTGCTGTAGAAAATAAAGAGTATTCAGTTGGGGTATTCCTGGATCTTAAAAAAGCATTTGATACAGTGGATCATAAATTATTGTTAAAGAAACTACAAAATTGTGGTATTAGGGGGGTAGCACTGTCCTGGTTATGTAGTTACTTAAAGAACAGATATCAGTATGTATGTGTAGGTAGCAAAAACTCACAGTTACTGAAGGTTACTTGCGGAGTCCTACAGGGTTCAGTTGTGGGGCCATTGTTATTCACTATGTATATAAATGATATATGTGAAGTTTTGGAAAAAATGAATTTAATACTGTTTGCAGATGACACTAATTTAAGGAAGTAATTTGGAACAACTTTTGGATATACTCGGAAAGGAATTAGCACGGTGGTGCAGTGGTTAGCACTGTTGCCTTACAGCTAGAAGGTTCCTGGTTCGAATCCCCAGGCTGGCAGGGGTTGGAACCTTTCTGTGTGGAGTTTGCATGTTCTCCCTGTGCTGCGTGGGTTTACTCCGGGGGCTCCGGTTTCCTCCCACAATCCAAAGACATGCATGTTAGGTAAACTGGCTGTTCTAAATTGTCCCTAGATAGCTGTTTCCTATAGACCCTTAGAATAGAGGGTTAGTACTAGTGAAAGCGCTTCGAGTGGTCTTTGTGACTAGAAAAGCGCTATATAAGTGCAGGTTAGTTAGTTAGTTAATTAGGAAAGCTCAAACTGTAGTTTGATTCAAACAAATTAACGCTCAATTTAAGTAAGACAAAATTTATAATTTTTAACAACCATGACAACAACTCAGTATCTGAACTCAGTGTAAATGGTGTAGAGATTGAAAGGGTATCTGAAATTAAATTCTTTGGAGTAATAATTGATAATAAACTGTGTTGGAAGTCACATATTAATTGTATTAAAGGTAAAATATCCAAATCAATTGCAATACTACACAGAGTGAAATATTTGCTGAATCAACCCACACTATATACTTTGTATCATTCATTAATACTCCCATACATGACATTTTGTACTGAAGTATGGGGAAATACATATAAAACAAACATATATCCAGTCTTTATGCTTCAGAAGAGAGCTATTAGAATAATAAACAAAGCTGCTTACAGGAAACCAACAAACCCACTTTTTCTTAAATTAAAAGCTCTCAAGTTGAAAGATCTGGTTGACTTTAAAACTGCAGTAATAATGTTTAAAGTGAAGACTCTATCACTGCCTGCAAATATCCAAAAGCTGTTCCAAATAAGGGAGAAACAATATTATTTCAGAGGAACATGTATATTTCAAAAACCTTCAGTGAGAACTACCACCAAGCAACACTGTGTCTCAGTGCAAGGAGTCAGACTGTGGAACGCTTTTGGACCTGAATTAAGATCATGTACAACGCTTGGACAATTTAAACAAAAACTAAAGGAAGAAATACTCCAAACATATATACAAAACGATATGTAAAATCACATAAGGATTATCATATCCAGTCTGTGTTGTGCTGTTGCTTAATTTTTTTGTCACATTTTGTTCTGATTTGTAATCACTTTTATTTTATTTTCCTTTTGAATTCTTAGATGGAACATGGGTGGGTAATATAAGCTGCGGCTTCAGCCATCACCCATTTCGGATAATTTATGCTGAATTGTATAATTCGAGGAGTTATTGTTTAATTTGACCTTGTTGGATTTTTTTGTCCCTTTGTTATATTATTCTGTTCCTTTCTTTTAATCTTTTAATCTAATCTATCCAAAATAAAAATTCATTCATTCATTCATTCATTCATTCATTCATTCAACCTAATCGTGAGAAGCGGATGTCATTTTCGGATTCAGCGGTGCTAAATTGTCTTAAATCAGTTGAAAAAACATAGACAACTTATAAAAAAAATATTTTTGTTATGTTGTGTTATTTTTTGGGCATGTCTACAGGCTGCCTGTTCATATATGGTCTGCATGGATACATACTCTTTAACTCCAATGATTTTCCATGCAGTATGAATTACTGCAGCACTCTGTTCTTTAGTTTCACAGAGAGGTTGCCAAACCAAGCTGTGATGCAGCTCTCCAAAACAGCCTAGTAAAACATTAATATTATCCTTTTGTCGACGCCAAGGATTCTTAATCTACGCAAAAAATGCAGCTGCTGTTGTAGTGTGCTGCAGAGGTCATCAGTATGTGTACTCCAGGTTAATGAATTGTCGATACATACTCCCAAATACTTATAGGAACTAACCTGTGTTATAGTGTGATTGTGGATGACCACAGGCCTGTAGGGTCACCAACTCCCCGAGGGTCAAACACCATCTCCTTTGTTTTATCAGTATTCAAAATGAAATGGTTGTCATCACACCAATTGACAAACCTCTAAATTTCTATAAGATACAGTAGTTCGACAGATCATGAGCCTTTTGAAGTAGTAATAAAACAGCAGTGTCATCGGAAAACTTAATTTGATTGCCTGGATAAACACTTCTGCACTCATCAGTGTACAAGGTGAACAAGACTGGTGAACTAACACAGCCTTGGGGAGCGCCTGTGCTGAGGGTTCTAGATTTGGATAAAGTTCCATTTACACTGACCCGCTGACTAGGATGAGTTAAAAATGAGTGGTACCATTTAATGATATCAGGATGCACATTAAACTCATTTAACCTCTTAATTAAAAGATGTGGCTGCAGTGTGTTAAAAGCTGAACTAAAATCAACCAATAAAAGACGTGCATATGAGGATTTCTCCTCCAAATGTTTAAAAACAGAATGAATTAAGGTTAAAATGGCATCCTCTGTACTTCTATTATTTTTATAAGCAAACTGCAGAGGATCCAAGAGTCCTCCAATATCAGTTTTCAGAATGTCACTGACAGTCTTCTCAAGGCACTTCATTACCAGTGAGGTCAGTGCAACAGAACGGTAGTCATTATCCTCTTTACAGCTTATTTTTTGGTACAGGAATTATAATAGAGCTTTTCCAAATTACTGGGACAGAACAAGTATCTAAGGACTTCTGGTAGATGGGACTCCAGGCTTCTGCTAGCTCCTTACTGCATGACTTCAATAAGCACCCAGATATCCCATCTGGTCCAGTTGCCTTCTTGGGGCACATACGTGAGAAAAATCTTTCCACAACATGTTGGTCAACTATAATTTTTGTGGAGCCTGAAACAGGTATAACACCCAGAGCAGCTTTTTGTTAATGAAAAAAAATCTCTTGTCTCAAATCTGAAAAAAGAAGAGAAAAAAGAAAAGAAAAAAAAGATTTAACCCATTTTCCTTTTCTTCCTCATTTATTACATTAATGTAGCATTTGGATGGAGTCAACTTTGTCATTACTTTAACTGAGTCCCACAATTTCCTAGAACTTTTTGCTAGGCATTCAGATTCAGATTTCTTCCTCGTCTCATCTCTAGCTGTTCTGAGTTTATGATTAAGTCCTTTCTGTATTTTTTCATGCTTAAAATGTCCCCATTCTTAAAGGTCTGATGACACGTTTTTGACCTTTTTTAGCATGTTGTGTAAACCCAAAAGTCATTGTCAATGATCAATATGATATTTACAACTGCGCCTGCATAAACTAGTTATCAAAAAACAGCAGCCGCTGACTGGACTGTGGAGCCGCCCACTGAATTAAGGGCGGCACCCCCATGATGTAATCACAGGAACGGACTCCGGTGTTGTTAACTAGAATGACAGCAGCTTTGTGGCTCACAGTTTCTCTGGTTTCTTGTTTTAATTTTACAGCTATGCCTTCACGTTGTGTCGCAGGCTTAGACAACGCGTGTGATGTGTGAAAGACCACATCACACGCTTCAGCTCGAGCCTGCTCTCCTCTGCACTTTTATGCAGGAGTAGTGCAAGGAGGGGAAGGATTAATGGATTTACGCGCAGCTTTGACCTACTTTCTCTGATCGCACGCCGGTCCGTCCCCTCAATCATTATCAACAGGTGATCAGCAGGTGATCATGATCATCATCCCGCTGATCATGTTTTCCCGGTCCTCGTCCAGGTGCTTGTCATCACACCATCACCAGCAGTGTGTTCGTGGCAAACGGCTGCCAAAATGTGCACGCACTGCTGGTCAATAGTATTGTCATCTGTGCTGTTAGTCTGCCAGTATTTTCAGCACTCTCACGACGTGTTAGCCACTCCACACAGCCGTGGTTCTCGTGCGTCCTTGAATGCTCTGGTGCACAACCGTGGTTAATAGGTCTCCTTTCCATGTTCGCTGAGCGATGTCGGCCCCGAACGCCTATAGTTTGTGTTTCTGTGTATTTTTATAAGTCTTCACCTTTTTGGGAATTGTCTGTCGTTCTTATTAAATGTACTGGGTGTAGAAGAGCTCGGAAGAACGAGGCGGTGTGATATATAAACCAAAGTTTATTATCAGCTCCTCTAACAAGTCTCATCTAAGTGCAGAAGCAGAAGCAAGAAAAGAGACCGAATACCTCCGGCTTTGTGAACTTATACTTGCACATAACAAAAGACATGTATATCAAAGGCTGACATCCCTCATTATCTTAATCCCCCCATTGTCTTGGTACTCCTCCTCATGGCCCTGGGGGGGTGAGGGCAGCTCCTCCGGTCTCCACCACAGTGTCTGGGAACGTCTTTGTTCTTCACTGGCGGTTGAGAGTCTTTGTCCTTTCTGAGGTGTGAAGTCGCCTTACATATGTAATCACCAAACATATGTAGGTTATGGAATATATGATTAATATAGCCCACACTGGGGTGAATTCTGCGCTTGAATCCTTGTTATTTCATGCGCCCTCTCCCTGCCCTGCATAAGAGCGCACGGAGAGGGATGATTTTTGCATAAATAACGAGGATTTACACGAGGATTTAAGCGCAGGATTCACCACAGCACATTTAATATAGAACGACAGACAATTCCCAAAAAGGTGAAGACTTACAAATAATATACAGAAACACAAACAGTAGGCGTTCGGGGCCGACATCGCTCAGCGAACATGGAGAGGAGACGTATTAACCACGGTTGTGCACCAGAGCCGACATCGCTACAAGGGGCGCAACAGAACCACGGCTGTGTGGAGTGGCTAACACGTCGTGATAGGGCTGGCAATATTGGCTGGCTGATAACATGGCAGATGATGCACACAAAACATGAACAGCTGACTGTCACTGAGTCTGACTCGCTAGGCACAATGCCCGCTTGGCACGGCTCAAACCTATATGGTTTGATGCACCCAGATTCTTCATTGTCATCCAATTCTTTGGAATTATAATCGTCTGAAGATTGGACAACACAAACCAATTCCAGACTAAATGTGCTGGAACCATGGTCGATATTTTCAACCGCTTCCATCCTGTGTGTACAAAGGGCAGCCAAGTGCTGTGTTCTGTTGATGACGTTACAACATGGCCGGGGGGGGGGGGGGGTTCCAGCCACTGACGCAATGGGTGACATGGCGCTCATGAAAACGTCGGATATTCGCGTAAAAAAAAAAGCCTGTTTCACTTAGAACTGCACAGACAAACCGACTTCGTCATATTGTATTATGTGTTGAAAAATTAGAGGAAGTCAAGAACGTGTCATCAGACCTTTAAAAGCAATCTTTTTCTGTACTATGCACTGTTTTAAAGGAGGTAGTCTGGTCAGGAGGTGTCTGGAAGCTGTGATACCAACAAAGGCTTTTCTACTAAATTGTAAATGACTTTCACCAAGTGTGTTTAATACTTATTCACTGTGCCATTACACTTCATTAAATATAGCTTGTTTTGTGAACACAGTTGCCTTGATTTCTTTGTATTTATGGATTACTTTGGTTGTTACTGATATCTGGTGAAAATCTTAGGTCACTATCTCCATCAGAAATATGTTTCACGAGAAAAATGTTGACGTGTTCAGTACTTATTTTCCTTACTGTAATTCTCTGCCACTTCCTCTCTTGGCACCCTATTGTATGCTGTCTCTAGATCCACAAAGACACAGTATTTCTCCTCCTGACCTTCTCTATACTTCATCATCAACACTCACAGAGCAAACATTGCATCTGTAGTACTCTTCACTGGCATGAAACCGTACTGCTGCTCTTTGATTGTGAACTCTCTTCTTAATGTGGCTTCATCAACTCTTTCCCATATCTTCATAGTGTGGCTGATCAACTTTATGCCTCTGCAGTTACTACAGCTCAGCATCCTGTGACCTGTTTCTGTAACATTCTCCCAAAGTGAAGTCCATAGCCTGAGTGAGAAGGTATGGGTTTGAACAGGGAAGGAAACCCTCCTTGTTGTTTGCAATGGGCCACACAGTGTGGAGGGGAAGCTCATCATCTGAGTAATTTTCCTTCAAATAAGCAGCCACCATCTTTGAGTCCTGTACCCAGGTGTCCTTAATATGACAGTCCTGCACTGCTGGATTTGGTCCAAGATCACTCTATGACAGAGATGGACCGCATTTCACCATGACATTAAAGACATGGAGATGAGGCTGAAACTCACTCAGGTGTTTCTTTGAAGTCTTCAAGGATGAAAACTTTTTTTTTTCACTGACTGAATATATTTCTGCTTCTCCTCTTCAGTCAGGAATTACATTGTTGCTTGACTGTTGTATGTGCACGATTGTATGTTTGTGTGTATGAGAGAGGGATTATAACCCACAGCTGGCCCCTATGATTACCGACTGCCTGGTCAGCCTGGATTAGACTCACACACCCACACATGCACACGCTTAGAACAGAAAAGGTATTCACGTTTTGTCTCATTTTGATCTTGACCGCTAAATTCGTCCACTTACGCTTTCTTTGTCTGCATCTTAGTGTGTACTTGTGCGAGCAGGGTGTGTGTGCGTGTATTTACCTGTGTACTTAGGAGTGTGTGTAATTCCCAGCTCAATAGAGCAGATATATTTAATCCTTCCCTCTCTGAAGCTGATGTCAGCATCAGCTTGGCTCTGTGTGTGTGTGTGTGTGTGCGCACGCGCGTGTGTGTGCATTTCGTGGCTAATTCATCACCGTGGCAGATTAACCAGCTGTCTGTGGAACATAAAGTCCACTATTAACAACCAGCTGGAGGAGATACAGAGTAGATGTGTTTCTCTTGGATAACTGATCCATATTGAGGGTGGTTTGACCTCTTTACTATACAAATCATGTGTTTCTCTTTATTTTGCTTTGTTACTCAGAATGTACTTTTTCTACAGCGATCTTAAAACTTTATAATGATTCACTCACCTATGAATTTGCCATTTGTTGGGCAGTGACAATTAATTATTACTGTGTAGATTAGGGAAGTCCAATCTAGGGCTGGGCAATTTGAACGTAAATCAGCATCACTGTTAACTGACCTTTCATCTCAGTTTTTTTTTTTCAATTATTTTTTTCTCTCGTCATCTCACTCACAAGACTTGTAATTAAGCAATATTACACAAGAGTGTGGTATCATATCACTGTGGTGTGGTAGTAAATGAACATAATGTTAAGGTGTGTTCACACCAAACGAGAAGTGAATTTTTCATACGGCACAAATACATACAAAGTCAATGGAAAGAAGTGAGCACACGCAAATTTGCGCATTCTTGTCTGAGGGATAGCACTTGCTAGTAAGGGCCTTGAGATTCTGTCATTACCATAGTAAAAGTATCAACACTGGAGAGTAAACTAGTTTGAAAATGAGACTGACGCTCACCTGGAGACACATGAACCAGGGGCTCTATAGTTGAATCATGGTGTCGGAATTATTTACCTACACGCTCCTGCCACGGACGTGCTAACAAGGGCTAGCAGGCTAACAATGTAAAAAAATCCATCATCTTGTGAAGTTTTGGAGGCAGGGACAATTTTTCCAGGTGAGAAAACCATCTGATAAAGTAAACCTAAACATGACAGTGTTTTGGGGATTTCCACAGTAGGTAGAGCACTGCTGCAGAAGTTATAAAAGCAACTCCACCCATCTGCAGCTCGCTCAGGTGGTGAATTCATGTCTCTTTGCGTGTTTACATTGAGTTAAAATGTAATCGCGCCACACGAAAAATTCACTTGTGCGCATTTGGGCTGAACGCACCTTTAGTATTAAGGCAATTTGCTCACTTTTTTCTTGGCGTCTTAAGATGAAATAAAGAGTCAATCATCACATACCATGTAGACAGACCGTTTTGTTTTCTTTACAAGCCATCTTTAATTGTATCGCCCGTGTTCTGCTGCATCTGAACAGCACTGACTGTGCTGCTTCCGGAGTTACATCTTAAAGGGGAAGTACATAAAAGCTCTCACATACACTCACACAACAGAGAGAGGTGAAAAAACGAAAAACTGACATGAGCAAGATTACATTGGTTCTACACCCCGAATGTTGATTCCGGTTTTATTTTGGTTAATCATCCAATCCTAGTCCAATCCATTATATTTTGCATTTAATATCCATTACTGTATTTATCCAAAATATTATGGATTTTTAATAAAATGTAATTTAACACAATATCATTATTTATTCTTGCTCCTTCTCGATTCATTTTTGCAAGACAAATACAGATCTTATGTGGAGGATTTAAGTAGAAGGTTTTTTTAAAAATAAAAATTAAAGCCACAGTGGGCAAAAAATATTTGGTTGAAATCTGAAAATAAATCTATTATCGCGCTCTTACAATTTGTATCACAAATGGTCTGACAGGACAACTACATTACAGTAACCAGTTTGGGGTCTGTTCAGTCCACAGCAAGTTGTACACTTGTGATGGGTTCTTTGCCAATCACAGGTCTTGTACAGTAAGTCAAATGTTTTGCTCTTGCCTGCTATTCAGAAGTTGAGACACCTCATAGATGTGCACCTTAGATGGGGAGTGGCGTAGGACAGGGAAGGAAGGGAGAGCTGCAGTAGGCAGGCTGGTTTTTTTCCTCAGATTTCTGCCTATTTTAGCTTTAAAGTGCCACAATTATGCATTTTTTCCACATGTTCACAGCAGGGCTGCAGCGATTAGTCGATAAAAATTTATCAACGCAGATTTTTATTGTCGGCAAATTGTTAAATTTTCAAGTTTACAGCAGGGAAAATAACTATTGAACACATCAACATTTTTCTCATTGAACATATTTCTGATGGAGCCATTGACCTGAGATTTTCACCAGATATAAGTAACAACCCAAGTAATACATATATACAAAGGAATCAAGACAACTGTATTCACAAAACAAGTTAAATTTAATAAGGTGGAATGGCACAGGGAATAAGTATTGAACACATGAAGAAAAAGAGGTGCAAAAAGGCATAGAAAGACAAAAAAAACAGCTGAAATCTATCAGAATTTAGGAAGCCATTCCGTCTCCCATCAGTGCAAATTGATTTTAGCTGGTTAAGTCCTGAATGATAGCCTTTTAAAAGATCTGTGAACATCAGATTGTCACACCACAAAGAATAAAGTACACAAAATAAACTCATGATGGGCAGAAGCAAAGAGCTCTCTCTAGATTGTTGCAAAATATAATGATGGCATTGGTTACAGGCGCATTTCTAAACTGATGAATGCTCCAGTGAGCACTGTTGTAGCCATCATTTGGTGTCAGAGTTGGGGCGTGATCTAGGGATCATGCCCATGCTTTGAGTTTAGTATGTTTTGGTTCTCTGTTTGTTACAGTTATCTTCATTCCTTGTTATCTTTCTATTTATTAGCATTATTATTTTTATCATGGTCATGTCTTGTAGTTTATTCCTGTTGTCATGCTGGTTTAGGCTTTTGTTTTGACAGCACCTTTTGTTTACTTCCATTTTCACCTAGTGTCACAAACCGAGCCGGGGTTGTCCTTCAGGCTCAGTTCTGACCGTTCTCTGTGGCTCAGGTTTGGTATATTTGTGTATTTTGTTATCTTTCGAGTTCTTATAGTTTCTATGTCTTTTGTTCTTTTATTTTCCGTGCCTGTAGCCACCGCTCTGGCCGGCAGCTGTTAGGCAGCCTCCTTGACCTACATTCGTGTGGGCATTGTCTAACACTTGCCGGTCCGACCACACCCCCTTTCTCTTGACAGCCAGCTGATTCCACTTCGGTAATTGTCTTCCCTGTGCCTTGCCCAGGTGCACCCAATCTGTTGTCCAGCAGTGCTTGTACTTAGGCAGTCTTTGCCAGTCAAGCAATGCTGGACCATTGTGCTTAGTCATATGGACGTGAATCGCCATATGGATGTACTGTCTAATGAGAGAGTCGGGAACCACGCTGTCGCTATTCCCCTCAGCGTAGTAACTGATTGTGTGTGCTCGCTGGGAGACTTGGATTACTCGGACTGCTCCAGTACTATGAGTAAAAAACTGTCTGCGTTTCTCTGTGCAGTTCACTGCTACACTTTGGCACTGTTGCCCAGTTAATTCTCCCTGACCTGTTCAGCATCCTGGAGGACTCTAAGTTAACCCGAGCTGTTATATTATTTTGTACTGTTTTTTGTGGCCACTGTGCACTGTTGTCTGCCCCGCTGCACGTCTTACGTGTGAGCCCTTTGGTGCACCCCGTCGCCTTCTTGTATGTCTTTATTTTTGGAACTGTTGTCCTTTGTGTTAATAAATGTGGTTGTGGTGTAACCTGTGAGTAAATCCATTCATCCTTCCCCTCCTCCATGCGCTGCATAAAAGCACACAAGGAGGCTTGTGACACCTAGCTTGTTCCATGCCTTGTTAAGTTCTTTTTTCCACAATATCTTTATTGAACCTTTTTTTTTTTAACAAACATGACACAAACAATCAAACACTAACACTAAAGTACTACAAAAAAAAAAAATGCACTAAAAACACCAACAACCACCAACAAAATCAAGTCTTCAACAATGCTCCTCTGTTTAGTCTAGACAATCCAATACATAAGTATACATATTATGTTCACCAGTTTGGAATTTACAAGGTCCACACACATCATTCACCTTCTTCTTCAAGAGTTATGTTTAAATTTTTTACATAATCAATAAAAGGTCTCCATATATTCTCAAACACAATTTCCTTTGATTTCAGTATATAAGTTATTCTTTCTAATGGAAGGTTTGTTAACATCTGTCTTAACCACTGAGTCACATCTGGTCTATGAGTCGTTTTCCACAGTAGTGCAATACATTTTTTGGCATTAAGCAAACTGAGGTCTATGAATGTTCTTTCACTTTTATTAAAGTTATGCTTTTCTGGGTACAGACCCAACAAAAACAGTTTAGGATTCAATATGATTTGTTTTGAGATTATTTTTTCAATTGTTACCGTCACCTCTTCCCAAAACATTCTTATTATTCTACATTCCCATACACAATGAAATAGGGTTCCTTTACTTTCCATGCATTTTGTGCACGCATCTGGTATATTTTTGTTATATCTATTTAACTCCTCCGGTGTAACATACATCCGCATTAACCATTTGAAATGTATCAATTTAAGACGTACATTTATTGATTTGGTTTGAGCTTCTGTACAAGCCAATTCCCATTGTTCCTCTGAAATTTCAGTTTGCAGATCTTCTTTCCAGTAGTTTAATCTTTTCTGTGAGTTTTCACTTGAGGATAGTGTCAATGAGTTATAAAACTCTGAAATAATACCCTTTCTTTTACTATCTTTCATCAACACCTTGTTAAGTTCTTGATTATTCATGGCTGTTTATTATTTTGATAATTATCTTTGTACTATTTAAGGGACGCCGCCCTGTAGTTCGGGGCGATGTCCTTAAGTCACGCAGTGTGATCAACACACTTCGGTGTCTGTATCCTGCCTGTGTCCCACCAAGCTTTCGTGAGTCTTTGTTTCAGCTTCTGAGCTGAGTTATTTCGTGTTTCATTAAACCCTGCAAACAGTCAGTCTGGCATTTGGGTCTTGAATTCCACCCTGGAGGGGCTCATTGGTAGAGCAGGTCGTCTAATAATCCGATGGTTGGCGGTTCGAATCTTGCTCTCCCCAGATATCCTGCCGTTGTGTCCCTGGGCAAGACACTTTACCCACCTGCCTCCTGTGTCCATGGCATAGGGTATGAATGTGTGTGAATGTTTGGTGGTGGCCGGAGAGGCCGTTGGCGCGGATTGGCAGCCACGTTTCCGTCAGCCTGCCCCAGGGCAGCTGTGGCTACAGTAGTAGCTTGCCACTACCGTTGTCTGTCTGGAGTGAATGAATAATGTATCTACTTGTAAAGCATCTTTGAGTGTCTATGATAAAGCGCTATATAAATCTGATGCATTATTATTATTATTATTATTGTGACATTTGGAAGGGGAAAGAACATCATTTTACCATAAACCAGCCATGACCAGGAGCTCCTCATAAGATTTCTGACAGAGGAGTCAAAAGAATTATCAGAAGAATTATCCAAGAGCCAAAGACTACTCGTGGAGAGCTCCAGAAAGACCTGGGGTTAGCAGGTACTACTGTTTCAAAGAAAACAATAAGTAATGTACACAGTCGACATGGGCTGTATGCCTCCTCCCCTCACAAGACTTCATTGCTGAAGAAAAAGCAAGTTAAAGCTCGTTTAAAGTTTGCTGCACAATATTTGGACAAACCAATTGATGAGACCAAAATTGAAGTTTTTGGATGCCACAACACACAGCATGTTTGGAGGAGAAATGGCACTGCATATTCCATCATGGTTTGGGGGTGTTTCTCAGCACATGGTAAAGGCAGACTTCATATAATTGAAGGAAAGATGAATGGAGAAATGTACAGAGACATCCTTGATAAGAACCTGTTGCCATCTGCCAAGATGCTGAAGATGAAACAAAGGTGGACATTTCAGCAAGACAATGATCCCAAACACACAACCCAGGAAACTCTCAACTGGCTCCAGAGGGGTGGCTGTGGTGCAGGTGTAGTGTGGCCGACTACTGATCGGAGGGTCAGGGGTTCGATTCCTGCTCTGTCTGCATGTCGAAGTATCCTTGAGCAAGACACTGAACCCCCAGATGTTCCTCGTGGGTCAGGCCAGTGCCTGTGTATGGCAGCTCCACTGCTGTGAATGTGTGTGTGAATGGGTGGATGGCAGGATCTGTAAAGCGCTTTGGTCATCTAGAGATGAGAAAAAGCTCTATATACGTGAACACCATTTACCAACTGGCTCCAGAGAAGGAAAATAAAGCTGGTAGAATGGCCCAGTCAGTCACCTGACCCTAATCCAATTGAAAATCTATGGAACTAACTGAAGATCAGAGTTCATAGAAGACACCCACAGAACCTTCAAGATTTGACAGTTTGTGTGGAAGAATGGGCTAAAATCACTTCTGAGCAATGCCTTTGCCTAGTTTCTCCATACAGGAGGTGTCTGGAAACTGTTATTACCAACAAAGGCTTTTCTACTAAATATTAAATACATTTCACCAAGTGTGTTCAATATGTATTCCCTGTGTCATTACACTTGATTAAATATAACTTGCTTTGTGAACACAGTTGTCTTGACTTCTTTGTATGTATGGATTACTTGGGTTGTTACTGATATCTAGTGAAAATCTCAGGTCAATGGCTCCATCAGAAATATGTTCAATGAGAAAAATGTTGACGTGTTCAGTACTTATTTTCCCCGCTGGATATGCATGCCGCGGAAATGTTCAGTTTAACTGTTCCAGCGAAGACGAGGATGTCATGACTGGCAAAGCTCATGTGCGAGGCTGCAAACACCAGAGAGGACTCGAAAACAGGGAGTAAACGTGAAACCCAACTTTATTGAAAACCAAAAACACACGCAGCTGGAGAGAAAACGGCGCACGCCGAGGGAAGAGACACCCTGCGGGGAAGAGAACGAATGCTAGTTAGAGATGAGGATTGAAATGGGGAATAATGAATGGAGCAGGGGTTTATCTTACTACAAGTGAGCAGAGATCCCGGCAGAGGAACCCAGCCTGGAAGTGAAGGAGCCAGCAGGGCAGGGCTGGCGGAGGAAGGAGAGGATATGGGCTGAGGTAGTCTGACCGGGTGGAGGAGGCTGTCCAGGGTGAAGGAGACGAAGAGGCAGGTGAGCACATCACAATTCCGGAGACGCACCGCAGAGATGGCAGCAACCTGGGGAGAGAAGAGGAAAAGGAGAATTAGGCTGAGTTCCTAATAGTGCAAATTTAAACTTAGCTTCAGGCAGCTACAGTATATCCAATGAGCCAGTGCCAAAGTGTTCACAAGCATGTCCTTTTAAGCATTGGCAGTGAAGAGGCAGCAGGTGCATTCACTCACGCAGGTGCATTGATAACCTGTGGAGCCGGGAGCCAAGTGGAGAACCTCCCACAGAAAGGGAGGGGGAGCGCGCTCACCTGATCATTACAGTGCTCCCTCCTCCTCTCCATTCCTACCATCTCCGGCCACCTGTCAGCAGACCTCCATAGTGCTCTGGGCCACTTCTAAACACTGCGCCAGTAAGGTTAGCGAGTAGAGCTAGCACTTCTTATTTTCAATAAGCAACTCTCAGCTTTAGAAAACTGACCACACTATTAGTGTGTGCTGTTTAGTTTACCTGCTATCAGACAGTCTCTTGGACGATGGTTACTGATGGCTGAGCTGCTTCAGTTATGCTGGATAACATGTTAACTGCACTAAATGAGTGAATTACAAGAGTATCTTACTCTTTTTCATATTCTCTGTTATTGTCGCAGTAATATCAGACCTCATTCTGAAGATTAGTCAGTCCCTCCAGGATTTTGCGATGTTGCGATCGCACCAATTCACTCAAAATCAGCCAATCAGCACAACTCTTGCACGACCTTGCAACTTTGTCCAATCACCGCAACTTTCCCACAATTTTGGCCAATCCTTGTCAACTTCCGCCAATTTCACCTATCACATTTGTCTCTGGCACTGAAACGGTCAGTCTAACTAATCGACTGCATCGCTGCGCTGTGTTCACTTCTGTGTTTACAGTGAGTAGTGAGTTTATACTTTACAGTGAGTAACGGAACACATCAGCAAACAGAGTGTGTGATTTAAAAAAACACTCACCCGCGAGATTTTTAACACCGTCTCTTCCTCCGTCTCCCCCAGCCTGCCCGTGGACACCTTGCCACATCTCCGTCCTGGCCACGTGTACGAAGCACTGGGTTTGTGTTGAAAAACATGCACCTGCCCAAAAGCACCTCATTGCGGGAGCGCGCGTGAGGAGAGTACACTACACTACAGCGAGTGTTTGAACATTTATACATCTTTAGAGGTAAAATCATTACTACATCTGGTCAATGAGCTTTAAAACTGTGAATCTCCGGTGTGGATGGACAACCCCCCCCCCTTCCCCGCCTTCCCATTGTAAATGAAAGATGAGTGTGTGAAGACCGACATGCAGCAGACAGACAGGTAGGCGTGGAAAGAGAGAGAATTTGCTCTGTATTTTTTTCAGATAAACACAGATTCCAATAGTCAATACAGTGCAACAGAATAAATTATTTATTTTTTCCTCTCCGCTTGGTACCGAGTGGTTGGAGACAGTAAGGAGTTTTCAAATGAAGGTGCTGCCAATAATTTCAAAATCTATACTCTTTAACATGCATTCAATGCAATTTAGCTGTTGTAATGGATATTGTGTTAATGTTTGTATTTGTTGTTGCATAAGGGTTTTTCTGTATAGCAGAAGTTTCTGCTTAATTTACAAATCATTATAATAGGAAATTTTTGGCAATGCTGTGCTTTTCTTGTATCGTTACATAGAAGATCACTGCAGTAAACTGGGAAAAAGCATCTGCTTTAAAATTTGGAATTCTTCCTACAACTTTTAGTGCAAAAAACACTCTAAAAACATCACAACTTTTATCACAACTTTTTAAAAAAGCTCCCACGAGTTCAGGCTTCTTGGCCCGCAACAATCATGAAATCATCCCGCGAAATCCTGGAGGGACTGATTAGTGCATCTTTGTTAATTAGTGTCATGTACCGAGTGCTGGAGATTCCCCAAACTGGGTCTCATGGTATTTTCTGCCTGTTCACTTATCTGTTGCACTTATGCCCTTTTTGTATTATTGTTCTCATTCATTCATTCATTCATTCATCTTCTTCCGCTTAATCCTTTTTTCGGGTCGCGGGGGGGCTGGAGCCTATCCCAGCATCTTTGGGCGAGAGGCAGGGTACACCCTGGACAGATCGCCAGTCCATCGCAGAGCCAACACAGAGAGACAGACAACCATTCACTCTCACAGTCATACCTAAGGACAGTTTAGAATCCCCAGTTTGATGCCAGTTAACCTAACTTGCATGTTTTTGGCATGTGGGAGGAAACCGGAGAAATCCAGGAGTAAACCCATGCAGACACAGGGAGAACATGCAAACTCCACACAGATCACTGTTGGTCGGGGGCTGGGATCGAACCCAGGATCCCCCAGCCAAGAGTGAGTTGCTGTGCTGCCACAGTGCTAACCACTCCTCCACCGCGCCGCCCGTATTATTGTTGTACTTGCCATTTTTCTGTTTGTGTTAATGTTATAATTTTATTTTCTGTACTTATTTATAATTATGCCTTGACTTGCTATTTTTATTCTTTACATCCCAGTTTAGTCCTTTTTTACTGTTGACAGCTGTCAGGGGTGTGAAGCTTTTCATGGGTGTGCCCTGTCAGTTGTCAGTGTGGTTTGCCTCCCTCTCACTGCCTCAACTGATCTCAATCATGTTTCCTCACTCTCTCCTACCTGTTCAGGTACCCACACCTGCTGTTAATTATGTTAATAGGTTCTTATTCCTATTTAAGGGGCTGTGCATGTTTGTTCGGCGCAGCACCATACTTCATACTACCTACATTTCAGCTCTCTACTATTACATGTAAGTATTTTGTTTTTGTCCTACGTGTTTTCCCATGTTTTTCTCCAGGTTTAGCCGGCGATGCTCTAACCTTTAACTATCTGCTATTTTACTTACCTGTGTTGTCCCAGTATTATACCCAGGTTTAGCCAGTGAAGCCCTCGCCTTAGCAGTAGTTATCTTTGCTAGCCTGCATTTCCTTCACCTTTTGTGTTGTTACTTTTTGTTTATCCAATAAATTTGCAAACTGACAGCCGGAGCGTGGTGCCTTTTTTCCCTGCCTAGAAAGGCGTTCATGACAATTAGAATACCATGATTTGTAATTTAATTAAAAAAGATAACCATAATCATCACAAATAAATTATAAAAACGGCTTAAACATTTCACTGTATGTGTAGTGGAGGGTCACATTCCTGCACTGATATTTAAAGTATTGTAAATTTATTTTGGACTGGAAGAAGTTATTTTAATTTTCATCCAAAGCCTAATTAAACTTTTAAGCTTCTAGACTCAGCAAGGTTTCAAACAGGATGGACTATAGGGGTGGGAATCGCGATTCTTGGGTCACGATTCGATCCTATCACGATTCAACAATAATCACGATATCTCAATAATCGAGTATCACAATCCTATATATTTCAATTTTTTTCATCTTATTCAACCTCAAATCATGTCCCAAAGTAAAACTGTTGACATCTTTCCTATAATAAAGTATTCTCAGGGCTTCATTTTCCACTGACACATGTCTTTGCACACAGGGAGGGTGGTGGGCGGTGTTTGGAATTGACTTCCACTCCAGATACGTCTAGCTGATTCTGTGGACTCTTTTAAAAAGCAGCTGAAAACTTTTTTGTTTAATGAGGATTTCCGTTGAGTTTCAACTGCTTTTTAATGAGAAGTCTGATATTTTTAAATTATTTTCATCTTGTGTTTTAATTTGTTTTTGTACTTTTAAAATTATTTTTGTCATGGTTAAATAAGCTGACAGCTCACGTGCACGATACAACAGCACAGGAGAACAACCACACGAGGAGGCACGTTTGAGAGTTTTTTGAATTTCAAAATAAACGCACAGCTATGGAAACAGTCACTCGCCAGAGGAGTCAACCTGTGGAAAGAAGACGAGAACTGTGAGAGGAGGAACAGAGTAAGGGGAAATGGGCGAGCCAAGTTGCCACTTACTTGGGTTCTAAGGGAGAACCGGCAAGGCCCCAGCGGGAAATAGATGAACCAGTAGGGTGAGGGGGATGAGTTGGTGGTGCCTGACCAGGTGGAGGTTGGAGGCTGAGGAACGGCGGAGATGTGGCAGGAGAGCGCGCGCAGTCCTGGAGACACACCTGCACGGTGGCAGCAACCTGAGGAAGAAAGAGGAACAACGTTAGATGATGTGTCTAAGTTTGTCAACAATACTTGCTTGTCCTTGACGGGGCAGTATACCCTGACGAGCCAGCGCTGAATGCGTGGAGAGATCCTCCTTAAGTACGCTGGCTGATGAGCGGGAGCAGGTGCGTCTTCTGCCTCAGGTGCAGTGATGAATTAGTGAAGGTGAGATGGGATGGGAAGGGCGCGCTCTCGCTGTCCATGACAGGGCCCCCCCTTCTAGGAGCGCCTCCTGGCGGTCCAGAGAGCTTCTCCGGGTGAGCTTGGTGGAAGGCCCGGAGCATTTCCTTGTTCAGGACCCGTGCAGAAGGGACCCAGGAGCGTTCCTCCAGACCGTAGCCCTCCCAATCAACCAAATACTGCTGGCCCCGGCCACAACGGTGAACATCCAAGATCTGGTGGACCGTGTAGGCGGGGTGACCATCGATGATCCGGGGAGGAGGAGGCGGCTTCGGGGGGAGGGGCAGAGAGGGCTGGCCAAGAGGGGCTTGATGTGTGAAACGTGGAAAGTCGGGTTCACCCGCAGGGTCGGCAGCAATTTAAGCTGAACTGATGCGTCGTTGATCGCACGGGAGATGACATAGGGGCCCAAGAAGCGGGGGCACAGCTTCTTAGACTTCTTCTTGAGCGGGATCTGGCTCGCTGCTAGCCAGACCTGCTGACCCATGACGTACTTGGGGGCGGGCACCTGCTTCCTGTCAGCTGCAGCCCGAGTGCGTCCAGTGGAGCGGGCGAGGGCGGCTAGGGTGGCTCTCCAGACGTGCCGGCAGCGACGGGCATGGACCCCCATGGATGGAACCGCGACCTCCCTCTTGGCCATGGGGAGGAGTGGCTGCATGTACGCCAGGGATGCCTCAATCAGGGTGAGTCCAGTGGAGGTGGAGACGGCCGAGTTCAATGAGTATTCCACCCAGGTCAGGTGTGAGCTCCAGGAAGACGGGTTGTCGGCTGCTACGCACCGCAGGGTGGCCTTCAAGGACTGGTTGGCGTGCTCCGCCTGCCCGTTGCTCTGGGGATGGTTACCTGAACAGAGACTCACTGTCGTGCCCAGAGTCCGGCAAAAGGCCCTCCAGACGTGAGATGTGAACTGCGGGCCCCGGTCAGACACAATGTCCATGGGGATGCCGTGGATCCTGATGACCCAGCGATAAAAGTTCGCAAACCCGAGGAAGCGTTGAAGCTCCTTACGGGAGTGAGGAGTTGGCCAATCAAGCACTGCCCTCACCTTGGCTGGGCCGGCAATCAGTCTCCCCTCAGCCACAATGAAGCCCAAGAAGGTGGTAGATGTTGTGGAGAACTCACACTTCTCGGCCTTGACGTAGAGCTGGTTCTCCAAGAGCCGTTGCAGGAAGGCCCTGACATGGGCTTTGTGTTCCTCTGGCGAACGGGAGAAAATCAAAATATCATCCAAGCAGACAAAGACGAATTGATAGAGCATATCGCAAAGGACGTCATTGATTAGCCGCTAAAAGATGGCGGGGCGTTGGTGAGCCCAAATGGCATCACCAAATATTCAAACTGCCCCTGGTGGGTTTTGAACACCATCTTCCATTCGTCACCTTTGCGAATGCGGATCAAATGGCATGCGTTTCTTAAATCTAACTTAGTGAAAACCTGTGAGCGCTGAAGGAGCTCAAATGCGGAATTAATCAAAGGCAGAGGGTACTTGTCTTTGGTGGTAATTGCGTTGAGCTCCCAGTAGTCGATGCACGGGCGCAGCAAGCCATCCTTCTTTCCGACGAAGAAGAACCCGACACCGAGCGGAGCCGAAGATGGCTGAATAAGGCCGGCGTTCAGTGACTCTTTGATGTACTTCTCCATCGCCTCCCTCTCCGGACCAGAAATGCTATATAGCCGGCTGGATGGCAGCTTCGCCCCAGGATGAGATCTATAGCACAATCGTAAGAGTGATGAGGCAGTAGCGACAACGCTCACGATTTGCTTAAGACCTCCCCCAAATCGTGGTATACCCGGGGAACGAGGTTGAGGTCCGGCGGCTTGACTGGAGAGAGGGAGACAGACAGAGATGGGGAACACTCCGCTGAACGCATACAATTTGCCATACAAAATGGGCTCCAGGAGGAGATAGCATTTTGTCCACAGTTAATAATCGGATTATGCCTCCGGAGCCAAGGATAGCCAAGAACCATTGGGGAAGATGAAATTGGGAGAACCAGGAACAAGAGTTCCTCCCTATGGTTCCCGAAAAGGAGGATGGAGATCGGCACCGTGCTCTCGGTGACCACCGTGACCTCCCGGCCAGAAATGGTGGTGATTCTCTGATTGTGGGGCAATTTGCCTGTGGGAATACCCACCTGCCGAACGAACTGGGCAGAGACGAAATTACCCTCAGACCCCGAGTCAACCAATTCCATAGTCCTCCTCCCGACCCCCGGCAATTGCACAAGGGACGAAATAGAAGAATTACCGGGGGGAGTAGATTTGGTCCCGCCCGCCACACTCCATGGTTTCTGATGGGCTGTGTCTTTTGGTCGCTGGCGGCATTCATCCTGACTGTGGTTCACCGAACCGCAGTACATGCACGAGCCAGCCTTTCGCCTTCACCGGCGCTCGTCATCGGTCATGTACTGAGAGAGCTCCATCGGCTTGGGCGGGGAGCTGGTGCCGCCAGTGTTAGTAACCACCGCAGGTGCGCTCAGCGAGCGGGCGAGAGGAAGACTCGTGCTCCTTTGCGTGCTCACGGTACCGGTTATCCAACCCTACAGCCTGATCTATAAGACCGTCGAGTCTCAGGGACAGGGTGAACTGCCAGATCGTCACGGAGATGAGCATTTAATCTGTGGAGGAACGTGCTGCGTAAAGCAACCTCATTCCACCCCGAGTCAGCTGCTTCAACCCTGAACTCCTCCAAGTACTCGGCTGCTGACCGGTTGCCCTGGTGGAGCATCA
Organism: Pholidichthys leucotaenia; assembly: GCA_020510985.1. Classification (NCBI taxonomy): domain Eukaryota; kingdom Metazoa; phylum Chordata; class Actinopteri; order Cichliformes; family Pholidichthyidae; genus Pholidichthys; species Pholidichthys leucotaenia. Next base: position 100,948,773 of record CM035843.1, read on the forward strand.
TCAGGCGGCTCAATACGTTGTCCTGACTCTCCCTACGGCCAAACGCGCGAGAGAAAGCGTCCACAAATTGCTGAAATATGATGCAGCTTTGCTTCCAAAGCCGCATCATATTCTGAATTTGTTTAGTCAATATGGCCAGCTGGTGCTAGGCAGGGACTGACAGCAAAGTGATGAAATGTTGAATTCTGGTCATAACTATGCTGCCATACTGCACCTTGCAGTCTAATTGGTGCCTCACATTTCACCCCGCACTTGATAGTCCTGCATTGTACAGGGGGTATGATTCATGTATCTATACGGGTCAGCATCTATTCATCTATGATGTATATAAGTTATTTAGGCAGTTTTACTTTCCATGGGTAAACCCTTTGTCTATTATGCTGTGTGTGTTTCTATCGTTTTGGTCGTCTACTGTCATGCTGCTGTTGCACTGTAATTTCCCAGTTTGGGATCAATAAAGTACATCTATCTATCTATCTATCTATCTATCTATAAGATAAGATAAGATAAGATAAGCCTTTATTAGTCCCACAATGGGGAAATTCCAGGATTGCAACAGCACAGGGATAGCAACACTCAGAGCAACAATCAGAAGGCAAGAAAAAACAAGAGCAGCTAGTATACATATGTACATATTACTATATATATATATATATATATATACAGTATATATATATGTGTATATACAGTATATGTATATATATATATACTGTATATATATATATATATATATATATATATATATATATATATATATATATATTTATTACACTATATTTATTTATTATACATATTTATACATATATTTATTACACTATCTATCTATCTGTCTATCTATCTATCTATCTACCTATCTATCTATCTACATTCAAAGGTGTGCAGGCATAAACAGGTGAGGTAAAACATGGCCTGGAGCCCTGAACAGGAGCTGTGCCAAAAGAAAGCAGAGATGGCGGACATGAGAGAAATAATTGCGATTAGTCGACTAATGGAAAAAAATAGTTGTTAGATTAGTCGACTTCCAAAATAATCTTTAGTTGCGGCCCTAGTTCACAGATGTCTTAATGAAACGTCTGTGGCATACTTTGATCAAAATACCCTAGAATTTAAATATTGTAGCACCATTTTCCACCCCCCTTAAGCAGCCTTCCTCAATATGACCCGTTTCCTGATACTGGCCTGCTTACAATTATGCAAACCAGCACCTTCTATATTCTCAGATGGGCACATTGGAACATCATATCAATCAATTTAAAACCTGGTGACTTTCCAAAGGTCCAACAGATCCATTCGAGTAAGAGTTATTGGCCATCAACATGGTTATGGGGGTTGATATTTCTAAAATCACCACATTATTTGAATCCCAGTTGGGCTGACTTCCACGATTACTTGCATAACAAAAACTACATTTCCCTTGGAGATAGTGCCAGAAACAGAAGCTGAAGAGGCTCATTGTTTCATTCAATACTTCATTTGACCCGTTTGGAAGTATGGTTATATTTTTATAGCCTTCAGTGGTGAACAAGTGCCCACATACTATAAAGTACTAGTCCCACATCTCACGTGTACCAAGTGAGCCTTTTGAAGCTGAGTCTGTTGGGGATCCAAGCATTGTGGAGAGAATTATTTTCTGAAAGCAGCACCATGTCACATGACCCATTTGGTAATGTGCACACCCTCAATTTTTTATTAAACAAAATGGCCAAATTTTATCCAAAAAACACCTCCAGGAAGCATTCAAAGATTATAGATGTTTTTCTAAGGTATGTAACACAGTTTGGCACAGTTTAAATCACCCGGTTGGACCCTAAGAAAAAAAACTGTGCAATATATTAATTTTTATGGTATTGTTACAAAATTTGAACCTGAACTTAGTAACACTTGGTGCTACAATACTATTTTGTATTACAACTACTATCACAGCTGTATGGGATTTGCATTCATGTTTATAAAAGCTCAGGCGAGCTTTATTTTCTTCAAATTCAGTATGTTCAGACACCCTTGCTCAGTGGACAAAGCACTTAGAGTGACTGACTGTTTTTGCAAAAGAAAATTAGTGTTTTCTTTTGAATGAAACCAGTTCCATGAATATACTGCAACTGGTTGAAGGGCAGCCTTGGATTTACTTTGGGCATGTTATTTTTAGCTGTTTTTTCAGGAAATTAGCTGGATTGCTAAAGACCTTTTTATGTTTTATCCGACTGAGTTAGAGGTTTGTTTTCTAATGTGCAGCTTATCTGGAAGTTTATAAAAGTCCATGTCCACCTAGTCTCCAGTGAAAGAAGAGTGTTCTCTGCCAGTGATAATGAGTTGATAGTGAACAAAGTATTAACTGTAGTGATTGTGTATGGTGGCAATAAACCAAATTGACTGAGAAGAAAATGAGTGGGTGTGTGTCCTGTAACAGGTCATGTGACTTGGCAACGCTAACAGGGCAGCAGATGGACACGGTCATGGACTGACCTGTACACACAAACACACTCTTTCTGTATACTGTGCACAAATGCACATGGCAACCTTCCTCTGTCCTCTTAGTCATTACTTCATCACTGTCCCTGTGAGTGTGTGATGCTTCCCTCTGTATCCGGTGTCATTCAGGCCTCACTCCTGTCCATCCATCCACCAGTCTGTCCGTCCACCTGTCTCTGTCTCTTTTTAGTTCATGACGGTTTTTAGGGTCACCTTCATGCTGATGTCTTACTGTATGTGTTGCTGCTTTAGTGCTTCTAGTTTGGTTTTACTGTAAAAGAAAAAAAGAAAATTAAAAATGGCTAATTTAGTTAATTCTTTTTTTTTTTTTTGTATACGTTATTAATCCCAGAGGGAAATTCAGGGCATCCACCTGGAGGGATGAGGCAGCCAAGGTGCAGCACCAGTCCCTTCACACCTAGGGCCGCTTTTAACTTGCATGTTTTTGGCCTGTGGGAGGAAACCCATGCAGACACAGGGAGAGCATGCAAACTCCACACAGAAGGGTCACCAATGGTCAGGGGTGGGATCGATCCCGTGACCTCCTTACTGTGCTGCCATAGTGCTAACCACTGCGTCACCGAACTGCCCAAGCTGTTTATGTGATGTGATGTGATGTGATAGCATCTTGTTTTTTTGAAAAGAATAATACTCATTAGGTGATTTGAGTGGGGATGGGGGGGGGGGCTATCCCCCTTATTAGCAAAAGGACGCCAAACCATCCTCCCACCCCCATGAGAGTGCAAAGATAGTTTATACAGTATGACTGAATATAGTTGCAAATGTACAAGAAAATTTTTGAAGATTGATGAGAAAAATTTTACAAATTTGATAGAAAAAAGTTTAATACTTATAGGTATACACTTGTAAATTTGCAAAAAAAGGAACATTTTTAGGAAAAAAGTATGGAAAAGTCACAGATTTATCAGAAAAAGTTATACATTTCCAAGAAAAATTTTACAAGTTTGTAAGAAAAACCTCAAACTGGTGAGAAAATTAAACATTTATTTGAGAAAAAAGTAAAAAACAAAAAAAAGCAAACTATATTTAAATGCACAGCTTTAGTTCTTGTAAATTTGTGACTTTTTTCTTTGAAATTATTTTTTCTTCCTTCATTTATGATTGTTTTAATCCAATTTGTAATTTTTCTTCATAAGCAATTTGGCACTTGCTTATGATAACTTTGTGACTTTTTTAACTTGTAAATTAGCACACTTTGCCATATTTTTGCGCCTTTTTTCAAGCAAATATCGGAGTGGTGGCTCAGTTGGTAGAACATCCGCCCCACACCCGGGAGGCAGGGGTTCAAATCCCGGCCGGGTCATGCCAAAGACCATATAAAAGTGGAACTTCCTGCCGTCCAGCTTGGTGCTCAGCAATAATGGAATGGAGGAGGGAAATCTGTGGCGGCGCCTTGCATGGCAGCGGCCCTCTGATTCTACACTTGGGGTGTGTGTGATTAACACAGCAGATAGGTAAAACACAATCTCGTTCTACTGTACATGATTGGTTGTACAGTTGAATGACAATAAAGGGTGATTTAATTTAATTTACTTTGTGTTTTGACATTTGTACCTTTGACAAAATATTGTAACTTTGGGGCTGTGTTAAGGGGCGGGGATTCTCCCAGCATGCTTTAGCAGCGGAGGATGCAAAGGGTGTTGTTATTTGTGTGTTCTAAAGTGTTATTGCTGTGTCATTATACAGCAGTGTTATAAGAAGAGTCAGAGCAGTGACTGATCATGCGTTTGTGTCACCCTTAGTGAAACGGAGGTCTGTGTGAATGACCTCCCCTCCTGTCTGTGTTGAGGAAGTGTGTTTAAATAAAGCCTGTTTCATCACAGTCATCTCTCCCTTCTTGTGTGAACCCTCACAACGTCACAAATATGAGACTACCTATGGTGGCCCAGAGAGCTCACCAAAATGCAAAAGCCACAACACAAAGGTAAAAGCCACAACATAAAAGAAAAGGCCACAACACAAATACAAAAAAGTCATAACAAATTTAAAAGCATGCTAATGTCAGCCTCAATGCTACATTAGCACGCTAACATTAGCGTTAGCGTCTATGCTACTTTAATGCTTTTAATATTAGCATGCTAGCATTAGCATGCTTTTGTATTTGTTGTGGCTTTCGTATGGTGTTTTGGTGTTCATATTTGTCTTGTGGCTTTTGCATGCTCCATTTGATTTTTGGTTCAGTGTTGAGAACCCTTGGATTGTGTTCTCTGCAGCTACTTGGTTTGATAAGTGACTTTAATCACTATATTATTCACACTGGTGATTAGCTCACGTGAACTAATGAGAGAAAAAACACTTCTTCAGCAATGAAGTACTCCTTAGACAGCACAAGGCCTTCAAGCTCAATAAAATCTGCTCCAAAGGGGTTTCTTTCCTAATGTACAGCTCACCATTTTAAATCATCCATTTTGAAACCGAGCATATTTTTACAAATGTGGGTTTGCCCTTTTATTACCAGATAATTGAGCATAGAATGGGTTTTTCATTAGTCTCATCTAGTTCACATAATAGTCTTTACTCCGTGCAAGCTTTCTTTTGGCTCTTCATAATTTCATTTCACAAATGAGCAACTGACAAAAAGAAAATTGTCTCAGAGCTAATGAGCTTGCTAATTATTAGTGAGCTTGTAGCTTTATGTATTGGCAATGGGTCAGTACATTTACTCAGAGGACTTATAGCACTTGTACCATCAATTATCCATCTACTAATGCATCTTCTCCAACAAAGAAATTAAATATGATTTTTGAGGTAACAGAAATACTAAACTAAAGCCTGCGATGAATATATTTAGCTCTACAGTCAAAACGCTCAAAGGTCTGCAACCTGTGGCTCTTTTGTTCCTAATCAATCAGTCCCTGTGGCGCGCACACACACACACACACACACACACACACACACACACACACACAGAGGAAATACACTAAAATTATGAAAAAGTAACAAATTTGCATGAACTTTTTATTCAATTTTAAGTGAAAAAGTTGCAAATTTAAAAGAATAAAAATTTAAAAGTAAAAAGTCTCATGGCAATCTTAAAATGAAAAAATGAAAAAAAATATTTATGAACTTATAAATACAAAAATTCACAAAATAAACAGATTCACAAAAAATAATAAATTTATGACAATTTGATATAATAGAGATGCCAGTTTACAAAGAAAATTTGCATATTTGCATTTAAAAATTAAAATTTTAACAAATTTGTGGCCATTTTCTCATAAGTTTACTACTTTTTTCTTACACATTAGATTTTTTTGTTTTGTTTTGTTTTGTTCTTCTAAATTAATTAAAATTTGTCATTTTTAGCATGACAGGCACTGGGCCTTACTTGGAAGATAGAAAAAAAATGGGAGAGCAGAGAAAGCTCCTTACAGCTTGACCACCACCCAAAACTGAAACAAAGGAAAGTTTTTTTCCTAGGTGTGGCAGAATCTCACTGAATTTCATGGAACTGAGCTGAACCAGTTACATTTGAGCTTCCTTGTTTGGCAGAAGTCATAAACTGACTAAAAAGGCAATGAAGATAGGTTTGGGAGCCCACTGGTCAGTTCAAATTTCTGAGGTGGAGGTCTCCCACAGAGCAGAGGTAGACACATTTGATATGAAGAGTGAAATCCTCCTGAACTATGTGTGCTGAATAAAGCATAAATTCCTTCAACTTTAGTGACTAAGATATTCTACTCAATAATAAGGGAACACACAATGTCTCTACATTGTAACTGTTATTAATTTGTGATAGTAAGCATGCAAAAATTAATTTCTTCCTGAAAATAAAGCAACATGTATCAAATCATATCAATAAAAGCATTTGAAACCACATTGTCCATCCCAAGAGTTCAACCATGTCTTCAGTAGCTGATACTGTCTTGAGCGAAAGAATATGAATTAATTTATTTGTCCATAATGCATAAAATCCACTGCAAAGAGAAAAAAAATAATTAAATATTGCTGATTCGTCCACCAGATGGCACTGTGAAACTGTCTGGTTGTTTACTGGAGAATCTTGACTCCCACATCTGGATTACGTTTATCAACCATCAGTCTGTCGATTTGAAACATTCCTTTGCTAAAGAGCAAAAAAGGGAGAATGACTAAGTCCTGGAGAAGGGATTAACTTCCACTTTATGGCCAAGGGATATTGTTACAGCTCAGGTCCTTGGATGATAGAAGCAGTTCATGACCAGACTTTTGAGTTGAAACAATTTTTCTTCAGCAAAGAATGATTTTATAGATTGGAATGCAAGGTAAACACTACATAATGTTTGGTGTTTTGTACTTATAATATTGCTAAAATATAAAAGGATGCACTACAGTGGGTCTCAAATATTTGTAAATGTGTCCTGTTATAGTACTGCATGAGTTTGACAATTATTATTATTATCATTATTATTATTATTATTATTATTATTATTGACAACTATAAACTACACATATAAACTAAATTATAATGGTGACTGAACAACTCCTGTTCCCCAAAGTGCAAGATACACTATTATGAATATAAGTCATAAAATATCACACAAATAAGTGATCTGACAAAAAAATACACAAGCAGTTCTTAAACAGTGGCTATTATTGGATGTCCCATTCATTTTCAGTTATTCTGTAATTAATATTCACACAATGAAATAAATCTCAGTTCAGTCCCTTTCATATTTTTCAAAGTCTAACATGCGTGATTGCCTACATATAGGCTACACCTCTGTATTCCACTTTCAAATACAGCCTACATTTGGGTCTGTAAAGCCTGATTGGGATACCTGTTTCAGACAGGAATACTTGCTTTCTACGGGCATGCACTAGTGTCTTGGAAAACAAGATATGTCAGAGAGAACGTTTTTGGATTGACGTTCTAGATGCCCTTCAACCTAAAGGTCTCAATGAAGATTTTGATATGAGTGTTGTGCTGTGATTCAGGATGCGTTCTAGTCCTTCTTTTTAGTTCTTGCATTGGGGAACTTGAGATCTATGGTTTATGATGGCTTTAGCCTGATGTTTTTATAGCTCTTGTTTCTTTTGAGATTTTTAAAAATGGTATCTTGTCCTATTTATTGATATTGGTAATATTATTGTGCTTTATGATTTGTTGGCCTTTCTATTCACCTTTGACACATCTCCCCCCTTTTTCTTAAAAAAGTTTGAGGTATGATATGCCTGCTTTCTTTAATTTTGATAGATGGGACTACATTTCCCAAAAGACATGGCACTGCCACAGGGATGTGTATACAGGTGTACTGCATACTGATTAATATGGGAATGCTCTCCAATTTAACCCTGTTCATGGCTATAGTCTGTATGCTCTGATGAAGGTTTGACAGAACCAAAAGCTTAACAAGCAGTAAAGTGGAAATTGTACTGACTAAGTGTGCAGATGTTTCTATTTCTATTTCTATTTCTATTTCTATTTAGACTTGGTTGACTGTCCAGCACCTTACAAAGTCCTCAAGCTGGGTGGAGTGGTGACCTTTTTCTACAAAAATTGCAGCTTTAAAAAATTTAATTTTTTCCTAGATTTTTGTTGGTTTTTTTAATAAATTTCCTTTTTTTTAAATAATAAATTGGAGTTTTTGTACTTATAAATTCCTTAAAAATTTCTTTTAAATTTGACATAAATTTGAATTTTAAAACAACACATAAGAAAACCTTTTGACATAAATTTCAAGCTGCAAATGTAACAAAAAAAAAATCTGTAAATTTAAAAGACAAATTTTTCACTTTTACAATTAAAAACTGTGTTTAAGACTTGCCAAATCCCTAATGTTGAGAGGGCAGTTTATTCTTTTAATCCAGCTGTTTTTTCTTCATTTTTAAAAGTCTGAAATAGTTGTTTTTTTTAGGATCCATACAGATTTTTTGTCCAAAAATTGCTTAAAATATCTCTTTTATATATGCGGTTGATGACTCCTGTACCTAGACAATTGGCGAGATGCTCACCAAATTCACATAATGATTCTCAGGTGTTTACACGTTGTGCTCAAAGGCTTGGTCATGAGATATGAGGATGTGCTATTTCATTTTTAAGCAGGTCTAGGTTATACATGTGTATTTATAGAGAAAAGCAAAGGCTCTTGGTGACCTTGGTGTGTGTTCATCCTCCTTCATTGTGAGTCTGGTAATAGCAAACATTTGTGCAGATTTCAATTTGCTGACGTATTGATGAATTTGGAATTGCTTAATTTTTGTTTCAGTGATGAAGACGCCCCTGAGCCCCTCCCGCCTCCTGGAGAATGGGCAGATCTTTGCCTTTGGAGGAATGTGTCACGAGCTGATGGACACACCCACCCCCACAACCGTCAGTCTTTCTGTCCAGCAGACACCAACCCCAGGTGACGGACATGCTCCACCATCTCTTACAACTCTAGCCCATCCTTGTAGTCTTTTGATTCGCTCACATTTCTCCCTGTGGTTTGGTCCCAGGTCAGAGTGGAGCCTACTCGTTGTGTGAGGTTTGTAACCTGCAGCTGACCTCTGCTGGTCAGGCCCACCTGCACTACAACGGCCGGTCTCACCTGCGGAGAGTCAGACAGCTCAAAGCTGGAGAAACAGGACAACAAGCAGCAGGTATTTCAGTTGTTCAGGCTCTAACCAAATATTGGATCACCAGGATTTTTGTTCATTATATTTTAATATGTAGCATTTTTTGAAATAAATGAATGTAAAATTCTGTTCACAAAAAAACTTGCAAATTGATGAGAAAGTCAGTTTGGTAGATAATTTCTTTTATATCTATATCCACAAACAAATACATGCATACAGTACACAGTACATACATACCAAAAAATAAACATTAAAACAAATCAGTCTTAGCATATCATGGGATAAAGTTACAAATCCTTGTGTTTGCAAATATACAAGAAAAAAATATTCAAGCTTGCATGAAAATCCTGCTATTTTAAAAGAAAGAAATTTAGGGATCGGCTCGGAGCCACTTCTTGTCTGCAATACTGATGGACATGCTGAAGAGGTCAAACCAGTCTCCATGGACTAGGCAGTCAGAACCCTCAAAAAGAAAAACCTCAAATGAAGATTAAAATACAAAAAGACACTAAAGAATAATAGTGATACTAGCATTAGCTACAGCAGCAGATGTTAATTATTGTTAACGCCTTGTTTGTTCCGATGTTTCTTGTTGCCTTTGATTACAGCAGGGACTCATTCTAGGTCCCTTCCCCTGGCCACAGGGCTCAGCTCTCAGCCTGCAGGACTAACTCTGACCCCTGGCCTGAGCCCAGGCCTCAGCGCCCCCTCCAGCATCGCTCCAGGTAAGACCAGTACAGCAAATGTTAATATTGCTACTGCTGTGGTGTGCTCAGTGCTCCTGTTTCAGATAATCTCACTGAAAGACATGCAAGTTGCCACGATAACTAGGGGGACATTAAGAGCTAAACAGGACATTAATTTGTAAAATCTGCCTGCTGACTGAGCGTGACTTTGGCTTATCCATCATCCAACAGCTGCTGCCCCCTGGGAGAGGTCGGTGTGTGTGTGAGTGCGTGTGCTGGATCTCAGATATAAGGATAAACTGTCGTTAAGTCAGATCATGGCTCATCATACTTTGCCTCTGCATGAATACATTTAGCCCCGCCTCCACACCTGTCAGTCATGTGGGAGCGGTTGGCTACCATCATAGCTCTAAGTGTAGGAGATCAATCCATCATTGCACCCCAGTGATTTAAAATGAAATGTCTCAATAATGCAAATGTTCCCATAGGATGAGTCATACTGATTACTATTCACCTGACATTTCCTACGGGGTCATTTAGGATGGACTTATTAAACTGACAACTGGGACATAGTTTTGATTGATTGATTGATTTTATTTATTTGAACATCAAGACAAAAAAATTTAAAACAAAAATTAAAACCAAAAAAATAAAATGAAAAAAAATGCCTTGTTCAAAAGGGGTGGGAAGAAGCCAAAGCTTGTATGGTCCCACCCCTTCTCCATACCCAATAAATTATAACATCATTCTAGTCATTATTCATCCCACAATTACATTCATTATACAATACCATAATATATAATGCATCTTATAATTAAATTATGCAATAGAAATGAATAAGAAATGATACAACAATGATAGTTTATATTGACAGTAATACCAACATCTAATAATACTTGTAATAATAATAAATAAATACTTCTGGTATGTTTAATATAATTATAGACAATATTATCATCATCATAATGACCATATATACCACCATATCCCCCACATGGCTTACAATACCTAGGCACAATAAGTAACCATATAATAATAAAAACCATAATAATAGGTAGCCATATAGTAGTTACAATAACATCAATAATAATAATCCATCCATCTTCTTCCGCTTAATCCTTTTCCGGTCACGGGGGGCTGGAGCCTATCCCAGCATCTTTGGGAGAGGGGCAGGGTACACCCTGGACAGATCACCAGTCCATTGCAGGGCCAACACTGTCTCAACACAGAGAGACAGACAACCATTCACTCTCACAGTCATACCTAAGGACAACTTAGAATCCCCATTTTGATGCCAATTAACCTAACTTGCATGTTTTTGGCATGTGGGAGGAAACGGGAGAAATCCCGGAGTAAACCCACGCAGACACGGGGAGAACATGCAAACTCCACACAGATCACTGTTGGTCAGGGGCTGGGATCAAACCCAGGATCCCCCGGCCAAGGGTGAGTTGCTGTGCTGCCGTAGTGCTAACCACTCCGCCACTTTACATTTCCTATTTTGTGTGTACATCTCATATCCATGTAGTTCAAAATTTACATCTTTTTCTTCATTAATCCATGTTTCACTTATTGCTATAATCCTAAATGGGGTGTTAAATTGATATAAAAACACCTTAATACTATCAAAGTTGGCATAGAGACTCGTACTATTAATATGTATTATTGTCAATGTCTGATCCGAGTTCATAATTCCATTTAATTGTTGTTCATCATAATAAGTACACTTACTGTTATTGTTAATATGATTGATGTAGTTGTTATCTGGGTCAACATCACCTAAAATATCTTGTGGTTGCTGTTCAGTGTTTACAAAGGTTTCAGCTTCAATTTGACCTAATACACTTCCATTATTAAATGAGGAAGGATGATTGGTTAAAGTTCTGATCATAAGTTGTGTCAACAGTGTACACCAAAAAGAAAAAAGAGAAAAAAAACAAAAGAAAAAAACCCACAAAATGTCACGCGGTGGCGCTCGCTGGTCACCATAAGACGCCAAAAGTCGCCAGTGAGTTTTGCAATGATGTTTAATTAACAAGACACAAGACACAAACTATGAGCCGCTGTGGGCAAACACACACTACACAGGATGCATGGGATCGTAAGGCTACACCCAGCCACTTACGATCTAGACCGAGAACATGAACAAGAATACATACACGAACCTTGACACGAACGTAGACCAGGAATGTGTGACGAATGTTTGACGAATGTTTGACGACGATACTGCTGCATCAACCTGCTGTCAGCGCCCGCTAATAAAGCCAGCAGCTAACGAGCAGTGATGCAGAACAGCTGATCAGCTTTGACAGCAGGAAGCCCCACCGAGCGCTGTCACAATAAGAGCCCGGGGAGCCAGAATGTAATCCACTGCTGTCAAAGCCGGCAGAGATGATGCATGGCCCGAGCGCGGATGAGATCGGCGCTCGGGTCATAACACAAAAATTTCCACTCAAAATCTTACTGTGCTATTATTCATGCATAAGAGCTAAGGTTTAAATTTGTCTAATTCCTCCATTTCTCTAATCATTATTACTTTAGCTTCTTCTGGAGTACCGAGCAGTTTTATCCACACCTTACACTTCTTTGTCCATGTCGAGTGTCTTTTCTAGGTAATGTGTGGCAAGCCAAAACAGTCTTATTGTCTGCAACAATGTTTTTAGAGTTGAAAATGTTAGCACCTGCTGGTCAAGAGTGTGTGATTCTGCCAGTGTCTCATCCTCCCCATCCTGGTTATCAACTCCAGCTGTCACATGTACATAGGAGCGGTGTCTGATGTTAAGACCGCTCACAATGACATCATCCATTCTTGTATATTGTTCTAATTCAGGGGTGTCAAACTCATTCCATGGAGGGCCAAGACCCTGCATGTTTTGCTTTTACCCAGTGTCTTCAGCAGGTGTTTTCACTGATCAGCAATCAGTGGGAAGAAACTCTGTGAGATCACCTATTGAAGACACTGGGTGGAGGTAAAACCTGCAGGGTCTTGGCCCTCCATGGAATGAGTTTGACACCTGTGTTCTAATTCATCCACACGTGTTTCTAAGAAATTAATTTTCTTGTCTTTTTCCATAATTTCAGCCTTTAAGTCACGCACTTGATCCATAAGGCCAATAAACAGAGTTTGTTGTTTGGCTATCTTAGATAGTTTTTCAGACATAACATTTAGTGAGTTTGATCTCCTCCAACTCCTCTCCATTTGTCTGATTCTTTTTCGGAGGCATGATGACTAGTCTGATTGGGATCAAAGGAGCGGCTCAGCTGGTGGCTAGTACAGGAGCCAAAGTACATCCGATGGCTAGTGGAGGCCGTCAGCTGGCCTGTCGTCTAATTATAGTTGTTATCTGGCGGTGAGGTCAAAACTGTCCCGATGGCTAGTCAAGGTCGCTAACTGGCGTCTTCATCTGGTAGCTGGATCTGCTGGTGAAGCCGAGGAAGTAGCTAGTGGAGGCCTCTAGCTAGCGTTGTCCTATCTGGCAATGAATCCGAAGCTCTCCCGGTGGCTAATGGAGACCGTTAGCTTGGGTCGTAGCCTGGTAGTGGGTATCTGATGATAGCAGAATAATTTCTGCTGGTGCTGCCGGTATCTGGTCCAGCTGACCTCGGATCCGGCTGGGGCCTCAGTTAACTCCTCCGCTGGGCTCCGCTGCTGTAGTGGAGCTCCGATCCAGCTGGGGCCTCAGTAGCTCCTTGCTGTCAGCTCCGCCGCTGTAGTTGAGCTCCGATCCGGCCGGGGCCTCAGTAGCTCCTCGCTGTCAGCTCTGCCACTGTAGTTGAGCTCTGATCCGGCCGGGGCCTCAGTAGCTCAGAGAAGAAACACCAGAGCTGACCGTACTCGGGCAGCAGCTTCTGTCTGGATCCTGCTCTGATCCTGATTCATGTGATACTTTCTGACGGATGTGCTTTCTTGAATTTCATTGGCTGCAAACCAAAATCAGTTTGTTAAATTCTATAAGATAAGATAAGATAAGATAAGCCTTTATTAGTCCCACAACGGGGAAATTCCAGGATTGCAACAGCACAGGGATAGCAACACTCAGAGCAACAATCAGAAGGCAAGAAAAAAAACAAGCAAGCAGGAGCAGCTAATATACATATGTACATATTACTATAAAATATATATATACACACACACACAGACACACAGTGCAGAGCATTGTAGCTGGATGGAATAAATACATGAATATATGAACACACAGTGCAGAGCATTGTAGCTAGATGGAACAAATATGTAAATATATAAACACCCACAGTACGGAGCATTGCAGCTAGGTGGAATAAACATGCAAGTATACAAACACACACAGATCAAATCAAATCAAATCAAATCAAACTTTATTGTCATATTGCTGTACATACAACTGTAGTGCAGGCAAGATGAAATTGCATTTCTCTCGGCATCCATATAAGAAGCAGCATGATTAAGACACACTCCCACATAGCTCCCACCCCCCCATCCATTCACACATCCCTGAGACATACTTGGGGAAAAAGAATAACTAACTATAATATACAAAATGTCCATAGGTGCAGTAGTGTGTATGTGAGATTCCGGGTCAGCTGTTCAGCATCCTGACAGCTTGTGGGAGGAAGCTGTTGATCAGTCTGGTGGTTCTGCCTCTGATGCTCCGGAATCGTTTACCAGATGGAAGAAGTTCAAAGTGTTTATGCAGAGGGTGAGAACGGTCCTTGACAATGTTCAGTGCCCTGCTCCTACAACGGTTCTGAAAAAGTTCTTGGACAGAGGGGAGGGAGACTCCAATTACCCTCTCCGCCCCCTTGACTATCCTCTGCAGGGCTTTTTTGTCTGACATACTGCAGCTGGAGTACCATGTAGCAATGCAGTACGTCAGAACACTCTCCACCACACCTCTGTAGAAGGTCCTGAGGATGCAGATGGGGAGAGAGGCCTGTTTGAGTTTCCTCAAGAAGTGTAGTCTCTGCTGAGCTCGCTTCCTGATCTCCAAGGAATTCTTGCTCCAGGTCAGGTCCTGCGAGATCTGCACTCCGAGGAACTTGATGTTCTCTACTCTCTCCACTAAACGGCCGCCGATGCTGAGGGGGACGTGCTCAGGCTGTGACCGCCGGAAGTTGATAATCATCTCCTTTGTTTTGTCCACGTTGAGCACCAGATTGTTCTCCCTGCACCAGCCCTCCAGGTCTCTCACTTCTTCCCTGTACATTGATTCCTCATCCCTCTGAATAAGTCCCACCACCGTGGTGTCATCTGCAAACTTAATAATCTGGTTCCCCTCGTGTTTGGATACACAGTCATGTGTTAGAAGTGTAAACAACAGTGGACTGAGTACACAGCCTTGAGGGGTTCCGGTACTCAGCGTGACAGAGTTGGAGATGTTGTTTCCAACCCAGACAGACTGAGGTCTCTCAGTCAGGAAATCCAGGATCCAGAGACATGTGGCGGTGTTCAGACCGAGAAGGAGTAATTTTTCTATCAGTCTCTGGGGAATAATGGTGTTGAATGCTGAACTGAAATCAATGTACAGGAGTCTGGCGTAGGTGTCTTTCTGGTCCAGGTGGGTGATGACAGAGTGTAGGGTGGTGACTATAGCATCCTCCGTGGAGCGGTTTAAACGATATGCAAACTGGAGCGGATCGTGTGATGCAGGGAGGCAGGCTGTGATGTGTGGTTTGACAAGCCGTTCAAAACACTTCATCACAATTGGTGTAAGTGCAACAGGACGATAGTCATTCAAACATGACACCACTGGTTTCTTTGCCACCGGTACAATGATAGAGGTCTTGAAGCATCTGGGAACGATGGCCTGACTTAGGGAGATGTTATAAATGTCAGTCAGGACATCCGCCAACTCGCTCGCGCAGTCTCGGAGCACACGTCCCGGAATGTTGTCTGGACCTGCAGCTTTGCGTGGGTTGATTCTGGATAGGGTCCTCCGTGTGTCCGCTGTGTTAATGGTAAAAGCTGGTCCGACCGATGGTGGGAGTGGGCCGGCCCTCCCTCTGATTGTCGAGTTTGATGCTTCAAAACGTGCAAAGAAGTCTTTAAGCCTGTCTGGAAGCGAAGCGTCGTCATCATCGACCCCCTGCCTAGACCCGTCAGTGTCCGAACTCCCTGCCACATCTGCTTGGTGTTCCTAGTGTCACAGAGGTGTCCCTGGATTTTCTCCGCATAGGCGCGCTTTGCTGCCTTAATTCCCTTTGAGAGCGCAGACCTGGCTGAGCGGAGGGCAATCCTGTCCTTCACTCTGAACGCTGCATCTCTGGCTTTAAGCAGCGAGCGCACCTCTGCAGTCATCCAGGGCTTATGATTACCCCGCATAGTGATGGTCTTCACTGTAGTGACATCCTCTGTGCACTTCGCGATGTAGCTGGTGACCGAATCAGCATACTCCTCCACATCTGTCCTGTCTTCCTGGGAGGCTGCTATTTTGAAGATCTTCCAGTCTGTGTGATGAAAACAGTCTTGCAGTGCAGAGGTTGCACTCTCTGGCAAAATCCTGATTTGTTTCACTGCTGGCCTGCTGCGCTTCAATAAAGGTTTGTAGGCAGGCACCAGCATCACGGACATGTGATCAGAACGGCCGAGACGGGGGCGGGGTATCGCTTTATATGCATCTGTGTTTGTGTACACTAAGTCCAACATATTCTCTCCTCTTGTATAAACTGGCTGTTTCATATTTACCCTGATTTGCCATTGGTTTAGATAATATGGTCTAGGCTGCATGGTGGATAAAAGATTATTAATTAGGTTAACAATGCTTTAAAGTGCCCATAACTGCTGAAGGTCTAGGCCACTGTGTATTAAACTATAGTAGAATAAGCTCAAATAGCCTCTAGGAAAGCCATATAGGTATGTAGTCAAGTGTTGGTGATGATCTGGATATTATCACTGATGTCTACTAGGGTGGACTGACCGTCATTGGTCGGTTAAGCTAATGCTAGTGGCCTGTATGAAGGGCTGTTCAGATATTTGTGTTGTGTACTTTTAATCATGAGACTTTTCCACAGAGACTAAAAAAATGGATTTTAAGTAATCAAGCCTGCCAGCATTGACTTGTCTCCCTAAAATGGGATTTGAAATTGTACTTTTAAATTGTTTTTATGTGTGCTGTTCTCTTATCGTTTTATCTTTTAAATTTACCTCCTGCTTATTTCAGGGACAACAAATTTTGAAATTGGACCTGAATTGCTTTTTATTTGTGCTGTTTTTTCTTTTAAAATCTTCTTGCCTGCCTCAGAGACTACAAGTGGAAATTAGTGAGAATGCTATAATCTGGTACAGAGCATCTTTACCCTGTGTTGTAAATAATAAACTATGGACATTTACAAATTTGACTTGGTCTCTTTGACAAGTGGTGACAAAGAATGTAAAAGAAAGAAAAATGATGAATACAATTCACAGTCAGCCAATTTCATGTTCAGCTTTAAACTGTGCCCACATCCGTGTGTCGTCCACTAGTGGTTTGTATTTTTGTTGCATTTAGCTGTTCTTCAAACTCTGGAACAAGGTCTACATCCAGATCCAACCACAAATCAGGCCGATCCCAAACATGTATCACAAGTTATTGCATATGAATGAATGAATGAATTTATTTCGGATAGTACAGTACAGGCTAAAAGAAACTGGATAATATAACAACAAGGTCAAATTAGACAAAGACTCCTCTGATTATACAATTCCACTTAAGTTATCCGAAATGAGTGATGGCTGAAGCCGCAGCTTATATTGCCCACCCATATTCCATCCAGGAATTCAAAATAGGAAAAAGAGAAAAAAGAGAAAACAGTCAAGAGCGATTACAATTCAAAACAAAGCTAAGACAAAATGTGACTGAGAGAAAAAAAGAAAACTAAGCTAGGCTAAGTTAAGCGGTTACTATTCAAAAACAAATCTAAGACAAAATGTGACAGAGAAAAAAAAGAAGAAAAAAAAAGAAAAAAAACTAAGCTACAACACAACACAGGCTGGAAATGTCAATCCTTATGTGAGTTTACATGTCGTCTTGTAAATATGTTTGGAGTATTTCTTCCTTTAGTTTTTGTTTAAATTGTCCAAGCGTTGTACATGATTTTAATTCAGGTCCAAAATCGTTCCATAATCTGACTCCTTGCACTGAAATACAGTGTTGCTTGGTGGTTGTTCTCACTGTAGGCTTTTGAAATATACATGTTCCTCTGAAGTGATATCGTTTCTCCCTTGTTTGGAACAACTTTTGGATATTTGCGGGCAGTGATAAATTCTTCACTTTGAACATTATTATTGCGGTTTTAAAGTCAACCAGACCTTTCAACTTGAGAGTTTTTTGCTTAAGAAAAAGTGGGTTTGTTGGCTCCCTGTAAGCTGCTTGGTTTATTATTCTAATAGCTCTCTTTTGAAGCATAAAGAGTGGATATATGTTTGTTTTATATGTATTTCCCCATACTTCATTACAATATGTCATGTATGGGAGTATTAATGAATGATACAAGGTGTATAGTGTGGGTTGATTCAGCAAATATTTCACTCTGTGTAATATTGCAATTGATTTGGATACTTTACCTTTAATATAATTAATATGTGACTTCCAACACAGTTTGTTATCAATTATTACTCCAAGGAATTTAGTTTCAGATACCCTTTCAATCTCTACACCATTTACACTGAGTTTGGGTACTGGGTTGTTGTGATGGTTGTTAAAGACTATAAATTTTGTCTTACTTAAATTGAGCGTTAATTTGTTTGAATCAAACCACAGTTTAAGCTTTCCTAATTCCTTTCTGAGTGTATCCAGAAGTTGTTCCAAATTGTTTCCACTGCTTAACAGATTAGTGTCATCGGCAAACAATATTAAGTCCATTTTTTCTGAAACTTTACATATATCGTTTATATACATATTGAATAATAATGGTCCCAAAACTGAACCCTGTGGGAGTCCCACAAGTGACCTTCAGTAACTGTGAGTTTTGGTTGCTAACACATACATACTGATATCTATTCTTTAAGTAACTACTTAACCAGGACAGTGCTACCCCTCTATGCATATGCACTTCACTGTGCTTACCAACTTTGCTGCACTGCCAAAGTGACTGAATGGAAGCGATGCATGCACACATTTAGTGACACCTCACTTGTAAGTGACCATGCTCTTTGCCCGTCTGTGTGTATTCACTCTGTTCCGAACGCAGCCACTTGACTGCCACTACCAACTTCAGCATGTCCGTCACTGGTGTGTGTGCGTCCATCATCACCGCTTGCGCAATTGTGTGCACTAATGTTAGCTAACTGCCACTGTCAAGCAAGTTAATACCACTTACGAGATGTTACTTTCAAAGTAAGTGCTAGTAAAAAAAAAGGAAGGTTGAAAAGGAAAACCGAGAATTCAAAGAGGAATGGACAGAAAAATATGAGACCAAGCATGGCTATTTTGAACAGCACTGTTCACAGAATACTAAGGTGAGGACACAAAAACATCTCATCACACCTTTTGTTTCCAGCTTTAATGCATTTGTTACAAGCTTCTCTCATTAACAAGTTTCTCTCATGAAATCAAACCACCATGCTGTGTTGCTACTGAATGAATAGTTCGGTTCTATAAAAAGTTGTTGTCACTCAGTTTCTCTTATGGTATGGACAGCTTGGTGACTTTTATTTTTTTCAGCATGACATAGGCGTAAATCAAGGGGGGACATGTCCCCCAACCTGGAAAAAGAGAGAATTATCCCCCACATCATCATCAACTATTCTATATCATGTTAAATAACTGAATAAAATGCATTTGAAGAACCAATGATTAAGCTTGTATCTCACGGAACAATGAATGCTGATGAACGTTGCAATTTTTGGATTTGCCAACTTTTTTGAAGAATGTTCGTGAAAATCATGGTTCACTTTTGTCATACCTCCATATCTCACGGAGTGATGAATGCTGAGGAATGTTCACAAACACTGCGCTTTTTAGGTTTTGTCAGGTTGCCAGTTTGCCAACAGCTTTTAAGGTCGCCAACAGTTTTTCTTATCACCCCAAAAAATTGACCATGTTCAAAATTTGTTTGTGAATGTATTTTTCTGCAGACAGTACCAAAATAATTGTAAACATTTGCAAATGGTTGCACGGTGGTGCAGTGGTTTAGCACTGTGGCAGCACAGTTTTTCCCTCGGCCGGGGGATCACGGGGATCATGAGATCGTGGGTTCGATCCCAGCTCCCGACCAACAGTGAGCTGTGTGGAGTTTGCATGTTCTCCCCGTGTTGCGTGGATTTACTCCGGGATTTCTCCGGTTTCCTCCCGCATACCAAAAACATGTAGGTTTAGGGCGCTCGCGCACGCAGCGACCGACAGCCGGTGGCTTGTCACCAGACTGCAAACCAAATCTACCTACGGGTACAAATAAGTAACAAAAAAAAAAAAAAATGGTTGTAAGCATTTGCAAGCAGTTGTAACACGTTTGCAAACGGTTGTAACACGTGTCGCTAAAGTTCATTTTGATTCGCCTAGTAGTGAACACGAGCAAGTGTTTAAGACCCTTTACAACAAAATTGTTTAAGACCTTAAAAACTGTGTGCGAACTGTTTTGCAACCTTTTATGAACCTTAACAAAACCCTAAATGTCATAAGTGCCCCTCTGGGGCAGAGAGGAGACCCACGTACTGGACTGTGAGTTTGTGAAGGTTTATTATAAACAAAAAGCACAACGTGCACAAAATAACTAAAAGCCACAGAGAGATTAATACGATAACAGAGAGAGAAAAAATAGGGGACGTCAAACTTACATCTGGTAGGATACTCAAGACCGCAGTGAGGAAAACACGGTGCAGCGGCATCTAAATAAGGCCTAACACAAATGAAAACAGGTGTGGGAACCAGAGCGGGCAGGAGGAAACAATGATTATAACTTTGATCAGCTGGGAGCAATGAGAGGTGAGAGAATGGGGCTGACAGCTGACAGGGCCACCGCCCACCCCGGCTCAAAAACCCGGACAGCTGTCAAGCCTGATGGAGAACACAACAGTAAGATATAAAGAATTCAATGTCAAGGAATACAGACTAAGAAATAAATACAAACTAATACCACATACGAGAGTAACAAAACTATGACATAAATAAGAAACAGTACGAGATATACAGAAACCAAAAGCACAAAATACAACAAATAAACAATTATAGAGAAAAGCCATGAGACTGAGCATGGGGGAATCTCCAGTGCTCAGCTCATGACATGAAAAGCGCAGCGTTCATGAGCGCTCCTGAGCATTTGCAGCTCCATGAGATAGTGTGGGGGACACAATAGGTCATGGTACTCCACCCAGGACAGGGGGTTGGTGGGGGGAGAAGATAGGCAGAAATGGTAATGGGGAAAAGGCCAGAAGAGCCAGCTAAAGGTGCCAGAGCGCTAGGGAGTATAAAGCCCAAGAGAGATGTGTCTTCCGCCCCTGCTGTGCCAGGTTCACACCTGAGGACACATGGGTGCGAATGTATTGTATTAAGACCTGCTCTGTGACGGTATGTTAATGTGTATGTGGATGCGTGTGCATGTTTCACAGCGTGTATGTTAATGTGCTTACCCTGGGTGCCAGAGAGGTAGGAATAAAGTGTATAAGAGAGATCGCTCTGGCACTCAGATTCAGCACATTTTACATGTTGGAGGAGAAATAAAGTCTGTGTCATCAGCTCGTGGCCTCGTCTGATTCCTTCCCCCACAATACAAGCTTAAATTTTGGTTTGATTTTTAAGAAACAGTCATGAGAAGAGTTGGCAAATCCAAAAATCACCATGTTCCTCTGCATTTCCCACTCCATGAGATACTACGCTTACCAACATTATAAAAACGATGAACAAACCCTCCGCAGCATTCAGATTTCAAAGGTTCGTAAAGGGTCTTAAACAGTTGCTAGTGTTCATTACTTGGCGAACCTTTAGTGACACGTGTTACAACCGTAATTATTTTGAACTGTTGTGCAAACATTTGCAACTGTTTGAGGAAAAATAAATTAATCAAACAAGAAAAACTGTTTTTGACCATAAACATTGTTTGTGAACTGTTTTGCAACCTTTTACGAACCCTGATGAAACCTCAAAATCGCAATGTTCATCAGAATTCTCCACTCTGTAAAATACTGTACTTGCTAAAGCATAAATGCATTTATTTTAAATTTGCAGCTTTTCTCATAAATATGTAACTTTTTTCTCATTAATTTACTACATTTATTTGTAAATTTGCAACTTTTTTCTTGCAAATTAACTTCCATCCATCCATCTTCTTCCGCTTAATCCTTTTTGTGTCGCGGGGGGGCTGGAGCCTATCCCAGCATCTTTGGGCGAGAGGCAGGGCACAC
Source organism: Pholidichthys leucotaenia (assembly GCA_020510985.1). Lineage (NCBI taxonomy): Eukaryota > Metazoa > Chordata > Actinopteri > Cichliformes > Pholidichthyidae > Pholidichthys > Pholidichthys leucotaenia. Next base: position 100,970,778 of record CM035843.1, read on the forward strand.
CCTGGACAGATTGCCAGTCCATCGCAGGGCCAACACAGAGAGACAGACAACCATCCACTCTCACAGTCATACCTAAGGACAATTTAGAATCCCCAGTTTGATGCCAATTAACCAAACTTGCATGTTTTTGGCATGTGGGAGGAAACCGGAGAAATCCCGGAGTAAACCCACGCAGACTCGGGGAGAACATGCAAACTCCACACAGATCACTGTTGGTCGAGGGCTGGGATCGAACCCAGGATCCCCAGGCCAAGGGTGAGTTGCTGTGCTGCCACAGTGCTAACCACTCCACTGTCACCATGGGTTGAGATGCCGTCTCGGCACTCAGCCCATGTTTTCCCTCATCCCTGCTTCCCATTGAGCAGCGTCTCAGCTGGCCCCCAGCTGGCAGCATTATGGACGGCTGGGGCCAATTAGTCTTCATCAGCTGGGGCGCTGCCAATGAGGATAAATAGGAGCAGCCTCGATGACTCGGGGCTGCGACATAAACACATTGCTAAGCTGAAGCCCCTTCGTCTGGTGTCAGCTTATACTCCTCTTGCAGCATTCCTGTGTTTGTATCCCGCTGTGAGTATGTACGTCTTGCTACCCCCACGTCCGGTACGAGCTGCTTACCTCTGCGCTGTGCAACCTGTGAGTGTACCTCTGCATGAGTATCTGTGCTTTCCTCATCCCTTCCCCTTTACCCTGAATAAAATATCACGACTCACTGGCTTGCCCCTGGCTCTGATTGCCCGGCTCCCTAGAGCCGGATATGACAGTATGTTGCAGCCAGAAGAGTTGCCGGCGGCCGTGAGTCGCTGTGGAAATGTACCTTTCTGTCCGGGTGTCAGCGCTGCTAGCATGCCGTTTCCCAGGAGTCACTTCCGGCGCCAGGGCGACGAGCTGAGGTCCATCTCGGAGGCTGTCGACGGGACATTCTTCACCCTGCACGACGCCTCCAACGCGAGACGCTGGCATCCGGGCCGTGCTGAGGAACTCCTGGACTGTCACCCTCACTCTCTGTACCATCTGGAGGACAGTGCCAGGATAGACGCTGCAGGTACACAGCGAGAGAAGCTCCACGGGGTGGATGGAAATCCCGGCAGGGAGTCGAAGTGGGCGACGTCTTTCCCCGCTTCGGAGTCCCGTTCCTGCCGCCATTCCAGTCCGGGAGTTCGCGCCAACCAGAGGACTTCCCCCGACCTGCGCCACGTCACTCGGGATTCCCTTCAAGGAGCCGCAGCTGACAGCAGTTATGTCTGGGGTCGAGTGGCTGTCGCGAGCTCCACTGTGTTTCCTGTCACCACCTTCAGGCATGTGGCGGCGGCAGTGAGGTTGATGGAGAGGACTTCAGGGCTACGAAGCTTTCCCGTGCTCGGCGCCTTCCTCGCCTCGATCTCCAATCTGGAGCGGCGAATCCTGGGTTTCCCCCTCGCTTCGTTCCCCGGGAATAGCCGCCATCACATCGCCGAGTCACCTCTGCACGAACCTCGTCCGGATCCAGTTCTGAGCCATCGTCAGGACAGTTCCTCCCACGCAGCTGTCACCTCTTCGCCTCGTCTGTGTGGAGATTCTACAGCCCCGTTCCCTGAGCCTCATTTCCCCGCTGTCATTCCTGGACATTCGGGCTGGCTCACCCCGGCTGTTTTCCCCTCCTCCTCGACGCGCTTTCTGACTGCTGTGTGTGCCTGGAATTCCGGCCTGGTGAGCTCTCTGCTGGAGACAACGCGAGCGATCCTCAGACGAACTCCCGGGGGGTCCTCCGTTATCGCCGGGCGGGGAGAGGAAGAAGCAGAATCCACTACAGCAGGCGATACTCAACCTCCAGGGGGCAGGCAAGTCATTGTTTTTTCACACCTGCTTAATGATTTGCTCTGTCACATCCCTGGAGGAGAAGTTCAGGGTTCGCAGCTCCCTGAACTCTCCCCACCTGCTGTAACCTGTATTCCTAATCCCGCATCCTCTGTGTCTCTCTCCGCCGAGCGGTCCCCGGCTCCGGGTCAACGTGGTGGGATATGGAGAGGGCCTGTGGTTCCGCAGCTACATTGCGGACGGAGGAGGGGGACTGACTGCTGCGTGGAGTCTACGCCGACGATTGAGCGTCCCCGGGTCTCCACGGAGGAGCGGTTCGGTCCAGCGGGACGAGATTCTTCTGGCTTCACGCCGAGTGGATCGTCGGCGGGGTTACCTGAGCTGGAGGAATCTCAAGCTGCGCTGACCATCGTGCTGGCTGGGGGGCCCGACGCGGCTAGATGGGAGCCTGACAACGACCTGACGACGGATCCTGGATCTTCGCAGTCCTGGACGGTGTCAGAACCCGAGATCAGGCGAGTGCTCTCCTTTCTTTTCTCTCTTTTTATCTTTGAGCACTTCAGCCTATCTCCAGGGGAGACGAGCAGGGTGCAGCCGCCCGCTGCGTCTGAGCTCGTCTCGCCGGGTTCTGGCGCTGCCGGTGATCCTGATCCCGGTTCTGTTTTCTCTTCTGAGCCTTCTTCCAGGGTCACCGGCGAGGAGTTGCTGTTCCTCGTGGTGCTGGAGGGTCCGGGTTCAACGTTGGAGGTCGGTTCTGGTGCAGTGTCCAACGTGGGTTCGCCCGAGACCCAATCGGGGTCCAACGTGGGTGCTGCCCCAGTATTGTCCAGGTCCGGTGAGGAGGTGGCCGTTTCCCTGCGGCCTGACGCCCGCTGCCCTCGTCATCGGCTCTCCCCAGAGCCTCTTCCACCGGGATCCGCTCTGATCCTTCGCCCGTCTCAACGGTCCTGGTGGTTGAGTGATGCGGGTCGACGACCCGACCCACAGAACTTTCGGTTCAGTGATCTGGTTCCCCCCACTGGTCTGTTTCCCTCTGGGCAGCCTGGTTCAGCTGCCGGTGGACTGGATTCCTGGGATCTGGGTCCAGAGTTCGCCGTCCGAACACTTCTCTTCCCTTGATTCGCCAGCTGGACAATGGGCGGGGAGATCTCCGGAGCCATCTCGGCTATTTTTGGACTCTGCCTGCCATGCACCTCGGGTGTCACTTTCTTTTATCGTTATTAAGGTCACTTGGGTGTAGTATTTTGTCCTGTTGGTGGATTCGTATTTATAGTGCTGTGTGTTTTCCATCGCTCATGCTCAGTATTTTACTTTTTGTACTATGTTTTTAGTCCCGTTTTTGCATTGTAGAGTTATGTTTTGTTTTCCGTAACACCATGCTCTGCAGTTATTCATTTATTCCAGTCACTTTCATTTCTTTAGGTGACTGGGTATTTATATATTCGTGTGTGTGGGTTTTTCTTTGCCTGCACTCAGTATTTCTCTTATGTCCTGTTTGTTCATTAGAGTCATGTGCCTTGTTTTTCGTAACACCATGCTCTGTAATTGTCTATTTGTTCCAGTCACCCTCACTTTTCTTGGTGACTGTGTGTGTATGTACTTAAATTAGCGCTGTGTATAGGTTCCCCTTTATTTAACCGTACTCAGCATTTTTGCCCTGTACCTTTTTGGTGGTTCTTTTTTCCTTGCTCTGGGTCACGCATGGTTGGTACTCTCTGGGTAGTATGTAACCGGCGTGCTGACCCAGTTCTTCTCCCCATCTGTACCTGGGTTAATTATTCTGTTTTGTCAGTATTGTATTTGGGTTTTTCTTTCCCGCTACCCTACATTGCCCCATTGGTGTTGTCCTTCCCTTGGCTTCTTCCCCTCCGGTCCGCCTCCCTTCCTCCCACCCTAGGTGGGGGGGGGGGGGGGGGCTGGGATGTTCCTGGTCGTTCAGGAGCCCGACCTTGAGGGGGGGGGCTCTGTCACCATGGGTTGAGATGCCGTCTCGGCACTCAGCCCATGTTTTCCCTCATCCCTGCTTCCCATTGAGCAGCGTCTCAGCTGGCCCCCAGCTGGCAGCATTATGGACGGCTGGGGCCAATTAGTCTTCATCAGCTGGGGCGCTGCCAATGAGGATAAATAGGAGCAGCCTCGATGACTCGGGGCTGCGACATAAACACATTGCTAAGCTGAAGCCCCTTCGTCTGGTGTCAGCTTATACTCCTCTTGCAGCATTCCTGTGTTTGTATCCCGCTGTGAGTATGTACGTCTTGCTACCCCCACGTCCGGTACGAGCTGCTTACCTCTGCGCTGTGCAACCTGTGAGTGTACCTCTGCATGAGTATCTGTGCTTTCCTCATCCCTTCCCCTTTACCCTGAATAAAATATCACGACTCACTGGCTTGCCCCTGGCTCTGATTGCCCGGCTCCCTAGAGCCGGATATGACATCCACCACCGTGCTGCCCTGCAAATTAACTTTTTGCATCTTAAATTTGAAGCTTTCTTGTAAATGTTTTACTTTTTTGTAAATTTGAAACTTTTTTCTTGTGAATTTATCACTTTCTTCCCAGGAATTTGCCATTTTTTTCTCATAAATTTGCTACTTTTTGCATCTTATCTGCAATTTTTTTCTAGTAAATTTGACTTTTTCTAAATTTGCAACTTTTTATTATAAATTTGCAATTTTGTTCTCATGAACTTGTGGCTTTTTATTGTAAATTTGCAGCTTTTTTCCCTTATAAGTGTATTTTTTCTCATAAATTTGTGGCTGACTACAATAACACGATTAGTGTCCCATTAATATTTAATCCGGAGAAAATGCTCTGGTTATTGTCCCCATAAACAGGGAAATGAAACATCTGCTCATGTATGTTGGCAATATTTGGGACCTCTGGTTCACAGGAAAAAAATAAATGTGGACCTTTCATAAAAAAGTTTTAGTACCCCTGCCTTAACTGATAATTTTTCCTTAGGATGGGATTAATTGGCTAATTTACAAAGCATTCAATTAACTTTACAGCCATAAAACATTCTTAGTATCAGTGTAATTTTTCAGCAGGTAAAAATGTTAAGGTTAAAAGACTGGTGTGTGAAGACTTGTTTTTGAAGGTGTTGAAAAATAAGCCTGAATGTGACTAAAACCGATGATGGCAGTGACTTTTCATCCACACAAATATGCCCCACTCTAAAGCATTGTCTTGCCTCTAATAAAGTTTGAAACCAAGCAGTTGACACCATAAACCTGTACACCCATTATCCAAAAGAGGTCAAGATAGGTGATTCCAGTTTTTCATTGACTTCCATGGTCCTTTTTTAACAACCCAGCCTACCATTACAACAAGCCAGGTTTTTGGCTCTTTGCTTTTCAAATGCAGAAGCTAAATTCAGCTTTTAAACAGATCCACTCTTTAACAGTGGAACTTCTCAGAGCCCTCTGCTGAAGATGTAACAGCGGCTACACTTCACATAGCATGACTGTAATTCTTTGGTCAGAGGCAACTGGAATGACTTCAGAGCATCTTCACCTGCTCAGACCCAGTTTTTTAAAGTCAGATGGGTGGTCAATGGAGGGAAAATATGCTGTGAGATATAAAGGACTTCAAGTGGAGCAGGCAGCAGCAGCAGGTCATCAAACTGGGACACAGCACTGCTCCAAAACCATGGTGACATCTCTCAGATGCATTACCAATGTCTGATGTTTGGCTCCAAATGTGTTAAGACTCCATACAAATCTGCTGTCATGGCATTTTTATATAAATCTCCTAATAACGCTGTGATATTGGCTCCTTAGGAATCAGTGCAGAACCTACTTTCTTAGTGTCCTACACATTTTATTTGACTAATATGAGTGGAAACAGTCATAATACTTTCCAAAGACACACCCCAGAATTCCAGATGATCAGGAAATGAAATCTCACTCACGAGCACCTGAGCAAGTGTCTGTGCAGCAGCAGCAGCAGTAGGTGTAATTACACACTATGTCTCCCTATCAGTTTGAAGGCTACAATAAAACTGATTAAAGATTAAATCTCTCCCTAGTGGACACACATGGCACACACTCAGCCTGAGAGACCGTGTCTTTCTCTCTCCTTCTCTTAGTCCATTACATGATGCTCGCTCGACGATGAAAAGCTCTTTGGCCTGAACTCAGTGCTCCTCCAGGCTAGTGTGAGTTTGTGTCCGTGCGTGTGCGTGTGTGTGTGTGTGTGTGTGTGTGTGTGTGTGTGTGTGTGTGTGTGTGTGTGTGTGTGTGTGTGTGTGTGTGTGTGTGTGTGTGTGTGTGTGTGTGACACTGACCTGGCTGAGTAGCCTATCAGCAGTCAGGTCAGATGACATCACAGGCATTGTGCTGCAGGAGGAAAGTCGGCACGATCTGAGAGCTCCTCCATCAATGATTTCAATGAAAATCAGCTGTGTGTTGACTAGTGTGACTTTAGTTGTCACTTGCCATATGGATGCAGCATGACTGTGAAGCCATGTTGTTTTCTGCTCCTCTTCTTTTCCTTCTTACATGAAAAATAGAAACTCGATGATTCTTTTGAGTTTTGCACATTAGCAAATGAAACTATAACAAGTCTAATTCAAAAGGTCTCATCCTTGTAAATCAAAGGCAAAATTATCGATTAGCTATAATAGATTGACTCATCACTGATGTGTCATATGTAAACAGCATGCACTTTTTCCACATTTTAGCAGCTCACCATGACCATGGGTAACGACCAAAAGAATGAGATCGAGGATACAAGTGGCTGAAATGAGCTTTCTTCGTAGGATTGCTGGACTCACCCTTAGAAATAGGGTGAGGAGCTCAGTCATCCAGGAGAGGCTCAGAGTAGCGCTGCTGCTCCTCCACATTGAAAGGAGCCAGTTGAGGTGGTTTGGGTATCTGATCAGGATGCCTCCTGAACGCCTCCCACTTGAGATGTTTCAAGCACATCCCACTGGGAGGAGATCCCAGGGCAGAACCAGGACTCACTGGAGAGACTACATCTCCCAGCTGGTCTGGAAACAACCTTGGTATCCTCTCTGAAGAGCTGGAGCAGGTGGCTGGGGAGAGGGAAGTGTGGGCTTCTCTGCTTGAACTGCTGCCTCTGTGACCTGGACCTCCGGAAAAGCGGTAGAAGATGGATGGATGGATGGATGGATGGATGTTTACAGCTCACAGATCTTACTGAAATTTTGTTCAAATTTTCTTAATTAAATTATTGCAGCGATTGTCAGAACAACTCAATAGTCAGTATTGCTAACCTAGCACTTAAGCTAAGATCAGTTCAAGCAGCAAGCATGAGCCAACTAATGTAAATTTGTCTCAAAGAATGAAAGAAATAATATATCACTGGTGGGCAGGGGTATGTGGTTTCAGTGGTTGATAGGATATGACCAGTTTCTGGAATACAATAAGCACTGAAACATTTGTGAATGAGCCAAGTGGCTAAACTGCTAGCTTCAGCTATCCGCCTTGGTGGTGCTAACTATGTAGCATCACAGCAAAATATAACAAAATAAGCTAGAATGATGTGAAATATATTATCAAATGTGGATTAGTGGCCCAGGTGGAAACAGTGATGCCTATTAGGGTGACTGAAATCTAAAGAAAATTACAATGTAGACCATAGTCACCAACCCATAAACAGTTATGCTTTTCAGCGCATAAACTTCTTTACCTCAGAATAAGTTTTAGAACATGTTCAGTCTGCTTTATGCTGCCTTGACAGCTCTTATTGTGTAAAAAGCTGAAGGAAGTCAACACAATATCTGCAGTAATTTCCTAATTTTGGAGTGAGAAATAAGGTTTTTAGGTTTAAGGTTTTAAGGTTTTTAAGCGCTGGGTATGGGCGCTCGGCAGGGAGAGAAGCTGGGTAAAACGTCTCGGCCAATCAGCTTGCGAGATTCCCGAGCCGAGCCAACACAAGAACAGCGAACAGAGAGGTGGATTTTGAGTTGTGCGGGCTCTCCGTGTTGATACCTGATGTTATAATGTAGTCTCCCTGCCTTCTGCTAGCGCCCGCCCATTTTTTCTCAATTTTGAATTTTTGATGAATATTTTTGAAAAATCCGCGATGCACTGAGGGCGCGAAAGGTGAGGCGCGAAGTAGCGAGGGATCACTGTATTTCAGAAGATTAAAACCTACAAAAACACAAATTTTCAGTCAAGACCTCTTTAAGATGAACATTGTATCCTCATAATTGTTCATAAGCACTTCAAAATTAGTGATTTTCAACCTAACAAATATAATCAGTTATTAGAATTGAAAGATAATTAATGATGTAGTGGATTTACGGGTTTTATTGGTATCTTGTTGTTGGTACAAGTATTAATGTAAATATGAATGTGAGTAGGAATGAAGATTTATTTTCATTAAACTCATATCCTCGAAGGGCACCAGTCCAGATAATGAACAGTTTTATTAACAATTCTTTATTTGTACCAATTATGAATCGGTCTCAAAAAACAAAACAAAACAAAAAAACAAAAAACAAAAAACCTTGTGAGTTCTTGTCTGCTGATAATCAAGAAGATGGACATGAAATCAAACAATAACTCCCACATGTCTTTCATTGGTTTAAAAAGAAATGTCAGAATAGGTTAACATATATGGATAACTTTAAGAGACTTCAACATGTATTATGAGCATCATAGACTGTTATTGAGTTACTGAGTGAAACCTGTGAATCAAACATTTTTGGAACCAAATGAAGCCTAGTTTAACTTGGCGATATACTGGAAATTGGAAAACCATAAAATAGCATTGGTTGAGAAAAGTGGATGCAATTTTATGAAGAAAATGATGAGTAAACTATTTATAAAAATAGGAAATTAGTATTACTCTGAAAAGAACATAAATTAATCAAAGGACAAAATGCATTTTGAAATTCTGGTGGGGGTTTGCATGAAATTAAGTTTAAAGAACTTATACCAGGAATATTCTGAAGAATTAAGTTTAAATTAAACAACAGACCATCAGCCAAGCAGAATCATTGCGTCCCTGGTGGCAGCAAGGCCCCCACATGCCAACCTTGAGTCAGCTGGATGTCTGTGGATTCTGTTGATGTTGAGGCTGACAGACAGATTCTCCCACAAGGCCGTGCTCCTAAGATCGCAATCGGGCTGTTCTTCAGCAAGCTGGGTGAGGTCTCCTCTTATGCACTGAAAAGGAATTTGTTCATTGTACAAAGTCCCATCAGAAATTCAATCTGAGGCAAAAAACACATCACAAATCTGTTTCTTCCGATGTTGGTTTAAATGAGTTGGTTTAAGCTTAAAAAAAAAACCCAAATCTTCTTGCACAGTGATTTAAAGAAAAGGGATTAAAATGAGGAAAAATTGAACTTTAACAAAAAGAAAAAAGAATTTTCACAGAGCATGGCAGGCTCTGGGCCTTACTTGGAAGATAGAAAAAAATGGGAGAGCAGAGAAGTCTGCTCTGTACAGCTTGACCAGCGACCCAAAACCGAACAAAGGAAACAAAAAGCAAGTTTTTCTCGGATGTGGCAGGGTGGTTCAAAACCTCATGACAACTGGGCTGAACCAATTACATTTGAGCTTCTTTGTCTGGCAGAAGTTATAAACTGACTTAAGAGAAGATGCAGTGAAGCTTGGAACTCTATTGGTCAGTTAAAGTGCAGCTATGGTCTCTCAAAGAGCAGAGAAAGGAGGGGGAGAGACATTTGATATGAGAAGTGAGACCCCCCCCAAGACACATGTTGCTGAATAAAGCATAAATTCCTTAAACTTTTGTGACTAAGATATTCTACTCAATAATAAGGGAACATACAATGTCTCTACATTGTAACTGTAATTAATTTGTGATAGTAAGCATGCAAAAATTGATTTCTTCCTGAAAATAAAGCAGCACATATCAAATCATATCAATAAAAGCATTTGAAGCCACATTGTCCATCCCAAGAGTTCAACCATGTCTTCAGTAGCAGATACTGTCTTGAGAGAAAGAAAATGAATTAATTTAATTGTCCATATTGCATAAATTCCACTGCAAAGAGAAAAGAATTAAATATTCCTGATTCGTCCACCAGATAGCACTGTGAAACTGTCTGGTTGTTGACTGGAGAATCTTGACTCCCAAGTCTGGGTTATATCAACCATAAACCTGTCGATTTGAAATATTCCTTTGCCAAAGAGCAGAAAAGGGAGAATGACTAAGTCCTGGAGAAGGGATTAACTTCCACTTTATGGCTGATGGATAGTGTTACAGCTCTGGTTCTTGGATGAAAGAAGCAGTTCATGACCAGACTTTTGAGTTGAAACATTTTTTCTTCAGCAAAGAATGATTTTATAGATCGGAACTCAAGGTCAATGCGACAATGATTAATAATTAATGATGAATTATAATGCTAGTGAATTAGTACACAGTATAATTGTCCATCTTAAAGAGAAATTCAAAGTAAGTGGAACATATTCATACAAGTTTGAGGAAAAACTATAAAACTGAAAAATGAGAAATACCTTGCAAACATTGTGATGTCTCAGACTTGACAGGGCCCCAAATGCAGGACACAAACACGCAGAGGCAGGAACTGAAGCATCTGAAAGTATTTTTGTTGAATGGGTAAGTAATGACTCAGTTGGGCCTGCACCACGGGGTTTTAATCCCGCAGGGAGAGGAGAAGGGGAGAGTGAGTGACAGGTTCAAATGGAGGTGAGTATAATTGGGTAATTTGCAGAGGAGAGTGCTATGATAGTGGGCCAAAGAGGACCAGAGAGGAGAGTCCGTTATCATGGGTACAAAGATAGGTATCAAGTCCACACAAAGAGTCCATATCCAAATGGTGGGTTTTTACTCAGGTGAGACACAGAAGGGAGCAGATCCTGAGGTGAGGAGGTGTTTAAGGAATTTGCAATGATTGGTTTGCATTTATGTGAGTCCATTCCTTTTCCCAGAAGGAAATGGGGTGTCCAGATAGGAGATCTGGGGTGGAGAGATGAGAGGTTTATTGCTAGGTGAGCATGCATGAGCCAAGGAGGGTTAGTCAACAGGTTGGCAGACAGATACTTTCCTAGGAGCAGAACACAACGTGAGCAGGATTCATAGCATTTCGACACAAGCATTTACATACACTACTCACACAAAGTTAGGGATATTTGGGTTTCGGGTGAAAATTATAGAAAATGTAAAAAGTTTACACTATATCTCTACTTCTACTACTCACGATATCTCTACTTCTGGCACCATACGAGTAGGCTGCCTTTTTGCAACAGCGGATCAATTTCTTCGTACTTCTATTTACTATCTGGCTCTCTTGCTAACCTTTCTGGCCCAGCGACACCTTTATTCCATCCAGACACGTAGATCGCCCAAATGTCTCCTTAGCCAGCAGACGGAGCCACTGTTTCTTGCAGGAGGCAGTACAATAGAGACCAGCTGTTAGCACTTAACTGGCCCACGATGCTAACGCAAAAACTCGACATACCGGGAGAAATAAGTCGGAAACGGCGTGGATGTCGAGCTGGAGTAAGACGGTGGATGAGGAATATAAGGTACAGACCCATCCTCCCATCCGTTATTATGGGGAATGTACGATCGCTACTCATTAAGACTGACGAGCTAGCAGCTATCTCCCGCTACGAGAGTGTGTACAGAGAGAGTAGTTTGATGTTGTTTACAGAGACGTGGCTAACAGAACTAGCAACGGATGCTAACATCGAACTGGAGGGTTTCCATGCAATACGGGCAGACCAAACACCAGACAGTGGGAAGGCAAGAGGCGGGGGAGTGATAATGTATGTCAATAAAAACTGGTGCAGACTTATCACGGTTAAGGAAGAGTACTGCAGCAAAGACATCGAGTTGCTAGCTGTTAGCATGTGGCCTACCTATCTCCCGAGGGAATACTCACACGTGATCTGCATTGTTATTTATGCAAATCTGACGGCGAACGCTGGGACAGCGCGTGACGTCATCCACTCAGTAACTGGCAGGCTGCTGACAGAACACCCAGATGCTCTTCTCCTCATCTCAGGTGATTTCAACCACGTTTCACTGTCCCCCATTCTACCCACGCTCACCCAGTATGTCACATGCCACACTAGAGACAATAAAACACTGGACTTATTCTATGCAAATACTAAGGAGACGTACACCTCATCACCACTCCCCCCACTCGGGAGATCGGATCACAACTTGGTTCATCTCCTGCCGGTGTACAAACCCCTAGTACACAGACAACCTCCGATCATGCGCACAGTGAAGTTATGGTCTGAGGAGGCAGTGGATGCTCTAAAGGTCTGTTTTGAAACCACTGCCTGGGAGCAGCTCTGTGATCCACATGGTGAGGACATCGATGGCCTCACTCACACCATCACGGACTACATCAGCTTTTGTGTGGACAACACCGTACCCACCAAGACCATACGGTGTTGCTCGAACAACAAACCCTGGATCAACCCTGAGATAAAAACACTTCTGAGAGAGAAGAAGAGGATCTTCAGGTCGGGGAACAGGGAGATGCTTTAGTCCGTACAGAGGGAGCTAAGGAGGAAGATCAGAGAAGGCAAGGACAGCTTCAGGAAGAAGATGGAGGACAAGCTGCAACAGAGCGACATCGGCGGGGTCTGGAGAAACCTTAAAACCATCTCTGGGCTCCAGAATACCTCCCCTCAGGCTACGAGGGGCAGGGAGTGGGCGAACAATCTGAACCTGTTTTTGAATAGGTTTGACCAACCGCCCTCCCCCCCGACTGCACACCAACCACTGCTGCCTCTAAAGTCATCGAGACCTGCTGTCCACACCCCACTCCACCAACACCCCCCCACTCCTAGCATACTGCCCCCCAACCTGACCCTCACTAAGACCCAGGTGAGGACGGAGCTGAGGAAGATCAAGGCGAGGAAGGCCTCGGGACCGGACGGCATCAGCGTGAAGCTGCTCAAGTCCTGTGCAGACCAGCTGTGTGGGATTGTGGAGCACATCTTCAACCTGAGCCTGAAGCTGGGGAGAGTACCACAGTTGTGGAAAACATCTTGTGTGGTACCTGTACCAAAGACTCCCCACCCCAAAGATCTGAACAGCTACAGACCAATGGCCCTGACGTCTCACTTGATGAAGACCCTGGAGAGACTGCTCCTTGCTCATATCCGCCCCCTGGTGGGACCAGCGATGGATCCACTCCAGTTTGCCTGCCAGCATGGCATTGGGGTGGAGGATGCAGTGATCTTCCTCCCTCACCGCTCTCTGTCCCACCTGGAGAAGCCCGGGAATGTGGTGAGGATCATGTTCTTTGACTTCTCCAGTGCTTTCAACACCATCCAACCGATGATCCTGAAGGACAAGCTGCTGTGCGCAGGGGTGGACCAACACCTGTCATCATGGATCCTGGACTACCTCACTAACTGGCCACAGTTTGTGAGAACCCGAGATTGTGTGTCCGACACGATCATCGGTAGCACGGGGGCCCCCCAGAGAACGATCTTGGCTCCCTTCCTGTTCACCCTTTATACTGCGGGCTTCTCACACAACACAACACACTGCCATCTACAGAAGTTCTGTGACGACTCTGCGATTGTCGGCCTCATCTCCAACGGAGATGAAGCTGAGTACAGAGGACTTATCCAGGACTTCGTGGACTGGTGCCATCGGAACTGCCTCCAGATCAACGCGAGGAAAACTAAGGAGCTGGTCGTGGACTGCCGCAGGCAAGGACAACCCCTCACAGCACCAGTAAACATCCAGGGAACAGACATTGAGATGGTGACATCCTACAAGTACCTGGGTGTTCATCTGAACAATAAACTAGACTGGTCACACAATACCGACGCACTCTACAAGAAGGGGCAGCGCAGGCTGTTCCTACTGAGTAGGCTCAGGTCTTTTGGTGTACAAGGGGCGCTGCTGAAGACATTCTACGACACGGTGGTGGCATCAGCCATCACTTTTGCAGTGGTCTGCTGGGGCAACGGCATTACAGCAGCCGATAGGAAGAGACTGAACAAACTGATCAAGAAAGCTAGATCTGTCCTGGGGCAACGCCTTGACCCAGTGGAGGAGATAGGAGAGAGAAGGATGGTGGCTAAACTGTCATCTCTGCTGGAGTCCGAGTCCCACCCTATGCAGGACATACTGAACACACTGAGGAGCTCATTTAGCAGTAGACTACATCATCCTAGATGCGCAACCGAGAGGTTTCGCAGGTCCTTCCTACCTACGGCTGTCAGACTGTATAACCTAAGCAGGGCTGCTCGCAGAGATAGCAAAAAAAACGTGACGACCTAATAGTATTGAATGCAAAAGACGCAACAGACTTACACAAATGGTCCCCTCCAGTATACAACTAGGACAATATCAGTCGCTACAGAGGGTGACAATATGTATGGGTTCATATTCATACTGTGTAGGATAACTAAGTAGACGGTTATGCTGTTTATTCCATCTTGCTACAATGCTCTGCACTGTGTATATATATTTATATATTTATGTGTACGTATATACTGTATATTCACTGCTCTTATTTTTATTTTTATTTTTCTTATCTTCTTAATTATTGCTCTGAGTGTTGCTATCCCTGTGCTGTTGCAATCCTGGAATTTCCCCATTGTGGGACTAATAAAGGCTTATCTTATCTTACGTATATTATATCATGAAAGTAGGACATCTAAGTAGAAGCATGCAATGGTCATTTCCTCATCTCAAACAATTTATTGAAACAAAAGCCAACAACAGTGGTGGATATACCACAATTAAAAATGTCAGTGTCTCAATAACTAGTCATGTGCCCCTGAGCATCAATTACAGCTTGACAACAACGTCTCATGCTGTTCACAAGTCGGCTTCTTGTCTGCTGAGGCATGGCATTCCACTGTTCTCGAAGGGTGACCTCAGGTCATCGGGGTTGTGGGGTGCAGGGTTACGAGCCCCTACACGGTGACTCAGCTTATCCCTTAGGTTTTCTATGGGATTCAGGTCTGGAGAAAGTGCAGGCCACTCCATTTGAGGTACCCCAGCCTCCAAAAGCCATTCCCTAATGATGTGACCTTGATGAGCTGGAGCATTGTCGTCCATGAAGGTGGTTAGGCCTGTGTTGTTCATGCAGGGGCACAATAACTGGATGGATTAATGATGTTATTCAGGTAGTATTGGCTTATCACTGTACCATTCACAAGGTATAGGGCAGTTCTGTATTGACTAGACACACCTACCCAGACTATAACACCACCACTACCACCACCTCGTCTGGTGACAACAGTAGCTGATGCACAGCGGTCTCCTTGATGTCTCCAATATCATTGGTGGCCATCATTTTTGCTCAAGGGGAATCGACTTTCATCAGAGAACAGCAGCATAAATGCTCCTTGGCCCGTGCAAGATGATGACGCCTATGCCTGGTGGTGTGGCCAGATACCCTTGCGGGTCATCTAGCACGCAGACCACACTGATGTAAACAGTTTTGAATGGTTGAATGGTCTGACGTGACACTTGAGTGCCTCTCACCTCCCTTAAATGTGCCTGGAGTTGAGTGCCATTTATCATTTGGTTCCACAGGACACTGTTCACAATGAAGTGGTCATTAGTGTGGGATGTAGCCAAAGGGCATCCACTTCTATGCCTTTCTGTGACTCTTCCAGTCTCTCTGTATCTCTGTTACAACCTGCTGACACTCTGTAATACTCTTTCAAAGGTCTTTTTATTATTATTAATTGAAGTATCAATACAATACAAAGTATTAGAAATTTTCATTTTTGTTTCAACCAAACAGTGAAAAACTAGAACTTAAAGCCAACAAATGTAAATGCTTCAAAGCACAAAAACCTTTAAATAAACAATAATTAAAAAGGAAAAAAAAAATACAAAGAAAAATTGTGTGTGTGAAGTGGGGGTGGGGTAAAGGGGATATGAGCTACTCAGAAACTATAATCGTGGGTCTTTCAAAGAAATCAAGAAACGGGCGCCATAATTTATAGAATTTGTTTTCAGAGCCACAGACTGTATATCTGATTTTTTCTAAATCCAAACAGGACATTATATCTTTTATCCACTGTAAATGTGAAGGGGGCGAAGAGTCTTTCCACTTCAATAATACAGCACGTCTGGCCAATAATAATGAAAATTTGAATACTTTTAATTTGGAACTTGGCAAGACAAGTTCTGGAGCCACACCAAAAATGGCGCATAATGGATCAGGTTTAATTTGATATTGCAGGACTTCAGACATAGTGATAAAAACCGAATGCCAAAAATTCATCAATGCAGGGCAGGACCAATACATGTGAAGCAAAGTGCCAGGAGCGCTACCACACTTTTCACAAGTTGGGTCTATATCCGAGTAAATACGTGCTAACTTAACCTTGGACAGGTGCATCCGGTGTACAATCTTAAATTGAATAAGAGCGTGACGAGCACACATTGATACAGTGTGAACCTGGCCAAGAATAGAGTCCCACAGTTCATCATTAAAAGTAAAATTAAGATCTTGTTCCCAGTTCAATTTAATAGCGGCCAGAGAAGAAGATTGTAAATTTGAAATTAAATTATATAAAACTGACATTACCCTCTTAGAAGTTGGTTTAACTAATAAAAAATCATCTAGAGGATTATCAGAAGGTTTTTGAGGGAATTGTTTTGTCATGGTTTGCACATAATGTCTGACCTGGAGGAAGCGGAAAAAATGTGTAGAAGTGATGTCGAATTTGGTGGAAAGTTGAGAAAAACTTGCAAATTGACCATCAAAATATAAATCCGCAAAAGATTTTAAACCTTTTCTGTGCCATATATGAAATGCACTATCAATAGTTGATGGGGTAAATAAATGATTTGCGGCAATTGGACTTCTAATGGAAAAAAACTGAAGACCAAAATTTTTCCTAAATTGAGACCAAATTCTAAGAGACTGACGAACTACTTTATTATTACCCAGTGTAGACAAAGCAAGGGGAAGTGGTGAACCTAAAATTGCCGGTAGGGAGATTTGATTGTCCACATGTGACTCCATAAGGATCCAAATAGGTGATTTGAGTTCCAGATAAAAATGTTTCCAATATAACATGCACCTGATATTTGCTGCCCAGTAGTAATATTGAAAGTTAGGCAGAGCCATGCCACCTACTGATTTGGGTCTTTGAAGAAAAACTTTCCTCAATCTCGGATGTTTACCATTCCAAATAAATGAGGTAATCAGAGAGTCCAAAGACTTAAAAAAGGATTTAGGAATAAAAATGGGGAGACATTGAAACAAATATAAAAACTTTGGAAGTAACATCATTTTTACAGAATTGATTCTGCCAATTAAAGACAAGGATAATGGGGACCATTTGGAAAGTATTAGCTTGCACTGGTCAAGTAAGGGGAGAAAATTATTTTTAAACAAGTAATTAAATTGTTTAGTGACACATATCCCAAGATAATTAAAATGATCAATAACAACCCTGAAAGGAAAATTTTCAAAATCCTGAACTTGAGTCTTTTCATTAATCAGAAACAGTTCACTCTTATTAAGATTAATTTTATAACCAGAGAACCTACTAAAACTATCCAAAATGTTGAGTATAGCGGGTAATGAAGTAAGTGGGTTGGAGAGAAATAATAAAAGATCGTCAGCATAGAGTGAAACCCTATGCTCAATGCCACCCCTACAAATGCCTAGAAAGTCCCGGCTCCCACGGATTGCAATAGCTAACGGCTCAATTGCCAAGGCAAAGAGCAACGGGCTCAAAGGACATCCTTGCCTCGTACCACGGTAAAGTCTAAAATAGTCAGAATAGTGACAATTAGTTAACACTGAAGCTAAAGGACTAGCATAGAGAAGTTTAATCCAGGAACAGAAGGAAGGACCAAAACCGAACCTCTCCAAAGTAAAAAACAAATACTCCCACTCAACCCTATCGAATGCCTTTTCAGCGTCCAAACTAATAAGACATTCAGGTATATTGTGGTGAGGAGTATAAATAATATTAAACAACCGCCGCAAGTTAAAAAAAGAATGGCGATTTTTAATGAAACCGGTTTGGTCCTGTGAAATTATAAAAGGAAGAATCTTTTCCAACCTTGAAGCTAACAACTTTGACAAAATTTTAACATCGGTATTTAACAAAGAAATAGGCCTGTAAGAAGCACAATCAACAGGATCCTTATCCTTTTTAAGCAACACAGTGATACAGGCCTGATAGCATGAAGGAGGAAGTGAACCAGAGTCAAGGGACTCTGTAAAAACTTGACAAAGGAAAGGGGCGAGGTCGTCAGAGAATTTTTTGAAAAAATCAACAGAAAGCCCATCAGGTCCTGGAGATTTTCCTGATTGCATGGATGATATTGCCAGCTGAATTTCTTCTTTTGTGATGGGAGCTTCTAAAATTTGCCGAGATTCTGAAGAAATCGAAGGAATATCAATAGAATCAAAAAAATTTTCCAAATCCTTTAAGTTTGTTGTATATTCTGAGGTATATAATTTGGAATAAAATGACCTGAAAATATCATTAATCACTTGTTGGTCAGATGTCACCTCTCCTTTATCTGTCCTAACTCCAGTAATAATTTGCTTAGCTCTAATACCACGTAGTTGATTAGCTAGAAGTTTACTGGTTTTTTCGCCATGTTCATAAAATTCACTCTTGTTCCTTATTAAACAACCTTCAATTTGTCGAGTAGAGAGTAAATTAAGTTTAATTTGTAATGTCATACGTTCCTTGTACAGAGCGGGTGATGGAGATTGAGCATATTGTCTGTCTATGTCCAGGATTTGATCTAAAATAGCCTTCTGTTCCTGTATTAAGGATCGTCTTTTAAATGCTGCCAATGAAATAAATTCCCCCCTAAGAAATGCCTTCATGGCCTCCCATATCGTTTTATTTGGCATACCAGGAGTTTTATTTTCTTTCAAAAAAAAATTAATTTTAGAAGAAATATTCGCAACCAATTTTTCATCTGTAAGTAATAATGGATCCAATCTCCAATGCTTTCTCATGGAGTCACATCCATGGAGGATCATTTTAAGTACAAGAGGGGCATGATCAGAAACCGAGATGCTATCATAACTGCAAGAGCAAAGGTTATTAATTAATAAATTGTCAACAAAAAAATACTCTATTCTGGTATAAGTATGGTGTACGTGAGAGAAAAAAGAATAGTCCCTGCCGTTAGGATGTAAAAAACGCCAAGGATCTGTAAGACTATATTCCTCAAGAAAAGACTTAACATAAGTTGCAGATTTATTAAGACTAGCAGGTTTTGAAGATGAGCGATCTAAGATCGGATCCATATACAAATTAAAGTCACCCCCAAGAATTAGAGAATGAGTATTTAAATCTAGAAGTTGCGAAAAAAGGTTGCGAAAAAAGTGCACATCATCAAAATTCGGTGCATACAGATTAGCCAAGGTGACATGTTTATCGCCAAGTTTACCTGATACTATTACAAATCGTCCATTTTTATCTAATACAACATTAGAGGGAATAAATGGGATATTTCGATCAATAAGAATAGCAGCGCCCCTGGCCTTAGCTTTAAAATTTGAATGAAAAAATTGTCCTGACCAACATTTTGACAAACGCAAGTGGTCGGAATCCTGCAAATGGGTTTCCTGCAAAAACAGTACCCCAGGCTTAAACTGCTTTAGACGTGACATGACTCTCTTTCGTTTAATTGGATGGTTCAACCCCTTCACATTCCAGCTTACCAAAGTAAGATTACTATTCATTCAAAGAGTAAAATTTATATATTATGTTGTGTAGCCCAAAGAAGAGTAAAGTGAGGTACGGGTAAACAAAAAAAAAAAAAGAAAAAAAAAAGGAGGGGGTAAGGGGGGTGTAAATAAAACCATAACAAAAAACAAAACAAAACAAAACTAAAAAAAGAAAAAAAGAAAAAAAACCCAACAACCAAACCTATAACAACACTCCAGTCGGTTGCAAAAAAACAGCAACCGCTCCATCTCCTGCTCTATTTTCATCCTAACAGAATGCTCCCATACAACTGGCTTCAATCCTGCATAATATGAACGTTTTACCCTCAAAAAAAAAAAAATAAATAAGATAAAATTAAAAAAAGAATGAAGTAAACAGCAACGTATAGGGAGCCAATTTTACCTTGTTTTTAAACATCTAAAATGCATCAATGTCCAGTCAGTGCAGCTTCAGTGAAGTAACAAGCAGTCCAGCGCGGCAGCTGGTCAACCCAGAAATGTCCAGTTCAAGGCGAAAATTGCTGGTTTCTCACCATGGTTTGCATGAAGCAGGTGGCCTCCGAAACGGACGCCAGCCACTGGTTTTTGCCGTCTGGAAGAGTTATCCGGAGCCTGGCGGGGAAAAGAAGAGAAGGACGAAAACCTCCCCTATACAACTCGGACATAACCTCCTTATATTCGGCTCGTTGCTTCTGAACGTCGGCATTATAATCCTCGTAGAACTGAAGTTTATGCCCACGATATTCCAAAGTCCCACGGCGTCTCCGCGCTTCTCTCATCACCAAGTCTTTGGTCCGAAACCGGTGGAAACAAATAATGACAGCGTGCGGCTTCCCATTCGGACTCGGCTTGGGCATGAGGCTGCGGTGGGCTCTATCCAGCTCTGGGGGAGATGGCAAAGTTTGTGCGCCAAAGACGTCCACCAACAGCCGAGAAAAAAATTCAG
This sequence comes from Pholidichthys leucotaenia, assembly GCA_020510985.1. Classification (NCBI taxonomy): domain Eukaryota; kingdom Metazoa; phylum Chordata; class Actinopteri; order Cichliformes; family Pholidichthyidae; genus Pholidichthys; species Pholidichthys leucotaenia. The sequence goes on from CM035843.1 coordinate 100,991,129, forward strand.
ATGGCCGTGGACCCACATCAAAGGACTCCGGCAGACCCACCAGACGAATATTCAGCCTCCTGCTTCTTCCCTCCAGGTCAGAAAGTTTGTTTTTCAAAAGTTTATTCTCCTCCTGTATTGACTCACATGTAACTTCAAGCGCCGCTAGGCGCAGGCTGACGTCCTCCGCGTTGTTTTCAAGGTCGCCAATGCGTTGCTCCTGGTTCGCCACATCTGCTTGAATTTTGTCCAGCTTACCATTAATAAGTTCAAATGAAGCTTTGAAGTCAGCAGCTATGGACATTCTATGTTGCTCAAGCAAGGCAACAAGTGCAGGGTTAAGGCTGATATTAGCATCCCCAGCTAAGCTTGTGTTAGCATTATTCCCTGCTGCCTCCTTTTCAGTCTGCTTTCTTATTTTGGACATATTTTTGGACATATTTCACAACTCAAAACAGATTCTGCACGTATTAAATGTCCAAAACATTAACAGCTTACAGCAAAATAGGGTTTAAAAAGTAAAGAAAAAAATATAGCAGGAGCCAGCAACGCACACACCTACTCCATTGCCAGCACACCTGAAGCCAATCGTAATACTCTAAGCTCAGTGACCACTTCCCTCTGAGAACATCCTGGTTGAAGTCTCGCAATGACGAGATACTGTTGATCAATTGTTAGGTGTTGTCTTGGTCTCATGATGTCAAAATGTGAACAGCATGATGAAGAGGACTGATTAAATGCTAATTCTAATTGAACCAGAAAATTTCTTGGTCGATTCATGGATCAAACAACCTGTTGTGAATTTTGCTGTTAAGCACCTTGTTAGAGAACAGCAAGTTATGCAAAAAGTACTGAAACATTGAACAGTTGGACATGTGCATTCAAAAGGTTAGAGAAGGTCAAATTAAGTTCACCTGGAAAAGGTTGTCGTGCATTTTAGGTCCATCATGAAATTTTACTTCAAAGTGGAATATTGGCTGCACGGTGGCGCAGTGGTTAGCACTGCGGCAGCACAGTTTACCCTTGGCCGGGGGATCGTGGGGATCGTGGGTTCGATCCCAGCCCCCGACCAACAGTGATCTGTGTGGAGTTTGCATGTTCTCCCCGTGTATGCGTGGGTTTACCCCGGGATTTCTCCGGTTTCCTCCCACATGCCAAAAACATGCAGATTAGGTTAATTGGAGACACTAAAGTGGCCCTAGGTGTGAATGTGTGTGTGAATGGTTAAGGGATAGCGCCATATCGTGGCTGCTTCATCCATCCAGGTGGTGGATGACCCTCAACTTCCCCTCTGGGGATCAGTAAAGTATACTAAATCTAAAAAAATATCCCTAACTTTTTGTGAGTTGTGTGTGCACAATGACCATGAGTATCTGACTACCACATGACAATCCTACAGCGAGCTGCTCTCAGACTGGAGCCTTTATACAAACAGTGATTACCCACAGGTGTTGGTAATCAGCCAGCTGCACACAATCGCCCTCCTTGGTCCTAATGAGAGGGGTTATGCAACAACAAAGATCTACACATGCTAGATAGTGCATGCTCACTAGAGCCACTACAAACATTCACTTACTCACTGAATGATCCTAAATCAAAGCCACGATAATATAATACCAATTTTTTTGTTGTAAGAAACAAATTAATAAAATAGCTTGTAGAATGGGTTTAATTTGGGTTTAAATATGAGGCCTTTGGAAGCTAATTAAAGCACATGGTTTGCCCTTAATTACTGAGCAATATAACTATCCACTGCAATGTTTTAGAAAAAGTATACAGGCTTTATTGATGAATTGCTCTTGGTAAAGGGGGAATTTGGAATTTGCAGGTTGTACCTCTTTTAGTGGGCCTTTTTTCCAGGTGTTTCTCATTAAATTTTTGTCTAAAGATGTGCATGCTAGGAGGATTTTGAATTGACTGTGTTGTGAGAGTCTGGTTGTCGGTTTCTCTGTGTTGGCCCTGTGATGGACTGATTATTCGTCTGAGGTCCAGGGTATACTCTGTCATCACACTTTTTTCAGAAGCTTAGAGTAGAACTGCTATTCCTCTGCATCATAAGGAGCAATTTCAGGTTGTTCTGACTTTATGCCTCCTAAGTGAAGCAGATCCAACTAGGGGTTGTGGCAAAGCAAGGACACCCTGGGTAGATTATGTGTCTGTATCCTCCCAGAAGAGCTGGAGGCAATGATTGAGGAGAGGGAGATCTGGACATCTCTACTGAGACTGCTGTCCCTGCAACCAGGACACCCCCTTCCCCCCCAGATAAGGAGTAGTAAATGAAATGGAGTATAAATCCATTAGACACCAAGAGACAAAAAACCTCAAATAGACACAAACCTCAAAACTGTAGATCTACCACTTTAAATGCTGAAAACACAAATTCCTACACAGCTTTCCGCAGCCTGTTTTGCACTGAAGAGAAATTAAAATGGAGATTATTCAAATACAGTACTTACAACATACAACAGACACATGTACTGTAGAAATCATCTTATGCAGTATGTTTTTTCTCCTTTGTGGCAGTTAGTAACCACAAGGAGGCAGCATACAAAGTCATATATACAGTACATGTGTGCATCTCTCTCTCTCTCTCTAATGAAATAAGTGAATTCCCATGATCCACATACTCAGTACAAATGAAGAGATTAACTCACATGAGACCAATTACATTTACAATTTTACATCCCCTTTCCAGTCTTCTCTTCTGCCTTCACTTTTCATCTTTTTTGTTCCCTTCTTGCCGTCCTTTCCTCCTTTCATTAATCCTCTCTGAGTTGTTGGCTGACACTAAGGCTGTATTTTGATGGTGTGGCGCTTTAGGTGTTTGCCTTACTGTACTGCAGTAAATACTTGGCACTTGAAGTAAAATGGGACACCAACATATTCTGCTAATGGTATTTCAACATTCCTAATTAGAGACTTCTTACACGCAGTGGAAATGTCAGGATCAACTCACCTTATCTTTTCTTTTTAATGTGAACGTGTGTGCGACTTGGCCAGCTCTAATTAGCTCTCCTAGACTAATAAAGGTCAACATGTTGTTCTGCTCGAACCCCATTCATGATGAGGAACTAGGCAGTTATTAATAGACTCATATTGCACCAGTGTGTGTGTGTGTGTGTGTGTGTGTGTTATAAGGAGGATCTGAGCAGGTGCTGATGTGTGGTCCCATATTGATGCATTCACTGGTGTATGAATAGACCTTGCTGATGGATTCACACACTCATAGTGCTGTGTGGTGATGACAACTGGCTCAAAGGTGGGGGCTGCATAAGGGCATCCGACCAGCTGTGAACAAGTGATGCTGTGCCCACCTGACCCATATCCCGTGGCACTAAACCGGGATTCATGCCCATGTGGATTTCAGCACGAAAAAGATATGTAAGTACAGACAGACTAATATGTTTACAACATGTAGTGTTCTGGTAGATGACTAGTAGAACAAGTAAAAACAACTATGTATAACATAAGAGCAAGTTAAGTAGGGGTGACCTTGGTATTAGGTGTCACATCCACTAACTGACACTGCAGTATTCACTGATGTTTACTGAGACACAGTAGGCGTAACCATCTACGGGTGTCCAGCATGTGGAGCTACTGTGCTTGACTGCCGTGGGCATGTAGAGATGCAGACTTACCTTATACTGCTGTAGGTCCTTATCATCCCTTTCCTCTACTTGCTGTAGGCTTTAGGCGGCAAGTCATTGTCATCTTTAGATTCCTGTAGATCTCCCTCTATCGGCTCTGTGCTCCAGGCTTGCTTCTCAACCAGTTTGGGCAGGATTAGCTCCAAGAAGTTAAGATAAGATAAGCCTTTATTAGTCCCACAATGGGGAAATTCCAGGATTGCAACAGCACAGGGATAGCAACACTCAGAGCAATAATTAAGAAGATAAGAAAAATAAAAATAAAAATAAGAGCAGTGAATATACATACGTACACATTAATATATAAATATATATACACAGTGCGGAGCATTGTAGCAAGATGGAATAAACAGCATAACCGTCTACTTAGTTATCCTACATAGTATGAATATGTACCCATACATATTGTCACCCTCCGTAGTGACTGATATTGTCCTAGTTGTATACTGGGGGGGACCATTTGTGTAAGTCTGTTGCGTCTTTTGCATTCAATACCATTAGGTCGTCACATTTTTTTGCTATCTCTGCGAGCAGCCCTGCTTAGGTTATACAGTCTGACAGCCGTAGCAGCCCTCTAACTTGTGAGAGGTGGTAATTAATCAAAACAAAAACACACTGTCTTTGTCAGGGAAAACCAGTAAGAAAACCAGTATTTCTCTCTGTTTAGATCAGTCTTCAATTCACAACCCCATAGAGACTGTGTCTGTCCCCCGATACCCAAAACATTATAACTCAAGACAAATACAACATAACTTGATAAAGATTAAAACCATTAATCTGCCACAGAAAAATAAAATAATTAAAAGTGGACTGCTGAATATAAGATGTCTGTCCGATAAAGCGACCTTAATTAATGATAGGATCATGGATTACAATATAAATATACTCTGTCTTACAGAAACATAGCTACACCCCGACGACTTTGTTAGTATTGTGACATTGTAAGGGTTCACTCAAGAAGGAGAGATGACTGTGACGAAACAGGCTTTATTTATACACACTCTCACAACACAGAACGGAGGGGAGGTCATTTACATAGACCGCCGTCTCACTTATGGTGACACAAAACACATGATCGATCACATACAGGGAACAACGCTAACTGGTCTTATAACACTGCTGTGCCATTATGGCACAGCAATAACGCTCAGAACACATGAATAATAACAATCTTTGAATCCTCCGTGGTGCACGCATGCCGGGAGAATCCCCGCCCCCTTATCACAGTCCCGACGTTACACTGTCCCCCCCACCGAACTGGTTTCTGTCCCCAGAATAATAAAGTCCAGCTCAAAAGTCCAACACAAATCTGTCCAGGTGTCGAGGTGGCCGCTGTTGTTGGCGACCAGCATGTACAGGCCCGTTATTTTCCATTTGTGCCTCGGCCGGAGTATCTGTTCGGGATGAAGCCTCCGGCTCAACCACCCGCGGGGCAGATGACTGGTACGAGGCAAGACGGTCACGGTGGAGCACCACGACCCGGTTCCTTTTCTGCAGCCTCACCCTGTAAACTACATCTGACAGTCTCTGTAGGACCACGCACGGTCCCGACCAATGGCTCGCCAATTTTGGTGACAGTCCCCTTTTGCGCTCCGGGCAGAAAACCCAAACTCGATCCCCTGGCAGCGGGAGTCATATGCCTGCTTCTGCCGGCTCTCCGCTGCCGCCAGGGCCTCCCGAGCCAGTCCATGCACCGTGTGGAGACGTTCTTTCAAGCAAAACAAATAATCCAACCCCAGTTTGCCCTCCACCTCCGGCTGCGCAGCTCGCGTCCAAACATCAGTGCTGCAGGAGTGCACCGGGTGGATTCCTGTGCTGCCGTCCGGTACGGCCACAGAACAAAATGCAGATGCAGGTCCCAGTCTCGCTGTCGCTGGTCCACTAGGACAGCGAGCTGGGTGGTCAGGGTCCGGTTGAAGCATTCGACCAGGCCATCGCTCTGCAGGTGCAGCGGGGTGGTCCGGGTCTTCCGGATGCCCAGCCGCCTGCAGACCTCCCCAAAGACCTCTGCCTCAAAGTTCCGTCCCTGATCGCTGTGTAGCTCCTCCGGTGCGCCGAACCAATAAAACATCTCGTCCACTAGCTTTGATGCTGTGGTGGCGGTGCTCTGATCAGGGACCGTGTACGCCTCTGGCCATTTGGGAAAGTAATCCATTGTGACCAGCACGTAGTGGTTCACCCGATCTGTGGTTGGGAAAGGGCCCAGAATATCCACTTCTACTCGCTCCATCGGTGCTCCCTCCCAGTACTGCTGCGAGGCGCCGTGGGATTGCTGAGTCGGCCCTTTCTGAGCCGTGCAGGTGTCGCAGCAGTGGACATGGAGCTCTACGTCCTGGCGACATCCGGGCCTCCATCGCCCTGTGGACCAACTGGAGCACATTTGCCACAGCCGCTGGGGAACCAGCAGCTGCCAGACGTGACGCTGCCCAGCTGGAGCCTGCCACTGCCAATACACCACACCCTCATGACAGCGGAGATTGGCCCACTGGGAGTGTAGGGCCTTGGTCTGTGGGTCCAGCACGGACATGGTCTCCCAGGAGGGCTGCTGGCCCACGTCCCGCCACTGCCGAACCCGGGAGATGACTGGGTCTCTGTCCTGCTCGCTCTGCAGCTGCTGCGTGCCGAGGGCCTCCGTGACGTTATCGCTGGGGAGAGCTGACTGATTATTCGAGTAGGAGCTGTGTGCTGCTGTGTTATTCCTGCTCACAGCGGTCAGCAGCCCGTGGGATGGCTTGGTCTTGATCCTCTGCCTGCTGGCAGTGCCGACAGTCCTCCGCAGCACAAGGACACCGAGACAGCATGTCAGCAGTGGCATGGAGGTGGCCTGCCCGATGCACAATCTGAAAATCATAATCCTGCAGTGCCTCCAGCCATCTCGCCTACTGTCCATCCAGCTCTTTAAAGTTCAGTAGCCAGGTCAGGGAAGCATGATCCGTCCTGAGCTGGAACCTCCCCCCATACACATACGGGCGAAAATGACAAAGCCCCTGGATGACAGCCAACAGCTCTCTGCAAGTAACACAATAGTTCCTTTCGGCTCTGCTGAGTGTGCGTCTGAAAAAAGCATCTGCCTGCTCTCCGTGTTCTCCCTCCTGGGATAACAGTGCCCCGATGCCCTGGCTGCTGGCGTCCATGTCCACAATGAAAGGGCAGTTCGGGTCAGGATACTGCAGGATGGGGGCTCCGATGAGCGCCGAGTGAAGCCGGGAAAAAGCAGCAGTACAGTTGTCACTCCACTGAAACACATGGCCCTTCTGTGTCAGCTGATGCAGCGGGCTGGCGATGGTGGCGAAGTCCTTCACAAATCTCCTATAATAGGAGGCCAGTCCGAGAAAACTCCGTAGCTCTCCCACATCCCACGGCACTGGCCAGTTTTTCACCGCTGCCACTTTCTCTGGATCGGTGGCGGCTCCCGCTACACTGACAACGTGGCCCAGGAAGGTGGTCTCCCGACGAAATAGGTGGCATTTCTGCGGGTGTAGCCACAGCCTGGCCTGTCGGATGGCATCTAATACTTCCTGGAGGTTGGACAGGGCACCATCAAAGTCAGCTGTGTGAACCAGCAGGTCATCCAGGTAAACAATGCAGTGGTTCCGGGGCACGTGAGCCAACACTCGCTCCAACAGACGTTCAGAGGTGGCCGGGGCATTGCAAAGTCCAAACGGCATCACCTTGAACTGATACAGTCCCTGCCCGATGGAGAAGGCTGTTTTCTGGCGGGCCTCAGGTGACAGCTCTACCTGCCAATAGCCGCTGTGGAGGTCCAGCGAGCTGAACCAGCTGGAGCCGGTGATGTAATCCAGCACATCATCGATGCGGGGCAGAGGGTAGGAATCCTTGCAGTTAACGTCATTCAGGCGCTGGTAATCCACACAGAATCGCCACGACCCGTCCTTCTTCTTAACCAGAACCACCGGCGCCACCCAGGGGCTGCTGGAGGGCTCAATAACATCTGCCTCCAGCATTTCACGCATTTTTTGTTCTGCCGCCACCCACCTTGAAAAAGGCAGATGGCAGGGGCGGAGCCGGATCGGCCCGGTCTCACCGGTGTCGATCCCGTGCCGCACCAAGCTGGTTCGGGTGCACCCCTCATCCTTCGCAGTGAAGACGTCAGTGTAGCAGTCCAACAGCTCCCGCAGCTGGCACCTCTGCCCCGATTCTGGTCCGCTGCAGCTCTGCTGGAACAATTCTTCGACTGTCTGCTGTGTTTCTGCTGACATATTGACCCACTCCACTGTGGCCCTCCCCCTTGCTGTCTCTATCGGCGATTGCGCTCCCTCTGCTAGTGCTGATGGTGCCGCTGTGTTCAGTTCTGGCGGCGACCTGCCCGGTTTGGCCCCCGGGTTCCTCCTCTGGGTCCCGCTGCAGAACAAGATGGTCCGAGCCCCCAGCTGGAGGAACGATCTGGCGGTGTCAATTTTTTGCGCCCCATGCTGCGAGCAGATCGAGTCCAATAATGCAGGGATCTTGAATGTGAGCCAACCAGAACGGGTGGTTTATGTTCTGGCCGGCCACCCCCACCAGAAGAACTCATCGCCCTCCCAGTCTGGCGCGCTCACAGGTGGCTGTGGTGATGCAGCGCCTGGTGGGTTCCCACCCCTGTGGTTCTGCCTCGTCCGTAACGGGCAGCACTCCGGGTCGGACCAGGGAGATGGTAGAACCAGTGTCGATCAGTGCCCGGATTGGCGTGTTGTCCAACCTGCACTGTAGGTACATCCCTAGCGAGTGTCCAATTCGGCCCAAACATGATGACAGTTAATTGGGGAAAATGTCTGTGGGAGGCGGCAGGTCCTCGTCCATACCACCTCACTCTAGTTTAAAGTTGGCGAGGGGCCGGTTTGTTGCGGGGTGGGTGCCGGGCAGTACCGCGTGATGTGTCCTGGTTCCCCGCAGCGGAACACCCTTCTTCGCGCCGCCGTTGCCGTCTCCTTCTTGGCTGCGGCGCTGTGGTCCGGCACAGTTCCTTTTCCTCCTCTTTGCTGTCAGCCTGGAAGTCTTTCTGCCTCGGTGCCGACACATCAGCTGCACAATCCGTTAGCGGTTCCACCTGCTCTGCTTCTGCCACAGCTGTTTCCCAGCTGCTCGCGGCGTGAATCCAGATGTGGCTCTGGAGCTGGGCTGGGCGGAGCCCCCGGATGAAGTGCTGGAGGGCGAGCTTCTCCACTGCCCCCGGCTCGAAATCCGGGTAGCCACACCATGTCAGCAGCCGTATGTCCACTGCGTAGGCTCCCAGGCTCTCTCAGCTGCCTCGCCAGCGGTTGGCCAGCTGTTCCTGGGCGTGCTCAGCGTTGGCTGCTCTCCCAAACCGCCTCCGAGCGCTTCTTGTAGTGCTGGCCAGCTGCAACGTTCCTCGGGCCAGAGATTGAACAGCATGTGGAGAGCCCTTCCCTCCAGGGCCAGCGCGACCTGCATGGCGGTCTCTTCGGGTGGCCAGCCATTTAGCGCAGCAGCCAGCTCGACCTGGACCAGCTAGTCGTCCAGCAGGGTTTCGCCATTAAAGCGGGGAAGTTTTGCCCGTTGGCGGATTGGTGGGATGGTCGCCTCTTGGTCAATCGCCGCCCCTGGTCGCAGTGGAATCGCGGGGCCAATCTGCTCTGCTTAGCCTGCTCTGCCTTGAGAAAGGCAGAAGGTGGGGTATGCTGGTCCCGTCGGGTCTGCTGCTCCATTCATCCCGGCGAGCAGCTGCGGGGGGTTGGTGTATCAGCTCTGTCGTCCAATCCCCAGCTGAGCAATGAACCGCTCAAGCTGCTGAATCTCCGTTCTGATTCTGGCTTCCATCTGCTCCATTATCCCACTTCTGACACCAGTGTGACGTTGTAAGGGTTCACACAAGGAGAGATGACTGTGACGAAACAGGCTTTATTTATACACACTCTCACAACACAAAACGGAGGGGAGGTCATTTACACAGACTCCTGTCTCACTTATGGTGACACAAAACACATGATCGATCACATACAGGGAACAACACTAACTGGTCTTATAACACTGCTGCAACAGCAATAACACTTAGAACACATGAATAATAACAATCTTTGAATCCTCCGTGGCGCAAGCATGCCGGGAGAATCCCCTCACCCTTATCACAGCCCCAACGTTACAGTATCAATGACCCCCCCCCCCCCAGCTATGGTAATATTCATATTCCTAGAAACACTGGCCGAGGTGGTGGTATCGGGGTAATGTATGAATCCACATTACCAATGAACCCTCAGCCTAAGCTAAACTCAAATTATAACTCTTTTGAATGCTTAATTTTTAGCTTAGCACACCCATCCTGGTGGACAGAACAGCCTATTTTATTTGTCACAGTACAGTATATCACCCTCCCAGTGCTTCGTTTGCTGAATTTATGTCTGAATTCCCTGAGTTCTTAACAACCTTAGTTCTCAGTTCAGACAAGATTATCATAGCTGGTGATTTTAATGTTCATATAGACGTTGATAATGATAGTCATAGTGTAGCATTTCTCTCCCTCTTAAATTTAACTGGTTTTTCCTCGGTGTGTTAGTAAACCATCTCATCACCGTAATCACACCCTTGACCTGGTCTTAGCCTATGGTGTAGAAATTGATGCGCTGCTTGTCATCCCTCAAAATCTTACACTGACTGACCATTATTTGATAACTTTCCAATTTGTGTTATCTGATTTTACTGTATCAAGCAAAAATATAGTTACCAGATACTTACCTGATAGTGCTGTGGCTCGGTTTAAAGAATTAATCCCTTCAGCACTTACTCTATTACCATGTCTCAATATAGCAGACAGCACTGACTGCTTGAATCCATTAGAATTAGACCTCTTAGTTGATAGTACTGCAGCCTCACTGCAGACAACACGACTCCATTGCCCCTCTTAAAAAAAAAACTATTAAAAATAGGAGATTAGCTCCATGGTACAACTCCCACACTCGTGAGTTAAAACAGAAAGTTAGATTCTGTGAAAGGCTTTGGCGTGCAAATAAGACAGAAGAATCATGTTCAGCCTGGAATGCCAGCCTTATCACCTATAAGAAATCTCTCCATAGCGCTAGGCGACAGTACTATTCATCCTTGATAGAAGAAAATAAAAACAACCATAGATTTCTTTTTAACACTGTGGCTCAGCTAACCAAGAGCCAAAATGCCATAGATCCCTACATTCCTCCAACTCTTAGTGCTGACGACTTTTTGAATTTTTTTAATGATAAAATTGTTTTCTTCTTCTTTAGATTTGATTGGCGGTTGGCAACCAGCTCAAAGGTGCATTACCACCACTGACTTGATTATGTTTTCCTCATAGCTTTGTGACGTTTTCCTCTTATCACTCTGTGATGTTTTCCTCATAGCTTTGTGACGTTTTCCTCATAGCTTTGTGACGATTTCCATAGCTTTGTGACATCTTCCTCGTAGCTTTCTGACGTAATCCTCATAGCTTTGTAGCTTTGTGACATCTTCCTCATAGCTTTGTGATGTTTTGACCAAGATTCGGGAGTCAGTATTAGGAATAATATTCCAAAACCAATATCCCCCATAAAAATACCAAGCCTCTGCCTAACACTGCTGTGTCCACAGGCTCAGAACTCCACTTTTCTGAATTTTCTATTAGTCATTCTGATCTAGCCCTAATAGTGTCAGCCTCTAAACCAACTACCTGTCTCTTAGACCCAATCCCCGCTAGACTCCTGAAGGAATCGCTATCTCTGATTAGTGCACCGCTTTTGAACATAATTAATATGTCTATTTACAGGACATGTACCGCAGTCTTTTAAAGTGGCAGTAATTAAACCTCTACTTAAAAAAACCTTCGCTTGATTCTGGGATTTTGGCCAATTATAGATCAATATTGAACCTCCCCTACCTTTCCAAGATCCTCGAAAGTAGTCGCCAATCAACTGTGCACTTTTTTAGAAAATAATTCTATATTTGAGAAATTTCAGTCAGGTTTTAGGAAACACCACAACACAGAGACAGCCTTAGTGAAAGTTACTGATGACCTCCTTATGGCATTTGACAAAGGACTTGTCTCCGTCCTTGTCTTATTGGACCTAAATGCTGCCTTTGGCACCACTGACCACCATATTCCGCTAGAGAGACTTGAACAGCGAATTGGTTTGAAAGGAACAATGCTAAGATGGTTCCAGTCTTATCTATCAGACCGTTCCCAGTTTGTTCATGTCCATAACAAGTCCTTTACCCAGACCACAGTTAGCTATGGACTTCTGCAGGGATCGGTACTTGGACCAGTACTGTTTACATTATACATGCTGCCTTTGGGAGACATTATGAGGAAGCATTCTATTCATTTTCATTGTTACGCTGATGACACTCAATTATATTTATCCATCAATTCAAATGATCCCAGCCATTTGGGTTCACTCCAGGAGTGTCTTAAGGATATTAAAACCTGGATGAACAACAACTTTCTATTGCTGAATACAGATAAAACTGAAGTCATTGTTCTTGGCCCCAAACATGCTAGAAGTACTCTTTCTAGTAAGATAACAACACTAGACGGCATTGCACTGGCTTCTGCGTTTTCTGTTAGGAATCTTGGAGTTGTCTTTGACCAAGATATGTCTTTCAACTCTCATATACAGCAAACCATTAAGACTGCCTTCTTCCAGGGTGAATGAGGGGCGAGTTTGAATGGGTACAGGAGTGAGAGAGAATGGGTTGGTCTGGGTGAGTGATAGGGAGTTAGTGCATATGGGAGCATGTGGGTGTGAAGGTATGGGGAGGGGTGTGTCTGTGAGTCGGGAGGTGCTGGGTTAAGGGGGGTAGTGCCTCTCGGCATCGTGGGCTCCCCTGGGCGGGGATGACTTCTTTGGGCATGGGGGTTCCCGGGGTGTGCAATAGAGGTGCTGGGGTGGGCCCGCTGTGGGGGTGCCTGGGGGGGCTCGCGGGGGGGGGGGCTGGTCTCCACACCGGGGGGTGGGGTTGCTGGCCTCCTGGTGTCTGGGGCCCGGAGGCGGGTGTTGGCCCCGCTGGGGGGGGGGGGGGGTCAGGTGGGTCCGGGGGGGTCAGGCGGGTCCGGGGGGGTGGGCTTGCCGCGCTGGCCGCCGAGCAGCCTGGCCTCCCTTGATCGTCCCTCCGGGGGCGGATGCCTGGCTTTCCTGGGGCTTGCTGACCTCGGACGTCTGTGCCCTGTGGGGGTTGGTGGCGCTGCCTTGCCTGCTCGGGGTTCCCGGGGGGAGAGCTGCTGTGACCGGCCCTCTGCTTCGTATGTTTCCTGACAAACCACTCACATGCACACACTTATTTTGCGCGCGTTCTCATATATATATGCACGCAGACATACACACACAAGTGTCTCTCCTTTAACATGTGCGGAAACCAGACTCGTGTTGAAACATCTTTGGTGGAAGAAGCAGTTTGTCTTTTGTTTGTTTTAGTTGTTGGTTTGTTTGTTTGTTGTTTTTTTTTGTCTGTTCCCCTCCCTTTTCTTTCCCCCCTCCACACACTTCCTTTCCCTCTTCCCCATCCTATTGGGTCTTCCATGGGTAAAATAATTAAAATAAAGTATTAAAAGTTATTACAGGAGGAGTTTACAACAATATACAATACACAGTTAGGTACTGTATAAGCTCCTCTTGGCAACATAAATCTGTTTTGGCACAATAAGGGTGACAGATCCCTGTTCTGTTTGCCTAGCTGCCTGACAGGACAAGGGGAAGGAAAAAAAAAAGACTGCCTTCTTCCAACTGCATAATATTTCTAAAATTAGGTCCATCCTGTCTCATGAAGATGCAGAGAAACTTGTCCACGCCTTCATCACCTCTAGGTTAGACTATTGTAATTCACTTTTATCAGGTTGTCCTAATAAGTCCATAAAGTTTCTCCAACTTATTCAGAATGCAGCTGCACATATTCTAATGAGAACAGGGAGAAGAGATCACATTACCCCAGTTTTAGCTTCTTTACATTGGCTCCCAATAAAATATAGAATTGAATTCAATATATTGCTCCTAACTTATAAAGCCCTTAATGGTATGGTTCCTTCTTATCTGCAAGAACTCATACAGTAGTTCCCTATCATCCAACCAAAGCTCTGCGCTCCCAAGAATCCAAACTGCTGGTGGTCCCCAAGTTCTCCAGAAGTAGATTGGGAGGTAGAGCTTTCAGTTATCAAGCTCCCCTCTTGTGGAACCGTCTTCCCAGTTCAGTTCGGGGGGCAGACACTCTCTCTTTATTCAAGAGTAAGTTGAAATCTTTTCTCTTTGATAAGGCCTATAGTTAAAAATGTTGCCGCTGCCAGGCCTTCATTCGCATGTGCAGCCTAACCAGGCTTGAAACTGGAATGTCTGGCTTTGAATGTAACTACTGCCAGGCCTCCTACTTTTTACCTCTTTTTTCAACCCAGGCGGTCAAGGCGGATGGCCGTCCTCTATGAGCCGTGGTTCCGCTCGAGGTTTCTGCCCGTTATAGGGAAGTTTTTCCTTGTCTGTGTCGCCGCAGTGCTTGCTCTTAGGGGTCTCTACTGGGTTCTATAAATTTGAGAGCGTGGCCAAAACCCATTCTTTTCTGTAAAGTGCCTTGAGATGACCTGTGTTGTGATTTGGGGCTATATAAATAAAATTGAATTGAATTGAATTGAATTGAAGTGTCTCTTTTTCCTTTGACCCTGTGGTTTCAGTCTTGTGGCCTCCACATGCTAGTGATTCTTTTGTCATCATGCAGTCAGTCAGAGCCTGACATGACATGACAGCTAAATAATATGTGGTCATAACACATGGCATTGGTGGGACATGCCAATGGTTTCAGAGTATGACTAAGCTGAATTACATGTAGCAGGAATCTTGGCACAACACATGCCTATAACTAAAATGTGATGATGACAGGGTGTTAATGGTGGTATATGACTGCAGGATTTAGTTGACATGTAGAGAACTGGTGGAGATGTATCAGTAGGTACCTTTTAATGTGCAAGAAAATCAGTAGGTCGCAAAAGTTTGATAGGAAGGTTATAAAGGGAATTACAGTCAAAAAACACTAAATGGATTGATAGGGAAAATAAAGTTAAATAGACAGGACAGATTTTGAGAAAATGTGACACCTTGAGGCATTTTTTTTGTTAACGTTGGTAACATTGTGTTTTAACACAGTTTGAGTATACTGAACATGAATATGATAGCTACCAACCTCAATGTTTGGATTTAAGCACTGAAAATGGAAATTTAAAATAGACCCCTAAAATGTTATAATTTTTCATCTTGAAGTAGCTTAAATTCCAATAAGGGAAATTATTAATTTTCTGTGATGCATTAAATACTACTTTTTATAGTAGTTATTGGTTTTAGAACATAATTGGAGAAAATAAAGCACGTAAGGACCTCTTGGGTGTACTTTTAAAGCATGAGTCACAACAATTAGTATGTTATGTCCAACACTTTTTTTTAAATTTCACATCCACATCCAGATTTTTTCCATCAAGATAAAAGGTCATGAGCATTTTTATCATGTTTGTAGTCAGCTTCATGTGTGCCTGTGTTTGTGTTTATGTTGAATGTAATTGTAGTTTGCAAATACGGATGTCACCTGACTGCAAAACAAATCTACCTACGGGTACAAATAAAGTAACCTGAACCTGAACCTGAACCTGAACCTGAAGGTGATGAACTGATGATACACTGTGGCAACCTGAAAGGGAGCAGCCGAAAGAAAAAAAAATAAAAATAAATGCACATCCAAATCAAACTGTGAATGACTTTAAGAAAACAAATACCCTATAAACTTTTTTGTTTAAATAATTGCATGATGAAGTGGAAATATATTTTCATGAAATAATACAAGGTTACATCCCATACAGTTTCAGGACTCCAATGATCATGTCTTTATTGAATTATGTTTCAATCTATTTCAGACAATTGTTCATTTGCTCAGTTGTTGCTAAACTTTTAAATGTCTGGTCTGTTAATTGATCACTTAAGAATTTTACCCTTTAAGACATGTTATTTCAGCTATACTTTTGTGCAATTAGCCTGAATGCAAATGGTGATTCCAGTACAGTTTCTGATGACGATCTGCTAAGATATTTCAATTGTGAATTACAATTGTGAATTGAATATACAGTATCTCACAAAGGTGAGTACACCCCTCACATTTTTGTAAATATTTTATTATATCTTTTCATGGGACAACACTGAAGATGCGTGGCGCGGTGGTGGAGTGGTTAGCACTGCGGCAGCACAGCAACTCACCCTTGGCCGGGGGATCCTGGGTTCGATCCCAGCCCCCGACCAACAGTGATCTGTGTGGAGTTTGCTTGTTCTCCCCGTGTCTGCGTGGGTTTACTCCGGGATTTCTCCGGTTTCCTCCCACATGCCAAAAACATGCAAGTTAGGTTAATTGGCATCAAACTGGGGATTCTAAATTGTCCTTAGGTATGACTGTGAGAGTGAATGGTTGTTTGTCTCTCTGTATTGGCCCTGCGATGGGCTGGCAATCTGTCCAGGGTGTACCCTGCCTCTCGCCCAAAGATGCTGGGATAGGCTTCAGCGCCCCCGCAACCTGAAAAGGATTAAGCGGAAGAAGATGAATGAATGAATGAATGAATGAACACTGAAGATAAGACACTTTGATACAATGTAAAGTAGTCAGTGTACAGCTTGTATAACAGTGTAAATAAATTTGCTGTCCCCTCAAAATAACTCAACACACAGCCATTAATGTCTAAACCGCTGGCAACAAAAGTGAGTACACCCCTAAGTGAAAATGACCAAATTGTGCCTATAGTGTCAATATATTGTGTGGCCACCATTATTTTCCAGCACTGCCTTAACTCTCTTGGGCATGGAGTTCACTAGAGCTTCACAGGTTGCCACTGGAATCTTCTTCCACTCCTCCATGATGACATCACGGAGCTGGTGGATGTTAGAGACCTTGCACTCCTCCACCTTCCATTTGAGGATGCCCCACAGATGCTCAATAGGGTTTAGATCTGGAGACATGCTTGGCCAGTCCATCACCTTTACCCTCAGTTTCTTTAGCAAGGCAGTGGCCATCTTGGAGGAGTGTTTGGGGTCATTATCATGTTGGAATACTGCCCTGCGGCCCAGTTTCCAAAGGAAGGGGATCATGCTCTGCTTCAGTATGTCACAGTACATGTTGGCATTCATGGTTCCCTCAGTGAACTGTAGCTCCCCAGTGCTGGCAGCACTCATGCAGCCCCAAACCATGACACTCCCACTACCATGCTTAACTGTAGGCAAGACATACTTGTCTTTGTACTCCTCATCTGGTTGCCGCCACACACGCTTGACACCATCTGAACCAAATAAGTTTATGTTGGTCTCATCAGACCACAGGACATGGTTCCAGTAATCCATGTCCTTAGTCTGCTTGTCTTCAGCAAACTGTTTGCGGGCTTTCTTGTGCATCATCTTTAAAAGGGACTTCCTTCTGGGACGACAGCCATGCAAACCAATTTGATGCAGTGTGCGGCGTACGGTCTGAGCACTGACAGGCTGACCCCCCACCCCTTCAACCTCTGCAGCAATGCTGGCAGCGCTCATACGTCTATTTTCAAAAGGCAACCTGTCATGTATCTGAGCTCTGGTTTGTTGCTGAGCTCAGATCCTCACCTTATTTCTAGTTTTGTGTATCTTTTAGTCTATTTTGTACTGTATCTGTTGTATATGTTATTGGTATGCTTTTCTGTTCTGTGGCACTTCTCCCTCCTCAGCTCCCAGACACACCCTCCAGTTGATTGCTGTGCCTCAGGTCCTCTCAGTTGCAATCAGTTGGTTATCAGGTCACCTGCCATTCACACCTGCTGCTCGTTAGTTTCCCCATTATTTATAGACTGGCAATTCTTTCCATCAGTGCGGCAGCCACAATTGTGTTTGGACTGTTTTCCTGTTCCCTGGACAGTCTCCCCCTCCATTTCTCCAGGGATTTTCCAGCCCTGGAGTTGCTCATCTATGTAAGTTTTTTCTGTTGCCTTTTTGTATCTGTCTACACAGTTATTTTTGGACTGTTATGTTTTTTCTGTTAATAAATGTCTTCACTGCAGTTAAGCACCTGAGTTTGTTTTTGGCTTGGAGGGACGTTCATGACACAACCTCTGGATATGACGCAGTGCACGTGCACACAACTTCTTTGATCGACCATGGCGAGGCCTGTTCTGAGTGGAACCTGTCCTGTTAAACCACTGTATGATCTTGGCCACTGTGCTGCAGCTCAGTTTCAGGGTGTTGGCAATCTTCTTATAGCCTAGGCCATCTTTATGTGAGCAACAATTCTTTTTTCAGATCCTCAGAGAGTTCTTTACCATGAGGTGCCTTGTTGAACTTCCAGTGACCAGTATGAGAGAGTGTGAGAGCGATAGCACCAAATTTAACACACCTGCTCCCCATTCACACCTGAGACCTTGTAACACTAACGAGTCACATGACACCGGGGAGGGAAAATGGCTAATTAGGCACAATTTGGACATTTTCACTAGTGGTGTACTCACTTTTGTTGCCAGCAGTTTAGACATTAATGGCTGTGTGTTGAGTTATTTTGAGGGGACAGCAAATTTACACTGTTATACAAACTGTACACAGACTACTTTACATTGTATCAAAGTGTCATATTTTCAGTGTTGCTCTGGGTGAGAGGCGACGAGCAGGGGTGGGTATTCTTGTATCCCCCTACCTTGCTGCCTCTATATTGGAGTTTTCTCTGGTGGACGAAAAAGAATTTGTGCCTATGCACCAAATGATGGTTCAGAGTACCCACCCTTTTTGGAGTCTCTGACTAGGGTGCTGGAGAGTACTCTTCTTGGAGACTTCATTGTCCTACTGGGGGACTTCAATGTGCACGTGGGCAACAAGTGTGAAACCTGGAAGGGAGTGATCGGGAGGAACGGCCTGCCCAATCTGAACCCGAGTGGTGTTCAGTTATTGGACTTCTGTGCTAACCACAGTTTGTCCATAACGAACACCATGTTCAAGCATAAGGGTGTCCATATGTGCACCTGACACCAGGACACCCTAGGTCGCAGGTCGATGATCGATTTTGTTATCGTGTCATCAGACCTGCGACCATATGTCTTGGACACTCGGGTAAAGAGAGGTGCAGAGCTGTCAACTGATCACCACCTGGTGGTGAGTTGGATTCGATGGCAGGAGAGGATGCCATTCAGACCTGGTAGAACCAAACATATAGTGAGGGTGTGTTGGGAACATCTGGCTGAGGCCCCTGTCCGGGAGGTCTTCAACTCCCACCTCCAGAAGAACTTCAACCACATTCTGAGGGAGTCTGGAGACATGGAGTCTGAATGGGCCATGTTCTCCACCTCCATTGTTGAAGCGGCTGCCCAGAGCTACGGCTGCAAGATCATCGGTGCATCTCATGGTAGCAACCCCCGAACCAAGTGGTGGACACCAGTGGTGAGGGGGGCCATTAAGCTGAAGAAGGAGTCCTATCAAGCTTGGTTGGCTTGTGGGACTCCCAAAGCAGTTGAGGTGTACCGATAGGCCAAGTGGAGTGCAGCTCGGGTGGTTGCTGAAGAAAAAACTCAGGTATGGGAAGAGTTCGGTGAGGCGATGACACAAGACTTTCGGTCAGCCTCGAAGAGGTTCTGGCAAACTGTCCGGCAGCTCAGGAGGGGGAAGCAGCTCCCTGTCCACACTGTGTATGGTGCGGATGGGGCACTGCTGACTTCGACTGGGGGTATTGTCAGGCGGTGGAAGGAATACTTCAAGGATCTCCTCAATCCCATTGACACGCCTTCCACAGAGGAAACAGGGCTTGTGGATGAGGGGGATGACTCGCCTATCACAGGGGCTGAGGCCGCCAAGGTGGTTAAAAATCTCTTTGGTGGCCGGGCCAGGGGGTTGACGAGATTCGCCCTGAGAACCTCAAGGCCCTGGATGTTGTTGGGCTGTCATGGTTGACACACCTCTGCAACATTGCATGGAGGTTGGGGGCAGTGCCTTTGGCATGGGAAACCGGGGTGGTGGTTCCTCTCTTCAAAAAAGGGGACCGGAAGGTGTGCTCCAACTTTAGAGGGATCACACTCCTCAGCCTCCCTGGGAAAGTCTATGCCAAGGTGCTAGAGAGGAAAGTTCAGCCGTTGGTTGAACCTCGGATTCAGGAGAAGCAATGTGGTTTTTGTCCTGGCCGTGGCACATCGGACCAGCTCTTTACCCTCTCGAGAATCCTTGTGGGTTTGTGGGAGTTTGCCCAACCAGGTTGCATGTGCTTTGTGGACATGGAGAAGCATTTGACCGTGTCCCTCGTGGTTTTTTGTGGGGGGGTGCTTCGGGAGTATGGAGTATCGGACTTGTTATTACGAGCTATTCAATCTCTGTACAAACATTGTGAGAGTTTGGTTCATATTGCCAACACTCGGTCGGACTCATTCCTAGTGAGAGTTGGACTCTGCCAGAGCTGCCCTTTGTCACCGATCCTGTTCATAATTTTTATGGACAGGATTTCTAGATGCAGCCAGGGAATGGAGGGTGTCATGCTTGGTGACCACAGGATCTCATCTCTGTTGTTTGCAGATGATGTTGTCCTGCTGGCTTCATCCAGCAATGACCTACAGGTCTTACTGGGACAGTTTACCGCTGAGTGTGAAGCGGCTGGGATGAGAATCAGCACCTCCAAGTCGGAGTCCATGGTACTTAGCCGGAAAAAGGTGGACTGTCCTCTCTGGGTTGGGGACAAGCTCCTGCCCCTGACATATTACTGGACCCAGGGAACACACACACAGGCTCGAGTGAAATTCAATAATCTTTATTTGTGTCAACAGAGGGTGTGTGGGTGCGTGTCTGCGTTGTGTGAATGTGATGACGATGGATATGCTGCAGCTGGGGGCGAGACAGAGCGCCGTACAGCCTGGCAACCCTAGAACAGAGCCAAAGCACAGACGTTAGTTCTTTCTACTTAAATGTGAGCTGAATAATGACTGAGGCTTACTTGCAGGTGGAATAATGCGAGCGCAGGTTCAGCCTGAGGGCTCCAGCCAGGAAGACAGCGTCTGCGGGACACTCCCGGTGATGAGCAGTGAGGTTTGGAGAGGCGAGAGGAAAACGTTCCGCCGCCAGAGGAATTCACCTGTGCACAGGGGAGAGACTGAGAGGGAGGTGAGTAGCGGAATGCTTACTTTGAGAAGAGGGATCTTCCAAAAGATGAGGTAGCGTTCTGTTCGGAGGGTTTTGGGAGGTTTGGAGAGGCGAGAGGAAAACGTTCCGCTGCCGCGGGGAATTGGTTCCGCCACCAGAGGAATCCACCTGTGCACAGGGGAGAGACTGAGAAGAGGGATCTTCCAAAAGACGAGGTAGCCTTCTGTTCGGAGACAGACGTGAGGGAGACGAAGGTCAGGGAGAAATGACAGACGGCTCCGTGCCGAGGCTCAGGCACAGTGGGCTATAAAGCCTGTGAGTGATTGGCAGCAGGTGTGCGCGCAGCTGAAGCAGGTGACGGCCCAGAGTGAGTCGTGACAGTACTCCCCCCCCCTCCCTGAGTGGCGCCTCCCGGCGCCGGCCTACCTGTGTGCATCTGATGGAAGTCCCTGATGAGGCGCTTGTCCAGCATGAAGGATGGACGCATGGCCAGGACCTCCACTCAGGGCCATACCCTTCCCAGTCCACCAGGTACTGCAGGCTGCGACCCCGGCGGCGGACGTCCAAGATGGAGTTGACTCTCCATGCCGGGTCGCCGTCAATCAACACTGGCGGTGGTGGAGCCTTGGGAGGGAGGCAGAGAGGGCTGGACACGATGGGCTTGACCTGGGAAACGTGAAACGTGGGACAAACACGGAGAGAGGGGGGCAGAGCCAGGCGCACAGCCACAGGATTCACCACACGAACAATAGGGAAGGGCCCAATAAAGCGCTGAGCCAGCTTCCTCTTCTCAGCCTTCAAAGCAATGTGCTGAGTTGATAACCATACCTGTTGACCCACCTGGTACTGAGGAGCAGGTCTTCTGCGACGGTTCGCTGTCCTTGAGTTGCGCTCGGTCGTGCGTATAAGGGCCTGGCGCGTAGCAGTCCAGAGCCGGCGACAGCGCCTCAGGTGGGCATGGATGGAAGGCACGGCCACCTCCCCCTCCTCTTCGGGAAAAAGCGGGGGATCGTAACCCAGCGAAGCCTTGAAGGGAGACATGCCGATTGCAGAGGATAAGGTCAAATTGTGGGCATATTCGATCCACGGCAGATGACTGCTCCAAGACGAGGGACTGGAGGCGATGACGCAGCACAGAGTGGCCTCCAGCTCCTGATTGGCCCGCTCGCACTGCCCATTGCTCTGCGGGTGATGACCAGAGGACAGGCTCACCGTTGCCCCCAGCGCGTTGCAAAAACTCCTCCATATGCGGGACACAAACTGGGGGCCCCGATCGGAGACAGTGTCCCTGGGAATCTTGTGAAGACGCACGACATGCTGCACCAACAGGTCCACCGTCTCTTGTGCCATGGGGAGCCCATGTAAAGGGACGAAATGGGCAGCCTTAGAAAAGCGGTCCACGATGGTGAGGACGGTGTCGAAATGGTTGGATGCCGGGAGGCCAGTTACAAAGTCCAGGGCGATGTGGGACCATGGTCTTCCAGGGACCGGCAAGGGATGGAGGAGACCCGCTGGCGGTGATGACGATGGTTTCCCGGTGGCACACTGAGGACAGGCACGGACATAATTGATGATGTCATTCCGGAGGCCCGGCCATCAGAACGACCTCTGGAGTAGCTCCACCGAACGGGTAATCCCAGGATGGCAGGCGAGCTTGGACGAGTGGGCCCAGTGAATCACGTCACCTTGGACCGATGATGGGACGAATAGTCTTCCTGCAGGCCCCCTGCCTGGATCCGGCTCAGCCTCTTGCGCCTTCAGGACCTTATCCCGGATGCCCCACAAAAGGGCACCCATGACGCACGAAGCAGGGAGGATGGTGTGCTCATGCCCCTCAGAAGCCTCTGAGGCGAACTGCCTAGACAGGGCGTCAGGTTTGCCGTTCTTCATCCCGGGGCGGTAGGTGATGGTGAACCTGAAGCGCCCAAAGAACAAGGACCAGCGGGCCTGGCGGGCATTCAGGCGTTTAGCCATTCTCAGGTACTCCAAGTTCTTATGGTCGGTCCACACCACAAAGGGTTGCACGGCCCCCTCCAGCCAGTGACGCCACTCCTCCAGCACGAGCTTCACCGCCAGGAGCTCCCTGTCGCCGACGTCATAACTCCTCTCCGCGGGGGACAGCCGCCGAAAGAAGAAGGCACAGGGGCGGATCACCCTGTCCACTGGAGAGCGTTGTGACAGGACTGCCCCCACCCTTGAGTCAGAGGCATCCACCTGCCTCTGACAGCGGGAGAGGCAGGTGGATCCACCTGCCTCTCCCACAGGTGGATCTCCTGTCAGAGCGGGATCCACCTGCGTCAGGACCCGAGAGGATGAGAATTCGGTCTTCAGAGCCGCAAAAGCCACCGCAGCCTCTTCCGTCCAACGGAACGTCACCTTGGGGGAGGTGAGACGGGTCAGGGGGAGAGCGATCGTGCTGTAGTTGGGGACAAACCTGCGGTAAAAATTGGCAAACCCCAGGAATTGCTGCAGCTGCTTCCTCGACGAGGGGGGAGGCCAATCCACCACCGCCTTAACCTTCCCAGGATCCGGGATGACCTGGTTGTGTGAGATAATGAAACCCAGAAAGGAGGTCTTCTCGGTCTACAACTCGCACTTCTCCGCTTTAACAAATAATTTGTTCTCCAGGAGCCATTGGAGGACCCATCTCACATGGACCTGATGCTCCTCTCGTGACTGAGAGAAGATCAAAATGTCGTCCAGATAGATGAAGACGAAGGACCCAAGGAAGTCCCGGAGAACGTCGTTAATCAGGCGCTGGAAGATGGCCAGAGCGTTGGTCAGCCCAAATGGCATTACGAGATATTCAAAGTGGTCGCTTGGGGTCCGGAAACTCGTCTTCCACTCGTCACCCTCCCGGATCCGCACGAGGTGGTAGGCGCTGCGGAGATCCAACTTCGTGAACCAGGAGGCCCCCTGGAGGGAGTCGAATGCAGAGTCCATGAGGGGGAGAGTGTACTTGTCCTTGATCGTAATATCGTTCAGAGCCCGGAAGTCGATACAAGGACGAAGGGAACCATCCTTCTTACCGACGAAGAAGAAGCCCGCCCCCACCGGCGAAGAAGAAGGCCGAATGATGCCCGATCTGAGCGACTCCTTGATATAAGCGTCCATTGCCTCCCGCTCCGGAGCCGATAAGCTGTAGAGGCGGCTCGACGGCAGGGGGGCGCCAGGGCGGAGATTAATGGCTCAGTCGTACAGGCGGTGGGGGGGGGGAAGACAGTGCCTGGGACTTGCTGAACACCGCTCCAAGGTCATGAAACTCCGGTGGCACTCTGGATAGGTCAGGAGGAGGAAGGGGGGCGGGGGAGGAGAGAGGGACTGAGGGAGAACATGCTGCAGACTGGAGGCAAGCGCTCAGGCAGAAAAGGCTCCAAGCGAGGACGCTGCCTGTACGCCAATCGAAGGTTGGGTTGTGGAGGCGGAGCCAGGGGTAGCCCAGGATGACGGGGGCGGCCAAGGTGGATAGCACAAATAGCCGAAGGTCCTCCCGATGGTTGCCCGAGATGATAGCCGAGACTGGGGCTGTCTGGCGTGTAACTGTCTCCAGAGGAGCCTTTGACAGGGCGACGAGACTTAGGGGGGCCGGAAGGGTACAGCAGGGGAGCCCCAGTCAGGTTGCCAGTTGCCCTGAAATAAAGTTCTGCTCAGCCCCTGAGTCCACCAGTGCATGTGTGAGAATTTCTGTGTGTTTGTAGCTAAACCTAATGGGGAGGAGACATTTTGATAGGGGATTAGGCCGAGATGAGTCCGCGAGTCCCCCTACTGCGACGCGCGGACCCCCCTCTTTTGGCCAAACAGGGCAGGTCTCGATCTCATGCTGATCATCCCCACAATACATACGCAGACCTAACTCCCTGTGGCGCTGTCTCTCGGCCAGCGAGAGTTTAGTCCGCCCCACTATCATAGCCTCGGGATCGTCTGCGGCCTCAAGCGCGGGCAATGCCAAAAGAGAAGACTTAGAGGAGTGCGGAAACTGACTGCCCAAGTGGCCGGAAGACCTCCGCTCGGCAGCCCACTCCCTCAGCCTGTTGTCAAGACTAATAGTTAGCGAAATGAGCTCCGTGAGACGCTCAGGCTTTTCTAAGCAAGCCAGCTCATCCCGCAGACTAGGGCTCAGACTCCTAATGAATATGCTGCATAGTGAGGCATCCTCCCACCCAACTTCCACTGCCACCACCCGGAAGTCGACAGCGTAGTTGGCGACTGACCGGCCACCCTGCCGAAGGTTTAATAGCCGAGTGGCGAGCACACTATCACGATCCGAGTGGTCACAAA
Source organism: Pholidichthys leucotaenia (assembly GCA_020510985.1). Classification (NCBI taxonomy): domain Eukaryota; kingdom Metazoa; phylum Chordata; class Actinopteri; order Cichliformes; family Pholidichthyidae; genus Pholidichthys; species Pholidichthys leucotaenia. The sequence goes on from CM035843.1 coordinate 101,016,069, forward strand.
CCTCGTGGAAATCGTGGACGAACTGGGCGTAGGTTAAATTATCATAACTAGGCTTTGCCATAATGGTGTATGCCCATGCTAGCACCCGTCCCTCCAACAGATTAGCCATGTACTCTATGCGGCTGTAATCGGTAGGGAAATCTCCCGGGACCTGCTGAAACACTGTCTCACTCTGAAGGATAAAGCCCCGTGCCTCCCCGAGCTTTCTGCTAAAGCGCGCGGACGTGGGGACCGGAGTGAGAAGGGTTAAGGGACCCGGGCTAGCCTGGCTAGGTGAAGAGCTAACTGGGGCTGGCCTACTATTGGGAGCCGGAGGGAAAGCCCGCTGTCCTTCCAGGCAATCCAACCGGCTGTTGATCTGGACTAGCTGATTGAGAATAACTTGCTGTTGGTGAGTTAATTGGTCCACTCGAGCCTCTAAGTTGTTAAGCTGGTGTGCAAGCCCACTGTTCGCTGGGTCGCTCTGACGGAGCCGTATTGACATATTGCTGGACCCAGGGAACACACACACAGGCTCGAGTGAGATTCAATAATCTTTATTTGTGCCAACAGATGGTGTGTGGGTGCGTGTCTGCGTTGTGTGAATGTGATGACGATGGATATGCTGCAGCCGGGGGCGAGACAGAGCGCCGTACAGCCTGGCAACCCTAGAACAGAACCAAAGTACAGACGTTAGTTCTTTCCACTTAAATGTGAGCTGAATAATGACTGGGGCTTACTTGCAGGTGGAATAATGCGAGCGCAGGTTCAGCCTGAGGGCTCCAGCCAGGAAGACAGCGTCTGCGGGACACTCCCGGTGATGAGCAGTGAGGTTTGGAGAGGCGAGAGGAAAACGTTCCGCCGCCAGAGGAATTCACCTGTGCACAGGGGAGAGACTGAGAGGGAGGTGAGTAGCGGAATGCTTACTTCGAGAAGAGGGATCTTCCAAAAGACGAGGTAGCGTTCTGTTCGGAGACAGACGTGAGGGAGACGAAGGTCAGGGAGAAATGACAGACGGCTCCGTGCCGAGGCTCAGGCAGAGCGGGCTATAAAGCCCGTGAGTGATTGGCAGCAGGTGTGCGCGTAGCTGAAGCAGGTGACGGCCCAGAGTGAGTCATGACAGCCCCAAGTGGAGGAGTTTAAGTATCTTGGGGTCTTATTCACAAATGAGGGGAGAATGGAGCAAGAGATTGACAGACGGATCGGAGCACCATCTGCAGTGATGTGGACATTGTACCGGTCTGTTGTGGTGAAGAGGGAGCTAAGTTCTAAGGCAAAGCTGTCAATTTACCATTCAATCTATGTTCCTACCCTCACCTATGGTCATGAGCTTTGGGTAATGACCGAAAGAACGAGATCGCTGATACAAGAGGCTGAAATGAGCTTTCTTCGTAGAATTGCTGGACTCACCCTCAGAGAAGGGTGAGGAGCTGAGTCATCCGGGAGAGGCTCAGAGTAGAATCGCTGCTCCTCCACATTGAATGGAGCCAGTTGAGGTGGTATGGGCATCTGACCAGGATGCCTCCTGGACGCTTCCCACTTGAGGTGTTTCGGGCATGTCCCACTGGGAGGAGACCCCAGGGCAGACCCAGGACTCGCTGGAGAGACTATGTCTCCCAGCTGGTCTGGGAACACCTTGGTATCCTCTCTGAAGAGCTGGAGCAGGTAACTGGGGAGAGGGAAGTGTGGGCTTCTCTGCTTGAACTGCTGCCTCTGCGACCCAAACCTCCGGAAATGCGGTAGAAGATGGATGGATGGATGGATGGGCTAACGCTGCCTAAATCATCTAGGTGTGACAGGGCCAAAGAGCCTTGCATATGAGACACACCTTCGTCTTGTTGTCATAACGACATTTGTGTTGTTAGCACAGACTGGTACTGAGAAAACATGCTATTCACCCTCGGCTGTGTTTTCTGCAGCTCTGGGCACACTAGTAAAAGTACTTTAAGTTGAGACTAAGGAAGACTTCACCGCATTAAGAGGTGAACTGGTTCAGTGAGGCTAGAATGTTATCTGGGTCTTCATTAAAAAGGATGTTTGGCCTTCTCATCAACCACAATGATTGTTAGATGGCAGTGCTTGTCCATTTCTTTTTCAAAAACCTCTGAATTTTTTTTTTTCAATTTTCAATTTACTGTTTTAATTTACTGTTTATGCAAGAGCTAACCACATTAGCACTAGCAGCACAACAAGAAGGTCATGAGTTTGATCCCACCCCTGACCATTGGTGACCCTTCTATGTGGAGTTTGCATGTTCTCCCCGTGTCTGTGTGGGTTTTCTCTGGGTACTCTGGTTTCCTCCCACAGACCAAAGACATGCAGGTTAGGTTAATTGGCATCAGCTGGGGATTCTAAATTGTCCTTACTGTATGTATGAATGTGAGCGTGAATGGGTGTCAGTCTCTCTGTGTTGGCCCTGTGATGGACTGGCGATCTGTCCAGGATGTACCCTGCCTCTTGTCCAAAGACGCTGGTCCCCAAAAAGGATTAAGCGGTAAAAGAGTGAGTGTATTTATGCCACTAATGGACCATATTTCATTTAAAAACCATGTCTCTTCCTCTCGCCAATTGCTACCGCAGTTCATCTTCCCTCTTATCAACTGCCGTAGCTTCCTGTGTTTAATCCAAAAGTAGGAACCTTATCTGGACTGAGACCACTTCTTTTTGCCGGACCAAGTTTCGGCTCTTTGGTCCAGACTGTGGTTTGTGGGAGGTTTTACACGTAAAACTTTGGTCCGGAAAGTCCAGACCAAACAGGTTAGGTGTGAAAGAACTCTAAAAGAAGATCTGTAAGATTAGTTAAGAGATGAAAAAAAAATGTCATTAGCACCCAATAAAACTGACCCTTTTGGAAAACTCTAATTAGGGTGGAAAAGTTCAGTATGTGTTTTTCCTTTATTTCCATCATAACTTTTTTGATTTCTGACTCGTTTCAGTGATTAGTTGAAACTGCTTTTCCGTGCAAAACTAACACTTTCCAATATAAGCACAACCACAAAGATATTGATATATTTCATGTTTGATTTGGCTTATATTCATGTACATCTGTATTTATTTGCAATATTCTTGTCTATTGTAATTCTATCAATTTATTTCTTTTCCTTTCTTCACCCATGATGCCATGAGCTGGCTGAGAGCGTGTCAACAACACAGCAACAGAGTTAGAGCAAGAGAGAGAGAGAGAGAGAGAGAGAATGAGAGGGAAAGAGGGATTTCCATTGAGACACAGGGGCTGTCATCTCCGTTCACCATGAATATCATCACCTCACTGATTCACATACACTGTACACTCAGTCTCTTTCAGGCTGTGCGCGTCGGTTGTGCCTTCTCTACACTCATGTGTCCAAGCGTTTGCTCAAACAAGACATTCAGACCGCAGTTCTGTGCTTGTTTGGTTTGGGTTTTCTCCTCTGTGCTTTTTGTCTTCGGGGGGAGCAGATGACTGGGAGGAGAGTGTATTGGAGGAGGGGGAGGCAGAGGAGGTGAGACGACTGTCTTCCTCTCATGATGTGGAGTAGTGTCCTCGGTAGAGGTAGGAAATCCCTCTTCTTTATTTCAGTTTGTGCTCCACATTTAGCCACTTTGGGCTTAGGTGTCTGGCTGCAGTATGACAGTACAGTTGCTGTGTGGACACAGGTGTGAGAGTGGATTATTTGGGGGAGAGTGAAGAAAGCATGACCAGGAGTTTGTGACCTGACTCAATCCCAGAGCTAAGGTTTGATTTGTACTTTGGTCTAAATATCTTCTTCAGTCTCACATTTTTGTGGACCTCTGCACTGTTTAAAGCTGATCTCTCAATCATGTGTTTTACTATTGCTGATATGAGCAGATGAGTAGATTTCTTGTAAAGCTTCACCAAAGTTAAAAGTTAAACTAATTAATGTGAGCAACAAATTTGATGTCTCCCCAGCCAGTAGCTTCTCATAATTTATAGTGCCAGTATAAAATGTCAAGTGTTGCTAGAATCTGTATATGTGGCATTTAAAATGAAATGCAAAGAGTACGCACAGTGACAAATAATGCAAATGTATACAATATAGAGAATTTTAGCCCATTTCCACTTCAAATCTCTGCTTTACACTCCTATATGTTTAGACCTCTCTATACGATGGTGAATATCATTACCTACACCAATATTAAAGATCTTTATCTTTACCAATATTCCTGAACACAGCTATTTGTAGGATTATTACACAAATGTAGACTGGGATTGGTCCAGTGACAGTGTGACTACTTCCTGTCATGTCTGGCATTCCTGTTTATAATGGATGGCGTGACTGCTGTGATTACCCACACACTGCTGCTCATCATTATCTCAGTGCAGTGTATGCTCATGAGATAAAAACACATACAATGAATTTCCCTGACCAGAGCGTGTACATGTATTAGAAGATTGTCTTCAGGGCTTCCTGCCTGCAGTTGCACTTAGGTTACGTTTGGTTGACAAACATACTTTTTTGGTAAACCCATCTTAATAGAATCTGTCTGTGAGAAACAAATTCAAGCTTGTACCATTTCCATCAGTGTTTATGCAGATTAACTGCCTTAGTACTATTCTTTTATTAACAAACCAATGTTCTTACATCATATGCACATGGCCCTAAAATTTGTTAACAACTTGCATGGTTTAATTTAAAGGCATTTAGAATCCATACGGAAAAGGTTCCACTCTAAGGGTGCACTCACACTACCGCCAGTTGATTTGTACGGTGCCAAAGCATGTCCTTCTTCCCCCTTTGGCCAGCACTCAGATTGTTCTGAGCCTGAACATTGCATCTTAATATGACATACGTGTAGCTGTATATCATCATGAAGCATCCTTTTGTTTATAGGAAGTGTAGTTGTACATTTTCACATTACCTTCAAGTTTGTATGGGTTTTACACAGTTGCTTCGCTATATTCATATCTGTATGAATTAGAATAAGTATTCAAACTACTATATTGCATCAATGCAAACTTTTTGATGCTGTTTTGCTAAATGATTGTCAGGAGAAATCTCACATTGATTTTATGTCATAGTAACACTGCACGGGAATGCAGTGCAAGGACTTTATCCTGTCTCACATGTGCCAGAGCTGAGGAAGTGTTTGTTGCTTAGGTGCAGTATGGAGTACTCACACTAGTGAAAACACTAGACCAGGGGTCAGCAACCTTTACCACTCAAAGAGCCATTTGGACCCGTTTCCCACAGAAAAGAAAACACTGGGAGCCACAAAAACCCTTTTGACACTTAAAATGAAATAACACTGCATATAACTTTTTTTTCCCTTTATGCTATGTATAAACAAACTATAATGTATTGCATTTATGAAATCAGGGAACTCCTGCAGAGAAAACAAAATTACATTTCTGCATGCAACAAAAACATTTTGAACTCCGAAAAAAAAAAAGACATTGGGTTGAAGGTTGACATTGGGTTGAAAGGAGAGTGCTATTTCTAGCACTGATGACTCCTGATCCTTCGATAAAAATCTCATAATTCCGCTGAAAACAATACCGAAAGCTCAGAATTCCAACACGAACCAGGGATGTGATTTGGGGTTGGGGAAATTATCTGAAAATTCAGCAGGGGGTCTGCGGGACATAGTCCCCCAGAGGGGTCCGGGGCAGAGCCCCGGTGGGGTGGGGGGTGGGGGGGAGGCAAGGGGGGCAAAGCCCCCCGAAGCTCCTGGGTTTTTATGATTTTTAAGTACCAGAACTGTGCTTAAATGACATAAAACAAACAATGAATGCCACTTATTAATGTACAGTGGGGTAAAAAAGTATTTAGTCAGCCACCAATTGTGCAAGTTCTCCCACTTAAAAGATGAGCGAGGTCTCCAATTTTCATCATAGGTATACCTCAACTATGAGAGACAAAATGAGAAAAAAAAAATCCAGAAAATCACATTGAAGGATTTTTAATGAATTAATTGGTAAATTCCTCTGTAAAATAAGTATTTGGTCAATAACAAAAGTTCATCTCAATACTTTGTTATATACCCTTTGTTGGCAATGACAGAGGTCAAATGTTTTCTGTAAGTCTTCACAAGGTTTTCACACACTGTTGCTGGTATTTTGGCCCATTCCTCCATGCAGATCTCCTCTAGAGCAGTGATGTTTTGGGGCTGTCGCTGGGCAACACAGACTTTCAACTCCCTCCCAAAATTTTCTATGGGGTTGAGATCTGGAGACTGGCTAGGCCACTCCAGGACCTTGAAATGCTTCTTACGAAGCCATTCCTTCATTGCCCGGGTGGTGTGTTTGGGATCATTGTCATGCTGAAAGACCCAGCCACGTTTCATCTTCAATACCCTTGCTGGTGGAAAGAGGTTTTCACTCAAAATCTCACGATACATGGCCCCATTCATTCTTTCCTTTACACGGATCAGTCATCCTGGTCCCTTTGCAGAAAAACAGCCCCAAAGTATGATGTTTCCACTCCCATGATTCACAGTAGGTATGGAGTTCTTTCTCCTCCAAACACGACAAGTTGAGTTTTTACCAAAAAGTTCTATTTTGGTTTCATCTGACCATATGACATTCTCCCAATCCTCTTCTGGATCATCCAAATGCTGTCTAGCAAATTTCAGACGGGCCTAGACATGTACTGGCTTAAGCAGGGGGACACGTCTGGCACTGCAGGATTTGAGTCCCTGGCGGCGTAGTGTGTTACTGATGGTAGCCTTTGTTACTTTGGTCCCAGCTCTCTGCAGGTCATTCACTAGGTCCCCCCGTGTGGTTCTGGGATTTTTGCTCACCGTTCTCGTGATCATTTTGACCCCACGGGGTGAGATCTTGCGTGGAGCCCCAGATCGAGGGAGATTATCAGTGGTCTTGTATGTCTTCCATTTTCTAATAATTGCTCCCACAGTTGATTTCTTCACACCAAGCTGCTTACCTATTGCAGATTCAGTCTTCCCAGCCTGGTGCAGGTCTACAATTTTGTTTCTGGTGTCCTTTGACAGCTCTTTGGTCTTGGCCATAGTGGAGTTTGAAGTCTGACTGTTTGAGGTTGTGGACAGGTGTCTTTTATACTGATAACGAGTTCAAACAGGTGCCATTAATACAGGTAACGAGTGGAGGACAGAGGAGCCTCTTAAAGAAGAAGTTACATGTCTGTGAGAGCCAGAAATCTTGCTTGTTTGTAGGTGACCAAATACTTATTTTACTGAGGAATTTACCAATTAATTCATTAAAAATCCTTCAATGTGATTTTCTGGATTTTTTTTTTCTCATTTTGTCTCTCATAGTTGAGGTATACCTATGATGAAAATTGGAGACCTCTCTCATCTTTTAAGTGGAAGAACTTGTACAATTGGTGGCTCTCTAAATACTTTTTTGCCCCACTGTATAATATTGACTTGTGTTCCAAGAAGATAGCATTCCTAAAATATTCCAACAAGCATTATCCATCATATGCTTTAACACTTGATCAAATCAAAATCAGTTAATTTTATCTGTTCCATAATAGAAATAAAATTCCAACATACCATTACTTTTTATAATTTCAGCATTCATTTCAGATCACCAGTTTCAATCTCCATTGAGACTTGAGCAGTTCATTTTGCACAATCACTGATGTAGCCAAGTCTTAGAAATATTCAAAAGTTATGAGTCAATGTCCACTGTGCACTGTCAATTTCAAACTGTTTGGAATCATAAAAGGGGATGGTTAACTTTTATTACCGTTTCCTCCCTTGCGCCAGCCCAGCTCATACAGCCGTTGTTCGCCGCCAGTAACAGAGTTAATGACTCTCCACCTGGCCATACCGATTACCGGAAGTGGCCATACGCCACTTCCAGTCCTGCTTGAAAGAGCGCAGGTTCACTGCGTTCGTGGACCACAAGCCGCTAACGTACTTAACGTAGTTTATCTTCCTGGAAGATAAAATAAAGCGGAATTCGGCCAATTAGCAGAAAATCACATCCCTGAGAACACGCCGCCATGAATCTTTGAAAAAGCATACAACGAGCCATTTGATTGGTCCAATCGTTTGCAACTATCCAGTCGCAGGGCTGTCAAGCTACTGCAATACAGCAGTAGCTTGAACACAACACATCCAGGTCATCGCGGGAGACGACTTCCGGGGAAGCGCCGAGCGCTAATGTAATCGTGTTGATTTTCGCTGACGGTGATTAAACTTTAACACGTTTTTTTTTTAGATTTTACAAGATCACCATAATCTTCAAATTTAGAATTACATTTTAAAAACTAATGAACTAAAATAAAATACATTTTAATTAAATACTCATTATTTATTTTCCATAGCCACAGGGAGCTGCAGCAGAGGGATGAAAGAACCGCATGCGGCTCCGGAGCCGCGGGTTGCCGACCCCTGCACTAGACTCTGGGGGTCAGACATACTTGGGTACAGTATAGATTGCTTAGCCTGAGTGCGGTCTCGTTATATGCCAATAAAACTTTTGATTAAAAGTGATTTTTAATAGGAAGGGTTTTTCAGGAAGCCCATCCAGGAAGCCCATCCGGTATAAATAATCAAATCTGTGCATCATCACACATGAGATTTCTATGCCAGATCAGTTGAGGTCCAGCACAGTGCTGTTGACCAACAGGGTGATGATGGAAGCTGGGCTATTGCTGGTTGAAGAAATAAGAGGAACATAGGGGAAAGTTGTTTGGATGCAGAAGATGCAAGGTACTGTATAGATTGAGATGGAGACAGGTGATCCACTGTGGCGACCTCTAAAGGAAATAGCCAAAAGAAAAAGAACAATGCCATACATTTTCTTGGAAAAATTTGAATTTTGCAATTTCTGCTTAAACATTTACGGTAATGGTACAAGTATTTTCTTCAGTTACATGGTTGACCGTGGTTCTGTGATGTTATCATTAGAGGTTATTGAGTATTACATGTGCTCATTTTTTATTTAATCCTCTTCGCTCCAGCTGGGGCATAAGGCGCCAACGAGTCTCCTCCAGCCATCTCGGTCCTGGGCGAGCCTACTCAGCTCGTCGCCCAAGGTTTGATGACTTTTTGTTGATCTTGTTGGCGTTTCTGTAGCAAGTGTTTTTTACATGGTGGGCTGCTAACCCAACGCACAACCCTCCTCCTTTCGCATCCTAGGCTTGGGACCAGGCAATGGCGGAGTTATTACATGTGCTCAGTAATGAACAAATAGTCCAATGACTACTTTGGCTGAATGACAGTTGGATTCAGTTTCATCCTCTTTATGTTAGAGGTTTTCTGTTTTCTATTTCCCATCCATCCTTCCATCATCTACTGCTTTTCCAGGGGTCTGGGCCACAGGGGCAGCAGTCTAAGCAGAGAAGCCCAGACTTCCTCCTCCCCAGTCACCTCCTCCAGCTCTTTGGGGAGGATACCAAGGCATTCTCAGGCCAGCTGGGAGACATAGTCCTAGGTCTGGCCCAGGGTCTTCTCCTAGTGGGACATGTAAGCAACACCTCACGCGAGAAGCATCCAGGAGGCATCTTGAGCAGATGCCAAAACCACGTCAGCTGGCTCCTTTTGGTATGGAGGAGCAAGCGCTGTACTCTAAGCCTTGCCCAGATAAATGAGCTCCTCACTGTATCTCTGAGGGTGAGTCCAGCAGTCCTAAAGCAGCACGGTGGTGCAGTGGTTAGCACTGTTGCCTTACAGCTAGAAGGTTCCTGGTTCGAATCCCCAGGTTGGCAGGGGTTGGAACCTTTCTGTGTGGAGTTTGCATGTTCTCCCTGTGCTGCGTGGGTTTACTCCGGGGGCTCCGGTTTCCTCCCACAATCCAAAGACATGCATGTTAGGTTAATTGGCTGTTCTAAATTGTCCCTAGATATCTGTTTCCAATAGGCCCTTAGAATAGAGGGTTAGTATTAGTGAAAGCGCTTTGAGTGGTCTTTGTGACTAGAAAAGCGTTATATAAGTGCAGGTTAGTTAGTTAGTTAAAGAGAAAGCTCATTTCATCTGATTGTGTCTGTGATCTTCTTTCAGGCATTACCCAAAGTTTATGACCATAGGTGAAAGTAAGAATGTAGATTGAGTGGCAAATCGACAGCTTTGCTTTAGAGCTCAGCTTCCTCTTCACCACAACAGACCAGTAAAAAATGTTTGCATCACTGCAGATGCTGCTCCAATCCATCTGTCAATCTTTTGCTCCATTCTCCCCTTTTCTATTTTGACAAAAAAAATTTGTTTATAAAAATTTGAATTTAATTTTTGTGAAGTCATTTTGCTGTACTTTCAGAGGATGTTACCTGTTAAAAGCTGAGTTTCATTTTTTTTTACTGTTTTGATTTATAAATTAAGCAGAATTAACCTACATGAAAATAAATGTAAGCTGTATACAGTGCTGTGAAAAAGTATTTGCCCCTTCCTGATTTCTTATATTTTTGCATATATGTCACATTTAATGTCTCATTTCATCAAACAAATTTTAACATCAGACAAAGATAACTCGAGTAAATACAAAATGCAGTTTTTAAATGATGATTTCATTTATTAAAGGAAAAAAGCTCTCCAAACCTACCTGGCCCTTTGTGTAAAAGTAATTGTCCCCTAAACCTAACAACTGATTGTGCCAGCCTTGGCGGCAACAACTACAATTAAGCATTTGCGATAACTGGCAATGAGCCTTTTACATCGCTGTTGAGGAATTTTGGTCCACTGTTTTTGAAGAATTGTTTTTATTTAGCCACATTGGAGGGCTTGAGCATGAGGTCATGAACTGATGGCCGGACATTCTCCTTCAGGATTTTCTGAACAGAATTCCTGGTTCCATCAATTACAGTAAGTTGTCCAGGTCCTGAAGCAGCAAAGCCGCCCCAGACCATCACACCATCCACCATGTTTGACTGTTGGTATGATGTTCTTTTTATGAAATGCTGTCTTAGTTTAATGCCAGATGTAATGGGATTCACACCTTGAATGAATGAATGAATGAATCTTTATTTATATTTATATTTATAACTCCTCCAATTATACAGTTCAACATAAGTTATCTGAAATGAGTGATGGCTGAAGCCGCAGCTTATATTGCCCATCCATATTCCATCCAAGAATTCAAAAGAAAAACAAAACAAGAGCAATTACAATTCAGAACAAGGCTAAGACAAAACATGACAAAAAAACTAAGCAACAACACAGACTGGATATGACAGTCCTTATGTGATTTTACATGTCATCTTGTATATATGTTTGGAGTATTTCTTGCTTTAGTTTTTGTTTAAATTGTCCAAGCGTTGTACATGATTTTAATTCAGGTCCAAAAGCGTTCCACAATCTGACTCCTTGCACTGAGACAGTGTTGCTTGGTGGTAGTTCTCACTGAAGTTTTTTGAAATATACAGTACATGTTCCTCTGAAATGATATTGTTTCTCCCTTATTTAGAACAATTTTTGGGTATTTGCGGGCAGTGATAGATTCTTCACTTTAAACATTATTACTGCAGTTTTAAAGTCAACCAGATCTTTCAACTTGAGAGCTTTTAATTTAAGAAAAAGTGGGTTTGTTGGTTCCCTGTAAGCAGCTTTGTTTATTTGTCTAATAGCTCTCTTCTGAAGCATAAAGATTGGATATATGTTTGTTTTATATGTATTTCCCCATACTTCAGTACAATATGTCATGTATGGGAATATTAATGAATGATACAAAGTATATAATGTGGGTTGATTCAGCAAATATTTCACTCCGTGTAGTATTGCAATTGATTTAGATATTTTACCTTTAATGTAATTAATATGTGACTTCCAACACAGTTTATTATCAATTATTACTCCAAAAAATTTAGTTTCGGATGCCCTTTCAATCTCTACACCATTTACACTGAGTTTAGATACTAAGTTGTTGTGATGGTTGTTAAAAACTATAAATTTTGTCTTACTTAAATTGAGCGTTAATTTGTTTGAATCAAACCACAGTTTGAGCTTTCCTAATTCCTTTCCGAGTGTATCCAAAAGTTGTTCCAAATTGCTTCCACTGCATAATAAATTAGTGTCATCAGCAAACAATATTAAATCCCTTTTTTCCAAAACTTTACATATATCAGGACGGCAGTGGCTCAGGAGGTAGAGCAGGTCATCCAATAACCAGATGGTTGGCGGTTCGAATCTCGCTCTCCCCAGATATCCTGCCGTTGTGTCCCTGGGCAAGACACTTTACCCACCTTGCCTCCAGTGTCCATAACACTGGGTATGAATGTGTATAAGTGTTCGGTGGTGGCCGGAGAGGCCATTGGCGTGGATTGGCAGCCATGTTTCCGTCAGCCTGCCCCAGGGCAGCTGTGGCTACAGTAGTAGCTTGCCACTACCATTGTCTGTCTGGAGTGAATGAATAGTGTATCTACTTGTAAAGCATCTTTGAGTGTCTATGATAAAGCGCTATATAAATCTGATGCATTATTATTATTATTATTATTATCATTTATATACATATTGAATAACAGTGGCCCCCAAACTGAACCCTGTGGGACTCCACAAGTAACCTTCAGTAACTGTGAGTTTTTGTTACCAACACATACATACTGATATCTATTCTTTAAGTAACTACATAACCAGGACAGTGCTACCCCCCTAATACCACAATTTTGTAGTTTCTTTAATAATAAATTATGATCCACTGTGTCAAATGCTTTTTTAAGATCCAGGAATACCCCAACTGAATACTCTTCATTTTCAACAGTAGTTGATTGTTATGGTTCGAGCGCTGATCTCGTCCACGCTCGAGCCATGCACCATTCCCGGCTATCTGGCGGCTGTGTGCCCCTTTTGCTCTCTGAGCTTTTATTGTGACAGCGCTCAGAGGGGCTTCCGGCTGTCAAAGCTGTCAGCTGTGTCACATTTCGTCTCATCAGCAGCTCCTACTTAAGAGGGCAGTTGGGAGCAAAATGTGCGGCAGGCTCGTCAAAAACCTGTTCATTGTCGGACGTTAGCGAGCACTCCTTTGTTCGGACGCTGACCATTATTCCTCTATATTCGTAAGTGTGTTTCCTTGAGTATTCATTTCCCATTTTCATTGTCTGTATTCCGTTGTAATGTGTTTTAGCCCCCCGTGGCTGGTTATTTTGTTCCTTTTCTGTTCTTTTAATAAACCGTGCAAACTCACCGGTGACTTGTGGCGTCTTATGATGGCTCGTGAGGGCCATCCATGACATTGATATTTTTTCTATAAATTCCATTAGAGCAAATGCAGTTGTCCTCTTGTGTCTGAACCCATATTGCTGCTCACACAATAAATTATTCTTCATTATGAAGTTATCAATTCTCTCACAGAAAATTTTTTCAAGTATTTTGGAAAATTGCGGCAATAGTGAAATTGGTCTATAGTTTGAAAATTCCCCTCTGTTACCTGTCTTGTATATCGGAATTACGTTAGCTATTTTCATTACATTGGGAAATATACCTGTTTGGAGAGACAGGTTACAAATATACATCAGTGGTTTCACTAAGCATTCAATCATAGTTTTGACTAAGAGCATGTCAATACCATCACAGTCCGTACATGTTTTACTTTTAAACGATTTAACAATTTCAATGACCTCTCACTCGTCTGTGTTCTTTATGAAAGTGGAGTCTTTTATAGCAGTGTTTTTGCTTATTGTATCACCTGTGGGTGCTGTAATGGGTATTTCTCGAGCCAAATTAGGACCAATGTTAACAAAAAAGTTATTAAATTTATGTGCAGGTGAGACTGCATTCACACTCTGAGTTGTTTTATTATTTTTTGAAAAATTGGTTGGGTAGCTTGTATTTCTGTTTTTATTTCCAAGAATATTGTTAAGTATTGTCCATGTATTTTTAATATTGTCTCTGTTTTTCTCCAGTTCTTTACTGTAATAGTCTCTTTTACTACATCTCATTATATATGTTAACTTATTTTTGTATGTTTTATACCGCTGCTCTGCTTCTTTTGTCCTTTTCTTTAGAAAAGCTTTATATAATAAATTTTTCTTTTTACACGCCTTTTGTAATCCTTTGGTTAACCATAGCTTGTCGACAAATTTATGTTTTAGCTTTTTCTTTGCTAATGGACAGTTTTTTTTCATAAAGAGTGGTTACAATGTTCATAAATGTGTCATAGACTTCATTTACATCTAATACATAGACTTTTGTCCAGTCTTGCTTCAGCAAGTCTTCTTTAAAAGAACTGATTGCATTTTGTGATTTGTATCTGAAAGATTTTAAAGTTTTTTCTGTATTGGCACCCGTGTGGCCATGGATAAGTGCAAAGACTGGCAAATGGTCACTTATATCATTTATCAATAATCCACTTTCTATTTTCTTATCAATAATATTAACAAACAGGTTATCAATAAGTGTAGCAGTGTGAACTGTGATTCTACTGGGATGTGTTATTGTGGGATATAGACTCATACTGTACATAGAATTCATGAACTCTTTAATTACATTTTGTTGAAATGGATTTAGTAAATCAATATTGAAATCTCCACAAATTACAACCATTTTCTTACTAGTAATATTATTGTACAGCTCGACTAATTTACCTCTGAATGTCTCAATGCAAGTTCCCGGCATTCTATATATACAACTTATAATTAGATTTTTTGTTTTATCTTGGTCAATCTCAACAGTAACACATTCCAGAATCCCTGGTAGTGCAAAGGACATTCCATTTACAAGCTTACACCTATACAGGTCATCAATATACAGTGCAACACCACCACCCTTTTTTTGAGATCTGTTAATATGAAACATCTGATATCCCTCTATTGCCATCAGAGGAGCCTGCTCTTCATTAATCCAAGTTTCAGAGACTGTGATAGCTGTAAATTTTCTGTCTAACTGTTTTAAATAGTCCTGAATCTGTGGAAAGTTTTTGTTATGACTTCTGCTGTTGAAGTGTATTATTGATAGTTTGCCATCTAATTGCACTTGACTTTTGAATTGCTTTTCAGTATAATATTCACAATGATTATGAATATTATTGAAAAGTGGTTATCAGGATCAATATCATTCTCCATCTCTTGTAGTTTATGTTCAGCATAATGGCATATTTTCAGAGTTTAAATTTCCTCACTCTGTGTCAAATGACTTCCTCCAACTGGGGTTAATTGATGTCTACTCAAGTCAGTCATAAGTTGTTTTTTTTTTTGTTTAGTTTTTTTTTTTAAGTACATTGACATGGTATGTCACAGAAGAACTATTCTTGCCATGTGTGTGGATATGGATTGTCATAGTCTCTTAATTTTCTTTCATCTATATTTATTTAACCTGTTGCACTTCGGTGTACCGCGGGCGGGCACGTCTCTGCATCCTAGGATGCACGAGGGCATCCTAGTACGCACACTGTGCGTCCTAGGAGGCACTGAAAAAAAACCCCACCTTTCCGTTCTTCCACTACAGACACAGCCGCGAACAGAAAGCCAAAGGAGTGTTTTGATTGGTTTAGATGTGATTGACCTCTCATTCGACTAATAAGAGCCTTGAATTGGGTTTCTGAAACCTTGAAGAACCAATGACTGAAAACCTAGCAAGAAGGACCCGCCTACCAATGGCTGCGAATGCAGCCAGCCAATTGAAGCACAGAAGTTCGAAAGCTGTTTTGTGGAAGGCTGGGTGACACACAGGCGTTCGCCAGTCTTTTTTTCTAACTACTGTTCTTATTTGTTTTGAAAAATCGTTCGCCAAAACCGCAATCATGGAAGCGCAAAACCGCAATAATGGAATTATGGTTTGACCGGGTCACGAGACCAGAACCACGAGACCAGAACCACGAGTCCGTAACAAGCGACCAGCTTCATGTTCGTCTGACAATGAGGAAGAGAAGTTCGCCAGCTATGCTGCTGTTGTGAACAGGTAAGTGTTATAAGCTAAATTATTCTTTATCCCTGAAAATTGTAATTAAAAATGACTTTTGACCGATCGGTAAATTACAACTGTGCGTCATCACCACATGATGGACCGCGGCGCACGAACCCGTGCACTGGGCAATGTCCGTCCTCTGTAGCGGGGGGGGGGGGGGGCACACACACACACACACAGAGCCCTGAGTGTCGCCTTTCATTAGAGCCCAAGATGAAGCTTCTATATTGAATCATTCAGAAGTTACAGACGTTTTTCCAAACTGTGCCATTTGGCACAATTTGGCACAGTTCAAAAACGCCTGGGAACAACCTGAGAAAAAAGCTGTGTAATATATTCATTTTTTGTGGTATTGTTACAAAATTTTGACCTCAGCTGGATAACACTTGGTTCTACATTTCTGTTGCATTTTCCAGCCCGGATCTGAAGCTGTGTGTTATTTGCAAGCATTTGTATCCAAAAAACCACCCAGGCGAAATTTATTTTCTTCAAGTTCAGTATGTTTAGATGACTGTTACTCAGTGGCCGGAGCACTTAGAGAGATTATGACTGTTTTGCCAAAAAATTCAAAGTGTTTTCTTTTAAATGAGACCAACCCCATGAAGATGCTGCAAAGGGTTGAAGAACAGCTTTTGATTTACTTTGGGCACGTTATTTTTTGGCATTTTTACGGAAATTGACCAGAGTGCCAGGGGTTAAGTCAGTGAGATCTCTGATTATTATGGCCTTTGCTTCCTCAGGTGTTCCATTTAGTTTGATCCAAACTCTACAGTTTCTTGTCCATGTTGCCTGTATCTTATTTTGTCTTTTCAGCATCCGTGCTTGCCGTGCTATTTCAGCATTAGCCTTTGTTAAATGTTCATTTAGGTAGACTTCTGTTCCCCGTAGCTTTCTGGCCTGCCTCAGTATATCATTCTTTACCCTTCTGTTCACAAAGCACATCACAATGGATTTCTTTGTTTTATTATCTTTACTGGGTAAAGTATGACAGGCTGAAATTGCATTTACTTCAACCTTTATATTTCTGCTTTCAAGGAACTGAAGCACCTGGTTTTCCAGGGATACTGATTCACTTAGGGGAGCCTCCTCACCTCTCATTCCTGCTGTAACATTGGCATATGATTGGTATTTAATGTCTAGTCCACTTATAATTAGATCATCCATACGAGAATATTGTTTAAGATCCTCGATACGTCGCTCCAAGTCTGCAATTTTTTTTTGTCTTTTTCCTTAATTGTTAATTTCAATTCTCGGACTTCTTCCATTAGCCCTAATAGTTTAAGCTGTTGATTGGCTGCTTTGGTCAGTTTTTCTGACAAGAAGTTCAGAGATTTTTTGATCTCTTCCATTTCCTCCTTCTTTGGTGGCATTTTTACTGACCTGTTGATAGTAAAACAATCTCTGCTGGTGTTGCCAGTATCCGATCCAACCAACCTCGAATCCAGCTGGGGCCTCAGCTAGCCCCCTCCGCTGCTAGTCCCACTGCTTACCGCCGCTGCAATTGAGCTCCTGTACAGCCGGGGTACCGGCAGCTCCTCCACCGAGCCCCGCCGCCCACCGCCGCTGTAGTTGAGCTCTAATCCTGCTCCTGTCCAGCTGGGGTCCCGGTAGTTCTTCTGCTGAGCCCCGCCACCTACCGCCGTCTTCCTCAGTAGTTCCTCCGCCGAGCCCCGCTGCTGTAACTGGGCTCCAATCCGGCTCTTATCCAGCTGGGGCCCCGGCTGCTCCTCCACTGGTCCCCGTCTCCTACCGCCGCTGTAGTTGAACTCCGATCCGGCTCCCGTCCAACTGTTGCCTCGGTTAGTTCCTCCGGCGAGCCCCAATCACAAGATTCTAAGAATCTGCGCTGGAGGCTCAGCCGTCATCTACCAAGCTGATGCCGGGTCAGTGAGACGAACCGGGGACAGAGTCACTCCTTTGTATCGGTGTTAGGTGCTACGACTAGCTATGGCGTTAGCTATAGCGATAGCATTAGCTTAGCACATTAGCTTAGCACACTCACGGCTCCTTCCACATTCAGCCTGACATTTACAGACGTTCATCCCTGGATGTTACCAGCTGACCTAGCGTGTTTTCCCTCATCTGCCAGACTACACGGGAGGCCCCGGATCGCTCCAGTTCGGTTTGATTTGGGAAAAGAAGAGCCGTGTTGGAGATAATGCGAGGCCACTGCATCCCAACCACAAGTACTGAGAGTGTACCTTCCAAAAAGTTCAACTTTTTGAATATTTTCCAAAAAGTCTTGAGGATCATCAAGATTTCTTTTGGCAAATGTGAGATGAGCCTCTGTGTTCTTTATGGCCAGCAGTGTTTTTTGCCTGTGGAACTTTCCCATGGATGCCATTTTTGCTCAGTCTCTTTCTTTTTGTTGAATTCATGGACCAGTGGCCAAACTGAGGCAAGTGAGGTCTGCAGTTCATTAGATGTTGTTCTGGGTTTTTGTTTCTCATCTGTTCTTGAATTTCTTTAGATTGTGGCATGATGTGTTACTTTTTGAGATCCTTTAGCATACTTCACCTTGTCAGACGGGTTCTATTTAAGTGATTTCTTGATCCAACAAGTCTGGCAGTAGTCAGGCCTGGGTGTGGCTAGTGAAATTGAACTCAGCTTTCCAAAAGATGTGGTTAATCAGTTAATTCATGATGTAAAAACTGCATTTTGTATTTACTCAGGTTATCTTTGTCTAATATTAAACTTTGTTTGATGATCTGAAACATTTAAGTGTGACAACAACGCAAAAATATAAGAAATCAGGAGGGAGCAAATACTTTTTCACAGCACTACAGTAGTAAAACAAAAAAAGACAAAAAAAATTGGCATAAAATTTGTGCTTTGCTATACTGCAGAAGAATTTTTGAGCACAGAAAGGTTTTTTAGAGAGCAAAATAACCAGTTAAAAATACACAGGTGCATGGATATTATTTAGTCGATTTAATTATAGTTTGAAGGTTAAAGCTGATTAAAGTCACAGGGAAGGTGACTTTTTGGGCTGGTTGTTAGGTTGTTTAATGTCTTTTAGTGAGAACTGAAGTTTTAAAATACAAGTTTCACAAATCAAAAGCAAAAAAAAAAATAGATAAAAAGCAAAAAAACAAAAAAACAAAAAAACCAATAAGTTACAGTAAGTCTTCAGCACTTCTATTTAGGGCAACAGTGAAACCAATATTTTTAACCTTTTGGACTTCCTCATGTAGCCAATGGGATGGGTGGTTAAGCCTAACTGGTGGCGTTCAACCCGGGGTTCAAACCCACAACCTCCGGCTCCAGAGTCCAGCACTCTACCTTTGTCACCAACAGGGTCGACCCACTTAGCAAGCCAAGTAAGAATGCTTTTTATTGACTCCATTACATACTGTATTCCTCCTCAGATTTTTGACATCGTCTCGGTGTCAGAGGTGCATTTAGAGTGTCTGCCTTCTGACCCTGTCAACACCAATGAGTCCTACCAGCAACAGCTCTTGTGGTGGGGACCAAGCACCACTTGTGGGACCAACACACTGATGGTATCTGGGGAACAGGACAAATGCACCACCACTAAGTGCTGCCAACAACACCAATTGTAGCCAAGGGGATAGGTGGTTAAGCCCAACTG
Organism: Pholidichthys leucotaenia; assembly: GCA_020510985.1. NCBI lineage: Eukaryota > Metazoa > Chordata > Actinopteri > Cichliformes > Pholidichthyidae > Pholidichthys > Pholidichthys leucotaenia. The sequence continues at coordinate 101,035,396 of CM035843.1, forward strand.
GTGGCGTTCCACCTGGGGTTCAAACCCACAACCTCCGCCTCCAGAGTCCAGCACTCTACCTTTGTCGCCAACAGGGTCGACTCACTTGGCAAGCCAAGTAGGAATGCTTTTTACTGACACTCAGAACACACCTTACATTGCCAAGCTCAGAGCTGATAGAGAAGAAACTTTTACTCGATGTTTTTATGGTTGTTTCAGACAGGAACCCTCCAGTCTGCCTTCATGCCCCTGATTGGTCTGCTCCAAGTGTTCGTGTGCGTGTATAGATATGTGTGTGTGTGTGTGTGTGTGTGTGTGTGTGTGTGTGTGTGTTCTTTTGGATTAAGAAGGTTCTGAACGCGACCTACTTACACACACAGGCTTGTTATGCTAATGTGTGTTTCGCTGCATCATAATAATGCACTGTGATGTCTAATGCTACCATCAGCAAATCCACGCTGCCTCTGTATGTCTCTCCCGCTCGCTCGCTCTGGATAAGGAATGTTTAAGATGCAGATGAAGGTGGTGAGACGGGCTCTCCTCCCAGTAGGATCAGTGGTGTATTAATATCCTCAGTTCTCCCAGCTTCATCTGCAGCAGCTGCAGTCCTTTCAGCTCAGGGTTTTCTGCAGTGGGAGGCACTTGATGGATCCTGTACTGTAATGGAAACCCGGAGGCAAAGCTGGGCACATGAAGGCTTCACTTGTAGGTTTCCCACCTTAACCTCTTCAGTAACACACCAGCGGAAAGTGAGGGGGAAATTATGGTTCAGAATATGTGAGAGCGAGTTGACATGATCTTATCGGGATGTCAATTTAAAAAAAAAAAGATATGAAATTGTGGCATGGTTAGCTTAGGCAATCTTTACCATGGAAAGCCATTTCAGCTATTTTTATCCTGAAATTCTCCATGGATTGAAGATTAAATACGTGAGGTACACATATGAACTGGCCTGTCAATGTTTGTAATAAGCATGTTTTTTTTTTCACTTAAATGTTCAACTTTTCTCTCACAGGTTTTTGACATGAATTTGCAACTTTCACCCATAAATTAGCAACTTTTTAATTTTTTTCACTCAATTGTGTGATTAAAATACACTTTTTTATTCCTTTTTTTTTTTGCCAAAGCCACAGGGAGGCACTGGTTATGTGTAAAACATATTAAAAGAATAGTTGTTTTCACGGGCATTGGTGCCTTTATTGGACTGAGGTAGTTAAGAGAAAGATGGAAAATGGCATGAAGAGCAAGAGATAGAAACATACCATATGAGTGGTTGCTCCCACTGTGAATAAAACCAGAGATAATTATGTTTGAACAACATGATCTTGTGGTATGTGTCTTAACTATTAGATCCCCTGACGATATTCTTTCCACCATACATATTTTAAAAGGAAATTGAAATAACTCTACTAAAACATACAGTATCTGAAATCCAAACCCAGTGCCATCCTGCTCCTCCATATTATCTTATTTTTGTGCCCCACCCACCTTCCCTATTGGTCTTCCTTCCCCTGGGGGTCAGTCAAGCCCGGATGCCACAGCCGATCCTCAAAGTAGCCTTCCTCAAACCATGACTAATCAGTCATATCCAACCACCTCACTTTGCTGTCTCCTTTATACATCTCTACCTTCTATCCTATAAATGTATCCTAGCTAGTGAATAAACTACGTACATCTTGTGAATTTTCATGAGCATTAGTGGCCATCAGCATCAGTGACCATCCATTTATCCAGCTCAGGATCATAATAAATAGGAGCTTATAATAACTGTCATAGAGTGAGAGGCATGTCTGGATGCTTGTCACTTCATCACAAGACCAAAACAGAGAGGTGGGCAATCACACAGATAATTTACAATCAGCAGTTCATGCTACAAGTAATAAAGGAAGTCCTTACACACACAGGCAAACTCTACTCTGAAAGTCTCTAAAGCAGGGGTCACCAACCTTTTTGAAACCAAGAGCTACTTCATGGGTATCGAGTCATGTGAAGGGCACCAGCTTGAACACACTCCTCTAAAATAACAAATTGTGTATATGTATACACACACACACACACACACACACACACACACACACACACACACACACACACACAAATAATTATCAATAACTTAGAGTGGGTAACAGACAAGATCAATATTCAACACTTTATTTTTATTAATCTCAGCAATTGTTCAGATGATCACTTCTACATTTCATTAAAAAAAATGTCCAGTTTTCACCAGTCCCTTTTAACCATAAAAAACTAAACCCTTTTAATTCATGAACTATGTTGAACCATGTTTGAAAAAGTTATGCAACATTTAAGAAAAATCAACTTTCATTTTAAACAAATCTTATCACATTTTTAACTGAACAAATCTGCTGCAATTCTGCTCAAAATCTGTTACATTTAATAAACACACTTTTGTGTGTTCTTCTTCACTGGAATTATATCCATACAGTTCTTGCCAAGAATCATGCTTGAGTAATAACCAGCACTGTCCTTTCATGAGAAGAAGCTAAACAAGCACTGAGAGTGGGCAGCAGTTTCATGACGCGGAGTGAAGTGTCGCTCCACATAGTGCCGCTTTGCCGTCGCAACAGTCACCCCGCAAATGAAACGCACGCAGCTTCCTTTCACGATAGTAAAAGAAGAACTCTTCCTCCCGCTCACTTTGAAAATGATAAACTTTCTGTCTTTTTTTGGCCATGTTTTTGGGCTAGGAAACTGCACTCCGCTCACCATCTTCACTGCCCGCTAATGATGTGCGGATCGATCCTGAAATATCGATACCTCCGATACCGGATCTTTATGCTCTAAAATCGATACTCAAATCAAAACATCGATACTTCTGATACTTAAGTCATTTGAGGTAAGGTATAAGATAAGATAAGCCTTTATTAGTCCCACAATGGGGAAATTCCAGGATTGCAACAGCACAGGGATAGCAACACTCAGAGCAACAATCAGAAGGCAAGAGAAAAACAAGAGCAGCGAGTATACACATATATATATCCTTAACAGAAACACGGTGAAAAGTAACTAAACTATTGAGATGTTGTTTAAGTGACACACGGTTGTTGGGACTACTTTTTCTTCCACCTGGGTAAGTGCGTCATGTGTTTTTTTAGATTTAAAAGACATATTAGGTGTAGTTGCAAAAAATATTGGTATCGGTATCGCCGATACCAGCCTGAATTTTACTCAATATCGGATCGGAAAGGAAATCAGTGGTATCGAACATCACTACTGCCCGCTAGCTTACGCTCCACAAGCACGAAGGTTTTGTCATGCGCACAATACTGACCTTTGAACTAGGTCAGAGTTCACCTTAACTTTACGTATAATAAACATATTTTCATTTTTTTTTTTATTTTTAAGACATTGTCATTTTAAAATCTATATAAATGCAAGTGTGATTTTAAAAAATAGCGGCAGAAAAAATTACATCTTAGACGCAGCTCACTTGCGAGTTGTGCTATTTTTAGAACAGGCCTGCGGGCGACTCATGTGGTTCTTGTGGGCGACTTGGTGCCCGCGGGCACCGCGTTGGTGACCCCTGCTCTAAAGCAACCAGAATTTTTGGGGATTCAGCTATGACACTAACCACCCTAACACCCTTACACCTCCGGTCACTGAAGACAGATTAATTCAATTTTCAATTCAGCTTTATTTGTGTAATGCCTAGTCACAACAAAAATCATCTCAAGGTGCTAGATACATAAGGCACAAATCATAAGTAATTCAGAGAAAACCCCAACAATCAAACAATCACCTATGAGCAAGCACTAGGCGACAGTGGGAAGGAAAAACTCACTCACAGGAAGAAGGTTCTGGCTGAACCATCCTCAGGAAGGGCCAGTCATCTGCCACGACTGGTTGGGGAGTGATGGGGGGCGGGGGGAGGGGAGAAGAAAGAAGAGATATACTACAGATAACCTACAGGTAGAACAACACTCATACAGATATGACATGTGCACTGTTGCGTCAAAGCGAGGTTAACCTAGGACTACCGCATTTTATAGGCTTTTTTCAAACTTTTCAAACTAGCTAGCAAATTTCACAGGTAGCACTACTGTTAAGTAGTAATATGGCGGCCGGGGCACCCGGGGAATAGTAAGGGGTGTAGGACCGCCTTTCCAGTGGTGGCATCACTCGGGGTATAAAGGGCAGGACAGGAAGAGGCTAGATCTCTTTCGTTATTGACCCCTTGTACTGTACGGAGTGTCTGTGGTTCTTGTTGTTATAATAAAGTACGTTCGACTGCACGCTGAGCCTCTTCCTCATTATACCGAGTTATGGACAAAACAACTACAAGCAATTTAAGGTCTGACATTGACTGTCAAAAATAAACCAACTCTGACTTACAGCAGCCTCATATCACAGAGTCACACTGTGGGTAATAAGACACAGGAAGCCAGAGGACATTGGAGGTTAAATGCTGCTAAGAGATCACTTCATTTTCATGAAGTGATTACAAAAAGCCCCTCTGTGGATTGCCACCTTATTGTGGTGTCCTAGTGAACCCAGGAGCTATGTTGTCGGGGTAACTTCCCAAAGGTAGGGTCTCCCAAGAAAAACTGCTTCTGGATGAAGGTCTAGACCAAAAGTGCTGCAGTGGATCTCTTTGAAAAAAGTTATAACAAGGACCCAGTGTACCCAAAGGAGGCATATGGGTCTGCTCTCCAGTCGGCTCACCACCAGTAGGAGGGATCATAGGGATCATGGTGCTATGTGAACTTGGCAGCAGTCTGGGTTCAAGATGGATGGATGGATGGTTGTGAACAGACATGCACAACGGGGCAGCATGGAATTCAACTATCATTAACACAACTACACTTTCCTACAGTGACAGCTGAAAATGTCATGAAAAGGTCTGTGACAGAGAAGAGAAAGAACAACTTAACATGGCTTCCACTGATAGCAAACTTGTTTGCCAACAAGTACACAATGAGATGTGAAGCAGGCAGCCACATCATTTAGTTATTTACAGATGAAGCTTTGTCTTAGATGTTAGTTAATGGCTTTTTTTCTTACTAGAGAGTAAAAGACTACACAAACTCTCAGATGTATGCGTGTGAACTAGTCCAGCACAGATATTTTTTGTCTTAATTTGATACTGGCAGTGAATAGAAGATCAGGAGGAGGAAAAAAATACATAGGGGGTATTGCTTCTGTTGGCATTTAAACCTGTTACCAGTGAAAATGAACTACATTCTCGGAACTTCTCGTCTGCATTATTGTAACTCTCCCTTTTTTGGTCTCACTTGCAAATCCCTCTATAAGCTTCAATTGGTCCAGAATTCAGCCTGTATTATCACGAGAACTCCTTCCATCCACCACATCACTCCCACTCTGCAGCAGCTCCACTCTCTCCAAGTCAAACACCATGCAAATTTCAAAATTCTTTTGCTAATATTCAAGGCCATTTACAGCCTCCCCCTCCCCCCAATATCTTTCCAACCTCCTCCATGTAGCCACTCCCTCCCACACTCTTTGGTCTACTTCTTCCCTCCATCTGATTGTTCCCCTTGCCTGTCTCACCACCATGGGGAGCAGTGCTTTCAGTTTCTCTGCTCCCCTGCTTTGTAACTCTCTTCCATCTGAATTCAGATACATTGACTCACTCCCACTTTTCAAATCTCAACTCAAGACCCATCTATTTAAAACTGCTTTCTCCCTGTGATTATACTTGCATTGTCTAATTTTAACCGGTTTTTATCTTCTTACTTGTTTTTATTTACTGTGCAGTGTCCTTGTGTGTGTGTGTGTGTGTTTTTTTTCCCTTGTCCTGTCAGGCAGCTAGGTAAGCAGAACAAAGATCTGTCACCCTTATTGTGCCAAAACAGATTTACTTTGCCAAAATGAGCTTTATACAGTACCTAACTATGTACTGTGTGTTGTTGTAAACTCCTCCTGTAATAACTTTTAATACTTTATTTAAATTATTTTACCCATGAAGGACCCGACAGGATGGGGAATAGGGAAAGGAAGTGCGTGGAGGGGGAAAGAAAAGGGAGGGGAACAGACAAAAAGACAAACAAACCAACAACTAAAACAGAAGACAAGCTGCTTCTTCTACCAAAGATGTCTCAACATGAGTCTGGTTTCCGCTCCTGTTAAAGGAGAGACATTTGTGCATGTGCGTCTGTGTGTGTATATATGAGAGCGCGTGCAAAATAAGTGTGTGCATGTGAGTGGTTTGTCAGGAAACATATGAAGAGGGGGGCCGGTCGCAGCAGCTCTCCCCCCGGGAACCCCGAGCAGGCAAGGCAGCACCACCAACCCCCACAGGGCACAAATGCCCGAGGTCAGAAAGCCCCAGGAAAGCCAGGCATCCGTCCCCGGAGGGATGATCGACGGAGGCCTTGTATGTCTTGAAAGGAGACTGTGTGTTTTGAAAGTGCATGTACATGTTGTGAACAAGCATACTAAAGTAGTGCATTTTGCATTACCATAAATTAACATTCAGTTGTGATTAATTGATATTGTCAAAAAACTGTGACGCCTGTGCATGTCTATGCAACTCTGAATGTGTTGTATTACCTTGTTATACCATAATGTTTTTGACCCATCCATCTGTTTGTTCATTCATTTGACAACATGTTGTCATGTTGTCGCCACTCTAGCATCTACATTTCTGATTGGACTAACTTCAAATGTATACAGAAGCTTTAATTCATCAATACCTTAGACACATTTGATTTTCAGACTCATCTAGTCAGGAGTTCTATTTATTTTGGGGAGGGGTCTTTTTATGTTATCTCCACTGAACGGCCTCTGTCAACTGATGTCGACCATAGATGATGCGCCCTCTTGGTTTGCCGTCGTGGAACTGTCTCAGCTGGTAGAGTGTCGGCTGTGGCTGATCAGTCCAATGCGGGAATGGCAGTCTCTACCGCATCTGGTGCAGGTGTGGGTGGTCACAGTATTTACCTCGCAGGCATGCACCTTCCATCTGGCTCTCCTTACTTCGGCCAGGGTCTGAAGTTTTTCCTCTCCTGCCTTGAGTTGTTTCTGGAGAGTGCTGTGCCATCTACTGCAGTCAGCTGCTACTGTATATCCTCCCAACTCTCAGTGTTGATTCCCAGGGCTTTCATGTCACGCTTACAGACATCCTTGTACCGTAGCTGGGGACGGCCAATAGATCTCTTGCCAGAGGCAGCTCACCGTACAGAACGTCCTTAGGTATGCATCCATCTTCCATTCGGCACACATTGCCGAGCCAGTGCAGCCTACATTGCCTAAGCAGCATATACATAGTGGGAAGAGTAGCGTGTGTGAGAACCTGGGCATTTGGCACTTTGTTGGTCCATGTGATATTGAGGATGTGACGTAGGCAGCACAGGTGGAAGCTGTTCAGCTTCTTCTCTTGCTTGGCATATGTTGTCCATGCCTCGCTGCCGTACAACAACATGCTGATGATGCAGGCATTGTACACTTCTATCTTAGTTGACACTGTCAGTTTGGGATTCTCCAACACGCGGGTCGTGAGTTGGCCTATCGTTGTTGTGGCCTTTCCGATGCGCTGGTTGATTTCCTCATCAAGGGACAAGTTGTCCCTGGTGGTAGACCCGAGATATGTGAGCTGGTGGACAATAACTAGTTCATGACTCTCAGTGGTGATGACAGGTGGTGTTTCCACATCTTGGCCCAACACGTTGGTCTTTTTCAGGCTGATGGTGAGCCCAAAGTGTTTGCATGCTTGGGAGAATCCATCCATGAAACATTGGAGTTGTTGCTCAGTGTGTGAAATGACTGCAGCGTCATCAGCGAAGAACATGTCTCTGATAATGTCCTCGCGCACCTTGGTCTTCGCTCTCAGTCTAGGGAGGTTGAAGCGTCGTCCATCTGATCTGGTGTGGAGGTGCACTCCTTCTGCCGAGGTCACAAAGGTGTGCTTCAGAAGCAGAGAAAAAAAAGATGCTGAAGAGGGTGGAAACAAGGACACAACCTTGTTTCACACCACTCTTGTTGTCAAATGGCTCAGACGTGCTGCCCTCATACTGGATGGTTGCCTTCATGTTGTCATAGAAGGACCTGATCATGCTGTGTAATTTAGGGGGGCATCCTATTTTCAGGAGTATGTTGAAGAGCCCATCCCCGCTGACCAGGTCGAATGCCTTGGTGAGTGTTACGTCTCAGTAACGGGAGACCGGAGCTGTGTTGAACTGAGCAATGAACTGAACTTTATTAAGGAAAGCAAGCACAATATACACACTGGCCGTAGCCCGCCTGACGTCACCACGTCGACTGCCTGGCATCGGCTATGGCAAGCCCCAAGGGCCAAATCCCACACAACATTCCCCCCCCCCTTACAGAACATGAAAGCACCCCAGAAAACACACACATATATATAACATGGAACCCCCCCAACCTTAGCGAGAACCCTCCTTTAAAAAAAAAAAAAAAAAAAAAAGAGCACACAGAACAACAAAACTAATTAACTAAATGGCCACCTGGGTAGACTACCAGGATACCCTTCTGTGTTGGGGCAAATTATTCTGCCGCCCTTTCCCAACACACATTAGCTAGAGCTACTTCCAGAACAAAGTTGTCGAGGTATTTGGGCATCTGACGCATCCTAGCCAAGCGCCCCTCTGGAAGGGAACTTGCTCCAGGCTCCGTCGGCCACACCTGCGAGTCCCTAACACCTTCACCAGATAAGTCCCAACCCACATCAGTCCACTCTGCTGCAGTTCCTGGACCCTGTGCAGGCAACAACTTCATGAGTTGACTAGAGTGCCACTGTGACCCGTCTGAGAGCTCGAACATGTCCTGGCCCTGCCGCCTCACGATCTGAAGTGGCTCCATCCAGAGAGGCTGCAATTTAAGCATACGGTTGGGATGCTTAATCCAGACCTGGTCCGACACATTGAGTCTGTGGGCCTTCGCCCTGTGCTTCCTGTTGAAATGTCGTTTCATCTTCTGCTGTTGGGCGACGACCCAGTCTCATGGAGAGTCTGTGTTCTCCAGAGAGGAGGTTGTGGGGGGCCTCAGTCGGTCCAGGGGCAGGTGGAGTTCACACCCCAGCATGAGTTTCGCCGGGGAGCACCCTGTTGTTGCTTGGGCCGTTGCCCTGTAGTGGAGGAGTGTGCTCTGCAGGGCGTCAGGGAACGTGAAGCCGTCCACCAAATGGGCTCTCAGACCGTTTTTCAGAGTTTTGTTGAAACGTTTCATGCCCCCATTGGCTTGGGGGTGGTAGAACGTGGTTTTGATGTGTTCCACGCACCTAACACCCAAAAACTCCTCAAACTCCCAGAGGTGAACTGTGGGCCATTGTCTGTAGTGACGGTATCTGGGACCCCCCATCTGGTGAACAGTGATGAGAGGAAACCCGTAACCACATCCGTCGTGACTGAATTGGTGAGTAACACCTCCGACCATTTGGAGAACAGATCATAGACTACTAGCAAAAAACTGCTGTTCGGGGGTGCCGTATGTGGTTCACCGCATATGTCCAATTAGATGTGCTTCCAAGGGCCCTCTGGGTACGGTAATGGTCGCAGTGGGGTGTGTGTGTGTCTTTCTGCTCACCAAGCACAGGACACAGTTCTTTACCATAGTTTCACTGTCCTTATCGATACCCGGCCACCAAATTGAATCCCTACAATGCTGCTTCACCCTGACCACGCCCAAGTGACCCTTGTGGAGCATAGCCAGGACTTGTGACCTCAGAGACACCGGGATCAATGTGCAGTGTCCCCTTGCCACACACACCCCATTCCAACAACTCAGTTTGTCTCTGAACCGGTGAAAAGGTGCCAGATCGCCCTGTATTTTCACGGGCCAATCCTCCCTGATGACCAAGCACAGTTGTGACAATGTGGGGTCCCGTTCCAACTCTGCCCGGAGCTCCTGGAGGGACACCATGTCCTGGAGGGATCCGTGCAGCGTGTTGACCAGATCCACCTCCGTGGGGTTGTCATTGTCCGGTTGTACGGTGTTGGCCGTGGCACGGGACAGGAGATCCACCACTACGTTCTCTTTTCCCGGAGTGAACTGGGTAGTAAAGTTGTAGGCCCTCAGCTGCTCAGTCCGCCTGTGGATCCGTAGGGTTCTGTATCCCGAGCCTGTCGTCTCCAGCAGTGTTGTCAGCACCCGGTGGTCTGTTCACAGGGTGAAGTGGCACCCATAGAGGTAGATGTGCCACCGTTCACACACCCAGACACAAGCGAGTGCCTCCCTCTCACCTACAGCATATTTCTGTTCAGCCGCTGAAAGGGACCTTGATGCGAATGCCACTGGGCGCTCAGTACTGTCTTGCACTTGAGACATAACCGCCCCCACTGCCGAACCAGACGTGTCATAGGTCACAAAAGTCGGCCATTTTGGATCAAAGTGGGCCAACACTGGAGGGGAGGGGAGTTGAGACTTCAGCCTAGCAACTGCTGCTGAACAGGCCGGGGTCCACTGCCACGGTGCGTCCTGCTTCAGAAGGGTCTGGAGTGGTTCGATAGTCTCTGAATAATGAGGGATAAACGCCCGTAAAGGTTCACCATGCCCAAGAATGAAGAGATTTGTGTGGGTGTCTTGGGATCGGGGAGACACAGGACCACCTCCACGTTCAAGTGCAGGGGCCTCAGGCCCTTGGCCACCAGCTGGAATCCCACAAACTTGATGGAGTCCATCGCAAAAATGCACTTTTCCCCATTCAACTTGACTCCATGCTCCTGCAGCACCTCCATCACCCATCTCAAATGACTGTCATGCTCTTCCCGCGACGCGCCGTGGATCACAATGTCATCCAGGTACACCACTGCACCCTTGAGGCTGGCCAGAATCGTAGACATGATCTTCTGAAAGCAGCTAGGTGCTGAGCTCAGACCAAAAGGCAGGCGGGTGTACCTGAAAACGCCCATGTGGCTCACAAACGCCGTCACGCCCCTGCTGGCTGGGTAAAGAGGCACCTGTAGATAACCCTGGCGGAGAGCCAGGTTTGTGAACATCGTTGAGCCGCTGAACGTTGCAGTAAGTTCCTCCATTGTGGGGAACGAGTATTTGTCTGGGATAATCACCTTATTAATCATTCTAAGGTCAATACACGGCCGGATGCCGCCCATCTTCTTCTTGGCCACCACAATGTTCGATATCCAGGGTGAGGCATCCACTTTTTCGATGATGCCGGCTTTAAGCAGTTTGTTCAGTTCCGCCGTGACATCATCCTGCAGGGCGAGGGGAATCCGCCATAATGGTTGGATTGTGGGCGTCATGCTTGGGTCGATGAGCGGGCGGTGGTAGAACGCTTTAATACATCCTAGGCCCACGAACAACACCGGCCAGTGGACATGGCATTCGGGGGATCCCGTCAGCACCGTTGAGCACGCTGGGTCCGTGATGGAGAATCGTAGTTCACCCAACACATCGATTCCCAACAAGTTGGCCCCCTGGCATGAAACCTGGAAGGTATACGTGGGAATAATTTTTGACCCACATTTCACCGAGAAGCTGACTGTGCCAGCCATGTCAATTTTAGCATGACTGTACCCAAACATTTTCACTGCCCCTGCTTTGATGGTTTTGCCTGGGAAAAGCCTTTTCAATGTTGTCATACTCAGAATGGATTTACTGGCCCCTGAGTCCACCATAAGTGGCACATCAACCCCATCTAGTAGCAAGGTGTACCACTTTAACGGCCCCTTCCTGGCACCCACCACACACACCTGCATCATGCTGTCGGGCTCCGCCACTGATGGTTTAATAGTGGTTGTGCAGGTCCTGGCCCAGTGATTAGAATGGCCGCAGTTATGGCACTTTTTCCCTCTGGCGGGGCAGGTGCACGAGCCCGCCCAGTGACGGGGTAGCCGCAGCCGTCACACAGACCCTTAGCCCCTGCTCCTGCCCGTGCCACGATCCGCTGCCTTTTGGGATTCCGCCCCGAAGTGTTAGCTGTGTTGTTAGCGGCCAGACATGGTGGGGAAACTTGGGTGGCTAGGTTCTCCTTTGCTAGCACTTGTAGACCTAGCTGGGCAGTGGACTCTATCTGGCTGGTCAATTCAACCACTTTCTCCAGAGCGAAGATGTCCGTAGTCAGCATTATCTTGTCTTTTAACCACTTGTTGCTCGTACCGTCTGCTAGCTTGTCCCGGACTAGCTTCTCCTCAATTGGCCCGAAGGCGCACTTTCTTGCTAGGCTATGGAGTTCCACTATGAAGCGTTGGGTGGACTCACCAGGTTGTTCTCGGGGGTCGAAGAATTTGTATCTTCGCACCGTGATGTTGGAATGGTCCATAAAGAAATTGTCTATTATGTCCAGACATTCCTTCAGTGAGCCCTTGCCACCCAGTGTGAAAAATATCTGTTGGCCCTCCTCACCGAGGCAGTGAACGAGTAGGCTCCTCCGTCTTTCTTTGTCGGTGCTGCCCAGGCCGGCAGCGGCAATATACACCTCGAATGTGTACTCGAATGTGTTACTCCACAATTGTTATTCTCGCTGGCATTAATGACATCCGTCTCCGGCAGTCGGAAGTCACAAAACTTAATATAGAATCGGTGTGTGAGTTTGCAAAAACGATGTCTGCCACTGTAGTATTCTCTGGGCCCCTCCCCAATCTGACCAGTGATGACATGTTTAGCCGCTCGTCATCCTTGAACCGCTGGCTGTCTGTGTGGTGTCCTAAAAATGACGTGGGCTACACTGACAATTGGAGCTCTTTTTGGGGAAAACCTGGTCTTATGAGACGAGACAGCATTCATCCCACTTTGGATGGTGCTTCTCATTTATCTAACAATCTGGCATCTTTTTTATCCAAATTTCCAAAACCGTGACTACTCAGAGTTGGGACCAGGAAGCAGAGTCGCAGTCTTACACGCCTCTCTGCAGCTCCTCTTCATCCGCCACCCCTCAGCTTAGCCCCTGTCTTCCCCATCAGAGAATCGTTGTCTGCTCCCTCCAAAGTAAATAAAAATATAATGTATAAGCATCCCAAAGTGATAAAGCAAAATATTGGTAAAACTCAAATTAAACATAAAGCCTCTAAATTGAATGATTTGGCCTCTGTTCCTCCTCATAATTTAAAAATTAAATGTGGTTTATTAAATATTAGGTCTCTAACTCCCAAGTCTCTGTTAGTCTATGATCTGTTAATTGATCATCAGATTGATTTAATTTCCCTTACAGAGACTTGGTTAGGGCAAGAGGATTATGTTGGTTTAAATGAATCAACTCCCTCTGGTTATTTAAACTGTCAAAATCCCAGAAGTTCTGGTCGTGGAGGAGGAGTAGCAACAATTTACCATTCCAAATTACTAGTTAATGTAAAGCAAAAAACATGTTATAATTCCTTTGAGGGCCTGGTCCTCAGTGTTGGGCACTTTAGCAATTTCAGGTTAAACCCAATTTTATTTGCCATAGTTTATCGTCCCCCATCAACCTATTCAGAATTTTTATCCGAATTTGCTGATTTCTTAGCTGATTTAGTGCTGAAATCTGATAGAATAATTATAGTAGGGGACTTTAATATACATGTGGATGTAGATAGTGACTGCCTTAATGTGGCTTTTAATTCAATATTAGACTCGATTGGGTTTTCTCAGAAAGTAGGAAATTCTACTCATTACCTCCACCATACATTGGACCTTGTTCTGACATATGGCATAGAAATAGAAAATCTTGTAGTGTCTCCTCATAACCCTGTACTGTCAGACCATTGTCTGTTAACCTTTGATTTTACTATTTCTGACTATTTGGCTCCTAAAGAAAAATATTATCACAGTAGATGCCTCTCAGATGATGCTGTTTCCAAATTTATGCAGATTGTTTCCTCTATGCCATGTGTCAACACAACGGAAATAAGCTATAGACAGCTTGCTCCTTCTGTAATTGATAACATGGTGGATAGTGTTTCAGCTTCTCTGCATCAGGCTCTAGACTTGGTGGCCCCCTTAAAAAAGAAAAAGTCTAATCAGAGATTTTTAACTCCTTGGTTCAACACAGAAACTCGTAGCTTAAAACAGAAGACTCGTCAATTAGAAAGAAAATGGCGCTCTACTAATTTAGATGAAATCTATTTAGCTTGGAGAAATCATCTTTTAATTTATAAAAAATCTCTTAGAAAAGCTAGAACGAGTTATTACTCTGCATTAATAGAAGAGAACAAGAATAATCCCAGGTTTCTTTTCAGTACTGTAGCCAGGTTGGCAAAGAGTCAGGACTCTGTCAATCCTAGCATCCCCTTAGAGCTTACTAGTCAGGACTTTATGAACTTTTTCAATAATAAAATTTCATCCATCAGAGATAAAATCAATCAGATTCTTCCCACAGTTAACTTAAATACTGTAACTACTACAACTCCTTCTATTGATGTCTGTCTTGATGAGTTTACTCCAATCGACCTTTGTGAGTTAGACAAAATAGTTTCCTCATCCAAACCTTCAACTTGTCTTTTAGACCCTATTCCTACCAGGTTATTTAAAGAAGTCTTCCCACTTATTGGTAGCTTTATTCTTCATATAATCAATTCTTCATTAACTTTAGGCCATGTACCGCAGGCTTTTAAAACGGCTGTAATTAAACCCTTACTCAAAAAGCCAACGCTAGATCCAGGAGCTTTAGTTAACTATAGACCAATCTCTAATCTCCCTTTCATTTCAAAAATCTTAGAAAGAGTTGTTGCTACGCAATTATTTGACCACCTGCAGGGAAATGGTTTACTTGAAGAGTTTCAATCTGGGTTTAGAATCCATCATAGTACTGAAACAGCCTTAGCGAAGGTCACTAACGACCTCCTCATTGCATCTGATAATGGACTAGTTTCTGTACTTGTCCTTTTAGATCTTAGTGCAGCTTTTGATACTATTGATCATAATATTCTACTTGATAGATTAGAACACTATGTTGGACTTAATGGAACTTCGTTGCAGTGGTTTAGATCTTATTTATCTGATAGGTTCCAGTTTGTTCATGTAAATGATGAGTTTTCTTTCAGCTCAAAGCTTAGTCATGGAGTTCCACAGGGATCTGTGCTAGGCCCTACTCTTTTTAGTTTATATATGCTTCCATTAGGCAACATTATTAGAAAGCACTGTATACATTTTCATTGTTATGCAGATGACACACAATTATACCTGTCAATGAAGCCAGATGATACTAATCAATTAGCCAAGTTAGAAGCCTGTCTTAAGGAAATCAAAGCTTGGATGACTTGTAATTTCCTGCTATTAAATTCAGATAAGACTGAAGTCATTCTTGTTGGTCCAAAAAACCTTAGAAATTCCTTTCCAAATCAAACTTTCAGTTTGGATGCAGTTACTCTTTCTCTTAATAGCTCTGTGAGGAACCTTGGAGTTATTTTTGATCAGGATTTGTCCTTCAATTCACATATTAAATTTGTTTCTAAGACTGCCTTCTATCATTTGCGTAATATTGCCAAGATTAGGAGCATCTTGTCTCAGAGTGATGCTGAGAAGCTGATCCACGCTTTTGTTAGCTCGAGATTAGATTATTGTAATTCTTTATTATCAGGCTGTCCTAAAACATCTTTAAAAAGTCTTCAGCTGATCCAAAATGCTGCAGCAAGAGTTTTAACAGGTACTAGAAAGAGAGATCATATCTCTCCGGTTCTGGCCTCCCTTCATTGGCTTCCCATAGAGTTTAGAATTAAGTTTAAAATCCTTCTTCTTACTTACAAAGCTCTAAACAATCAGGCTCCTTTTTATTTAAAAGATCTGATACTACCGTATCATCCTAACAGAGCACTACGCTCCCAAAATGCAGGATTACTTGTAATACCTAGAATCTCCAAAAGTACAATGGGAGGCAGAGCCTTCAGTTATCAAGCTCCTCTCCTGTGGAATCAGCTGCCAATCTGGATTCGGGAGTCAGACTCGATCTCTGTTTTTAAGAATAGGGCTAAAACCTACCTTTTTGATATAGCCTACAATTAGGGAGGGATCATGTGTTTCTGAACCCTCCCTTAGTTATGCTGCTAATAGGTTTAGTCAGCCGGGGGACCTCCAGTAATGCACTGGGCCTCACTCCTTTCCTCACTCTCTATGAAATTTTTTTTTTTTGCTGGTCATTAACATTTGTTTGTTCTCTCCCATAGATTGAGTCCCCATCGTGCTGTTTGCTCTCTACATGTCTGTTCTTTTCTTCTTCTCTATCCCCTCACCCCCCAGCCAGTCGCAGCAGATGACTGCCCCTCCCTGAGCCTGGTTCTGCTGGAGGTTTCTTCCTGTTAAAAGGGAGTTTTTCCTCTCCACCGTCGCCAAGTGCTTGCTCACAGGGGATCGCCTGATTGCTGGGGTCTTTCTGCAACTGTGGGGGTCCCCCCTACAGTTGATAGTGCTATGAGATGACTGTTGTTGTGAAATGGCGCTATATAAATAAAGTTGAATTGAATTGAATTGAATTGAATTGAATTGAATGCCTCCCACCAGTGGCACCATGGTATAGTTGGCACACTCGGAGACTGTAAAAATGGAGGTGGCGGTTTAATGCACGCTCCCATGGTTTATTCTCATTGCCAAAATGTTATGTCTCAATGACTGGAGACTGGAGCAATGTTGAACTGAGCAACGAACTGAACTTTATTAAGGAAAGCAGGCACAATATACACACTGGCCATAGCCTGCCTGACGTCACTACGTCGACCACCTGGCGTCGGCTATGGCAAGCCCCAAGGGCCAAATCCCACACAACAGTGACATCGATAAAAGCAATGTAGAGGGGCTTCTGCTGCTGTTTGCACTTCTCCTGTAGTTGGTGTAGGGAGAAGATCATGTCTCCTATTGAACGTTCTGCTCGGAAGCCACACTGGGACTCTGGATAAATACGCTTAGCTAGCTTCAGGAGGCACACAAGCATGACATGGGAATAGAGTTTGCCTACAATGCTCAAGAGGGAGATGCCCCTGTAGTTATTGCAGTCACTTGTACAGGGTGACAGTCTTAGCGTCACACATGTCTTATGGTACAGTGCCTTCACCCCAGCACTGACAGAGTGCTGTGTAGTGTAGTGACTACAGGAGGGTGGTTTTGCAGCACTTAATTAGATTCGGCAGGATGCCATCTGTTATGTGGTGTGTGTGTGTGGCCCGTGGGGCTTGCCGTACCCGCCCTGAGAGTGACATCAGGCGGGCTGCGGCACCTGTGTATATTCTGTGTGTGTTCAATAAAGAGAGAGTTTGCTGCATGGCATAACAGACTCCAGACTCTGATTACCGACATAACATTTTGGCGATGAGAATAAACCATGGAGGTGCATGGGCTACCTCCACCTCTGCTGTCATTTCTGGAGTGTCCAGGAGAGTCAGCGATCCTGTGGCCGGACTGGATCAGAATCAGAATCAGAATCAGAATCTGGTTTATTGCCATTGTTCATGTAGTACACAAACTAGGAATTTGTCTCGATGCAATGCTGCAACATTAAACATGATAAGATAAAAGAAATAAACTATACATGCAATAAAGTGTAGAATAAGAGTAAGTGATACTGGTCAACAGTTAAAATATATTAGCGAGCAGCAGATACTGTGGAGAACTATATAGTGCAGTCGGTAATGCAGGAAGAAAACAGTGATGATTGACATGAGTCTGGTTGAGCTGCTGTACATAGTGCACGAGAGTCAATAAGTCACTTAGTGTTCAGCAGTCTGATGGCAGAGGGGAAGAAGCTGTTCATGTGACGGGAGGTTTTAGTCTGGATGGACCGAAGTCTTCTACCAGAGGGGAGGGGAGCAAACAGTACGTGACCAGGGTGTGAGGGATCGGCTATGATCCGGCCAGCACGCCTCCGAGTCCTGGAGATGTACAGATCCTGGAGAGATGGGAGCTTGCAGCCGATCACCTTCTCAGCAGTGCGCACGACGCGCTGCAGCCTTAGTCTGTCCCTGGCAGTGGCTCCTGCGTACCACACGGTTATGGAGGTGGTGAGGATGGACTCGATGATGGCTGTGTAGAAGACTGGATGGCCATGCTTGGGGGATACATTGCTGGGCTGGGCCTGGGTAGACTCGATGGAGACCAACGACAGGCACTCTTGGTCCATCGTCTCGGTGTGGAGGGTCAGAGAATTCTCTGCATGTTGGGAGAGACAGAGGCTTATGCGAATGCTGTCGGGCAGCTGGCTGGAGATTTTGCCGAACGTATGAGGGACACGAATCGGTGGGTAGTGAGGCTGTTGGTGCCAAGGGAAGCTAAGCTAGCTAGCTCAGAGTAGCTAAAGGCTCAAGCTGTGGCAACAGCGAGGTTAGCCACAAAGCTACATGTACTCCAAAACCAAGCTACAAGCTACCAGCTAGGTTTCGAGGGGGGACTGGAGCCATGAGTGGGGGAGCCCCCGGTCACCGACGATGGCAAGCCAGCCAAGGAGCTCAGCACAGTGCATGACTGTAGCGCTGGTGGTGAAAACGGCGCAGTGAGCAAAGGCAGCATGAAGGGAGAGCAGTGACCGGACTCAACTGTGTCTTCCCCACAGTTGCTGTCGGGGCAGTGGGAGGACGGAAGCGAGCATGCTGAAAGCCCCGGGAAGCAGCAGCGACAGCCGAGCACAGAGACAGTACAGCGGAGTGCTTCAGACGACAGAGAGGAGATGCCGGACGCCACGGAGGTAGGGCAGGACCTCAGTGCCAGAGCTCAAAGTGCCTTGGACGAGGGTGCTGGGCGTAACGGTGAGGCGCCCGAGTTGACAAGTGACGCCGATGGCCGAGCTTTGGTTTTCCCCGGCGCTTAGCCACAGGGGGCCGGAGTGTCTGGGGCTACAACAGTGGCAGCTGCAGCGTTTCCAAAGACAGTCGGGGGCGGACCAACAGGCACGGAGGGACTGCATGCCGGGCAGAAGCACTGCAGGTTGAGCGGGACCCCTTTGAGAGTTGCGGACCAGGTTCGGGTCCCTGAGGAGGTGTAGGATGGCGGGTCCGGACGGGCGAAACGGTCGGTGGTGAGAAGAGACATTCTCGCTGGGGAAGTCAGCTTTGACCCCGGGGGCAGGTGGTTTCCAGGGGCGCGCATGCCATGGGGCTGACCTGGTTCTCCGAGCCAGCTTCACCCTTTGCTGCTCGTGGACATTGGTGTGACGTAAATAATTTTAATGTAAATATGTTCATATGTGCATGTGTTTTAAATATGTTTGATGTGAGTGCGGTTGTACACATGAATGTGTGTTGTTTTATGGGATTATTTTATGCATTGTTTAGTGTAGAGACACAGCAGTATTTTAGTTTTTAAATGGATTGTTTTTTTTATTTAGGAGAAACGGCAGAATAATCCGCTTTGCTGTGTGGGGTGGGACAGCAGTCCACCTGTTCCCCCTAGTTTTTTGTTGTTTTGAGTGACTGTAATAGGCCCTTTTAGTGACTTAAGTTTAGTTTTCTTAGCGCGTGATTCAGGTCCTAAATTGGGGTGGGTCTGAACTGTGTGTATGTGTTTTGGACTTCTGTAAGGGGGAGGGGAATGCTGTGTGGTGTGTGTATGTGGCCTGTGGGGCTTGCCGTCACTCCCAGGGCGGGCAGTCAGTCCCAGTCACTCCTGGGAGTGACTGTGGCACCTGTATATATTTTGTGTGCGTTCAGTAAAGAGAGAGTTTGCTGCATGGCATAACATACTCCAGACTGTGATTACCGACATAACACCATCCATGCCACTATAGCGCTACATTTCTGATCAGATTGCCTTCCTGTTTATATAGAAACTGTGACTGAATTGAGGGATTCCATTTTTGGGGAAGGCAACTTTTTTTCCAGTCCATTCTATGTTGATCACAACTGTGTTTAACTTGGGGTATGTGAGCTTGCTCACTAAGGTTCTTTAATTGCATAAAGAGGTGATATTAGTACCATACTGGTAGCCTTTGATCCACCATTTATCCAAGCATGACCTTTCAGCTGAATTAAAAGCTACTTGTTTTGGTATGCTTTATTAATCCCAGAGGGAAATGAGCTGGATGAGGCAGCCACAATCCTTTCACGCCTACGGCCCCTTGAGAGTCATCAGTTAACCTAACTTTCATGTTTTTGGAATGTGGAAGAAAACAAGAATACCCAGACTAAACCTGCAAACGCCATACAGACGTGGATTTGAACCCACAACCTTCTTACTGGGAGTAAGTGCTGCAGTGCTAACCACTATACCACCATGCTGCTGCTTGCAGGCATTATGGAGATGTAGCAGCAACATCATTCTCCTCCTTTCGGTGAGTTACAGAAGCTTCTTCAAATATTAGTATAGCTTCTGAGCAGACAGTTATCACGCTGGGGAAAAAAAAATATCCCAAATTCACTTCAGTTGCTTTTGTCTTTTGAAGCTTGTTAGAGGGCTGCACACACGCCCGTAGAACAGGAGTTAGGTCCAGTAACTATTACAGCAAATACAAGATTGCACAGCCTGCATACAGTAATCTGCTTCATGCTACACCTCTGCTGTCCGCGTATGCGTAAACAGAAACCTCGTGTGACAAAATTTATGTCATCGTCTCCACTCCGCTAGTGTCCGCAGTGCTCAACCGCGGACGACCGTGTGCAGCCCAAATTTTGTGACCGCGCCGCAAGCCCACGACCTGAACGCATTGAAAAGTGCATGCGCAAGACTAAACGTCCCATTCACGAGGTGGCGATATCAACACAGCATACATCAGTAGACGAAGAAGACAACGAGGAGGCGGAAAACGAGAATAGAAACATACATGAATCATACATACATACTTTCTTTCACAGCGGCAGCAGCATCTTCGTGGAAAAGGAGTGAAAACCGGGAAGTCAAACAGCAGAAATGGACTCTATATTTAAAGAGAAACTTTATGAAGATGTCCGCCGGTTCTTTACTGGTGAAAATCGTGGCGCGTCAGCGCCTTGGCGCTACCTATCGGGTGGGAGTGAAACTACAAATGATGGTTGTGCACATGCGTGAACTGCTTGGCCTGGGTAGATGAAAAAAGTGAGCATGAGCAGCGCTGCGTGTGTGCCGGGCTCGTCCAAAGAATACGCAGACCACAGTGGACTAGAGAGAAATGGAGCATGAAGCACTCTGGTGCAGAGCAGAGTGAGCGGAGCAGCGTCTGGGGTAGCAGAAGTATTACTTCTGAAATGTTACACCATTCATCCAAATGCTATTGTCATGGCCGCCAATCACGGCACCTGTGTACGCACCTGCCTGTCATCTCCTACGGCCCTACTTGTTCCCATCAGGACCAGTGCTGGGTGCGGAGTTGTCTGATTCTTTCCGTGAATCACGCCACCCCCTGCCTCTGTGCTTCCCTGCACTGAATTCTCCAGCCTTTGGCTTCCAAGCCCAGCTGTACAACGTCCGGGTCGGTTTCACCCGGACCAACAACCAAGTAAGCGTAATTGCTTCTAAACCTGTCCATTCCCCTGTGCACAGGCGGAGCCCGCAACGGCGGACCTCCTTCTCCCTCCAGGCGGCGGACTTTTATTCCACCTCCAGCTAACCTGCCCGCAGACACTGTCTCCCTGGCTGCAGCTTCGGCACCACCTGAAGACGCTTCAACATCTGTTGACAGTAAGTATCATAACATCTGACGTGCTGCATAGGTGAACTGTAAGCTAACGGCCCTTGTCTCTTTACAGGGTTGCCAGTCTGTACGGTGCTCTGCTGGCCCAGCTGGAGTACACGGATTGCACTACACAACATTACACCATATAACCGCACTCACGCACCCAATCACTCACAAAATAAAGTACGTTAATTGTGTTAATCCTGAGTCGTGTCTGTTCTGTGGGTCACCTGAACCATGTCAGTACGACTCCGCCAAAGTGGCCTGGCAGACAGCGCACTCGTGTGCCGTATTAACCATCTCAAGGCTTGGGTAGACCAATTAGCGTAACAACAACAGGTGATGCTAACTCAGCTAACCCGCATCACCGATAGGTTAGATTGCTTAGCTAGCCCACAGGGGTTCCCCACAGCACCAGCTAGCTCCTCAGCTCCTGCTAGTTCTACCGCTAGCTCCACCACTAGCTCTTCGCCTAGTCCCCACTCTACCGGGTCCGCTAGTCGGCTCACTCCCGTCCCTACTCCCGCCCGCTTTAAAGGGGTGTTGGGAGAAACCAGGGGGTTCCTCATGCAGTGCGAAATCGTGTTCCAACGGGTTCCCGGAGATTTTCCCACTGACCAGAGCCACATTGGCTATATGATCAATCTGTTAGAGGGGCGGGCTTTAGCATGGGCTTATGCGGTTATGGCTAGGGCCGATTATGCTTCTATGACATACGTTCAATTTACCCAGGAATTTCAGGAAGTATTTAGTCACTCAAACCGGGAAGATGTACTCACCTCTCGCCTGTTAAACCTTCGGCAGGGGTCAAGGGCAGTCGCCGATTATGCTGTTGACTTCCGGGTCGTAGCTACGGAGGTCGGGTGGGAAGATGCCTCCCTGAGTAGTGTATTCCTGAGGAGTTTGAGCCCTAGCCTGCGGGACGAGCTGGCCCGCCTGGAGAAACCCTCCACGATGCATGAGTGTATCTCCCTGGCCATTAGCCTTGACAACTGTCTGAGGGAACGAGCGGCGGAGTGTAGGACTTCCGGCCATGCGGAGAATAGGCCGCGCCATGCTCTCCAGCCCCCACTGCTGGCCCTCCCGTCTACTGACCTCCCTGAGGACCAAGAACCTATGATAGTGGGTGGGTTGAAACTTCCTGCAGAGGAGAGACAGCGCTGCCGTGAGTTGGGGTTGTGTGTCTATTGCGGGAGCGAGGAGCATGACCTGAATTCCTGTCCTAGGCGCCCAAAAGGGGAAGTCCGTGCGTCGAAGTAGGGGGCCTCACGGACATAAAAGATAACAATCTCCTCACTCGTTTTCTCATCCCTATTCGGTTTTGCTTTGGCCACAAAGAACATAAAACACATGCACTCATTGACTCAGGGGCCGAGTAGAGTTTCACTTCTAGGAGTCTGGCAACCCGTCTGGGTCTACCTATGCAGCCGTTAAAAACTCCCCTTAAGATTATTGCCCTATTGAAGGCGGCGTTGGCCACTGTCACTCATCGGGTCTCCTCGGTGCCAGTCATCATTTCGGGCAACCATCGGGAGGAGTTGAATCTGTTTGTCCTGCCGGTGTTATCGTCCCCGGTTATTCTGGGCTACCCTTGGCTGCATCTGCACAACCCTTCAATTGACTGGCGTTCGGGAAGTATCATGTCATGGAGCCCTTTCTGCCTGAGTGCCTGTCTGCAGTCTGCTGCATGCTCGCCTGCCACGCCTTTGGAGGTCCCTACCTCCCCCCCCCCCCCCCCGGATCTGTCAAAAGTGCCACCGGAATATCATGACCTTGGGGCCGTCTTTAGTAAATCCCAAGCCCTTTCCCTTCCCCCTCACCGGCCTTATGATTGCACTATTAATCTGCGGGCTGGCACTCCTCTGCCATCTAGCAGACTCTACAACCTGTCTGCTCCGGAGCGCGTGGCCATGGACTCATATATTAAGGAGTCCCTTAGTTCAGGTATCATTAGACCTTCATCTTCGGCGGTGGGGGCGGGGTCTTCGTGGGGAAGAAGGACGGCTCCCTCAGGCCCTGCATCGACTTCCGGGAACTTAACAACATCACTATCAAGGATAAGTATACTCTCCCCCTCCTTAACTCTGCATTCGATTCCCTCCGGAGGGCTTGCTGCTTTACCAAATTAGACCTGCGCAATGCCTATCACCTGGTGTGGATATGTGAGGGGGATGAGTGGAAGACGGCCTTTAGGACCCCTAGTGAGCATTTTGAATATCTGGTCATGCCGTTCGGGCTGACCAATGCTCCGGCCGTCTTCCAGCGGCTTATTAATGATGTTTTGAGAGATTTTCTGGGCACCTTCGTGTTTGTCTACCTTGACGACATTCTTATCTTTTCTCAGTCCATGGAGGAGCATCGCGTGCACGTCAGGCGAGTCTTGCAGCAGCTGCTGGAGAATAAGCTCTACGTCAAGGCAGAAAAATGTGAGTTCCACGTCTCCAGGACCTCTTTCCTCGGCTTCATTATTGCCCCAAAGGAGATCATCCCGGACCCAGTAAAGGTGAAGGCGGTGGTGGACTGGCCCACCCCCGCATCGAGGAAACAGTTGCTGCAGTTCCTGGGCTTCGCTAACTTTTATGGCCGGTTCATTAAGGACTACAGCCATATCGCCCTCCCCCCCACCAACTTGACCTCCACCAAGGTTCCCTTTCGCTGGACGGAAGAGGCGGATGCTGCATTCTCGGAGCTGAAGGTTAGATTTTCATAATCGCCTATCCTGACGCAGGTGGATCCCACCCTTCAGTGCCTGGTGGAGGTGGACGCCTCTGATTCTGGGGTGGGGGCTGTGCTGTCCCAGCGTTCTCTGGCAGACAGTAAGATCTGCCCCTGCGCCTTCTTCTCTCGCCGCCTGTCCCCAGCAGAACGAAACTACGACATCGGGGATAGGGAGCTGTTGGCAGTTAAACTGGCCCTGGAGGAGTGGCGGCACTGATTGGAAGGAGCGTCACAGCCATTCATTGTCTGGACCGACCACAAGAACCTGGAGTACCTTCGGACCGCCAAGAAGCTGAACGCCCGACAGGCCCGCTGGTCGCTGTTTTTTGGACGGTTCAACTTTACTATCACCTACTGCCCTGGGTCAAAGAACACCAAGCCCGACGCCCTGTCTCGTCAGTTCGCCCCGGAGATGGCAGAGAAAGCTAAGCACCCCATCCTCCCTCCAGCATGTGTCATGGGCGCCCTCGCTTGGGGCATTTGGGATAAGGTTATAAGGGCGCAGTCTGACGAAGCTGACCCGGGGGGGGGGGGGGGTCCAGCGGGCAAATTATTTGTTCCCACAGCGGTCCGAGGGGAGGTCATCCAGTGGGGGCACACCTCCAGATTCGCCTGCCATTCGGGTAGGGCACGCACAGTGGCGCTCCTACAGAGGTCGTTTTGGTGGCCATCCCTCCAGAAGGATGTGGAGGAATACATCCGCGCCTGTCCTGAGTGTGCTACTGGGAAGACATCCTCGTCGCCGCCAGCCGGGCTGCTCCACCCCCTCCCCATTCTGGGTAGACCATGGTCCCACGTGGCGCTGGATTTTGTCACAGGCCTCCTCACGTCCAACAACTTCACCACCATCCTTACGCTGGTGGACAGATTTTCCAAGGCAGCTCACTTCATCCCTCTGCGGGGGTTACCGTCTGCCAAAGAGACAGCTGATCTGCTGGTTCAGCATGTAATTCGGCTGCATGGCATCCCACAGGACACAGTATCGGACCGGGGGCCCCAGTTCATCTCCAGAGTCTGGAAGGCCTTTTGCACTGCCTTAGGGGCTACGGCGAGCTTGTCCTCCGGCTATCACCCACAATCCAATGGGCAATGTGAACGAACCAACCAGGAGGTGGAAGCAGCGCTGCGGTGCGTCACTGCCGCCAACCCATCATCATGGAGCACGCACCTCCCTTGGATTGAATATGCCCATAACACAGCGGTGTCCTCGGCCACCGGCATGTCCCCCTTCGAGGCGTCGTTGGGTTACAACCCCCCGCTGTTCCCTGAAGAGGAGGGGGACATTGCCGTTCCATCGGTTCAGGCCCATCTAAGATGTTGTCGGCGGATTTGGAAGGCAGCCAGAACGGCACTGCAACGGACGGCGGAACGCAACACTGCGGTGGCAAATCAACACAGGGTTCCGGGGCCGGCTTATCAGGTGGGTCAGCAGGTATGGCTATCTACTAAAAACATCAACCTGAAGGCGGAACGCAAGAAGACCGCCCAGCCGTTCATTGGCCCGTTCCTTATATGTCGAATTATTAACCCAGTGTCTGTGCGTCTAACTTCCCCCCCTTCCCTCCGCATCGGTCCAACTTTTCATGTCTCTCAGGTTAAGCCTGTCTCCTCCAGCCCGTTGTGTCCCCCTCCCAGGTCTCCACCTCCATCGAGGGTGATCGACAGCAACCCAGCGTGGTCCATCTCCTCCATCCTGGACGTTCGCCGCCGGGGGCATGGCCTGCAGTACCTGGTGGACTGGGAGGGCTACGGGCCGCAGTGGAGGTCCTGGGTGCGTCCCGCCCTCGTGCTCAACAAGCAGCTCATCAGGGACTTCCATCGGATGCACCCTGGTAGGTTGGAACGCATACCGAGAGGCGTGCCGTGGGGGGGAGTACTGTCATGGCCGCCAATCACGGCACCTGTGTACGCACCTGCCTGTCATCTTCTGCGGCCCTACTTATTCCCATCAGGACCAGTGCTGGGCGCGGAGTCGTCTGATTCTTTCCGTGAATCACGCCACACCCTGCCTCTGTGCTTCCCTGCACTGAATTCTCCAGCCTTCGGCTTCCAAGCCCAGCTGTACGACGTCCGGGTCGGTTTCGCCCGGACCAACAACCAAGTAAGCGTAATTGCTTCTAAACCTGTCCATTCCCCTGTGTACAGGCGGAGCCCGCAACGGCAGACCTCCTTCTCCCTCCAGGCGGCGGACTTTTATTCCACCTCCAGCTAACCTGCCCGCAGACACTGTCTCCCTGGCTGCAGCTTCGGCACCACCTGAAGACGCTTCAACATCTGTTGACAGTAAGTATCATAACATCTGACGTGCTGCATAGGTGAACTGTAAGCTAACGGCCCTTGTCTCGTTACAGGGTTGCCAGTCTGTACGGTGCTCTGCCGGCCCAGCTGGAGTACACGGATTGCACTACACAACATTACACCATATAACCGCACTCATGCACCCAATCACTCACGTTAACAAAAGAAAGTACGTTAATTGTGTTAATCCTGAGTCGTGTCTGTTCTGTGGGTCACCTGAACCATGTCAGCTATGGTGATACCAAGCAGCATAATTTTGAAAAATAAACAAAATAAGCACTATTTAAGTTTGTAAAATAATAATGTAAAATAAAATAAATAAATAAATAATAAAATTAAAATTAAAAAAACTGCATTGTGAAAAAAATTACACATGTATACTGCTTGGTATTACCATAGAATTTGGATGTATGGTGAAATATTTCCATTCATCCATCCGCTACCGCTTAATCCTTTTTCAGGTTGCGGGGGTGCTGGAGCCTATCCCAGCGTCTTTTGGGTGAGAGGCAGGGTACACCCTGGACAGATGACCAGTCCGTCGTAGGGCTGATGAAATATTTCAGAAGTAAAAAATACTTGAAACCAGTTGACTTGACTGAGTTTTCATACAGCATACTTACCCACCTGGATGACAGAATCGTCACCAAATCAAGACATTGAATTAATTTTGCATTCATTTTGTCTTAGTTATTTTTGTTATAATTGAATTATATTTCATTTTATTTTTGTTTACTTTATTCATTGTTCTATTTTATTATCAGTTTATAAGCATTTCTTTCAAGTACGCTATGGAGGGTGACAATATGTATGGGTACATATTCATACTATGTAGGATAACTAAGTAGATGGTTATGCTGTTTATTCCATCTTGCTACAATGCTCCGCACTTTGTATATATATTTATATATTTATGTGTATGTATGTATATCCACTGCTCTTATTTATATTTTTCGTATCTTCTTAATTATTGCTCTGAGTGTTGCTATCCCTATGCTGTTGCAATCTTGGAATTTCCCCATTGTGGGACTAATAAAGGCTTATCTTATCTTATCTTATCTTAAGTATTTATGTACATGGATTTTATTCACATTGCCCTTGCAATAAAGTTGTTAATGAAACTGCAGTCATGTGATTTTCCTTTAAGGGGCAAAAAGTATCGTTATCGGTACTGAAGAAAAAGTCCCATAAATTAATGGTATCGTATCGAAAGGAAAAATGCTGGTATCGCCCATCCCTACAGTAAGGTGGAGGAAAAGCAAACACAAAACTAATGTATTATGTTAGTCATTTTCTGAAAAAGAAATTGAACTTGCCTACAACACTTGCAGGTAGTGCAGGTAGTGTTTTCCCCCAGTCCTGTCAAGCAGCTAGGTAAGTAGAACAGAAATCTGCTTCCCTTATTGTGCCAGACAGATTTACTTTGCCAACAGGAGCTTTGCTTATATTCGATATGTAATGTATATAAATATTATTTATAGATTCCTCTTGCAATAACTTTTAATACTTTATTTAAATTGTTTTACTTATCATGGACCTGACAAGGGAGGAATGGGGAAAGGAGGGGTGGGGTGGGGAGGAACAAGCAGACTGACACGACTGTAACAAACAGAAGATAAACTGTTTCTTCTTCTGAAAAGGTCTCATCACGAGTCTGTTATCTGCACCTGTAAAAGGCTGTGTGTGCAAGTGGTTTGCCAGGAAACATACAAAGAGGGTGGCAGGCCACAGCAACCCCCCCCCCCGAAAACCCAGAGCAAGCAAGACAGCGCCACCAGCCCCCACCTAGCACAAATCTCCTGAAGCCACCACGCCCCAGGACAACGAGGCATCCACCCCATGAGGGACAGCCAGAGGAGGCCGGGCCCTCTAGCTGCCGGCGTGGTAGCTGCCCCCCTGTGCCCGGACTGGGCAACCCCCATCCCCCAGCGGGGCCAACGCCAGCCCCAGCTGTTGGAAGGCCAACACCCCCCCTGGGCTGGAGACTGGCCTGTGCCCCCGGCACGGGGACCCCCAAGCACCCCCCCCAACACACAGTGGACCCCCGCCCACCCCAGCACCCCAGACACATGCCCTGAGAGTCTCCAGGCCCCTACGCCCAAGGAAGGGGGCAGGAAGGTGCGGGGAGCCTCATTGGGGGGCCAGCCATCCCCTCAGTCAAAGGGAGCTCATGTAGCTAGGAGGTACCAGGAGATGCCACCCCCATCAGTCCAGCACCCCTGCTCAGCACATAAACTCAGTCTTGCACACTCACTCCCTCATGCTCTCACACGCACTCACTCACACTCTTTCACAATCTCTCTCACCCTCTCCACACAATCTTACACTTGCACTCCCACACTCAGACTCATTCACTCTCGCCCACTCCCATACTTGTTCAGTCTCACTCCCATTCCCACTCGCCCTCACAGTCTCTTGCACTCACACATACTTCCTTCCATTCATGCTCACTCGTGTGTACACTCTCATTTACGCTCTGACTCACTCACATTTACTCATCCTCTCTTATACTCTCACACTCATTCTCACTTAACGCTTGGGGGGTGCCGCGGCACAGATGCAGTGGGCACGAACGTGCACTAATGCCATTAGCAGCCGGAGAGGCCGCCAGCGCAGACCAGCAGCCACTCCCCCACCAACCCACCCCAGGGCAGCTATGGCCACAGAAGCAGCCCACCACCACCAACGCCCACCCCGAGCAAATGAATGACGGACCCACCACGAGCGCTCCAAGACGCCACCTGACATGCAAAGCAGAAATTTAAGTTGCCTCCAACACTTGCAGGTAGTGTTTGTTTCCCCGCATCATCAAAAGGGAGACAGGTGCCCACTGTTTGGACATCTAGAGAGATTCATGTCCACATAACGAGTATTACAAGTACACATGCAACGTAACAGGAGATGTGTGAGTGAACAACTGCTCTCTGATCTTATCACACACACACACACACACACACACACATACATGGTAGTGACTGCAGCCGGGTAATGTAATCTTTAATCCTCCGCTATAATCTGTAAGTAGTGTGAGTGTGTCTGTCTTTTCTCTCTCTCTTTCTCCCTCGTCTCCGGGGATAGAGTTTCCTCTCCCTGGGGGGAAATGACAGCGAAGGATTAGGAAGCAACACACAACCACAGAAACCCACACCTGACGTTGAGGGCTCGGGGGTTCAGATAGCGATGACACATGCCAGTCTTGCTCCAGTCACCTGATACACGCTCTCTCTGTCTCTCTCTCACTCACTCACGCACACTCACACACAGAGTGAGTGGTCGGTGTGTTTGGCTGTTTGTTCGCTAAAAAGACAACAGTAGACGGGTACAAGTGGCACAGAGCTGAAACTGAATAAACACATAAAGAAGAGAGAGAAAACTTTTAAAACTACGTCTGGACTGAGATAGAGACACCGAGGCATCTGGTTCAGGTAGGAACCTCAAATTGAAATCAGATATCTCCGTCTTCACTGACAACCCCCCTCCCCTTCCTCAACCTTTATCACTTCTTGAGGTCCGTGTGAGTCTCTGCTGCTGTTGGAATAACTTTGGTGTCAGATTAACAGCCCCAGATGTTTCTCTTTACTCTGCCGAACTGGTAGATGCTACACAGAGAAGCTGTAATAACATTCAGGTTCGCGGTCATAGCTCCAAAATACTGTAACTGATGCTCCTCTCCAGTATGCCAGGCTCAATTCACAAATGTCTAAAATTACTTTCTTCTTCTTTTGGCTGCTCTCTTTAGGGGTTGCCACAGCGGATCATCTGTCTCCATCTCACCCTATCCCTTGCATCTTCCTCTGTAACACCAATCCTCTCCATGTCCTCCTTCACTACATCCTTGAATCTTCTCTGTGGTCCTCCTCTTTTCCTCCTACCTGGCAGCTCCATCTTCAACATCCTTTGTCCAATATATCCACTATCCCTCCTCTGCACATGTCCAAACCATCTCAGCCTTGTCTCTCTTACTTTGTCTCCAACCCGCTCAATGTGAGCTGTCCCTCTGATATACTCATTTCTAGTCTTGTCCCTCCTAGTCACTCCCAGTGAAAATCTTAGCATCTTCAACTTTGCCACCTCCAGCTCCACCTCCTGTCACCACCATCTCCAAACTATACATCATAACAGGTCTCACTACCGTCCTGTAAATCTTGCTTTTCACTCTTGCTGCTACCTTTTTGTCACAAATCACCCCTGACACTCGTCTCCACCCACTCCACCCTGCCTGCCTGCACTCTCTTCACTACCTCTCATGCATTTTCCATTGCTTTGGATGGTTGACCCGAGGTATTTAAACTCATCTACTTTCACTACCTCTACTCCTTCCATCTTCACTGTTACACCTGCCTTCCTCTCATTTACATTCATGTATTCTGTCTTGCTTCTACTGACTTTCATTCCTCTTCTCTCTAGAGCATACCTCCACCTCTCCAAGTTCTCTTCCACCTGCTCCCTATTCTTACTGCAGATCACAATGTCGTCTGCAAACATCATGGTTCACAGAGACTCCTGCCTGACTTCATCTGTCAGCCTGTCCATCACCATGGCACACAAGAAGGAGCTCAGAGCCGATCCCTGATGTAATGAAACTGCCCTCACTTCCGCCTTGCTAATCCTTGGGACTCCTTGTTCACTATCTTTCCTTCATCCATCCTCCTCCCTCTCTCATTTTCTTTATTCATCAGCTCTTCAAAGTACTCCTTCCACCTTCTTAACACACTCTTGTCATTTGTTAGTATATTACCATTTCTGTCCTTTATCAGCCTAACCTGCTGCACATCTTTTCCTGCTCGAGCTCTCTGTCTAGCTAATCGATACAACTCCTTTACTCCTTTTCTTCTTTGCCTTTGGCACCTCTCTCTTAACCATGCGCCTAGATTCCAAATACTCCTGTCTGCTTTCTTCATCTACCTGACTGTCCCATTTTTTCTTTGCTAACCTCTTCCTTTGGATACTTTACTGTACCTCCTCATTCCACCACCAAGTCTCCTTGTCTCCCTTCCTCTGTCCACTGGATACACTACATACCTTTCTACTCATTCCCCTCAATACTTTTGCTGTAATTTCCCAGTCATCTGGTAATTGTTCCCTACCACCCAAAGCCTGTATCAACTCCTTCCTGAACTCTGTGTGACCTTCTTCCTTCTGTAACTTCCCCCACTTAATCTTTGGCTCTGCCTTGCCTGTTTTCCTCTTCTTGCTTTGCAAAGTCATCCTACAGACTACCATCCGATGCGGTCTAGCTACATTCTCCCCTGCCACCACCTTGCAGTCTCCTGTCTCTTTCAGATTTCTCCTTCTGCATAGGATGTAGTCCACCTGTGTGTACCTTCCTCCACTCTTGTAAGTCACCCTATGTTCCTCTCTCTTCTTGAAGTATGTGTTCACCACAGCCATTTCCATCCTTTTAGCAAAATCCACAACCATCTGTCCTTCCACATTTCTCTCCTTAAGACCATACTGTACCTATCCAGGACCTCCTCATCACCTCTGTTCCCTTCATCTGCATGTCCATTAAAGTCTGGTCCAATCACCACTCTCTCCCCCCTGGGAACACTCTCTGCCACTTCATCTAACTTACTCCAGAATTTCTCTTTCTCTTCTACTTGACATCCAACTTGTGGGGCATACGCACTGCCAATGTTCAACATCACGCCTTTGACTTCTAGCTTCAAACTCATGATTCTGTCTGACTCCCTCCTTACATACTCTTCCTTTAAGATTACTCCTACTCCATTTCCCTTCCTATCTACACCATGGTAGAACAGTTTAAATCCACCTCCAATGTTCCTAGCCTTGCTTCCCTTCCATGTGGTTTCTTGAATACACAGTATATCTACCTTTCTTCTCTCCATCATATCAGCCAACTCTCTGCCTTTAGCAGTCATAGTCCCTACATTTAATGTTCCAACTCTCACCTCCACACTTCTACCTTTCCTTTTCTTTCTCTCCCTCCTAACATGCCTGCTCCCTCTCCTCCTCCGTGATCTTCTACCAACAGTAGCCTAATTCCACTGGCACCCTGTTGGTTAACAGCACCAGTGGCATTGTTAACCTGGGCCTCGACCGATCCGGTTTGAAAGTGTCATTCGTCATGATCCACATGTTTGATTTGGCAAAGGTTTTACGTCAGATGCCCTTCCTGACACAACCCTCCCCATTTACCCGGGCTTGGGACCGGCACTCGGAGTCCACTGGCTTGTGCATTCCCTGTGGCTTGGTTAAAATGTCTGAAATTACTTTACTATCAAGCAATGGAAGATGGAGTAAACAGTGTTGCTTCCAAAACTGTGGTTGAAGTTTATCTAAAAGAGATTGTAGATGTTTGTCAGAAAGAATATAACTTTACCAACAGTCACTGTGATTTTCAACAGAATTGAACCAGGGGCTCAACACTTAAGAAACAGCAGCACATGGTATTTACACGTTGAGCTATGGGGTAACTGTAAAGCTTGCAACCTTTGACAAATGTTAGAATTTCTGCCCTAAATAAAGTTTTTTTTTGGTGGTGGTGGTGGTGGTGGTGGTGGTGGGGCGGGGGCAAATACTAGAAAACAACACTGACCTAATATTTCTACCACAATGGCCATGTAATGAAAACGTGATATTGTGAGAGCCCTAATACAAAATGTGAAGCATGAGGATGGAATTATCATGGATTGGGGCTCCTTTCCTGCTATTGAGCCTTGCCAGTGTAGTATTATAAAATCCACTATAACAATTTAATTA
Organism: Pholidichthys leucotaenia; assembly: GCA_020510985.1. Lineage (NCBI taxonomy): Eukaryota > Metazoa > Chordata > Actinopteri > Cichliformes > Pholidichthyidae > Pholidichthys > Pholidichthys leucotaenia. The sequence goes on from CM035843.1 coordinate 101,068,544, forward strand.
CTGTATACCAAATTGGATAAAATTTCAAGTATGTCTAAATGTTACTACGTTGGTGGAGATCAACTTGTAAAAAAAAGTGATCTATGTTTTTAAAACATTGTCATCATTACTTTTAAATGCAACAAGAATATTTCTATCATTGTTATTCAATTAAAAAAGTTTTGGACAATCATATAATCAAACACTGATTGTCATCTTTCACATTTCTTCTCTTATACTTGGACTTGATTTTCTTCATATAATGATACTACATTATTTTAAGAAGTGTGAATAAGATGGACAGCACACCAGTTGTGAACAGGGAGAAGCCTGTACAAATGTTTCCAATTGTTTGATATGTGTTTAGTGTCTTTCAGATATTTGTATCACTTGTAGTGCAAAGGTTGAAATGTTTCCGATGTTCTTGTGACAGCTTGACATTAACCACAGTTTGGGTCTAGGTCGAGATACACTTAGGATGCTATAATAGTGTTGTGAATACCAACACCACATGCAATGTAGGATAATAAAAACCAGCAGCATGTTATTACAGGATACACTGTGTTGTCTTGGTTAATGTATTTGTTAAAGTTGTCTAATGAATAAATGTCAGTCTTTTCTGAAGACCCTCTTTTGATTTAGTCTATGTTTACAACTAAAGTGACTCAAATCCTGTCATAAATCGCCCTTTTAAGGGTTACAAAGGACACTAAGCACACGCTGTGAGCTTTGCACGTTTATTAACAGAAAGACAAACGTACAGAAAAAACACTACACATACAAATAAGGAGGTAATGAAGGTGCCAGAGGTGAGCGGGGCTCACGACCAGGAGGGGAAAGAACAGCCGGGGGGGGAAAACACCGGATGAGGCGTTCGGGACGCCAGGGGAAAAGGAGACAAACTCAGCTGGAGTCACACCCGAAGGAAACCGGGGCTCACGGCTGAGGGAAATGGAGAAAAGGGGGAAAATGTTATCTGGTCGGAGCACACCCGTTCACCTCCATGGCAAAACCAAAAAAACGCTCAGAGTTGTGGCTGAACTTCTGAGGACGTTGCCGTGGGACACGGCTAGGTACATGAGTGGAAAAATAATCAAACAATGAGTGACAGCTGTGCAGCCCGCAAAACAATTTGACAGGTGGAAGCTGCACAGGCACTGTCAAAATAAAGGCATGGATCAGAAACTAATGAAGACACAAGAATAAGATAGCACAACCCAAAAGATATAACTACAACCATAAATACAAAATAACACAATAAATCAACAAAACAGTAAGGTCAAAACCAAGAACGCAACACACTCCAAAAATAAACAGATAAAATACAACAGTCCATGATAAATAAAGAAGCAAACAAACAGGAAAAGACTGACCTCAAACTGGAGACTGGGCATGGCCCCAGCCATGCCCAGGATCATGGCAGTGACCCCCCCCCAAGGGGTTAGATTCCAGATCCCAGGGCAACATCAAAAAGAAAGAGGACCTGCCCATAAAAAGACCCCCCCAACAAGAAAACAACCCACCCCAGGAGAGAGGAGGGGGAACCTAGGCACGGAGGGACCAAACCCAACCAGAAAGAAAAACACACAAAAAAAACCCACTCATGACTCATGACACTGTGCCACAGGTGGGAGTAAGGGACTCAAGTCCCAATAGATAGTGGATGAGGCAGTTTGGGCGGCCTACCAGAGTCCCAAAACCACCGGTGTATATGCTGTGTATACCCTCCCCGCGTACCAAGACCACCCAACCCCAGCAAGTTGCGGCGCACATTGTGTCTCCCAGCAGCTGGGCCCAGCGCCTCCCACAGACCGCAGGAGCTGGGAGGCGGAACCCTAATGAGATGGGTGGCCGATAAGCGAGCAGACTGTCCGTAGGAATGGCCGACCAGCGTAGCTGCCTGGTGCGAGGGCCAGATGAGGGAAGCAGCTGACCAGCAAGGAAATCAGGCAGCGGGGGTGACCAACCCGCAGGGACCTCCAGCTGCACCCGATGATCTTCGACGAACTCCGATGAAGGCGAGGGACCCATGGCGACCTCAGGCGTTGGTGGAGAAGGAGGACCCTCAACGATCTCACGCTGAGGTATAGCACCCACGGATCGGGTCTGTATGGCCAGACATACAGCAAAAACGGACTATGAACACAGAAGGGAAAAATACAATATGGGAGGAACAGGGTAGAAAAACCCCCCAACAAAGCCCACAGTGGCTGGTGTCCACACCGGGCCGTGTCCTTCTGTCATAAATCGCCCTTTTAAGGGCTATGAAGGGCACCAAGCACACGCTGTGAGCTTTGCACATTTATTTACAGAAAGACAAATGTACAGAAAAACACTACACATTCAAATAAGGAGGTAATGAAGGCACCGGAGGTGAGCGGGGCTCAAGATCAGGAGGGGAAAGAACAGCCAGGGGGAAAACACCAGCTGAGGTGCTCGGGATGCCAGGGGAAAAGGAGACAAACTCAGCTGGAGTCACACCCGAAGGAAACTGGGGCTCATGGCTGAGGGAAATGGAGAAAAGGGGGAAAATGTTATCTGGTCGGAGCACACCCGTTCACCTCCATGGCAAAACCAAAAAAACGCTCAGAGTTGTGGCTGAACTTCTGAGGACGTCACAGTAGGACACGGCAACCTGCAAAGTGTTTCTGTATCCTTAAATAGGTACATGCCCAGCTGGCAAATGCATAACAGGTGTAGGTACATGAGTGGAAAAATAATCAAACAACGAGTGACAGCAGTGCAGCCCGCGAAACAGTTTGACAGGTGGAAGCTGCACAGGCACTGTCAAAATAAAAGCATGGACCAGAAACTAATGAAGACACAAGAATAAGATAACACAACCCAAAAGATATAACTACAACCATAAATACAAAATAACACACAATCAATAGACAAGACAATAATGGCAAAACCAAGAACGCAACACACTCCAAAAATAAACAGATAAAATACAACAGTCCATGATAAATAAACAAATAAACAGGAAAAGACTGACCTCAAACTGGAGACTGGGCACGGCCCCATCAGTGCCCAGGATCATGACAAATCCAACATTTACCCTAAAACAATATAGATCTCTGAACCCACACATCTGATTTTTCATATGTAGTCCTAGATCAGATTTACAATATCTATCAGATACTTGCTTATGTGACTTGAATGTGCACATCAGATCAGAATTCATGCGACTACCTCTGCACATGTGCAGGGTTAACCTTAACGCTAGGAGTGGCTGCTAAAAATGCTTGGGGCATGGCGTTTAGCTGTTTTCCTTCTTCCACACCTCTTCACATACAGCCTACTATCCACTTTCCATACTCCACAGCAAAAATTCCAATTATATCATAACTGAATACACATCTGTTTTTTCTTGTTAAACTGGTTGTGTGGTTGCACCATTATGATGTCTTTTTTGTTGTTAACCCAGATGGTGCCACAAAGACTTATTGGTGTGTGCATCCATGTTATTTCTGACATGACTTACCAAATAAGGACCCAATAGCAGACACAGACATCAGAGTTCAAAAGCAAGGTCTGTATTTATTACAGGAATGGCAGATTCACCCCGGACTGTAGGGACAGTCCTGTAGGGAGGAGCATGGCCAAGGTAAGTGACGTCATATTCAGACAGGTAGGCATATGATTTAATGATATTGGCAGAGTTCTTACTTTCAGATGAGTGGAGCGGTCTGGGAATTATTATTGAGTGAGTGAATCCAGCAGAGATCCTGAGGAGTGGAGTTAGTATAACTGAATAGAATTCCTGAGGGCTTACTTGATGATCCAGGTTGAGGAGGCGATCAAGCCAAGAGACAAGGTTTCCAAGGGGTAGGTTGTGGATGACGGAGTGTCCTGAGAAGGGGGTTTGTTAGAAAGATTGTATTTGATGAGATTGCTTACTTGGATCTGTTGCAAGGTCTGTGGTGGACTTTTGCTAGTCGGTGCATCGTGACATGCACTACACAAAGAGCAGAGATAAACAAGCCTGTCATCTGGTCGGTCACTGCAACAGATACTGGAGTCAGTTTGTCTTGGCCTGTCCTTGCCACTAATAATACCTCTATCTGCCAAGAATATGTTGCTAGTCCAGCAAAAGCTAGCGGTACTCGAATACTTTGCAAGCAGTTTCATGAAATGGTCAGTCAGAGAGCAACTCATACCGGCTTGGACGTCGCCCGGGTTAACAAGGTCAGGAGTTCCTGGCAGCGGAAGGTGAATTACAGAGCTGCGTGGAGGAATCTGATCAGACCTACATGAAACAGTCATTGCTGCCCCCGACAGACTGCTATAATGATGATGATAATGCTTACTTGGATGTCAAAGAAGGGGTGAAGGTCCAGCAATAGAAAGATTCAAGGAGCTAGGAGGTGAGAAGAGCAAGTAGGCCACTGGGTGAGCACTCTGAGGTTTGGGGAGCAGGATGTCACAAGGAAGACTGGCAGAAGGTTGATCTATCATGACATTCCCGCACTACTACTGGTGTGAGCCATGCTTATATAGCAATGTTGGTAATCAGCAGTGAGGTGATGAGAGCAGCAACTGGCAATTAGGCTTCTGGAGTAAACAAGGAGTTACAATAATGAAGTGTGTGTGTGTGTGTGTGTGTGTGTGTGTGTGTGTGTGTGTGTGTGTGTGTGTGTGTGTGTGTGTGTGTGTGTGTGTGTGTGTGCGCGCGCGCTCATCCAGGATCCATAGGTATTTCAGAGGGCACACAAATTCATATAAGAGTCTTTTCACAAGGTAGGACTGCAAACACAGATATAAACAGATACGTTTATCTGAATAAAGGTGGAGATGTGAAGGAGGCAGTGGAGCTAAGCAGTGTGTTAAGGTTGTTAGACTGTAGCTTTAGGAATGCTACTTTGAGGATCAGCTGATAATCAGTCAAGACTTCCAGGACTGACTAACTCTCTTGAGAAGATAGGGCTGGAGTACGAAATTGTATGAATATGTTCATTTTTTTTCAGCTGCATATTCAACTGTAAACCAAGGGTGAAAAGTCAAAGTTGGATCCCTTTTCTATTTTTCAAATGTATATGTTGCTGTTTTTTATTCTCTTCTGCAAAGCGGGATTGTGTTTTTATCCATCCATCCATCCATCCATCTTCTACCGCTTTTCCGGAGGTCCGGGTCGCGGAGGCAGCAGTTCAAGCAGAGAAGCCCAGACTTCCCTCTCCCCAGCCACCTGCTCCAGCTCTTCAGAGGGGATACCAAGGCGTTCCCAGACTAGCTGGGAGACATAGTCTCTCCACCGAGTCCTGGGTCTGCCCCGGGGTCTCCTCCCAGTGGGACGTGCCTGAAACACCTCAAGTGGGAGGCGTCCAGGAGGCATCCTAATCAGATGCCCATACCACCTCAACTGACTCCTTTCAATGTGGAGGAGCAGCGGTTCTACTCTGAGCCTCTCCCGGATGACTGAGCTCCTCACCCTATCTCTGAGGGTGAGTCCAGCAATCCTACGGAGAAAGCTCATTTCAGCCGCTTGTATCCGCGATCTCGTTCTTTCGGTCATTACCCAAAGCTCGTGACCATAGGTGAGAGTAGGAACGTAGATTGACTGGTAAATCGACAGCTTTGCCTTAGAACTAAGCTCCCTCTTCACCACAACAGACCGGTACAATGTCCGCATCACTGCAGATGCTGCTCCAATCCGTCTGTCGATCTCTCGCTCCATTTTCCCCTCACTCGTGAACAAGACCCCAAGATACTTAAACTCCTCCACTTGGGGCAGGAGCCTGTCCCCAACCCGGAGAGGACAATCCACCTTTTTCCGGCTGAGGACCATGGACTCGGACTTGGAGGTGCTGATTCTCATCCCAGCCGCTTCACACTCAGCGGCAAACCGTCCCAGCAAGAGCTGTAGGTCATTGCTGGATGAAGCCAACAGGACAACATCATCTGCAAACAACAGAGATGAGATCCTGTGGTCACCAAGCATGACACCCTCCATTCCCTGGCTGCGCCTAGAAATCCTGTCCATAAAAATTATGAACAGGACCGGTGACAAAGGGCAGCCCTGGCGGAGTCCAACTCTCACTGGGAATGACTCCGACCGAGTGTTGGCAATGCGAACTAAACTCTCACAACGGTCGTACAGAGACCGAATAGCTCGTAACAACAAGCCCGATACCCCATACTCCCGAAGCACCCCCCACAAAAATCCACGAGGGACGCGGTCAAATGCCTTCTCCAAGTCCACAAAACACATGTAAACTGGTTGGGCAAACTCCCACGAACCCTCAAGAATTCTCGAGAGGGTAAAGAGCTGGTCCGATGTGCCACGGCCAGGACGAAAACCACATTGCTCCTCCTGAATCCGAGGTTCGACCAACGGCCGGACTCTCCTCTCCAATACCTTGGCATAGACCTTCCCAGGGAGGCTGAGGAGTGTGATCCCTCTAAAGTTGGAGCACACCCTCCGGTCCCCTTTTTTGAAGAGAGGAACCACCACCCCGGTTTGCCATGCCAAAGGCACTGCCCCCGACCTCCACGCAATGTTGCAGAGGCGTGTCAACCATGACAACCCAACAACATCCAGGGCCTTGAGGTACTCGGGGCGAATCTCGTCCACCCCCGGGGCCCGGCCACCAAGGAGATTTTTAACCACCTTGGCGACCTCAGCCCCTGTGATAGGCGAGTCATCCCCCTCGTCCCCAAACCCTGCTTCCTCTGTGGAAGGCGTATCAGTGGGATTGAGGAGATCCTCGAAGTATTCCTTCCACCGCCCGACGATATCCCCAGTTGAAGTCAACAGTGTCCCATCCGCACCATACACAGTGTGGACGGGGAGCTGCTTTCCCCTCCTGAGCCGCCGAACAGTTTGCCAGAATCTCTTTGAAGCCGACCGAAAGTCTTGTTCCATGGCCTCACCGAACTCCTCCCATACCCGGGTTTTTGCTTCAGCAACCACCCGAGCTGCACTCCGCTTGGCCTGCCGGTACACCTCAGCTGCTTCGGGAGTCCCACAAGCCAACCAAGCTTGATAGGACTCCTTCTTCAGCTTAATGGCCCCCCTCACCACTGGTGTCCACCACTTGGTTCGGGGGTTGCCACCACGAGATGCACCGACCACCTTGCGGCCGCAGCTCTGGGCTGCCGCTTCAACAACAGAGGTGGAGAACATGGTCCATTCAGACTCCATGTCTCCAGACTCCCTCGGAATGTGGTTGAAGTTCTTCCGGAGGTGGGAGTTGAAGACCTCCCGGACAGGGGCCTCAGCCAGACGCTCCCAGCACACCCTCACTATACGTTTGGGTCTACCAGGTCTGAATGGCTTCCTCCCCTGCCATCGGATCCAACTCACCACCAGGTGGTGATCAGTTGACAGCTCTGCACCTCTCTTTACTCGGGTGTCCAAGACATACGGTCGCAGGTCTGATGATACGATAACAAAATCGATCATCGACCTGCGGCCTAGGGTGTCCTGGTGCCAGGTGCACATATGGACACCCTTATGCTTGAACATGGTGTTTGTTATAGACAGACTGTGGTTAGCACAGAAGTCCAATAACTGAACACCACTCGGGTTCAGATCGGGCAGGCCGTTCCTCCCAATCACCCCCCTCCAGGTTTCACTGTCGTTGCCCACGTGCGCATTGAAGTCCCCCAGTAGGACAATGGAGTCTCCAGGAGGAGCACCCTCCAGCACCCCAGTCACAGACTCCAAAAAGGGTGGGTACTCTGAAACATCATTTGGTGCATAGGCACAAATGATGGTCAGGACCCGTTTCCCAACCCGAAGGCGCAGGGAAGCAACCCTTTCGTCCACCGGGGAAAACTCCAATATAGAGGCAGCAAGGTGGGGCGATACAAGAATACCTACCCCTGCTCGTCGCCTCTCGCCCGGGGCAACTCCAGAAAAGGCCAAGCTCCAGCCCCTCTCCAGGAGACTGGTTCCGGAACCGGAGCTGTGTGTTGAGGTGAGGCCAACTATATCTAGCCGGTATCGCTCAATCTCGTACACCAGCTCAGGCTCCTTCCCCACCAGAGAGGTGACATTCCACGTACCAAAAGCCAGTTTAGAAAGCTTGGGATCAGTCCGCCAAGGTCTCCGCCTTTGACTGCCACCTAATCCACATAGCACCGGACTTCCATGATCCCTCCTGCAGGTGGTGAACCTACTGGAGGGCGGACCCATGTAACTCCTTCGGGCTGAGCCCGGCCGGGTCCCATGGGTGGAAACCCGGCCACCAGACGCTAGCCTTCGAGCCCCTCCCCCAGGCCTGGCTCCAGGGTGGGGCCCCGGTAACCCCATACCGGGCGGGGTACACTGAATCCTTGATATACAATTTATCATGAGAGTCTGTTGGATCGTTCTTCGTCTGGCCCTTCACCCAGGACCAGTTTGTCTTGGGAGACCCTATCAGAGGCAAATTGCCCCGGACAACATAGCTCCTGGGATCACTGGGGCACGCAAACCCCCCCACCACGATAAGGTGTTTTTATCTTGAAATAATTTTTCTTACTTTACTAAATTATCCATAGGTGTGAATGTGAATATTTATTATTACCTCCACCAAAGAGGTAATGTAATCGGGGTTGTTTGTCTGTTTGTTAGCAGGATTATACAAAAACTTTTGAATGGATTTTGATGAAAATTTCACCAGAGGGTGAGGCCAAGGATGAACCCATTAAATTTTGGTGATGATCTAAGAGTGCATACCTCCACCAAACTTGTTTGTATTTGTGCAGCAGGATTACACAAAAACTACTGGATGGATCTGGGTGAGATTTTCACCAGAGGTGGTCCTTGGCCTAGAGAAGAACCCTTAACATTTTGGTGATGATCTGAGAATGCATACCTCCACCAAGGCTCTTATCTGCTCATGGTGTGTTAAAAATCCTCCAAAACTACCGTTATAGACTTTGATGCAATTTTCACCAGAACTGCCTCATGGCCTACACACAAACCCATTACAGTTTGGAGGTGATCCATGAGGGATGGAAGGATCCTTGGCAGAGGTATGCACTCTCTGAGTGCTTTTCTAGTTTTTATCTGTTTCTCTGTGTTGGCCCTGTGTTAGACCATCAAACTCTTCAGGCTGAACTCCACCCCTAACACTGTTACAGCTGGATGGATGAATGGCCAGAGAGACAGAAAACAAAACCTTAAAGTGAAAATGACTTGTGTTGGTATCAGAGAAACATTCAAATGTTGAGAGGCTCTAAAGTGGCCCTAGGCGTGAATGTGTGTGTGAATGGTTAAGGGATAGCGCCGTACCGTGGCTGCTTCATCCATCTAGGTGGATGCCCTCAATTTCCCCTCTGGGGATCAATAAAGTATACAAAGTCAAAATCAAAAAATGTGGATTTTGGTGAATCCAGTAAACTGTAAGCATAAATGTTTCTCACCTGCTGCAAACACCAGAGATGCTCAATGTACCAGTTTGTAATACTGCTGTAACTGAAAGGTTTTGTGTGTCTTGGTCCCATTTGGATTTATACAGCAAGGGAAGGTGAGTGGCTAAATATCAGCCACATTTTTTAGTAACCACATGCTCAGAGCGCTGCAGGTCAGCTCAGTTAAATGTAGTTCAATCTGCAGCTCACAGCAGAGGGCAACACCCTGAGTTTTTCCTTCTTATGTCTTTATCACATGAGCCTTTGAGCAGAGCTAACCTTGAGTGTGAATGTGTGTTTGAGGTGTGAATGCCAGAAATGACCTTGACTGCAGCCAGAACCATAAATCTGACGGCTGCTGAGGAAACAGGACTGACCAGTAAGAAGCTGGATCCTGCAAATGAGAAAAGGATTAGAATCAGTTTCTAGGTTGCTTAATCACAGCAGCTGTTGATGTCAGCAAAGGACACATTGGGAGAGAAGCTTTGAGCTTTTTTGAAACTGTGAAATGTTCTAATTTTACAGATTTAAGAAAGGTTTTTTTTTCCCAATGGTATCCAATTTTTTTGACATCAATTTAAAGTGTCTTGGGAGAGAATTGAGGAAAAAATTATATAACACTGAAGGTCCTCCAGGCTTGGTATACAGCCGTATTGTTTTTTTTTTTGTGTGATTACCGCTTCTTTCAAAATCTTGTAGTTGCATGCAGTTGCTTTCTGTCATGTAAGCTTTGTCCCATAATTCCCATTGGTATCAGTTTCTGTGAACCAGTCCGTTCTTGCACTGGGCAGCTCGGTGGTGCAGTGGTTAGCGCTATGGCAGCACAGCAAGAAGGTTACAGGGTCAATCCCATCCCCTGACCATCAGTGACCTTTCTGTTTGGAATTTGCATGTTCTCCCCATCTGCGTGAGTTTACTTCGGTTTCCTCCCACAGGCCAAAAACAAGCAAGTTAGGTTAACTGGAAACTCTAAAGTGGCCCGAATGGTGAAGGGATTGGTGCCGCACCTTGGCTGCCTCATCCATGCAGGTGGATGCCCTGAATTTCCCTCTGGGATTTATAAAGTATAGAAAAAAATAATAATAATAATATCTTGTGGCTTTGTTTCACATAGTGTCACATCAGGCTGTGGCATTAGTGCCATAGTCCAAAGGTTTTAGGTGACAACTAGCAGGGTTTCTCTAAGGAGGCAGACCCTAACCCTGTAGTTTTACTCCTTAAGTCTAAAAAGGTGTTAAGCATTTGGTGCATAAACCTGCTTTAACTGACAAGTGAAAGTAAAAATAGAATCTTCATCTTGGAAGAAAATTGAGAATAAAAAGGCAAACATCACAGGGAACAAGCTCATGTTTCCCATATAACATCCTCAACATCTGAAACACCACCTCTCTGTCGTGTTTGCCCCTTTCGGGGCATTAATGAGGCACCAGATGCTAACAGAGAGTTTGTTTGTTTATTCACAAGAAAGAACAAAGTAAAGAGCCACGTGGGGCAAAACACATACACTAAACTTGAACACAAAATAAAGAACACTAACATCAGTGCTAAAGCGTAGCGAGGATGGAACCAATCACTATAGAATACACACTTACGCCTGATGAAGCGAAGATGAATCAGACATAGAAGGAAGACTGGAGCCAGGGATAGGGACTCCAGTCCAGGTAGACACAGGTCGCAGCGAGGAGTGAGCTTCAGCTGCTTCCTTAAATACAGATAACAAAAAAGCAAAGAACCAAACAGGAGAGGAGGAAACATAATGACAAATCATGCTCAGCTGTGACAGTGCCAGCAAGGCTTTGACAGCCGGAAGTTCAGCTGCGGCGCTGTCACAATAAAAGCCCTGGGAGAACAATAATACCCAGCAGAAATAAATGGGAGAAAAAGAGGGAGAATACTGAGTGGCCCGGCACAGACAACCTCAGCACTCAGATCACTACAGTAACCCCTGCTCAAAGGACACATTCCAGGCATCCAAGGTAACATCCCGGGAGCCCCCCCCCCCCCACACACACACACACAACCAGAAAGCTAACAAGACCGACCTCGGGTGGGCGGAGGGGGAAACAAGCTAGGAGGGAGAGAAACCCAGGACGAGAGGGAAAAAAACCCCCCCACAACAACGACTAATGGCACAATATAGAGAGGGAAGAAAAGGAAAAAAAAAAAACACACAAGGAACAGGTGACATAAAATAGTGTGGCGACATACACGCACACCCACACAAATGACAAGTGGCGAAAAACAACCCAACATGACATGAGTGCTTTCTCACAAAAATGTCCAAACCCCGATAAATAGGTGAAACAAAAATAAGTACACTTCAGGTCAGAAACGTTCAAGTCCAGGAAAACAGGTGAACACAAAAATATATATGTACAGTACAACTCATGTCATGGCAAGGGAAAGAAATCTCCTTTTAACAATATACGAGAGGAGGAGACAAAAAAAAAACACCACGAAAACACAAGTATAGTGATACCGGCAGGTAGCAAGAAGAAAAAAAGCAGTTCAGGTGGCCTACCACCATCCAGACGCCACATTAAAAAAGAAAAAAGCAGTTCAGGTGGCCTGCCCAGGTCCCAGAACCGAGGAAACAGTACCTCAGGCGGCCGGCCCAGGTCGCCGAACCAGCGAAGCAGTCCTTTAGGCGGTCGACCCAGGACACAGAACCGGTGGAACAGTCCTTCAGGCGGCCGACCCAGGATGCAGAACCGGCGGAACAGTCCTTCAGGCGGCCAACCCGCATCCTTAGACCACCAGGACTGGAGGGGGATGCTCAGAGGCGGCTTCCCTACCGAGAGGCACAACGAGGGGAAGCCGAACCGATTGAAAGGGACCCCAGCGGCATCCGGTGGTGGAGAATAGGGGGGGAAGGGGAGGAAACGGGGAACCAGTCCAGTGTCAGGCGGAAGGGGATCTGCATCTCCCTCACCGATCTCGAACCGGGCCAGCACAGCACCCTCGGTGGACCCCGACCGGACCAGCGCAGCACCTGGGGCGACCTCCAAACACGAACCCGGACCCTCGATGAACACGACTGGAGCTGACTCATCTCCGGTGACCCTGGGAGAAGGCTCGGACAAAGAGGGAGAACAGGGGTCAGGATCACCGGCAGCGGTAGAGCCCGGCAAGACGAGCTCAGATGCAGCAGTCGGCTGCACCTGGCTCTTCTCCCCAAGAGACAGGCAAGATTGCTCCAATATAGAAACGAGAAAGACAAAATAGAGCACTTACCTGATCTCGAGCTCTACCGCCGTTCAGGACTCCGACGATCCAGGCTTGACGATCTGGAGGTCCATTTCCAGCTCCCACTCGACTGTGGTGGCCTCTGCAGCCGGCATGATGGTCTCCATAGTCCAAGAACCCCCTGGCGCTGAAACCCATGCCGATGGCCCACTCGGCATGGTGGCAGGGGATCCATAACCTGCTGGAGCTGACTGCTGCTCCTCGGAGACCCGGGGACGCTTTATCATTGGCGCAGGCTCCAAATGACAGTCAGCCCTCCTCCTCTGCTCATGACGCAGCTGCGGGACCGGAACCAGACTCTCCAGGGCCACAGGCTCCTCCTCCGTCTGACGGTCTACTCCTTGCACCGGGGGATGCTTGGAGAGAAGGGGAGGAAACACAGAGGTAGCAGGTTCAGTTTTAATAACTGCAGCAGGTGGTGGGAGCTCAGGGGACTGTGAAACTGAGCTCCACCCCCAGGAATCAGACAAGGTAATTCATCAGACTGAGAGTTAGAATGAAAAAACATTTGCCTGCTTTTCTGGGGAACGATGGTGACTGCTGCAGCGGGCTTGGTTCTTCTCTTTCCCCTAGGGATGGTGACGGAGGGCCCCTCGGGAAGATGAGGAGGAGCCGCCCCAACAGGATTGGAGACGGATGGAGCCAGAACAGGACTTGCTGGGCTCACAGCCGCTGAAGGGAGCGCCGAGGAGGAGGGAGGAGCAGCCGAGGCAGTCCGGGGATGAGGAGCTGACGGAACAACGGGAACAGAAGACCTGGAGGCTGAGGCTGCTATTTCCACCTGTCGTCGAGATGCAGGGAAAACAGCTGGCTGGGAGGCAGAGTTTCTTTGGTGGCCCGGGACAGGATCCGTACGGGAACCTCACCAAGGAACATTGATGGGTGGAGCCAGATGAGGACTCGCTGGGCTCACCACAACTGAAAGGCGCACCGAGGAGGAGGAAGGAGCAGCCGGGGCAGTCCGGGGACGTGGAGCTGACGGAATAGTGGGACAGGATGACCCGGAGGCTAAGGCTGCTGTCTTCACCCTTCGTCGTGGTGCGGGAGGAACAGCTGGCTGAGAGGCGGAGTTCTTCTGACGACCTGGGACAGGATCCGGATGGGAACCTCGCAGAGGACCGGCCCGATCAGGAGGCCTCCCCTTCGTCGGAACGACCGTGTCCTGGGGAGGAGATGGAGGCTTCTTGGCCGGGTTCTCCATCAGTTCCCAGTTCCTCTGATGTAGAAACGTCAACTCCGTCAACCTCCCCCCACCCTCTGGATACGAGGTCAGGTGGTAGCGCTTCAAGGCCCTTTGCGCGAGGTCCAGGTACCAGTGAGCGGTGTCAGAGGGGGTGAACAGACGGGCATTGGACAGGATGTCATCAACCTCCATTAGGTACTCGATGCAACACCCAAGCTCAGATGATGCCATTTCTCCAAACAACACAGGCACCTGGAAAAGGGAAAAAAAACTCAAGCCCAAAAAACAAACTACTGTGGCTGGCACCTCGCTGGGCTGCAACCTACTGTTGTGTTTGCCCCTTTCGGGGCACTAATGAAGCTCCAGATGCCAACAGAGAGTTTGTTTATTCACAAGAAAGAACAAAGTAAAGAGCCACGTGGGGCAAAACACATACACTAAACTTGAACACAAAATAAAGAACACTAACATCAGTGCTAGAGCGTAGCAAGGATGGAACCAATCACTATAGAATACACACTTACGCCTGATGAAGTGAAGATGAATCAGACGTAGAAGGAAGACTGGAGCCGGGGATAGGGACTCCAGTCCAGGTAGACACAGGTCGCAGCGAGGAGTGAGCCTCAGCTGCTCCCTTAAATACAGATAACAAAAAAGCAAAGAACCAAACAGGAGAGGAGGAAACATAATGACAAATCATGCTCAGCTGTGACAGTGCTGGCAAGGCTTTGACAGCTGGAAGTTTGGCCACGGCACTGTCACAATAAAAGCCCTGGGAGAACAATAATAACCAGCAGAAATAAACAGGAGAAAAAGAGGGAGAATACTGAGTGGCCCGGGCGCGGACAACCTCAGCGCTTGGATCACCACACTTTCCTGTCTCTTGAGGAGAAATCATCCTTTTCAGTTTTATATTTTGATGGAGTGGGTCTTCTACAAACCTAAAGCATCACAGGTTCAACAGGCTGATATCCCTGATGCCTTTATACTGTACTAGATACCTCAAAGAGAAAGGGAGTGCCCATGATAATCTTGAGATGAGTACTTGACAATCCAGAATAATCATGGATCTACTGCAACCTCAGTATTACTTTCTGTGAGTAAATTTTTCAGATGGGAAAAATGTTGTCACACCATTAGTAGCTTCCTAACTGTCACACTGGATTGTCATTCATTGAAAAAAATGTGCCGCTAGTCCAGCAAAAGCTAGCGGTACTCAAATACTTCACAAGCAGTTTCATGAAATGGTCATTCATACCGGCTCGGACATCGCCCGGGTTAACAAGGTCAGGAGCTCCTGGCAGCGGAGGGCGAAGGACAGAGCTGCGTGTAGGAATCTGATCAGACCTAAATGAAAGTCATTGTCGCCCCCGACAGACTGCTATGATGATGATGATGATGATGAAAAAAAAAATCAGGTATGGAGAAAGTAGTGTAAGCTTTAAGAAATGTTGTCACTGACTAACACACTTGAACTCATCAGTCTGGCATGGATGTTACAACCTTGATGCAGGTGCACAAGATTTATATGCAGCTGGCTTCCTAAGCGAAGCAGTGTCCTTTAATTGAGAGGGTGTGGGACCCATACCAAAAGGCCATAAAAAAATTCTGAAACTAGAAGGCACTCACAGAGCACATACTGTACCTCCGCCAAAGCTCAGTTCATCCTTCTCTCTGTCCATCCGGTGATGGGTCAGTCAGTCAGTTAATCATTCTGTTTCTCATGGATCGCCTCCAAAATGGAATGGGTTCATCTGTAGCCCAAAGGCCACCTCTGGTGAAAATGTCATAAATCCATTAAGTATTTTTTGTGTAATCCTGCTAATGAGAAAACAGACCACGCTGATTACATTACCTCCTTGGTAAAGCTTTAACTCATCAATACCTGATGAGTTAAAGCTGAGGAATGGGGTTTAATGTACAGAGATACCAGGGGATTGACTTGTCACTGTAACTCACTATTTGCAGCTGTGTATCCTAGGCTCACAGAAACATTTGCCACCCTATGTGTTTCACATGGTGAGGGAAGTAAATGGGCTCCAAGCATCACATTTTTTTTTGCTAATACTGTACATGCAACCATGGACCACTGAGGCCTGCACCACCTCATCCCCAAAGCACAACATCCCTACGTTTTCCCCTGCAGGTGGTGGGCCTACAGGAGACCCAAATCCCTCATTTGGGCTATTCTGGGCTGCATGCATAGGCCCAGCTGCTAGACGGTTTGTGATGAGTCCCTATGGTATACCTGCTCCAGGGTGGGGAACTGGTATACTTAGTCCAGACATGTTTCTTTGAATCTTTACTGCCATCTTCATTGGGTCATCATAGGATGAGGAGTTGGCTCAACCCAGTCCCACTGAGAGAAGACCCTGGGGAAGATCCAGAACCCTCTGGAGACTTTATGTCTTTAGGTTGATTTGGGAACACCTTGGTAACTTTCTAGAAGGGCTGAAGGCTATAGAAAGAGGTGGGAAATGGACATCTCTTCTTAGACTGCTGTCCCAATGAGGACAAATGCTAGAAAGCTGATGGATGTTTTACTGCAGGCTACCACTTTCTGGACAGTTGAGGCTGTTAAATAATCAATATCAAACTTTTGTATCTCGGCATCAAACTGAGTTTGAGCCACAAAATCTCCTCCTAGCACCAGACAATAATTCCCACTCCATTTTCCTGTTTTAAAGTTGTTAGTCTTACCTCTAGTGTTCAAGTTATCATAGCAAGGTAGTTGCGGTTTCAAAATGATATTAAAAACTCACCAGTTTTTGCCTCAGCCCGTTTGATGTTGAACTATTCCTGCATCAACTAGTTTACACCGATCAATATCACATCAAGCACTAGTCAATTTTGGTCAATATCAGTGAAGTTATCACACAAGTGTAAAACTGACAGCACCAGTAGGAAACCTCTAATTTTTCTGCTACTTGTTTCACTCTGCAGGTGGGAAAAGAGTTATTTAAAGAAGCTTGTTAAAAAACTGTCAGCAACTTTCACTTTGTTTAGGTAATGCTGCCTTTGACAAATGCTCTTGACAAATCACCAAACACCTGAAATAAAAAGCACTGGCTCACTGCTTCTGTGTCGGCTCATTTTCATGCTGGTTTGCGGACGCTTTCCATGTGAGTGCAGTAGCAGATGTGTAGATCAGTATTTATAGCAGATTCTCAGAACAGCAACTTACTGTAAGAGAGAAGGGCGACCGTGTGTGTGTGTTGTAACAAGATCTCAGAGGACAGAAGGACAGAATTAAGATGTCTGTCACCACACTGTTTATCATACTCATAATTATAAAAATGTTTAATTCATATTGATCATGAATGGAGGGAGACTGTAAATGGTTTCCACAATAGAGATAAAATGTGACTGTTGAATCCATATATTCACACAACATCACTGTATATTTGAACGTGGTGCTGATGGATGTTGACACGCTGAAAGGAGAAAAAGGTCAGACAGTAGCAAGGCAGCTGAGTGTAGAGTGTTTGTAAGAGCTTAAAGAGACTTCAAGATGGCACAAATAGTTCTTGAAAATCTTCTATTCCCCTTTAAGTTCTTAAAGTTAAGCCATACTTCATCAAAGTCCAGATCTTTGAATGGTCCTATGAGTAGGTTTACTCTGACGGTAAGGCTTCAAGGTCCCAGAATTCTGCACTATATACAGATGGAGTTTTTCCTAGAATTATTCAGCTGGTTTACATATTTTTTAGGGGTTATGTATGGAAATGTAGGAAGTTTTAAAGGGGTCATTGACTGAAAAATTGTGGGGGGGGTTTCAGGTTTGAACCTTCTGAAATGCATCTATTGGTCATGTGATTATCAGAAAAATATCAAAACACTGCCATCTCTTTAAAAAAAAACACAGCCTTCATCTAGTTTTTCTCTGCAAGAAGCCATTTTGACTCTTCTGGGTATTTTCCTGTATGTCAAGAAATGGGAAACCATTCTTTATATTGTTTGCACCTGCCCGCTGCTTTATTATTAGCCAGCTTAGCTGTGATGTAGATGGGAGGAGAGCAAAATGCATTAGCTTAAGAGATAACTGTGGTACCCGGAAGCTCATGTATAGATTTTTATTTTCTTTATATTCCAGTCACCTTAATAAACATCACTGTTTCCACCTGGTTCACTAATCCACAGTCGCTTATTTTGTTATGTTTTTGCCGTAGTACTATATTGTTAACACTGTTAGCATCACCAAGGCAGCTAACTGAAGCTAGCAGTTTAGCCACTAGTCTTGGCTCGTTCACAAATGGTTCTGTGCCTATTGTACTCCAGGGACCACTGAAACAGCACACGCCTGCCCAGCATTAATGCATTATTTCATTCATTCTTTGAGACACACTTACATTACTTGGCTAAGGCTAGATACGAGCTAGCCAGCTAATGTTGGCAATAGTGACATAAGAGGAAGGGCGGAGTTGAATGTGGTCTGAGAGATTTAAAGAGACATGCTATGAAACCTGGCATTCTCAGAAAGGCTGCAAAAGATGAAAAGCCATTTTGCTGCAGTAATAAACTAAAGAAACTTTGACCAAAATATTTGACAAACATTTCATTAAGACATGTGTGAGCTGTTAAAATGTGCAATCAATGACCCATTTCAGGTAATGCAAATGTGTCTGTATTGTAGTTTCAATGATGCTTGCCTTTGAAGGCGCTTAAATATTATGATTTGAATGAGTAAAGGGGAGTATTTTATTTTGGGGCTTAATATTTTTATTACCTCTACCAAGAAGGTAATGTGAGCTGTCCATTTTTCATCTGCCTTTTAGCAGAACTGAGAGGACACCTACTGTATGCAGTCAGTTAAAATTGTATATATGAGTATTGATTGCTTGCCACCACTTACCTCCATTGAAGAAAAGTGAAGTTGTACTTTCTGGATTTAGAGTGCTGCCACCTTTGTGACATCATTTGCCATAGTCTGAACAGGAGCATGAAACCGTGGCGTCTGTCGAGTTCCTGCCTGTATGGATGCCCACTGCAGTCTATGCTGCAAGCCCACAGGCAGCCCCCTTTCAAACACAACCAATCACGATCATGCTATATCATGACCACATAGCTTTGAACAGATGATCAAAACTGAACTGTCCAAAAAATTAACACTTGAACATGCACCAGCATAGGAACTTTCTAGGAAAACAGAACAGCTTTTCGGGAAATCTCATGTTATCTATATTTATAGACACTATGGTTGGTTCAAATGTAGACCTTGTCTCCATCTGCTGGTACAACAGGACAGTACACCCCAAAGCACTGCCAGAAAAAAATTAATTTCTTCTCTCAGAAAAGGTCTGCGGAAGTCTCGGGCTGCTCTTTTTCTTTGTTAGACTCTCTTAATGTAGCTTTGTTAATGTAATGCTCAAAAATAAGAACAGTGTGGTTAGGTTTATCTACTGTACGGGGGGGTGGGGGGGAGCTGAAAAGTTCATAGCGGTCAAATTTGACCAAATGTGGTTTATTTTTCAACTGCAGTGATCCAAGCGCTGCAACACCGATGGAAGAAGCGTGTGGACCGAAGGGAAGACTATGTTGAAAAATAAACCACATTTGGTCAAAGTTGACCACTATGAACTTTTCAGCAAATGAACTTTTCAGTCCCTCCTCGTATAAAACGATGTTGCTTTTCTCACTTCAAGGCTGCTTTCCTCCCCATTGACTGACCCTCATTAACAGAATATTTGGCCAGCAGGTCTGTGGGGCTTTTATGCTCACAGTGATACTTGTGAGCCCAAGATTACCACGGGGGGATATCATTAACTTTATTGAGAGCCAAGAGTAGAACAACTGCCAAAAATAGAGCATTTATGAGCACGCTGAAGCCTCTACTATTGGCTCATATTAATTACTTCTAACACTTTAGGCCCGGAGTGGCGGCCTAGTTGATAGAGCATCTGCCCCACAACTGTGAGGTTGTGGGATCAAATCCATAACCATATAAAATGGTGCTTAGCATAATAGAGCGGGGAATGCAAAGTTAACACACAGAGCTACCAGAGGATTGACCCCCCCACTGTAGCTTTTACTACTCACAGTAGCTGTGTGGCCTAGAGTCTGTGAAACGGAGATAGGTGCTACCACATGCTGTGGAAGGGATTAACTTAACTACTAACACTAAATTTTGCCAGTGTTTAATATGACCATCTACTATTTTTTCGTTTTGCTACTTAGTAATGACAATCCACAGTGGTTTTGGCAGGCCCACCAAGCAGACATATTAGTTTACAAGCAGGCACATAATTTTTTTACTATCATAAGTAATCTGCCCTCTAATGTAACAGCTGATACAGACGGTAAATTGAGCTGTTGCGTGTCCATCTACATGCATTTAGTTACAGCAGAGTGTGGCGTCATGTTGCTCTGAACTTAAAAATAAAAACTATTGTTATAAATACAGACAATGACTCACAATCTGGCTGAGGATGAGCTCAAGAGAGCAGCAGGGTGGCGACACAGCATTCCCACAGATCCACGTTCATGTAAAACAAATCTTTCAATTCAGGTTACAGGCTCAGCATGGAAAATTCTGTCCATTTCAGCCACAAATAGTAGCTACTTCTTTTAGAATAGGTTAAAATGGTTGAGATGCTCTAAAGTATTTAAACTGGCTTATGGTGAGTTAAAATTAGTGGCAGCATTATTAGACCAGTTGTTACCTTAACTGTTAACTTTTAGCTTAGCTGTTAGCTCTTCTCTTCTCTTCTCTTCTCTTCTCTTCTCTTCTCTTCTCTTCTCTTCTCTTCTCTTCTCTTCTCTTCAGAGTTCAGGTTGAGATTGTGCATTGATATGGCCCATATGTTCACATGGTATGACAGCAACACTCCTGCAAACTGATTTGACCACTCAGAATTAATTAAAATGAGGTGTTTGTGAAGTAAGATAAGAAAAGCCTTTATTAGTCCCACAATGGGAAATTCCAGGATTGCAACAGCACAGGGATAGCAACACTCAGAGCAATAATTTAGAAGATAAGAAAATAAGAGCAGTGGATATACTGTACATATGTACACATAAATATATAAATATATATACACAGTGCAGAGCATTGTAGCTAGATGGACTAAACAGCATACAGTAACCGTCTAAGTGAATATGGCTTAATGTCTCCATTTTGAGTCACACCTAGGGTTGCCACCTTCACTGCAGAAAAATAAAGGACATCCCCCCCACCTGCCCCAAGGTAATGTCTTGGGTACTAGTTGCGGTTTATCATAACTTAATCATTGTTTTGTGGAGAGTGCAAATAAAGGAACCAGACTTACATGACAGACGAACTTTATTTCTCACTCTCACTTCGTTCATACACAGAAAAAGACTTACTCAATACACCACGGTCTCTCCTTTTATCCCACTCCATTCGCCTGAAAACTTGCATTACAATATGTTCACACATTCACCCCTTACTGTCCTTCTCCGTTAAATCCCCCACGCTCTACCGGCAGAGGGAATATTCCCCTCCCCTCTGCTTCCAGTCTGAGATGAATATCCCAGTGTGGGTTCCCTACACCCCTCCCCCCCCAGAGTCTCAGACTGAGCTTCAATCCTCATGTCCTTTTGGCTTCATTCTCCTCCCATATCTGCTGTAACGAGGGTCCTTCGACTCTGCGGCGCTGCTGTGCCGGTGGGGGGCTCCTGGGGGTGTGTCTGTCTGCAGGTAGGCAATGGCGAGGGGGGGCATTCTACTTGCCCGTGTGGCAGCACTGATGAATCTTCTACCTGTGGAGTTCTCAGTGGAGGTCTTCCACGCCGAGGAGCCCGAGCCAACATCACTTGCTCGTCCGCCACCACAAAGGCAAGCTTAAGTCTGTCTATACATATTTTCTCCCGACGACCTCCCAAGTCTAACAAAAAATGTTTGTCCCCTGGTTCCAGCACTCTGAACGGGCCATCGTAGGGTGGACGCAATGGGGGGCGGTGGGC